>CM070035.1:120816321-120834480 GCA_036250615.1 Ptychadena robeensis | reverse complement strand
CAGAGATTAAGTTTTGTCAGTCAAAAAAAAGGTGCCAGATCATGAACCACCATTCTTTTATAATATATTTCAGACATAAAAGAATTAGCCCAAGACCCAATTAGCTGATAACATTTATTCAATATTTGCAAATTATGTCTTCTGTTACTCTTCTAAAATTATATGATGGAAATGGAGGATATTAGGAATTGAATGCTGACCATCCACATATCACCTAAATACGTCCGTTTTCATAAATACATGGTAAGTGATAGAGCTTAATCGATAAACCAACAAGTGGCAGGTGGAGGGGCTGGTAGGGTCTGAGAAATGTTCAGAGAAATTAACTGTTTTAAGGTACCCATACACGTTGCGATTTTTCGTGCGATTTTAGCCCCTCCGACCGATCCGGTCGGTCAGGTAGGTCGATCGTTCGGGATTCGTAACATGCAAATGTAGTCCGACCGATGCTGTTTTTAAAAAAATCTGCCGAAAAGTCGGTCGGGTCCCGAATGATGATGCCCGTAATTTTGTGGCCTGTGACTAATCGGGTGAAAAATCGGGTGAAAACTCGGGTGAAAAATCGTGCATCCGACCGACTTTTAAAAATAGCAGTAAAGCAAAAATCGGGAATCGAAATCGAATATCGAATCGGTCCACGAAAAATCGCAACATGTATGGGTACCTTTAGGAATCTGTTGAATTGATGGGTTTATCCCTCTCTAAGTGAAAGAGGCATATTTAATAAGAGGTGGATTTGACTTTTTAATACATTTTATAGTGGTCAACCAGTCATTGTCATAAATGTGAATGTTTGGGTAAATTAACCGCTTTGCAAAAGTAGTGAAGAAAATCCCTGGATTGAAGCTGAATTTTGCAGCACACATTTGTTTTTTTTATTTGCTTTGGTAATTTTTTTGTTCGGCTTTAAAAGTCAATAGATGGAAAACTAAACAGAAAATCTCTTAGACAATGGGCTTGATTAACCATAGAAATAGGTGGCACTGTAAGGCATTCAGTCATATAAATATGTGCACGCACAAAGTCTTGCTCTTTTAGTTTTCCATGTTGATGATTGGCTATTCAAAGTGAACAGAGCTTAAATTTTTTTTCTAAGCACTGTACTTTGCTAAGTGTTAAGTAAATAGTTAGCAGTATGAGTTAGGGTTGGTCTTCATTAGGCATCATGGATGCGTCAGCGTTGATGCATCCATGACACCCAAGGAGGTCGTTGTTGTCCTGTTTTTATGATATGTTAAGTGTGCATTTTTGTCATCAGACGTTATTTAACAACATTTACTTCTAAGGGCAAAACAATTAGAAGGAGGAGTCTTTTTATGTGCCATTGCTTTTCAAAGGAAACTTCACACACCCATGCCCGCATATTTGTTGATGTCAAGAGGCACATCATGTAGTAACCAATGGGACACATTTGCTATGCACTGAAATCCCTGTGTTTGTCGTAGACACGTAGACACGTAGACACGTAGACACGTAGACACGTAGACACGTTAGGATGAGCAAATGGTGGGAAATACAGCAAGCGGCATTAAAAATTAAATGGTTCTCTTGTCGTACACATGCATTTGCCACTGGTTTAAACTTAGCCTAAGAACAATACTGCTGCAATGCAGTGTAATTCAAGAGGAAGTGCTGTTATTGTAAACTTTACAGATTCCATGAAAAAAATATTATGTATATAATAGTTTGGCATGATACCCAATTGGCACAAAACTTTACAACCTCAAATAAAGACTGACCCTTGTTCTTCACATTAGATATAGATGTATGTGTGCATTAAATCTGTTTATTTCATATCTGACTATATATAGGATATATTGGTTTATGAATACAATAAAACGTACTGATCTCTTTTGTAAGGAGACTAGTTATTATAAAAAGAGCTTATTTAATAAATTTATATCTAAGTTGCATGATTTAGTTATCTAATATTGTGATAGTTTAATTTGAAGATAATTTTTCACTCTAAAACCATTGTTTTTAGAATGATCTGTAGAAGAGAGCTTTATACTTGACGTTTCCCAGAAATCTCTTGGCTTCCATTGAGTACATTTGGCACTTGTTTATAACAAATGGCAATCTGTAATGAGATTTGAGATATCATTTAGCATGACAGTGTTAGCTTCTTAACCAGCTTTCTGTTATATTCTGAAATCTATAAATTTGTCATGTTAACATAGGGTACTCCAGAATTTTTTAATCAATGCTACTGATGCTTTTTGGGAGCTGGGTCAAAGGACAATTCAAATATGGATGAGATGTTCATACTTACCGTATTTTCGGACTATAAGACGCACCCAGTTTTTAGGGCAGGAAAATCAGAAAAAAAATATTTTATACATTTTCACATCAATTGGGTTCATGCAATAGATTAAATTAATGCAATATGAAATTCAGCCAGTAGATGTCACTAGAAGCAGAACTATCACAGCACATCACATCACATCACCTCCACACTGTTGGGGAGGAGGGGCCGAACTGCATAGTTTCTCTTCTCCCTCTCCTCTCTGGCTGTGCCTGTCCTTGAAAGCTGCAGTGATTGCAGTTCCCATGGACATGGAGTGAGGGATAGATGGCAGTTCATCTATCTCTCTCTTCATTACTTTTACCAGCAGGGCTTTGAGCTCTGCTGGCATAAGTTCAGATAGGAGATCCGGACACCGGCCGGCATCTTTCATCTGACAGCTCCCAGGCTAATCTTGTTGCCGGGAGAGCTGGCTGGAAACCAAGGCGCGACCACCCACGGTCGAGTGGCCGCAGGGGTCTTGCTTTCGGACCATAAGACGCAGGCACTCCCCCTCCCCCCCAACTTTGGTGTGAAAAAGTGTGTCTTATAGTCTGAAAAATACGGTAGTTCAATGGTCTTTGAGTCAATAATATTTCTGATATTGTTAGCAATGGAAACAATGAACATCTCCTGAGGAAGCCTACTGGCGAAACGCGTCGAGATAAAGTTGTTTCTAACCATACACAAATCGACTATGTACAGTATGAACCCCGATGTATGATATATGTTTGATATTGTTTTTACCTTATTGAACAATATAAACTTTATGAACTGTCCCATACAAAAGGCAGACCTTAGAGGCTTTTGCCTAAGACAATATATGCTTTCAAGATTGATATATTTTTTTTATTCGAGAGTGCGATGTGTGAACAATGTATGTTGGCCTTAGAAAAGAAAGATACATAAAAATTATAAGCACCAGATCCTCAGTGCTTATTGAGAAAAGTTCCAATTTGAGAGAAAGGTATTAATAAATTATAATACAAATGAAAGATAGAAAACCTGAGTGTTGGTGACGGTAGCTAACAGTAGTACATTCTTTATCAGGACTTTTGCACAGCAGTGCCGGTCAAAAATAAAAAAATAAAAACAGTCAATGGCTGGGTTGTTGTGTTATTTGTCATTGACACAGTCCCAAGAAGCTAGCTAAGTGGCAGTCACAAAGCAGTTCAATTGCCACATAAAAGTCACAATGAACTGGCTTATTGCAGTCATCCATGATTAAGCTATGTTGACACACATGTCAGTCAAATTGTTGACTCATGGAAATCAAATTTTTTGGGGCCCCTTCCCATGAGCCATTAGTAGGTAGTCTAAAGCCAATACTGGGGCAACGTTGTACTGTACCTTCTATTCTCTATAGTTCGAGTAAGTGGTTTTTCGTATAACACTGTCAGAACATTACAGAGATGTATAGATTTGTTAAAACAACTAAGCAATGTGACCCCTCGATATGAAACTGTTATGTTTACACAGAGACCGTATATGCGCCAAAATCTCATTCTGGTATGTCCTGAATATGTGCACACTTGCTCTGCCTTTTCCAATCATATCCTTAATCCCCCACACCTATTGGATGATAGCAAGTACACACAGTAAGATGTTGAATATTAAGTTTAGAAGAATACTATCTGTTCGTCATTAAATACATTTTACACATAGAATTTCAAGCCTGTATAATGATTTATCTGAAAAACCTCACATATGCTATGCTGGCCATACACATACCGATAAACGGCCGTATTTTTAATCCTGAACCGACGGTGCGTTGTGTGCGTTCCCTCTCTCCAGCATCGAGTCAGATATAAAATCCGGTTCCGTTTTACCATCGGTCCTTAGTCCCCCATGGGGCGAACAGATGCCTGTCGCCCCACTTACTTCTCGGAGTGGCCGCGGCCACAGAGATTCCGACAATGATAGGTCGGTAAAAAATCTGAGCCGATGGGACCAGATTGCCATAAGCAGCAATGAAGAGACGTCGTCTTCCATCGCTGCTTATGGCCTGGCACGAACAGGGTGCCGTGCCTGGCCGATTTGTGGGGGCACCCTCCGAATGCAATGGGAGGCTAGACCGTGATGACAGGTCATCACGTTAGCCTCCCGAGCGACCGATCGGGGTTAGTTCCTGTGCCTAGCAACACATCGAGTCGTGTGTATGGCCAGGCAATAAGCAGTTCATGCACAATAAAATGTTCATAAAATGCCTGATAATATGTGACCTTACTTAAATGGGTGAAGAAGACTTCAAATGTCTATCATATTTCAAGAACTGTAAGCCAGCACACACATGTTTTAGGCATAATACAGGTTTTGTAGGTCGCCCGACAAGCATAAATAACATGCACAGTACTCCAATTAGTCCTATAAACCCTTACTAGCTACAATCACTTCATTTTTGTACATATCTTTTTTCTCATGTCCTTCCTTTCCATGTTGTTGTCTTCGTGACTTAACCTGGTGTTGACTCTGATCTGGTTTACAATGGATCTTAACAGTTTGTGAATATATTGTCAATTGTAATTTGGGCTAAACTTGTGAACAATAAATGTTTTTTGTTATTTCTCCTGATTTGATAGATACTATTAAGAGATTCCATCAACAAAAATAGTGGATCTAAGATAAAAGTGCTTTTTTTATCTTCTATTTGTAATTTATGGAAGTATTCGCTGCTACCTAAGCCTCCTATAACCGATTAGATGGGGCTACTAACTGAAATTCTGAGTAAGGATGCAATCCATTGGTCCGCATCTCATGTAAAGCATAGCACTTTTTTTTTTGGTGGCAACTATTTGGTGGCACATATCGTTAAAGTTGCCTATAACAATTGTTATGGTTGGGAGAACACTAGATATTTTTTAATCTTTCACTGGCTTGGCATTATTTCAGAAACATGTAGCAACTGTAGCCCATGTCTACAAATCTTTTGTTCAATTAGTTTGACCAAAGAGAACATACTACATGTACATGACCATTTTATTGACAACCCCAACGCAACAACCTACCATATTTGCATCAAGTAACTTTCTTTCTTTTCAAAAGGAAAACCATAACCATACCATAACACCAACACAACATACCATATACAAAAACTAAATAATATATCATCATATCAAGAATATAATTTACATTTGCCTATAACCATATGCTAATGCTCCACCAATACATGATATCCACCCAAAGTTCCTGGGCACCATCACACTACTCCTTACCTAGCTGCTAACAAATATGTCACCTACTTGTTACAACCAAGGTATGTCAGAAGAGCATCTATCTCGAACCACGTCCACCAACAAATCGAACCTTGAAGCAGATGGGCTAACAGCAGCAGAAGATCAACACCCGGTGTGGCACTCTCAGAACCGGAACTGAAGCTGACATTTTTGGATTGTAGGGTCAGATTTTCGAATCAATCTACAAATCATAATATCTTGAAACATGACACATAGAATTCATGTACTCAAATGGCTTCTCCAACAGTCCCCATAGATCTCAATCCAATAGAGCGCCTTTGGGATGTGGGTGCAAGTGGGCAGATTTGCATCACGGGTGTGGCAGCCTACAAGATCTGCAGCACCTGCCTTGATGCTATCATGTCAATATTGGCCAATGGTTCCTATGGAATTGTTTGTCAGTGTCAGAATGTTTTTCCAGTAGCCTTCATTAAATCTATCGCCACGAAGGAATGTAAGGGATTCGTTCATGAAAGTCAAATAGGGGGTCTAGTACCTGGAGTACTAGCACGAGTGTGTCCAACTAAAAGTGGCTGGTGAGTGTATATGTATATAATTGTGGGGGACTTATCAGCTCAAACTTGGTGCTAAACTAACACACGCATTCCACCAGACTATTATACTCTCATTGTAGGGGCATCCTCACATGCACCATGTTATTATTTTTCACCCGCACAACTTCAAAGAAAAGGGTTACTCCCTCACCAGGTGCAGTAATACCCCACATCCAAATCAATTGTCATCCTTGGCATTTCCCAGCGTCAACAGGTCCCTTTTGGGTGCCTCACATTCACTGTGAGCCCCCTATATCATGCTGACTACCATACCAAAGGCTTGACATCCCCACACTACCTTGTGTAGCTCACCCTACCAGTCTCCATTGAAACCATGGTCTGAGCTCCTCCTTTTGTTGAGACACACAAAAACCCAGCTCGCCACTCATCTGTAAACAGGTGATTAACCCTTACAGTGTACCTGTGGGGAATGGAAGCCCCACCCAGCTTATCCATCCTCCCTATCCCATCCGATGATCTGTGGAGCCCTTTTTAACAAAAAACGAAAACAACACTCAGCACCCTAATGGTGGTGGGCAATTATTCCCGCGGACTCCTTCCAGGACAACCCACCATGTTCACACAGTAACAGATGACCAGTCTGTCCACATATATAGAATTTTTAATAATACTTTTTAATATAGTGCCCCAATTTTATAATTTAAATTTAAGTGGATTTAATTTATATCTTTTTTATTGTGTTACCAACAAAACCATTATTTTTTGTTGTTTGTCTATTTAACCTTTGGTTTGTCAGTATAGTACAATATATTGGGGCAATATACTTAGCACACAAGTGTACCCAACTTCTAATATACTACTATCACAATGTGTAAGTTCGAGGTTTATTGTTGGGAATTTTCTTTGTAATTTATTAAATACATTTATTTCCCACACTGCAACTGAGCAGTGAAAGGGGGGGGGGGGGGGGCAGGATTCATAAAGTAATGCTTATTGCCTTATATAGAGAGATTGGCACATCGTGTGCATGTACCCCGTACTAAGCTTTGCTAGTAGAAGAAAAAGCAAAAAAAAGAAATTTGGTGCCTTCTTAATCATTGAAGTGACATCAGTAGGTTTTACTACTGGTGTTGTGTAATAATATCCTACTGAGAGGGGAAAAGGACCGTATGTAAGTATTTTCCCCTAGGTGACTTTGGGACAAAATAATAACCCATCTGGTTTTTTCAAATCTGTAAAAACCATCATCTGTGCATAGGAATCCATTTTCTTACTAGATATCTAGACTAGTTAAGTCATTTGTTTGGTGACCCCCCCAATGCAATTTCATATTGTGTGACATGGCTGTCTACAGAACAGTCTGACAGTAGTGCTGGCCCAACTGTTCTCACGCGAAGTATTCGCGCGACATCGATGTTTCGCGTTCGCCCCAGTTCGCGAACATCTGGCAAGTTCCGACCCGCCCCCTATCTCTTTTCTTGTTTTCCATTGGTCCAAACTTTGACCCGGTAGTCACGTCCAACGATTTAATAATTCCAGGCCAATCATCACCCACCACCTCACGGACCATCCCACCACCCCCACCTATAACATAGCCATGAGAGACGCCATTTCAACACATATTGCAAAAGAGTGGAGAGATTTAGAACAGGCTGCTGCAGGCGGCTGCTGCATAGGACCATTAGCAGCTAGGCCAGTGTTCATTGTCTTCTGCAGTCTTCACGACTATCCCTCCATCCATCCTCCATACATGGGTATATCCTCTCCCCCCGTGTCCTTGATACTGACATCACCACCAGTGTCGGCATACTGACCATGTCCACCAGTGTCGCCATACTTGACCATGTCCACCGTGTCCTCCACCCTGACCAATCACCACCAGTGTCCGGCCATACTGAACCATGTCAACCAGTGTCGTCGGCCAGACTGACCATCACCACCAGTTTCCTCCATATTGACCATCACCACCAGTGACCAGTGTCCTCGCACAACTGACCCTCACCACCAGTGTCCTCCAACTGGACCATACCACCAGTGTCCTCCTACTGATCATGTCCACCAGTGGTCCTCCAGACTGACCCATTACCACCAGTGTCGCCATACTGACCATTCCAACCAGTGTCCTCTCCACACTGACCATCACCACCCTTGCTGCCATACACCATGTGGCCACCAGTGTCCTCCACACTGACCATCACCACCATTGTCTTCCTATACGACGCGGATCACCACCATTGGTCGGCCATACTGACGCATGTCCACCCAGTGTCCTCCACACTGAACCATCACCACCAGTGTCGGCCATACTGACCCATGTCCCAGTCCCCCCAGTGGTCCGGCCATACTGAACCCATCACCACCATGACCAGTGTCCGCCACACTGACCATCAACCCACATGTGTCCTCCACCACTGACGCATCACCACCAGTCATATTAATGTGTGACGGTCCCCATCCGGAAAGTGAATGTGTTGACCGTCCCCATCACACCAAAGAGTATGTGGGGACAGTCCCCATCCAAGTAATGTGTGACATCCCCATCCAAGGTACTGCCACCATTCCGTGGATGGGAACTTCCACACATTCACTTTGGATGCAAAGTTGACACGGGCAAACAAGGTGACAATGGAAAGGTGACAATGGCAAAGTGGACCGCAAAGTTGACAAGGGCAAAAGGTGACACGGGCAAACAAAGGTGACCAGGCAAAGGTGACACGTGCAAAGGTGACATTGGCAAAGGTGACCCAGGCAAACAAAGGTGACACGGTCAAAGGTGACACTGGAAAAGGTTACACGGGCAAACAAAGTGACCGGCAATGTGACACGGGCAAATGTGACACGGCAAAGGTGACCACAGGCAAACAAAATGTGACACGGGCTCAAAGGTGACACGGGCAACAAAGGTGACACAGGCCAAAAAGGTGACACCGCAGGTGACACGTGCAAATGTGACACGGCAAAGTGACACGGCCAAAGGTGGACACGGCAATGTGACACGGGCAAAGGTGACACGTGCAAACAAAGGTGACTCGGTCAAAGGTGACACGGCCAAAGGTGACGATCGCAAAGGTGACATGTGCAGAAGTGACACGGCAAGGTGGACACGGCAAATGGTACATGGCATAGACAAAAAATGTTACGACCGGGCAAAGTGTGACACTGGAGAAAGGAGGTGAACACGGTCACGGCTGCTCTGCAGCTCAAATCATTGACTTTCATTGTAGACATCCTTCGTTCGGATTATAGATGTAAAAAAAAAAAAATTTTCCAGGGAGTTTTTGGCCATGGATTCCCCTCTGTCAATGTCATTGTCCGGGGTGGTGTTCTACCCCTGAAACAACTTTCCGCAACACTAGTTGTGGCCGAAAGGGTTCCCGTTGTTTTTTAACAATTCGCCTCCCCTTGAAGTCAATGGCGGGTTCGCGGGTTCCCGGGTTCCGCAACTTCTGAGAAGTTCGCGTTTGCCGTTGCGCGAACGGCAAAAATCGGGTTCGCGCCATCACTGCTGAAGACGTCTGTAGATGTTGGTAGAACAAGCTGTGCAGAATGTGAGATCCCCTGGCCTTTTATTGCTAGGGATGAAGCAGAACACACTTAGGGACAGAGATTATTTTGTCCAGTCAAAAAAAAGGGTGCCAGGATCATGAACCACCATTCTTTTATATATATTTCAGACATAAAAGAAGTTAGCCAGAACGCCAATAGCTGATAACATTTACTCACTATTTGCAAATTATGTCTTCTGTTACCTCTTCTAAATTATATGATGGAAATGGAGATATTAGGAATTGAATGCTGACCATCCACATATCACCTAAATACTCGTTTTCAAAAATACATGGTAATTGATAGAGCTTACTCTATAACCAACAAGTGGCGGGGAGGGGCTGGTAGGGTCTAGAACTGTTCAGAGACATTACCTGCTTTAAGGTACCCATCACGTTGCGATTTTTCGTGCATTTCGCCCTCCCGACCGACCGTCGGTCAGGTAGGGTCGATCGTTCGGGATTCGTAACATGCAATGTAGTCCGACCGTGCTGTTTTAAAAAATCTCCGAAAAGCGGTCGGTCCCAAAAAGATTATGATGCCCGTAATTTTTGGCCTGTGACTAATCGAGTGAAAATCGGGTTCTTGCTGTGTCCCCCGATGTCTGATGTTCAGATCCCGGTGTTCGGGATCGCGCCTGTGGGTGCGTGATGACGTCATCTGGAGGGGGAGGGGCGGGAAGTTCAACATTTGAAAAAAAATGAATTAATGAATTAATAAAAAAATTTTTTGCTCTTTATAGTTTATCTTTCATTCTGACATTGATTGGAGCAATTTTTTTTCGCTCCAATTCAATTCAAAATGATAATAATTTTTTATTTTTATTTTTTAAAACATGTATTTGCTTATGGTGAGTTTTCTTTCATGTTGGATTTGATTGGATTGATTTTTCTGTATCTAATCAAGTTCAAAATAAAGGAAAATGCATAAGAAGTAAATAATTTGTAAGGGCTTGCGTCCACTGCATCAAACTGCAGGCAAAAAGACGCAGAGAGGACACTTCCCATTCTAATGAATGGCACAGTGTCCACTCTGTGCTATCTGAGTGGCGCGTCTGCGGTGATGATATGAAGCTGTGGAATGCCGCATCTTCATTGCAACACCACACATTGCCGCCAAAACACCAAGACACGGCAAAACAGAGCTCGTGCTGCATGTATGAATGCAGTATGGGCGCACTTTTTCTGCATTTTGTCTCAGCTAAATCAATAGGGTGCACTCCCCCCAATGTGGCAGGAGCAAGCCCTAAGCCACGGGCAAGCTGCAGGTAATCCGTCAGCAAATGTGCATGCATTGTTCCCAGCGCGTGTATCAGACTGCCTGTCAGTCTTGGTTGATTTAGAAAATGAATTTTAGTTTGAGCAGATTTTTGTGTTTTCTATTAAATTTGATCATGTGATTTTTAAAAAATATTTAAGCGTTTGAAACTTTATATACTTTAAGATGTCTACTAGACCCGTGTTTGGACAGATTTTGGTCAGTTACAGGCCTACAACATTTTTTATTTTCAATGATAAACAGCGTAATGCTTTTGGTACAGAAATTTGGACCTTGGCGAAACGCTCAGGAGGTTAAGGTGTATCCATATAAATGGCTCACCCTGTATAATAATATCAATAGGTTTGTCCTGTTCCATGAAAAAAACATTTGATTGGCTCTATAGGAAAAGGGGTCACTATTTCTATTTATATCTGTACTAGTATTTGTGTCTGTCAATACATGAGAGAGCATATTTGGTTTGATCTGTAATGACCAGTAAAAACTGAGGTGGTTTCAGCATGGTTTGCTTATTCCTGCATACATCTCCTGGCGAGATTTTGATTTTAAAAGAGAGAATAATTTTGGAATTCTATCAGAATATATGTTTGTACTACTTGTTATTTTGTGCCTTCTCCTGTTGAGAAGGTATGCTTGAATTTTTTTATATTAAAAATTTCAATAAAACTATATTTTAAAAAAACATTGTCCACAAAGCTGAAAGTATAAAACGTTTCAACATGTCTTGGTATGCCAAAACATTAGGCTGTTCCTTTACTGAAACTTGCCTAGCCCAACCTCTGAAACACAACCACATACTATAGTTGAAGCTTTGACTTAACTTTAAACATAATTTATATAAGACTACAATAAAACAGCTTTACAACTTTTACAGTTAACTCAAACAAATCTGCTATTCCAAATGTCACAACCATCTCTGATGTTGAGAACAGTAGCTTGGCTGTGGGCTTTGTTTGCAAAAAACTGCTTAATTCAGGAGTACTTTATTTAAGGGCTGTACATATGAAACATTTCATTAGACCTCAGCATAAGTGTACATCTAACTCATGCTGTTATGTTCTTATGCCTTTATATGAGGCAATTATTAGAAGAGGATTGGAGTGCACATGAGGGGGTGAGATTTTTTATAACATGCCTTGAAGACCCTCAAAAATGTAGCTGTATATTTTAGGCATGTTACTTAAATTCATTTTAGAGAACTTTCTCCTTCAGCTTTTAGCCATTCAATGAGTAGCATTTAATTTCTAACTGCCACTCAATTTGTTGACCTTTGAAGGAGCCCTTCCTATTTGCAATTCAAAGCAGCAAATCTGTCAAAATGACGTTATTTTCATTCTTGCATTTAATATCCTCTAAATGGCTTCCCAAATTGCTTTTACGAGCCACAAAGTGCTTTGTGTCCAAAAATGACCGTAGGTTTTTATGATTAGACCCTTTCTTACAGGTGGTTGCATTGCTTATCTCTGATATTAGTAGTGGCTGAATAATCAGTTTTACTAAGCATGTAAAACAGTTCCTATGGTAGCTGCTAAATGAATTGTAATGGTTTTAAAGCATTAAAAGTTAATATGATTAGGGATCATTGTACTTAATTTTTTATTAGCTAGTGCTAGTCTTACGCTGCATTGTGGTGACTTGTAATATGAGTTGTAATTACATGTTAGTGTCATTGATTTGAACAGATGATACCACTCATGTTTTTTTTAAACAATCATAGGCATGTCTTTCATTAATACACAAAACAATAAATAATAACACAATATAATATAACAATATAATATAAATCTACTTACTTTCACAATGGGAAAAATATAAACATTTATGAACTGTCCATACAAAAGGCAGACTTAGGCTTTTGCTAAGACAATATATGTTAAGATTGATAATTTTTTTTATTCGATGCGAGTGTGACAATGTATGTGGCTTGAAAAGAAGATACATAAATTATAAGCACCAATCCACAGTGCTTATTGAGTCCATTTGAAGGTATTATAAATTAATAAATACAAATGAAAGAATAGAAAACCTGGTTTGGGGGAGCTCAGTAGTACTTCTTTATCAGGACTTTGCACAGCAGTGCCTCAAAAATAAAAAATAAAACAGTATGGCTGGGTGTTGTGTATTTGTCATGACAGTCAAGAAGCTAGCTAATGGCAGTCACAAAGCAGTTCAATTGCCACATAAAAGTCACATGAATGGCTTATTGCAGTCACATGATTAACTATTTGACACACATGTCAGTCAAATTGTTGACTCATGGAAATCAAATGGCTTCCATGAGCCATTAGTAGGTAAGTCTAAAGCAATACTGGGGAAAGTGTATGTACCTTATATTATATGTTCGAGTAAGGGTTTTCTAACACTGTAAGAAATTACAGAGATGTATATATTATGTAAACTAGCATGGACCCTAGTATGACTGTTATGTTAACACACCGTATATGAGCAACAAAATCATTCTGGTATTCCTGAATATGTGCACACTTCTCTGCTTTTCCAATATATCCTTAATCCCCTATTGGATAGATAGCAAGTACAAAACATAAGTGTATAATATTAGTTTAGAAATAATATGTTCAAGTAAATACATTTTAACATAGAATTTCAAGCCTGTATGATTTATCTGAAACCCACTAATGCTGGCCATACACATACCGATAAACGGCCGGATTTTAATCTGACCGACGGGCGTGTGTGCTCTCGCCATCGGTCAGGTTAAAATCCGGCCGTTTATCGGCATGTCCCCACATGGGGCGACAGATGCCTGTCGCCCCACTTCTCGGCCGGCCAGAGATCCGACATGTCGGAAAATCTGAGCCGATGGGAGCCGATTGCCATAAGCAGCAATGAAGACGGCGTCTCCATCGCTGCTTAAGGCCGGCACACAAAGGGTGCCTGGCCGATTGTGGGGCCCCAGAATGCAATGGGAGGCTAACGTGATGACGTCATCACGTTAGCCTCCCGGAGCGACATCGGGGGTAGTCTGCCTGCACACATCGGCGTGTGTATGGCAGGCATAAGCAGTTCAGCACAATAAAATGTATTAAAATGCCTTATGTGACCTTCTTAAATGGGTGAAGAAGATTCAAATGTTAATCATATTTCAAGAACTGAAGCCAGCACAACACATGTTTAGCTTACAGTTATTTGAGAGTCGCCCAAGCATATAACATGCACAGATCCAATTAGTCTAAACCTTCTGCTACAATAACTTAATTTTTGTAATATCTTTTTTCTTCCATGTGTTGTCATTCGTGACATTGTGGCTCTGCTGGTTAAATGATCTTACAGTTGTGTATATTTCAATTGTAATTTGGCTAAACATTGTGAAAATAAAATGTTTTTGTTTTCTCCTGATTGATAGATACTATTAAAGATTCCATCAACAAAAATAGTGATCTAGATAAAAGTGCTTTTTTATCTTCTATATTGTAATTTATAGGAAGTTCCTGCCTCCTATATACCATTAGATGGGGCTACCTGAAATTCGATAAAGGATGCAATCATGGTCCATCATCATGTAGCATGCACTTTTTTGGTGCACTATTTGGTGCACTATCGTAAGTTGCTATAAAAATGTATATGTGTGAGAAACATGTTTTATTCTTATCACGGTAGCATTTTTCAGAAACACTGTAGCAAACCATGTCTAAAATCTTTTGTCATTATTTGCCAAAAGAGACTACTCATGTACTGACCATTTATTGACAACCCAAACTCAACAACTACCTTGATCAGTAACTTTCTTTTCAAAAGGAACCATAACCATACCATACACAACAACATACCATATACAAAAACTAAATAATATATCATATCAAGAAATATATTTACATTTGATATACCAATATGCTCCACCAATACATGATTCCACCCAAAGTTCTGGGCACTCACACTCCCTTCCTAAGCTGCTACAATATGTACACTACTTGTTACAACCAAGGTATGCAGAAGAGCATCTCTGAACGCACAACACATCGAACCTTGAAGCAGATGGGCTACAGCAGCAGAAGATCACACCGGGTGGCACTCCAGAACCGGAAACTGAAGCTACATTTGGATTGTAGGGTCAGATTTCGAATCATCTCAATATAATATCTTGAACATGACAATGAGTTCACTGTACTCAAATGGCTTCCACAGTCACCAGATCTCAATCCAATAGAGCGCCTTTGGGATGTGGTAGAATGGGAGATTTGCATCATGGATGTGCAGCCTACAAATCTGCAGCAACTGCTTGATGCTATCATGTCAATATGGACCAATGTCTATGGAATGTTTTCAGTTCCAGAATGTTTCCAGTACCTTCTTAAATCTATGCCACGAAGGATGAAGGGAGTTCTGAAGTCAAATAGGGGTCTAGACCGGTACTAGCAAGGTGTGCCAAATAAAGTGGCTGGTGAGTGTATATGTATATATTGTGGGACTTCAGCTCAAACGGTGCTACTAAAACAGCATTCCACAAGACTATTATCTCTTTTTAGGGCTCCTGCCCATGTTTATTTTCACCCCACAGTTCAAAGAAAAGGGTTACCCTCACAGGGGTTAATACCAATCCAAATAAATTGTCATCCTTGGCTTCCCAGCAGCAACAGGTCTGGGTCTCACATTCCCTGTGAGCCCCCTATATCAGCTGCTCCAATAACCAAAGGCTTGATCCCCACACTCCTTGTGTGCCCCCTGTCTCCATTGAAACAATGGTCTGAGCTACTTTTGTTGAGACACACCCAGCTCCACTCATCTGTAAACAGGTATTAACCCTTACAGTGTACCTGGGGGAATAGGAAGCCCACCCAGTTCCATCCTCCCTATCCCAGAGTCGGGGAGCCCTTTTAACAAAAACGAAAACAAAACACTCAGCACCCTAATGGTGGTGGGCAAATTATTCCCAGACTCCTTCCAGGACACCACCATTCACACAGTAACAGATGACCAGTCTGTCACAATATATAATTTTATAATTTTTAATATATTGCCCAATTTATAATTAAATTTAAGTGGATTTAATTTTATATTTTTTTTATTGTGTTACACCATTATTTTTGTTGTTGTATTTACTTTGTTTGTCATATAGTACATATATTGGGCAATATATTAGCACAGTGTCCCAAACTTCTAATATATACTATCACAATGTGTAGTTGAAGGTTATGTTGGAATTTTCTTGTTTTATCATTTATTCCCACTGCAACTGAGCAGTGAAAGGAGGGGGGGGGGGGGGCAGGATTCATAAAGTAATGCATTATATGCCTTATATAGAGAGATTGGCACATCGTGTCATTACACCGTACTAAGCTTTGCTAGTAAAGAAAAAGAAAAAAAGAATTTGGGGCACTTCTTAATCATTGAAGTGACATTCAGTAGGTTTACTACTGTGTTGTGTAATAATATCCTACTGGAGAGGAGAAAAGGACCTTCATGTTGTATTTCCTAGGTGACTTTGGGACAAAATAATAACCCTCTGTGTTTTTTCAAATCTGTAATAAACCATCATTTGTGCAATAGGAATCCATATTTCTAGACTAGATATCTAGACTATTTAAGTCAGTTTGTTTGGTGACCCCCATGGCAATTTCATATTGTGTGTTCGCGAACATATGGCAAGTTCGACCCGCCCCCTATCTTTTTGCATTGGTCAAACTAAAAATCACTGGTAGGCAGCATGGCATGCAAGCAAGCAGGCAACTGGGTAGCAAAAAAATATCCCTAAAAAAGGGCTTTTGGGGTCTTTTTCAGGACTCTGTCCTGACAGCAGACTAAGAAGCACTGTGAAACAGTAGACTGCAGTGACACTGAACACTGCCTAGCTAATGGTTCCCTATGAGCAACACCAGTCTATATTCTGACTGTCTCCTTCTCAGCAGCATGTGTGAAATGGCATTTTTTCCCTTGCTCTGCTGCTATAGAGGGTGGGATGGTCGTGAGGTGGGGGTGCTGATTGGTGGATTAAATCTGCTGACTGTGACTCACAGGGTCAAAGTTTCTTCCAATGCAAAAAGATAGGGGGCGGGTCGAACTCGCCATATGTTGTTGTAATAGCGCGAACGCGAACATGCGATGTCGCCGCGGATAGTTCGCCGCGCGAAACAGTTCGGTCCATCACTCTTTGCAGGATTGAGATTAAGTCTATTTTATGGACACATGTAAACAATTTATGTCAGTTGGATAACTGCAGGGAAACATGAAAAACTATGAAAGTGTGCAGATAGGGGTGTCAAATTGGGAATGTAAGTTACGAATACAAAAAAAATTGGACTCTAAGGGTTGTTGGAGATCTGGGGTTGAAAGTCAGAGTGGACATACATTATTTGGGTGGCGTTGGAAGACGAGTAGTCTTATACGGCGAGAATATACCAAACTCTATATTTAACTGGAAAAGTGGGGGTCGTCTTATACACCCAGTCGTCTTATACGCCGTAAATAGAGGGGTCCCTGTCCCTGTGGTCCGCTGTCCACTACATTTGCTTGCATCTCGCCATCCGAATGACTGCCTGAATGATTCCATGTCAGTCAGTCAGGTCACATGATCGGCACAGCACACGCCTCCCCTGTGTGTTGTTTGACACTGACTGACTAGGTACGTTACTTTCTCCCAATCCCGGTAGCTCTTCGGCAACTGTGGAGGGAGTGGGGGTGGCAGCCCCTGCACGGATGGGAGAGTGGTGTGCAGGGGGGACTAGAGCGATGTCCGTGGAACATAGATTCCTCCAGTGAGCCTGTCAGCTTGATGCTGCACAGTGACCTGACAGAGACAAGGCTCCTGTCACAAGGAAAAATCCAACCCCCATGTAATGTTAACATTGTAGCCTGTAAGCTTAGGTGTAGGCAGAAAACAAAACCATCAATAAAGAATTTCAGATCCAAAAGTATTGATTGTATACCATACTGATCCAATTGTATAGAAATCTGTGTGAAACAGATCTGTGCAATCACATCATACACCTATATTCTCTTTTGGGATAGAAGATGATACTGTGTGGGGGGGGGGGGGGGGGGACACCAGGTTCATTTTGTCCCTAACACAAAGTGACAGATGATGGGACCACAGTGCACCTTTTATGAGACACTATGAGATTTACATGCAATTAGTTTGTCCTAATGATTCCTAGTTACAGTGTAAAGGAATTAGGGTACCTGGCAAGATTTACACCCACTGTTTCTTAGCTACTTGTTACTTTTTTTTTTTGTATACCAGTACTTTTTGGTTTAGAATATTTTTTGTTTTCTTGCTCTAAAAACTGGACTGCGTTTATGGTCAGGTGCGTTTATGGTCCGAAAAATATTCTTTTTTTTTGTAAACTTA
>CM070035.1:120773773-120807347 GCA_036250615.1 Ptychadena robeensis | reverse complement strand
GGGTTCGCAAACTTTTGCGCTAGTTCGCGTTCACCGTTCGCGAACGCGCAATTCCGGGTTCCAGCCATCACTATACTGCAATACCGATTTCAGATTTCAAGGTTGTACAACATAGGGTTTTAAAGATCTGGGTGTTCATTCAAACTAGGTGAGTGAGGGGATGCATGTAGCAGAATAAACCACTATATTCTTATGGAAGAATATTATGATAACTAACTTCTTTGTAGGAAGGGTTGAAGTTAGGGGCATGAAATGAAATTTGCATAATTGTCATCTCAGGAGTAAGCTGGTAACCCCCAAAATCTCAAGGTTCTACCATGCAGGGTTTTAAAGATCTGTGTTTAAATTCGGATAAGTGAAAGCATGTATGCAACAGAGTAGTGCTTTATGTTCATAGGGAAGCAATATTTGATAGGGGGCTTTTAGTAGGAAGGATTGTGCTCAGGGACCTGAAATTTTGCATGGATATAGTCTAGTAAACCACAAAGTTTCAAGGTTCTACCATGCAGGGTTGCAAAGATGTGTGTTCAATATAGGCAAGTTAAATGTTGCATATAGGAGTATAGCACTCTGGTGATGAAGAAGCATTTCTGTTAGCTGGACTTTAGCTGAAATGTAACTTATAAGTGTTGTAGCTAGAGGGGTGAAACTCGGGGTGTAAGTAGTAGTAGGTGAGCATTACTGACCCTGAAAGTTTCATGATTATACTATGAATGGTTTTCATGCTATGAATGTTCAAAGTTACAGTCCCACACAGGTGTTGGTTTTGCTTCTACAGCAGAGTGGAGAGGGTGTGTCCCCTCCTGCATTTTGTATTGGCTGGGATGATGCAGAAGCATCCCGTAGCCATGGTAACACTGCTGTGAAGGAGTGGAGAGATCTCTTTCTTCCGATGTCATTCTCCTTCTGCTTTTGTCGGCCAGCACGCAGCCCATGGAGCATAGATCCAGAAGGCAGACCTCCCGGCTCTCCTAGATGGTCCCCTGCACCCCCCTGCCTGCGAGACCCGGCGTATAAGATGACCCCCGACTTTTGCACACATGTTCCTGTGTTCAAAAGTCGTCTTATACGCCGGAAAATACGGTATGTTACTTCTGCCCTTCATTTTATTAGACTGTATTTGGCCCAAATAGAAAAACTTTCCTGAATAAAAGGTGATTATTTTTAATTCACAAATAATTTACATTAATTAGACAGTGAAATTGAGCAATGTTTTCCCTTGACAGGCTAAGTAGAAAATACATATTTCTAGAATATTTAATATTACATAACATATATAACTTAGAACCAAATTTTGTAAGATGTATAAAAGGCAAATTGATAGAATGCTGAACTTTATTAAGTTCTGTCAACTGCCATTTTACAGCCATGCCAACTGCCATTCCACTGTTCATTCAGTATATCTTGATGGCCAGCAAGGACAACCTCATTCCATAAGACTATCATAGGTGTTAAGCAATCAAGTTAAAGGAAGTTAGGTTCCAATAGAAAAACAACTTGAACTAAATAAAAGAAAAAAAGTAACATCAAGCAAAAATCAAGATGGCAGCCTTGAAACACACACAGCACACGATGAAGCTCTATTGAGTAGAATGACTCAAGAAGTGAGCACTACTAGAACAATTTGGTTTATGAATGTACAATATACATAGATCAAATTCAGGTTTGTGGTAATCATATATTCCATGATTCTGTCAAAATTTGATAAAATACTTCTAGCTATGCAATGACATGGATGAAGTTTGTGGTACCAGATTGTACTGCATGTAGAAAACTATATTAAACCTTCACTTAGAAAGCACTGTTAGGGATGGCACCTCATATTCTGATTTGTTGTCCTACCAAAACAATACAATTTTTGTAATTTTCATGTAGAATTTAACTGTCTTGTTCTTGTTCCATCTGTTGTATAGATCATTTATAAAGTATATAATTCTTTCCTTCATGAGCTCTATTCTTTGACTAGTTTAGACACATTTTCTGAACCTTTGAAATTCATATTTTACTTGATTTAGGAAATAGAAATGTGTAGTGTTCCATATCAACCTTTCAACAAGAAAGATACTTAGCTGACTGCTCTAAACTGATAAAAGCCTAAATTTGTTTGGGTGGATTACTCTTCGTTCTGTATCAGTTCTGCTCATTGAACTGCCTGCTTTAAGTCCATAGCAGAGATTATGTGAAAAGAGAATTTAAGTTCCACATTAAATAATTATAAATTGGAGGCAACATCATTTATTTATTTTACATTTGTAAAGAATTTCTCTACCACAAGACTCTGACCCGCAACCCTGCCAGCATTTGAAATTGCGTGTAAACAAAGCCAGATGTTACCTAACAAGGCGTAAGGAAACTATTTTGGAGAAAAGCTAAATAACCTTTTGGTATATGGGAGAAGTGCCAGGAGGAAACCCATGTAAAAATATGGAGAAGATACAAGCTCAATTTAGATTATTAACAATACCTTTAACATTTCTGAGAATATGGTTTCTGGTTGTTTTTTGAACGCATATTTTGAACGCATGTTCAGATGGTGGTTTGGACATTTACAGCCCTTTAACAAGATCCAAAGTCAGGACATTGCAGCGTAATCTTCAGTCATTTGTTCAACCATAAAAACAGATTGGGTGTCTAAAATGATCAATAACTGCCTCAAATCCCCTCATTAACACCTTTCTTTACATCCATTGTTTTTTTGACCTGTAAATAACAACTGTTTAAAAAACATATTAAGGCTTCTAGACACAAGAGGGTGACTGGAGAACGAGAAAAATTATGGTAAGAAATGACCATGTGACTTTAGCGTTAAAGACAATTTATGGACTGTAAATGTTTGCTATTCATTATCCAGTTGTAAGAATACCCTCTATATATATCTATCAAACTTCAAACTGAAAATGACCAACCCTCTATATCCAAACATCAGATTATGAATATTGTCATGATATAAATATGTACCATTTTTTTGCACTACAAGATGCACCAGACCACCCCATAGTTTTGGAGAGACAAAAATAGTATAAAAAGAACAGCCCTTTTTATATAAAGTGAATATACAGAATGTTCCAGCAAAGTAGGCAGGTCTGGAGCATGCAGTAGTCACTCTACATTCCTTCAGCCAAGAAAAAAGGCCAGTACCAGGAGGTGAGGCTTTTTTCTATGCCATCCTGCCAAGCCAAAATGCCAGTGCCAAGAGAGAGGTCTTGGTTTTTTCTTGCAAATATCAATGTAAATACACAACTCATGAAGAGCCTCAATTAACCCAGCTATTACCAAGTCATTTTCATAGAATATATATAGACTTTCTTTTAATTCATCGTAAATAACTCACCCAGGAGAAAATATTTAAATTGCTCATCCAGAAGTACTGGCAGGACCTTGTGCTCTAATCATGCTAAGACAGACTATTTCAGGTAACGCACAGTTATTTTTTCTGACAACCAGATGTTAAAGGTAGCTGGCTAGAGAAAAGAACACATTCTACAATAGGTCATCTTGTTACTTTTTTTTAGGTAAGATAAATTCATGTGGTGTTATAGTTTAAACAGAAAAGTAAAATGTCATTTGTTTGTATTAATAAAGTTTTAAAAATATCTTTAATATTTAAAATCATGAGGTTAGGATACAAGAAAATCAATGTTAAGCTAACCATACACGTATTGATTTTGAGTTGTAATCCCAAACGACCAATCAGTGTGCACGCTATTTGCCACTGACCGGTCGTATAGAAATTGAATGCTGCCCACCTTGACGAGCGACCTAAAAATTTTTTTTTTTAACAAAATAAGGATCGGACATTGATCCAAGATTTCTGACAATTAATAATGCATATTTCACCTTCTAAATGCAGCACAATTCACTAAACCCAACAATAGATAACCAAGAAATAACACACATTTTTACAATAAACAAACCTTGCAAATCACAAGACAGCAATTAAAACCACAAACTTTTGTTCTTAAAAAAACACATACACATTCATATCCCGTACTTATATTACAGTATTAAAATTCAATGTGCTTTAAATAGAGGTTATTTTAACCTTTTCCTCTTTCTTCATGGGACACCATCGGGGATGGACCTGTCAGCGGAACTCCAGGAGAGGAGTGAAGACTTTTTTTTTATCCTCATCTCAGAGCAGAACATTGGATTCTGGATTAATTTTCTATTTGAGGGATGGCTTCTCTATTTTATTATTGATTTAGATGGAAGCAAATTCATTTTTATTGTTACCTCCCCGCGGGGTCACCAGTTTTGGCGCAGGTTCCACAGGGTGCAGGGGATCTAGCGTGTACAGGGTTTTCCCCCAGAGCCCGCCTAATGGGAGATAATGGGAGATAGGCAGGGTCCCTTGAGGGGACCCTGTTGTCTTTTCTCGCGCTGTACACGCAGGTCCTGCCACCCCCGTGTTACCCACCGGTTGAACCCCAAGGAGGATAAGGAGACGAGGGAAGCTCCCCTTGAAGGTGGCGTCACAAGATGCGAGGTATCAAACAGGGATGAGACGAACAGAATGGTCGGACAAGCGTAGGTCAGGGCTGGCAGCAAACTTCGGAAACGATGTGACCAGCAGAGTCGAGGCAGGCGGCAATCGTGGGATAATCGGGAACAAGCCAAGTCGGGAGTAGAGAAGTCAGGATCGTCGGGGTCAAAACAGGGTCTGGTACACGGATAATCAAGATCAAAGCACAAGTCACACATCAGAAGCTGAAACAGACAGCACTGGACACAGGGAAGGTCTTCCCTTATATAGCCAGTGCTGTCTAGGACCACACCCATGGGCACAGCCCATCTGCATTGGCTCCCAGTATGCTTTAAAGCTCAGGTGAGGCTGAGCGCGCGCCCCTAGGAGTCCCACTCAGACTGGAAGCAGGACACTGAGAGCTACCAGCACCCGAGGCTTGCTGAGGATCTGACCGAGGTAGGGAGCGATTATGGGAAGGGGGGTAACATTTATGGCTTTTAATTTTTTTAAGGCTTTTTTATTTTTTAGGGTTATCGGATGGAAATTGATTAATTTCAGTTTTTGGGGGAATTTTTTCTTGGCTTGTTTTCATTTTTTTTTCTTTACAGGAATCACTTTTGAATTAGTATTGAATTTCAACTGGGAATGGATTACAGCACTCCATTAGACATATTATCTGTAAGTAATTTTACATTTATTTAATGTAAATTTGGAGGTATGTATATTTCTTATATGTATTGTATATGTTTTGGTAACTCACCAAAACGTATGCAACACATATATGACATCCAAAAAAACACATGTGATATAGGTGCTAAATCAACTGAGGTGGCTAGCCTCTGAGGACTTTTGTGGCTGTAGATGGAGAGTGGGAAACAGGGATGGTATTCATAAATACATTTTATTGATACATGCACAAAAGGTTCTAAAGAGGTCAACATATTGGATACCTTACCAATTAGCTAGTTACAAATACCTACCCATTTTCTCCTATACAGTATACCCGAATTGATGCATGCATTAGTCCTGATGAAGCGACTGAAGTCGCGAAACGCGTAGACTGTCACCTGTATGATCTGCCTGTAACAACTGCATCTCTACCTGTGGAACAAAATTTTTTCCTTGAGACCAAGACTTATTGAACGTCTCATTATAAACGGACTATACTGGACTCACTCTGTTTTGTTTGAACGTTATTTCACATTATTTACTCGTTGGTGTTCACACCATAGTCCACCTTAAAGTCCACCCTGGGCCAACCCCTAAATGTTGCGGTGTGTGGACCCAGCGATCCAGGGTACAAATTTTCCTTTTTTATCTATGTATGTATAACTGGATGTTGGTGGACGACTTAACTTTATGCAATTACATAGGGTGAGAGATTTCTCTTTTCTTGTCTACAACATATTGCATACCTTCCAAGGTGAATAAACATTGAAAGTCTAAACACTTAGAATCGTTCAACCCTGGATAAACAATACACACTGTATATATCCATCCATAAGTCACAAATGCTAGGGAGGGGTCTGCTCATCCGACCCCTCCTGAGGTATCCCCCGACACGTTTTGGCTCTGTGGTGTCAACCTAATCAGGGGGTAAATGAAGAATACATCCAAACATGGTTGCAGATTGGTTCTCCAGGATGATGAATCTGTGTTGCACTTCATCCAAAGGTAATCAATGTCCCAGAGTATTTCGTATCAATATGTAATCAGTAATGCATTACATCCCAATCCCACCTCCCAAAGATATGTCACTAAATTAGATCCAATCATGCATTAACAAACCAAATGAGTAAACAATTATAAAACAACATAGCAATCATAGCTGGTGCCAACCGCCACCGAACTGGAGCAACGGGAACCCCCAGTCAGGTATAAAATGGTCATAATAAAAAAGTTATAATAAAGAAATTGTCCACACCATGACTCACCAGAAAATCCAGCGGTCCACCCAAATGACCTGTCCATCATGCAGGTCTCATCCCACTTCCATCATTTTTGATCAATTTTTTTGTGTAGCCCATCTTTACCTATGTCACCAATCAATCGGCGATAAATCGGATCCCGAAAATGGTGCACTTTTTGATCGATGTACGACATATGATCAAAGATTCAATCGCATGCCCCGATCGTGTAACAAATTGATCTCAGGGAAATCTAAGCATTTATGGCCAGCTTATGGCATAAGCACCCTTAACCACCCCTGTACCACCAGGCCACATGCCATACATCAGCCATACACTTCCTGTCCTTTTTAGGCTTGCCACAACGTGTCTTGTATACACTGAAGGGGGGAACCCCCGTCATTTGTGGACCACCTTTTACAGAGCTTTTCAGACCATATGCCAGCAGGGTGTCTGGTATGCTCTGAGGGGACTTTATGCTGTTTTTGTTCCCCTCTTTTCCAGAGCATACCAGATCCTACAGGGGGGGGGGCTTGGCTGGTATGCTCTGGCATAATTATAGTACTGGGATACTGCACTCTATAGTTAAGTCATAAAGAGGCATTCGTGAAACAACTTTTTTCAGTCCCAATGCATGTACTCCCTATGTTTGTTACTGGTTACCTTTAAGATTAAAAATGTGCAGTGGTTTTATTCCTCCTCTTTATAGATATTTCTCTGTAGAGAACAGTCAATGTTTTAAAGAAAACAGAAATAAAGTAAGCTGGAAAGCTCTGCTTATAAAATGCATTAGCTCATAATTTGTGCTCACATAAAATATGAGTGGGAGGGAGTGTTTCAAATGCCAAACTGCTCTGTTTGAAGTATGCTAAACCCCCTTAACATCAGTCTTTCAGATGACTTGTGAGGTTAACCACTGTTTTGCCAGATCATATTTGTCAGGCATTAAGAATGAGTTCCTCTTCACAATGGAAATCTCTGTCTATCTCGAGCATCAAACGTAAAATGTGTGCTAATAGTAGAGCCACATCCTCCTGTAGTTGACTTTTGTACTTTGTTTAACAATTTATTTAAATATTTTCTACAATCAGTTCTACAATCTGTCAAATACAATTAAATGATACAGGCACAAACTGAATGACATATTTTGCCACCAATGGTGTGACTGTCTTAAAAGGAATCTGTGAGAACAGAAATTTTAAAAGTGCTGCTAAAGTTGTCATCCTAATTTATCCTTCCCTAATTTGCTAATTACTAAGTTGGGGAAAGAATTCAATTAGAATATCAGACTTTACTGGCTACATGCTTGCTCAATCATGAATTAGACTCTTCCTAGATGTCCCGGCAGATCGACCGTAATTCTTAGATCACTTTCATTACTTTGGATGGGGAACAGTGGGCCCTTCCCCAGTAAGTGTCGGCATACAAAGACCGACCGGTCTTGCCGAGATTCGGCCGGGCACCCTTTGTGTGCCAACACTTTTCATCCAAAGTAATGAAAATTATCTAAGAATCCAAGAATTATGGACAGGTCCGTAATGGATTAGATTGATTGCTTGGCCAATTTCTGGTCAAATTCAAAGTATAAGCTTTCGATTTGCACCTGATTTTCTGTGTGTGCTCACGGCGGTCAATCCGACGAAAAATTTGCTAGAAATCTAAGCATGTGTGGGGGGCTTAAATCATTGGATAGTATTAAAGTGAGTAATTTTCTGATAAAAAAAGTTTTTGTTTTGTTCAGATATGACAGATTCCATATTTATCTACCAGTGCTAATCATTCTTTGGCCACTTAGGCGATTAATCGCATGCAGAAACGCCAGTAGGTGATTGCCAGGCGTTTGAATAGACGATTTTCACGATTTCAAGTAATTTTTTTATTTTTTTTTTAAATGTCACCATTATAAAAAAAAATTGCCTCCATAGAGAATGAATGGCCGCAATTTGTGATCGCCTGCATGCACGATCACAAATCGCTTGCTCCCCAACAGGAGCTGGAGCCGCAACACTGCTGTGTCATCCATCTATTACTACAATTATTACTGTTTGTGCTAAGCTAGGGGGGTATATTAAGATATTTTAAACAACAAATTGGTTCCATGGAGCATATGGAAAAATATATTCTATATATATATACTTTTCGACAGAGATAACAGCAAGAAAAACAATGATGTGTTCCTCATATTACTGTTTTTTTTTTTTAGACTTTAAAATTTTCAATGCATTTTTTGAAACATAGGCATTTAAACATGTAAAGCAGGTTTTAGAATGCATGCAGGACTTGTTTATTGACTTGGAGCAGCTGTCACAGCTTTTTCCAAATCAATATCAGTAAAGTGTCCTCCATGGGAGAGATTTTGTTTCCTTTCTTTATATATTTAAAAATAACATTTATTTAAAAGTTTGTCCTAAGATACACTTGCACTGCAAACAAGAAAATATCAGGGACATCTATAAATAAAAAAGCTAAAGTATCTGACTTCATAGTGAGATGGATTTTCTTAGAGCTTCGTTTGTAATGATAAAAACCCTTAAAGAAGCCTTGAAGGAAAGTCTGACTAGACTAAACTAATAACGAAATAATCCTAAGGCATTCTGCTTTGCTACACTTTGCAGGATATGAATAAAACTTTAAGTATACCTGTCAGAGTAAAATATAATGCAAAATAACCCAGCAGATGTATTCAAATGACATTTGGTCTTAATGGCCAGAAGACTAGGCAGCAATTCAAGGCCAGAAAAATATTGCACCCAGAAAGAAAGTAAAAATAATGGATTTATTCCCTCCTGCCATGTATTTAAGGCAAAAAAATTTATTTATTTCACAGATTGTTAACAAATGAAATGGTAAAATCTGGAATTAGATGATAAAAAAAGAAAAATTTATTATTTCATAATCTTAATTTCACTTAAAGCAAGTGGTAAAAGCAAGTGGTAAATTATGCGAATGTAGGACCTTACGGCCTCGGTGAAGGACACCAGGGAATGATTTCTGAAGGTGTGGTTCTACTGGATGGACTTCCTATCATCTCCAGACTACGCTCAGATGTTGACTCAGGTCTGACTCTCTCGTGGCCTTGGGCCGGGGGGAGGGGGGCGGGACTGTTGCCTGTGCTCCTGTGCCTCACCTCCCTTCCCCTCTCCTTCGGTCTTCCTCTGATGCTAGGGTGCCCCTTCTCTCGTCTTGCCTGCCTCCTGGCTCTGCTTCTCCTGCTGTTTGTCTCTTCCCCCCTCCCCTTCCTTTTTCTCCCTTTCCTCCCTCTAGGGGGGTCTCTTGTCTGTTTTTTTTCAGTTGTTGTTGTTTTGTTGTATTATTTCTTCAATGCCATTTGACACAAATGTGTATATCTGTCTGTGCTGGAAACTTTAATAAACTTTAAATGTAAAAAAAAAAGCAAGTGGTACAAAAAATTATTACAAATTTTACAAAATACAATGTTTCAAAATAATTTTTTATTACCTCTGAGCTGGGGGGAAAAGCTCTGCAATTCTAACAAAATATAGTGATCTGCTGTTCCCTCAAGCTCTGATGAAAGTAACCATCTGTAGTTCTCAAAAGCCTGCCAGGGGTTAATTAACTCCAATAAGATGTAAGGGCAAAATATGGTTTTCAATAGTGTAAATGTATCACCGTAGGATTGTAGACATAACATGATGATGTCACTGTACTTTCCTGGCAGTCCCAAATCTGTCAGAAAACTGTGGTGGTTGCTGAGCAGAGGGGACAAGCGACAAAGAACATTAGGCATTTACTCATTACGGGTAAGAGTTTTCTTAGTGATGACTGTGAAGGACATATAGCGCATTAGGTGAGTTGAAGCTGCACTTTAATATTGCATGAAAACTAGGGAAAAGGAGCTATTAGTGGAGATATCTGAATCCAAATGCAACATACAAAGCAACCAACACAGATAAAACAACATAAAAATATGTGGTATAGGATTTAACTACTAACTACTACAAAGGGGATCTGGTACTCATTCTAAGAGCTCATTAAATAAGTTATGTGCACCCTTATATATATTTATATGTTCTTACAACCCTATCATGTTCAGGGACTTTGCAAATAATTCACAAAATCTGCCCCCCAAATTTTTACATTTTCATCTCTTGCCAAATTAAAAAGTTTTCAATACATGTTGGGTACTGATAAACTAGGCTTTGGGTTTACACTTTACTATTGCTCGATTTTGAACAATAGAAAGGTATTGGAGAAGGGGTGGGAACCCTGCTTATTTAAACTTGAGATAAAAAATGCTGTGCAGAGTATGAAAATAATTAATTACCTGCTTACAGTAATGTAACCTGCAACATTTTAATATAATTACCATATTTTTGAAAAGACTTCAGATGAAATTAGGAGAAGATGAAATTATCCCCAATAATATGTTACAATAGCTTCTCTTGGGCAATTGATTTAGAATTCTAATTTGTTTTTTTTTCTCAATTGTTTTGCAGTCTAGTTTTATATTCTCTTTTCTCTGTTACATGATGATGAAGTGGGCACATAATGCAAAGTACTTTAGTTAAATAAATGTTTTCTGTATGCAAGAAGAGAGCTGTTCCCATTGCCCTTGAGAGAACCGCATTTGCAGACAGAAGCTATGTGCTACACTGAAAAGGGTTTTCTCTGCAAATATTACTTCTTTTCACTTTTTAGCTTTTTGTTCAGCAGAGCCACTGAACATAGATGGGAACAAACTTCTTTACTAGTGTAATAAACAAGCATGTTTCAGCAAGTTAACCTATAGCCCAAATTGTCACCCATCGCTCTGTAAGTGTTTGCTATGAATTAACTGCTGTAAGTTTAATTGGTTACAACATAATTACTTTTTAATTAATCTTATTCATGTTAGTACTTGATTATACATTTCTCTTGCCTCACTGTACATTACTTTGTAATATGTCCCAAAAAGTATATTTATACACAACATTGTATCACAACAAAGTAACACATAATTCAGATATAGAATATATGAAAACGGAATTCCATGTAGACAAAACACCATTTAGCCCAGTGAACTATCATCAAATCAAGAAACCTATTAAGAATGCACATACCCTGGAAAAGAGGACTCAAATTGGAGGTGGGGTTCAAAACTAGAAGCCAATTAGGATTGTAGGCTTTCGAAAGTATAAGACAACAGGAAAGACCAGTGAATTCTTTCTTTGGTCAGCATGAAGAACTGATTGAAAAAAAACTAAGGACCAGTGGCCAAAGACTCTGGACCAAACTGACACCTTGAACATGTACACATGGACTTTGTTTTGACTAGCTGACTTTGTGAGTAAATTGCTAACCCCCTAACCATGGTATCATCACCAAAAATTGCAGGAGATGAAGAGAAGGGAACTTTACAAAAAAAAGTATTGTTATACCAGAATTGTTTGTGCTTAAATTACAGTATTGTTCCGCTTATAGGACGCTCCGCTGCATAGGACACACCCTATAGAGTGGAGCGTCTCATCCAGGTAACTGCAGTACTGGTTGTTGGAGCTCCTTGCTTCAACAGGCAAATGATGGAAGTAAAAGAGGCCAGGAAGCTGTCAGTGGCTTCCCCCGCCTCCTGGTGGTGTTCTGCAGAGCTGTATGGGAACAGGCTTAAGCAGTTACTCTCATACAACATCTGCCGAAGGACAATCCATCCATGGAAGGATCATCTGTCTGTAGATATGTATGTAAGCTGTAGCTTCACACTGCTCACATACAGCTCTGAGCAGTGAAGGATTCGACAGCTGGCAGATCAGCCATGCTTCTGTATGTGCATAGCTGTAGATCACAAACAGAACTGCAGACAGATGATCCATCCATTGATGTCCATTCACATACAGAGCTGTGACAGCTGCATGATCCATCCATGAATGGAAAGATCATCTGTCTGCACATCTATGTATGTAAGAGGGTGATATGATATGCTTTCATACAAAGCTGTGGCCTCTTCACCACTGCGGGCAATGCAAAAGCATTCAGAATATAAGATGCACTCATTCTTTCCCCCGATTTTGAGGGGTAAATGTGCGTCTTATAGTCCAAAAAATATGGTAGTTTTTTTCGACTTTTTTACTTGACTATGAACTTAAAAGATAACAACATCCCTGTCACATGTCACCTTTCACACATCATCGCCATCATGAGTGATGCCAGCGATGCATTGTATTGTCACACCTATGGTGGGTCGGCCATTACAGGGTTTTGGTCCAGCCCCTATCAAATGCATTTCCACAACCCTTTTTTACATCTCCAGCGCTTTGCAATTACCTTCCAGTCAGCTTATTTTTTTAAACAAATTTGGCTATTTCTAACCAGGACCACTTGACTGAAGCAACAAAAAATACCCTTGGTAATTTGTCTTGAATCTGCTCACCAGGTAACAATTGAGGTTTTTAACATGTAAAGCCAATATACATAGTAAACAAAATTGTATTAAATCTAAAAAAGTGTCCTTAAGAAACTGTGCTCTTGAATAAATAAGTATTTTTGCAGCTAAACAGCAATGGTTTTACGATTGGAAAAATAAAGCTGAAGATGCCATGTTGCAGGGGTTGAGCTGAAGGCCTTAATTATCCCTCCCACCCAACACAGTTTTCACTTATTATTGTTACTCTAAATAACTTATCATCCTCTGCTACACAATAAATGCATTTAACCTTCACACAGCTTTTCTCTCTTTGTTGGCACACTAGACCTGGGGTTTGTTACTTGAACACATACAGTATCTCACAAAAGTGTGTACATCCCTCGCTTTGTGGTTAAAAATTTACAATATCTTCTCATAGACAATAGACAATATTGAAGCTATAACATTTGATAGTCAGTGTACAGCTTGTATAACAGTGTATATTTGCTATCCTCACAAAATAACAAAAAAAACTATTATCCTCTTTCAACAAAAAAATGTGTGCACCACCTGTGTGTAAAATGTCCAAATTGTACCCAAAGTTATTAACCTCCCTAGCGCACCGCCCATACCACACCATACAGGGTACACTGCCTGACATTTCCTCCCTCCCTCCGCCCCTCTCCACACAGGGGGCGGGAAAGCCATGACGCGATCGGGGCAGTGCAGAAACCCCGGAAATGCTGCAGTGATTGTCCTATCATCCGGGGTGTATTGGCTACACCCGATGCCCAGTTCCTCTGCAGTTGGGGCGAGCCTGAACGGCGAACGAACTGGGTTCATCTCAACCGCTAGGGAGGTTAAAGAGGGTTAAATTATTTTGACTATTAGATTTTTTGAGTTAATTGCAACATGAACATGCTATCCTCACCAAAATTTTGCTAGAACAATAGAGCTTTCTTTTTTGAAGCATTCCCATAAAATCATCAGCTATTTTGGTAATGATACCACGCATTGCATGTAAAGTCAACTAATCAAATTTTCTAAATAATATGCAACCATCTCCAGTCATTATCATAAATATATATACTACCCTTTGGTCCAGTTTCCAAAAGGAGGGTAACATGCTCTGCTTTAGTATGTAACATAAATGTGCATAAAATGAAGCTCTCCAGTGCCGGTAGGACTCATGCATCCCCAAATCATGACACTCCCTTCACCATGCTTGACGCTAGGTAAGACATTTATTGTCTTTTCAGGAGACCACAGGGCATGGTTATAACATTACATGTCCTTAGTCTGCTTGTCCTTAGCTAACTGTTTGTGGGCTTCTTTCTGGGACGACAGCCATGCAGACCAGTTAGTTGCAGTGTGAGATGTATGTTCTAAACACTGACAGGCTGACCCACAACCATGGACCATGGCGAGGCCTGTTCTCAATGGAACCTGTCCTGTTTAAAAGCTGTACAGTATCAGCCACTATGCTGCTGCTCAGATTTAGGGTGTTTGCAATCTTCTTGTAGCCTAGGCCATCTTTATGAAGAGCAACAATCTTTTTTTTTAATATCCTCAGAGAATTCTTTTAAAATAATTTAAATAATAATAATAATTTAAATTTAAAATACCGTATTTTTCTGACTGTAAGACACACTTTTTCACCCCAAAAATCGGGGGGAAAAGTGCCTGCATCTTATGGTCCGAATGGGTGACCCTCGCAGTGGGGTAGCTGGAGGAGTTGTCAAGATGAGAGATGCTGGCTGGTGTCCGGATCTCCCATCTGAACTGTATAATTGCTTATACCAACAGAGCCCAAAGCCCTGCTGGCATAAGTAATAAAGAGAGGGATAGATGAACTGGCATCTATCCCACTCTCTGTGTCCGTGGAAACTGAAATCACTCTGCAGCTCCCATGGACACAGGAACAGCCAGATAAGAAAGGGAGAGCAGAGCAGAGAAGACTGCCCCCTCCTCCTGATCAGTGAAGAGGTGATGTGATGTGCTGTGGGAGTGGACTGCTGCTAGTGACATCTACCGGCTAAATTAAATATTGCATTAATTTAATCCATTGCATTAACCCAATTGATGTGAAAACTTTTTTTTCTGGTTTTCTGCTCTAAAAACTGGGAGCGTCTTATGTACCAGTGCATCTTATAGTCCAAAAAATACGGTATTAAAAAATAAAGAGGGATATATACCTACAATGATAAGTTATACATATGCTTTTTTTATCCATTTATTAATATTTGCAGTATCAGAAAATTTAACCTCCTGGGCCTTATGCCCGAACCCAGTATGGCCACAGTTTATTCTTAAAACCAACTGTGCTTGCTCCAGGAATGGGAAAGCTCGCCTGTGGTCTACGAGCTGGCAGCAATTCTGAATCGCTTCAGGCTTGCTGATCCCTTCCAGTGCTGCGTCAGTATATTATAAACAACAGATTAAGTTGCAGGATGAACATTGTTACAATATATTGTGTTAATTAAGTTATTATATTACATTTATTTTATAAGATTGATTGATGCCCCCAGGTATACTAGATATATAAGGATCGGATAACAAACAATAATAAATAATAAAAAGTGTAATAAGTTAATAAAGATAATTTGGCAATTTGAAGAATAAATAAGAACTTTAAATGTGTTATAGTAGATGAGTAAAATGTGCGGATCGTCTCTCTGTCTCTGAGGACGGTTGGGGACAATGGGGTGCACCTCAGTCTCTCCCACCCAATACAGCCCAGGAATACCTCATGTGTGGTCACAATGATTGGGTTTCCACCGAGTCAGTACCTTGGCTTTATTTGAAATCCGTTTTTTTCCAAAAGTAAGAGATGTTTATACATAAGCAGACGTTGCTGTTATGTGAACTGTTATTTATATTTATGGTGATATGTTTATGGTAAAATTGTTTCACAGTCGTTTCTTGACAAAGTTGCTGTGGTGAAACGCATCTAATTTGACATTGCGAATTGTAACTGTAAGAAACAAGCAACTGGAAATTGTTTTGTGACCTGAATGAATTAAATGTTTTTATCTTAATTTTAAAATAAAATATGCACCTAGAAACCCTGATACTCAAAAAGAAACCAAGGTTTTGTACAGATTATATAGGTCCTCCAGCTAATAACGGATATACATGGAAAACTTTCCTCACTAGTTTAAGTTCTGGGCTAAAAAATAATGAAAGATAAGGACAGAGGGCACGATGCCCTGGTTTAGCCATGCCAAACCTCACCTACTGGCTCTCACTTGGCAGACAAGGCTAATCAACAAGATCACCCTCAATGTAATGATCCTCACATATTTATCTTTTCCTCTCTACGTGTCACTATATCCTTCTGACCTTCGAAAAGGCAGAGATTTTTCACTAAGAACTAGAACAGCAGGGGAAAACTGAACTGAAAAAGACTTTTTAGCAAGCAGTACAAATAAATGCAATTACAGTGCTGGCTGACTAAATACAGCTTAGCTTGCCAAAGTAAGACATTACCCTACATTAATATTATCATGATTATCATTACTACAATACTTAAATACTTTGATTGAACATTGCTAACATCTCACCTCGATTCTTGCTATTACACTGCTATGATTTGCACAGATATAATCTATTTATAGCACAGCATTATCACAGTATATTTCTCACACCCTAAGGGAATTTCTGCCATATGTTCATACATACGCCCATCTACATAGATTCAATGTCTTCACTGCGCATTGAATTTAAAAAAGCAAATAAGGTACCAGACTCTTAACCAGTCTCAGCCAAGTCTGTTTATTTAACATCAGCCTGGGGAATCACAGCCGACATATGGCTGAGCAGGTAAATGTTAATCAGGATTTATTCTCTACGTGCAGATATCCATTTCTTCTAGCCAAAAATGATTGCTTAGGATGCCAAAGAAAATGTTCGAAGCATTCTAGTCTAGATTCTGCTACATCCCTTTAGTGTATTTCTTACATTAGTAGCAAGAATATAAGAAAATGGCACCTTATTTATTTTAATTTTCTCTATTAAAACAATCATATAACCATCCAGCATGAGCACCATATATTATAGCACATCTAAAGTAGAAAAAACATGTTATAAAATTTTACCTCTGAGCTGTCATAATGGTGAACAAGTGTTCCAAAATAACAACAAACAAACATACTTACCTGCTGTATTCTTGTCTATGGCAGTTGCCATATGTATTCCTTTAGAGTTTTGCAGGGGTTATTAACTGCAGTAACTAGTAAGGCCAATAGAGGGAGGTAGATAATTGTTTTCAGTGGTGAAAACATAGCTCCATAGGGTTGTAAAGGTAATGTGATGACATGAATGGAATGTGAGTGGCTATCCCACTGTTTAGCAAAGCAAAAAGGCTATTCCAGATGTTATTGTAAACAACTGTGATTTTCTATGGATACAAAGCACTGAAAGATATTGATCATTTACCTGGTCCTAGACCCATGAACAACTTAACCTTTCTCATTATTCAATAAGATTACTTAAACTGGTAGGACAAAGGGGTCAAACAACACTTTTGCATATATCAATAGTCTTGCCATTGTATAGTCTTACAAATGTACACATTATCAGCTAGGTGATTTAGTCCTCTGCAGCATTGGAGTATAGGCAAACACTATATCATCACATACATTTTAAGGTATAAAGACGGGACAAATCCACTGGTACAACATATAATGTGGGAGGGTGGTAGCAAAACTGACAAATGAGTGGCTTTGAGAGCCAAGTTGTCATAAATATAAATGTTCAACATGCTACAATGCAACAAACTGCTGCACTATTGTGTATTAAGATGCACATTCCTCTTATTAGTCAATTAATATACAGGTGAGGATATTGGTCATAATTAGCTTGGGATTTGTGGAGGTTTATTTTGGGGTGGAGGGTATTTATTTACTCACTGTGCAGGCATTTTATTAATCTATTTTACTAGGGTATAAAAATGCCCTTTTTAATATAGTAATTATACAATTATGTTCAAGGTTATAAAAATTATATAAGAATTTGGGCACCCCTTGTCAATGTCATTTTATGTTGACCTGCTGTTAAATGGCAACTGGTCTATCAATTCCAGCACCAATAGACTATATTCATACTTGTGACTAGGAGTTACAAAACACTGTCTGTGTATTTTCTAGTCAACAGGTTAAGTCAATTATTGAATTTGTTCAGCTTGATAAAGATACTGTTATTTATTAGCATAAAGAGTTATTGGTGCACTTCAATGTTTATATGTTTTAAGAAAACATGAGCAACTTTTTTACCTCTATGTGCTTAAAATTATAGAAAATTTTGTTTTTTCTTTATAGCCCACGAATGTGACACTATAACCTTGCTGTGAGTTTCCTACTACTACTACTACTACTTTCCTACTACTACTCTACTTTCCAGTCAGTAGAACTATCAACTGTGCTCAGTTTACAATGTCAATAATCAAAATTCTTTGAAAACAATTTAGGATGTGAAAACTGAAGGTCTTTGAATGAGGAGGTAAGCTATAGTTTTCATAACCATAGTTTACAAATGTGTTCACACATCATCCAGAGTCCACTTAAAGAGATACTAAGAGAGGTAAATTAAATGTATATCTATGCTATGGATAAATGCAATTAACCCCATCTATCTTCTAGCTGGCTTCAGGTATTCAGCATTGGTGGTCAGGGGGCTATGTTCCAGAATCTATGTATTAAACTGGTAAAGGATATTACTTGGTCTAATATATACACAAGTTATCCACCTATCTATGGAAAAGTTTGCAATTTCACATACGACCTGCGTTTTTATGTTTCAGTAAACAAATACAATCATCGCTAGCTGGAAGAACCTATAACAAACAATTCCTAAAGCTAGCCATACACGTGTCGGATTCCATGGCCAGTCGATCACCCATCCGATCGATTCCGGCGATTCTGCCGGGAATCGCAGGTGTGATCAATCGGCCAATTAAGAGTATCCATCGCTGCATACCACCTTGTCCAACGGATTCCGGGACGATTCCGTGTCCGATTGTCCACCTCACAAATGGCAACTCCCCCTGATCTGTGCAGAATCGGATCAGAAAGACCAACATGTTGGTTCTCTGTCGGATCCGATTCTGGGCCCCTGAACGATCGGACCTGATCGATTGGACAAGGTGGGCTGCATGCGATTCCAGCACGATCGTTTAGCGTGCACGCGCCCGGAATCGATCGTGCCGGAATCCGGTGGGAATCCGACACGTGTATGGGGGCCTTAAATGATATTTTTGGACCTGGATTTACATATACATATCTTTTTAAGCGGAGTTGCTCAAAAACCCTGAGATGAAATAAAATTTCTTTTACCAATATATGAGAGCTAAGTAATTTAAACCTAATATTCTGTAACCAAAAAGATGAAACATATGGAGAAATCAGCAGAGTTTGCTTTTATGTTGATGTTCCTATTAAATTACCAGTGTTGTTTCCTCGTATTCATTAAATTGTTCAGTGGCATGGACCTGCAATGCTATTAAAAGCCAAGACATAACCACAGCATTTACAGACACTCATTTCTGTTGCTGACATGAAATTATTATTTCTCCATCTAGTGGATAACATAGCTTATGACATATGAACGTTCAGAGCAGTCCATAATAAATAAATGGAAGAAGCCTGTAAGTCTGAAGCACAGAAAGCAAAGCCATATTTTTAATATACAATGCTTCAAATATGAAAATAAGAAATCAATCTAAAATACTGGCAACCATTCTTTATGGAAGTAATGGTAATTTATTGGCATTGTCTTCATCAAATATCCTCATTTCCTTTGTTATGACTAGTAAAGGCTGATAAAGCTGTTCTAGATTTTGTATAGATTATAGTGCCATCATCCCAACAGAAAATTCCATTTTAAAGATTTGAAGATAGATCACATTAATTCTCTCTGGGATAAGTCTCAAACCATTGTACATGGGAAGCCAATAGAAATGGTCAGATTTTTTTCTTTTAATTTTCGACTAGTTGACTTTGTTATTGTAAAGTCTATAAACAAGGTATCATCATCAAAATTGCTCGAGATGTAGAAAAGGGTGGACAAATTACCAAAAAATAACCAAAAGAAAGTATTGCTCTTCCACATGTAATTGTTGCATAAATAAGGTTAAATATCAGGTTGATATTTCTATGTCAATATTATGCAAAAACCACATGTGCTAAAGCAATACATTTTTTGAAGGTTCTCTACATCTCCAGCAATGTACAAGATGATATCATGTTCATGGGCTTTAGAGTTTGATCTATCTTCACATCTGATCTGTGCAAACTGTTTTTTAGGGGATAAATATGATTTTATAAGATTTACAACTTTGTGCCATCAGCAACAGTTTCACAAAACTGTTTTGGATAAATTAACATTTAAATAATGCATATAGAATTTACTGAAAGTGCTGGGAAGTTCCATTAGTCTTACATCACTGGACATGGAAAACCAGAAAGGTGTGCATCCAGGGGGGGGGGGGGCAGAGACGCTTCTCTCCAGAGGAGCACCTCTCATCATCCACCACTCAAAGCCTTGCAGCTGTGATGCTGATGGCATAATCCCGCAGGACTGGGCATGCACGACTTCCTACAGCTGCAAGGGCATTCGTGACAGATGTATGATGTCACACCTCTCCCCATCTGCTGTCAGAATTTACTTTTTTTATCGCGGACCTCTGCGCAGCTGATACGTCAGAGTGACCTATGACGCTGTAGGTCTGCTTTATATGAAAACTAGTATATTATGTCATTATTATTTAAGCAATTTTAAATTGTTTATATTGTAAATATTATCCTATATTGAAAGAAATAAACTTACCTAAATCAGAGGATAAATTATTGTAATATCTTTCACATCCTGTTTCGAATATGTAAAATATATGGAAAGCTATGATTAGCTTTAGCTTTAAAAACAAAATACATGTTTTTTTCATTTCATCATCTTCAGAAAAGGAAGGAAGGGTACTAAAGGCTTTTAAAGAGGACTAATAGACAACTGTTGACATTTCATTCTCCCGTGGTGGCTTCTGAGTAGGGAGGATAAGGGAAAATCTAAAACTAAATTTATGTACAGGGAGTGCAGAATTATTAGGCAAGTGGTATTTTTGAGGAATAATTTTTGAACAACAACAGTTCCATGACGGCTCAAAAAACTCTTAATATCAAAGCTGAATATTTTTGGAAGTTTGTTTTAGTTTTTTTTATTTTTAGCTATTTGTAGGGGGATTCTGTGTGTGCAGTGACTATTACTGTGGGGCATAATTATTAGGCAACCTAACAAAAACAATTTATACCCATTTCATAATTTATTTTTACGGCAGTGAAACCAATAGAACCTCTCACATCACAAATATACATTTCTGACATTCAAAAAAAAACACCACAAAAACAAAATTCAGTGAGCCAATATAGCCAACTTTCTTTGGGCAAGGACACTCAAAGCCTGCCATCCATGGATTCTGTCAGTGTTTTGATCTGTTTACCATCACATTGTTGCGTGCAGCAGCAGCCACAGTCCTCCCAGACACTGTTCAGAGAGGTGTAGCTGTTTTCCCTCCTTGTAATCACACATTTGATGATGTGACGCATCAGGTTCTCAATGGGGTTCAGATCAGGTGAAACAAGGAGGCCATGTCAATTAGTTTTTCTTCTTTTATACCCTTCTGCCCAGGCCACGCTGTGGAGTACTTGGACACGTGTGATGGAGCATTGTCCTGCATGAAAATCAGGTTTCCATTGAAGGATGCAGACTTCTTCCTGTACCACTGCTTGAAGAAGGTGTCGTCCACAAACTGGGCAGTAGACTGGAGTTGAGCTTGACTCCATCCTCACCGCGAAGAGCCCCCGACAAGCTCATCTGTGATGAGACCGCAGCGCCAAACCATACTACCACCTACCTTAGCTGGCGTCTGAGTCGACTGGAGTTCTCTCCGCCTGCTTTAATCGCATCGAGCACGTGGCCCATCCATCTGGCCGCATCAAACTCCTCTCATTTTTTTATCATCCATGAGGGACTGCCTTAGAAAACAGTCTTGAAGATATTTCTTTGCGCCAGTCTTGACGTTTCAAGGCTGTGTGTCTTGTTCAGTGTTGGTCGTCTTTTGCAGCCTTTCGGTCTCTGAGTCTTGCACCCTGTGCGTTTTGGGGTGGGCACTCGCATTGATGATTGGGGCAATGCAGCTCTGAAATATGGCCAAAAACTGGTGGGCAAGTGGACCTCATTGGCAGCTGCAAACGCCTTGGCCTTTCTCAGTCATGTGCAGTTATTTGGTCGCCTTTGTTGTTCGCCGACAACGCTTCTTGGCGAACACTGTGACATTTTGAATGAAACGCTTGAATTGTTCGATGATCACGAGACTTCAGAAGGGCTTTGCAATTTTAAAGAGTGGCTGCATCCCTTGGGGAAAAGATATCTCACTATTTTCTGACTTTTCTAATCCTGTCAAGTCTTCTTTTGACCCATTTTGCCAAAGAAAGACGTTGCCTAATAATTACGCACACCTACTATAGGTGTTGATGTCATAGACGCTGCACAACCCCTTCCATTCACATCAGATGTCACATCACCTATAATTCCGTAAATTGGTAGTAGGCTTTCGAGCCTATACAGGCTTGGAGTAAGACACATTCATAAAGAGGATTATGTGGTCCAAAATACTCTTTGCTATCTCGGCAAAGCCCTGTAGTTTCCTAGTCTTGCTGGGGGTACATACTAGGGATGAGGTTACAGATTTATAGTCAAATGCTTATTACAAATAAATCGATTGTAAACAAAGAGTCCACCAATCATTCACTATTATTTATGAAAATGTGTAGCATAGTGAATAGGTAGCCACATCTTTTGCCAGACAGATGGCTAAAGACACACTATACATTGTAGATAATGGGGTGGTCATACAATATAAACATCTTAGATAGGATGTAATGTAATAGTAACACATTGTAGAAGAAGTAGAGCAGTAATGTATTAGCAAAATACATTTCCAGTTCCATTTGTATTCTTATTTACTACCCAGAGACGAGAACTCAAAAGAGGATACTGATAGTGCTTTACTAAATTCCATGAGGCCTGGAATAGAACATATTCAAAGCAATATTGAATAAAAAGAACCAGTTCAAGGTAACGTTAAGACCCCCATACACCTTCAGATTCCTCCATACAATTTCCATGAGACCTACCAACAACTATTTAGTATAGTGACCTCCCTGATAGAATACATAGTGATTGGAAGGTGTAGAAATGTTCTACCAACATGGTTTTGGTAGAAGAAAAGTTGGTTGTACAGAACTGTAGGGTAATTGTATGTGGTGTATGGGGGGCTTTAGTGTTACACCAACATGAATGACAAAGTTCAATATTACAAGAAATCTGGACATTGCACTATTCATTTAAATGAAATTACTTGTTTTGATTTATCAATGTGATGAGTATATCAAAAAATAATAAAGAGTTCTGGGGTAGGCAAAGGGTGGACCTTATAGTAATAGGTACCTTGTACTCATTTCTGAATGGCATACTCTCTTGTAGTCTTCTAGTACTAGATGAAGGGATATCTTCCAAAGTGATTACCAACTTATAGAAGGGGAGCCTATATCCTGCAGAGTATTAAGTTTAAGTCATTGCAATCTATAAACTCGTTTGTAGATTACATTAACTTGAATCCTGCACTCTATATAAAACATTGTGCATATCTTCAATTCACTAAATTGTCAGAACCTTCTACACCACATTTGTCAATTTGGCCTGCCTGGCAATTTTTATGTGACCATGTGAGGAATGTGCGGGGGAGGAGGAGGACAGAGAGTGATTGCTAGCTAGCCAAGAGGAGCCAAGAGAGCCATGTCAACATCATCAATGTGTTTGCCCCAGCACAGCCCGTGCATGGGGCATCTATGGCAGTTGAGAGGTGGGATGATGGTGATATAACTCAATTGCTTTGTGCACTGATTTATGTACCAGGATAGCATACAATAAAGTGTTTAAAAAAAAACAAAAACATTTTATAAATTTAATTTGCATGGCTCCACCCACTGTCCCAAAACAAAGGCTTCCACCTAAAGTTTTGGGATTTGTGCTGGATTGGGCAGTGTAAATACCTTCTGTTTTAAGAAGGCTTGATTTGTGCTATGCACTGCTCGAGTTGAGGGCTTTTTGATTCCTTTCCTCCCTTCTCACCATAACCTTCACGGGTACTTCTCTTTGTTCGGCTTCCAAGCCCCACACCATAGAGCCATGGTTTCCATGCACTGCACTGATGATGGCCAAGTAGCCTGAAACAGCTGTATGCAGTTTGGAAACAATGGCTCTGTACCAAAAAGGCTATATTTGCACTGTACACCAGTGGTTTCTGGATGTGCATCTGGCTGATGGGGCGAAAAGGAATAATTTGCATGGCTCCGCCCACTGTCCCAAAATGAAGGCTTCCACCTAAAGTTTTGGGATTTGTGCTGGATTGGGCCGTGTAAATACCTTCTGTTTTAAGAAGGCTTGATTTGTGCTATGCACTGCTCAAGTTGAGGGCTTTTTTATTTTTTCCTCCCTTCTCACCATAACCTTCACGGGTACTTCTCTTTGTTCAGCTTCCAAGCCCAACACCATAGAGCCATGGTTTCCATGCACTGCACTGATGATGGACAATGAGCCTGAAACAGCTGTATGCAGTTTGGAATAAATGACTCTGTACCAAAAAGGCTATATTTGCACTGTACACTACCTATGTTTTTTATTTCATTACCTTATGATTTTGACCTCCCCTGTCCTACTTTATATTCAGCAATATTGTACACTACATGCTTCCGACTCGGGAAATCTATACTCTATACTATTATATAGTCTATTGCAAATGTTTTTGGCGCAGGAACGGAGAAATATTTGGTGGTCAGAAGTACTTTAAACTTTCTACCACCATTAGGTGGGAACAGGTGAGATCTTTAAATTAATATACTCTGACCATAAACGTATAAATGAAATTCGAATTAATTTAATCTAGGAAGAATAAATAAAGACTACTAAAAATACATTTGATAAAAATTATATTACTGACATATTAAAGCGAGCTTATTTTTGTTAAATAGGTTACAGAAATGAATAATGTTTTCCATGTGGAAGAAAAATGATGTAAAGAACTAGGGAATTATAGAAAGTGCAATATGGTTTGGACTAATTAGTTAAAGCATTGTGATACAGCTATATATGAAAATGTAACTCTTACATAAATTGCATTATGGAATATTGGGATTGGCTATGATTGTAACAACAGGTATTTACAGATATTTAATGTCTATTAATTTTAATGTTTATTGAACATATTTACAATACTTCAATTTTTTGTTTTACTTATTTTAAAGATTTTTTGTTTATGTTGTTTAGGTTGATTCCAATGGTTGTTGTCCTGGTAGTTTTCTTCCCATTTGTGCAGAATAAACCTATTTGGTTAATATATCATAGTAGTCTATGAGGGTGTTTGACCTCCCTGGTGGTTTGCCCCAAACCCAGTCCAGGATAAGTTTGTTTACAAAACAAACTCACCACAAGCTGGGATAGGGCATACTTACCTACTCTAGGCGAGTCCACGGCGATTCTGAAGCTCATCGGTGACACTGAAAAGGCAGGGGGCGGGTGGTGCTGCACCATTAAACTCCATGTTAGGAGGGGGCAACGGTTTCCCATGGTACATCGCCGCCGTCATCAATGCGCCCAGCTATGTGTAGAGGGGAGGGGAAAACCAGCAGAGTACAGTGTAAAAATGCCAGGGAGGTTAAAGCACAAAATGTGCTGTCGTTTATCAAACTGTGTGCTCACAGGTCGCTAAATGTCTCATGTTGCGTTTATATGTTTGTTAAATTACCATATTGACTTGAATGGAAAGCTCTGTCAGGACTGTTCAGGGTAATTTTTTTGAGCGTTAAAAGAACAGGTGGGATCATATCACCTAAGAAACCCTTCCAGACCACTCCTAATTGCCCTCTCTCTACTGGCGCTTATCCGGCTTCCAAGCATCTCAGCTTTGCTGCCCTGGCTTTTATCTGACTTGGCTTTAGAAGTTTGATAAACATTCAGTTAAAACTTCCAACCACTGGAGGGGAACCTGGAGAGCATTAACCTCCCTAGCGCACTGCTGAGGTAAAGATTTCGGTACCAAAAGCGCACTATAGACTTTAATGGAAAAAGTTTTTTACATTGTAGGCCTGTAACTTCCCACAGTATGTCCATACAGGAGTCTGGTAGACATCCTGAATATAATAACATGTTCAGAAGCTTTGTGAATAACTCACAATATCAGATAATGAATATTTCAATAATTCTATTTATCAGGTAAATTAGCACTGCAACCACTAGATGGCACTGGAGATGTGCCAGGTTACAAAGGAGAGCATAAGAGGGAGGGAAGTGTTCTGTTCTCTGAAGCTGCCTCATTAGATCGGAGACACACGGAGCAGTGAGTCTGGTCTCCTGTGTCTCCGATCTCTGCCTGACGAACCCAGCTCGTCCACTGCTGTTCTGACAGGTCAGAGCTGGATGAGTTGGGACCATCAGGAATGGCAGGGGGGTTAAACAACACATCTATCAAACCACCATGTGAATGCAGCCTAATTCTTGAAATATTTGGGTTTAGGACATTAGGTGCCCCTTAAATTGGATTGATGAGCTTGTCTGAGCCTAAAAGAGTGGGCATCCTTGGACAGACTGTATTTGTATGCGAAAATTGTATAGCTGATCATCATTCATTTACAGAACATACATCCAATGAATGGAAAGACAGCAAGACAGCAAAGAAAGGGGCACATTAAGGCAGGATGTGCTCAAATGAACAATATGAGCAATAATTCCAAAGTAAGCTAAAACAACTGTTCAAGTCACAAGGTAGTTTAGCCAATCTAGTGATGCGCACATATTTTCAAAAGGGTTACTTTCTCTCTTCAACCGGTAAATCTAAAGTAAGAAGTAGCAAGACTTCTGCTAGTTCCTGGTAGGTAAACTATATATTTAGCAGTTTGCTTGGGGTATCACTAAGATAAATTAAATAAATGCCTTGAGTTTGGTAAATTAGTCCTATATATCAAGTAATAAATGATATTATGGAGTAGCTCATTGTTTTCCTCAGGTGGGAGGTCAAGGTTATGTTTGTATTTATTAGCTTAACTGAAAAGCAGCTTCATCAGCATTCCATAACCTACTTTGATTTCCTTTACAGCTTTAATAAAGGAAAGAAGTAGGCAATAAACTATATCACTGGTACATTAGAGAAATCTAGAAGTGCTATGGAAGCTCTTAATTAAAAAGACATATTGTCCTAGTTAAGATAACCCTAGAGACCAAATGAAAAATGTTTCAACCTGAGGGATGGAAAAATATCAAACAAATGTTCTATACTTATTCAGCTACTATGCTGTATCTTGTCTTGCTCATTTTCATGGTAAGTTTTGTGTTTAAAGTGAACTTTTACTTAACATCTGTCAGCAGAATGTAAATAGGGGTAGATGACCTTACCCCTCTATGAGCTTCCTAGGATTCCCCAAAACTGTGACAACTTATTCTGAAAAGGTAGATTTCAGTTTTAGGGATGCAGTTTTGGCCAAACGGTAGTTCACCAGGGCGGCAAGATGTTTAATTACTGTGTAGAATAAATCCGTATAGACTCTTCAATGTCTTTTGCCTGAAAAGTAGTTTGGGTAGAGCGGATCCCAATGCCAGGACAGGAAGACATACTTTGGCCATAATGCCTGCTACACTGACACTGTCTGTGATCCATGGGGTCACACAGGATCATCATCTGGGTAAGTACCTTACAGTTAATCACTAATATCACTAGTAGATGAATTGTCAGTTAGTCCAGAATCCTTGTTGAATGGCAAAGTAATCTGCAATTACAAATATCAGGCTAAACTCTGCATTGTAATATTGTGGGCCAAATTGCCAGAAGTAGGTGGGTTGAGGATGGTTAGTGGCCAGGATTTTTAAAACTCTGTTCAGGACTCATATGTAATTATATCCAACTAACTTAATTTTGGGATTATTTTAATTGTTTCTTTTCATTCTTTTGCAGAGTTACCAAAAGAATACCCAGAGGTACCCAGTGTAAGTGAAACTAACATCAGACATTCTGTTTTCATTGTTTGTATTTAACCCCCCGAGCGATCCTGAAGGCACCATCTCGTCAAGCACTGTCCTGTCAGTACTGCTCTGGACGAGATGGTGCCACCTGGTGAAGATCAGAGCCCCGGCAGCACAAACTAACCATTCTGTGCTGTCTCGGTGGCTTTGATCATCTGAACTGGCTTCTGCACTGAAGCCGATGTGTCCCCCCCCCCCCCCCCCCCCCCCGATTGGCATGATGATGTCACATCGGGGCAGCGGCGGGATATTCAAAAGTGAATTGCACTAAAACAGTTTTCTATGTTTCAGTTAACCCTCCCTCCCCTGGTGAGTTCATCCATCCCTCTCTTCATTGCTTATACCAGCCAGGGGGTGAACAGGTGCGTCTTATAGTCCGATAATTAATATATAGAAAATCAGCAGGTACATTGCATTTGTAATAATGAATTACCATTTTTTAAATTACAGTATATACTAGAATATAACGCAAATATGTAATTTGGCTCGAGTCAGGATATGAAAACAAGCAATTGTGCATTGTGAAGAGGTAGGTAGAAGAGCATGCAAATGCAATATGCAAGTGTGGCTGTCCCAATATACATGCACATTGATTTTTTTTTTATTATTATTTTTATCAGAAAATTATAGAAAGTTTGGAGTTCAAGTAATACCGTTTATTGGCTAACTAAAGTCATTATAGAAGAAAGGTTTCAGGATGTTGCAGATCCCTTCTTCAGACAATTCTGGTTTTTGAAACTCTATTTATTCACAAAATAACAAGGTCATAAATATTTCAACAAAAACAACTGACACACTTGACTGATATAAGTGAAAGTGAAGGGTTAAGGTAGCCATAGACGTGAAGATTCTCTCTTGATAGATGAGCGATCGTCATCACGACGTCATCACCCTGCAGCCGGCCCCTCAGAGGATCGGCTGGCACCCTTTGTTTGCCGGACAATATTTTGGATGGGGATGGGATTGACAGGGAATCTACCAACATCTTGGATCACCATCCGATCTGACATGCGGGAGATTCCTGGTCAATCTTGCCAGGTGAGTGCACTCATTTTTCGGGCTAAGCGACCGCTGGGTAATTGGCAGGAACGCGCACGGCAGTTGATCGGCAGAAAAACCCTGCCCGTGTATGGCTACCTTTAATAAGTGGAGATAGTGATCAGAGTTTGAAGAGTTATTGAGGGTGATAGAGATCAGACCTGTCAAGTCTCCCGTTTTGGCTGGGAAAGTCACGTTTTTATGTGGCTCTCCCTGCCAAATCCCGATTTCAAGAAATCCCTGATTTTTTCCTGGGTTTTTGAAATCGAGCTGCGCCGCGCACATTATCAGCACAAGCGGATGGAACATAAGCAGGGAGAGTAACGCCCTCTCCCTGCTAGATTAGCTAAAAGACTGGCAGACGCCGGGTACGTGGAACGCAGAAGAACCACGATCTATACACCGGAAGTGACGTCACTGACGTCACTTCCTGTATGTCGCCCGGTTTTTAAATAGCCAAACTTGACTGGTATGATAGAGATAAGTGGTTCAGGCATGATATTCTCTTCATCACTGAACAACAAGTGTTGTCTTATCTTTATTTTAATTAACCATGTTTATTCTCTGGAAATTTACAAGACCATTGCTATTTAGGTTTCAGCTGGACCACTTATCTCTATTACCAAATAACTCTTCCTAACACTCATCATTATCTCCACTTACTAACATTTCACTCTCATCTCTATCAGTCAAGTGTGTCAAGACAAAACAGTTGTTTTTGTTAAAATATGAATGACCTTGTTATCCCCTCAGAGGATCGGTGGGCACCCTTTGTGTGCAAGGCAGTCGATCGTCCGAAATATCGGGCAGGAATCTGCATGTGTATGGCTACCTTAGGACATGCAGCAGCACATATGCCGGGTGGATTCCCTGCAGCTTGCAGGCAGTTTGTCCAGGGCTTGTAGTGCTGATTGCCTGTGGCTGAGGGTGCGCTCCATCTGATGCAGTTGGATTGTGGCCTATTGATTCAGCAGAGGAAAGACGTGGAAAAACAGCACCCAAACTGCACCGGGTGCTGTTTTCCCACGTCTTGGAGACACCTTCATTGATCTTCAATGAAGGTGTCCCAGCCGCACCGCGCAGTGCTGCTATGAAGATGATTCAGACCGCAGCTTCAAAAAAGCAGCAGTGGACACAAGCCCTAAAGGCTGCCATACACGGGTCAGATTTGCACCGGATTCCGGCCCGATCGATTCCGGGCGCGTGCACGCGAAACGATCGGGCCGGAATCCCGTGCAGCCCACCTTGTCCGTCCGATCGGGTCCGACCGATCGGGGGCTCAGAATCGGATCCGCCAGAGAACCAACATGTTGGTCTTTCGGGTCCGATTCTGCCCAGATCAGCGGGAGTTGCATTCCGGGAGGTGATCAATCGGACACGGATCCGGCAGGACAAGGTGGTATGCAGCGATCGGATTCCTTAATTGGCCGATCGATCACACCTGAGGATCCCGGCGGAATCGCCGGAATCGATCGGATGGTGAATCGATCAGCCAGGGAATCCGTGCCGTGTATGGCTAGCTTAAGTCTGTTTATAAAAGGTAGCAAAGATATTTGTTTCATAAAGTATCTTTTATCTGGCATTTTTTTTATCATATTGCTAAGATCATCTGTATAAAGCAATTTGTTTTCATAGAGTCCACTTAATCGAGGGCACAAACGTTGTATATATTGTTTCTGTTATAGGAAGTAGACGATACAAAAAATAAGCTAAAAGAAATTAAAATAAAAAGTGTTTGCTTGTTTAGTAAAGTAAAGAAGGTTTTCCCAAGCTCCTTCATTGAACTTTGTTTTATTTGCTGTCGGAACAGTTTCCTCAGGTGCTTTAGGGACACAAGTATTTCCCAACAGCTGTAGAGATGGCAGCAGCTGTGTCAGCTTACTGGTTATCAATGCTCTGATTTTCTTCCCATAGCACTACAAGCTTCAGGCAAAATAGGATAGAAATTTTCCAGCATTGCTTGGCTGTGGACAACATGGTGATTGCTAGCTAGAGTGGTACTTGTACTGCTCTTCTTATTATCTTATTATAATTTTTCTCTAGTTTCTTAACTCATCCAGAATATTTGAGGTAATATGTTAAACTAGCACAGAAGAAGATAAATGAACAATAAATCAAATTAACCAACCAGAAGTTTTTTGAAAAAAAAATATAAACATATGTTATATTTCTAAACATTAATAAAAAATGAAAATTTGGTTAGTCTTGACCTGAATAAATTCATTTAAACCACGGTGTGTTAATGTACTAAACCTTATGTATGTGTGAAATTGATGAAAATGGTGGGGAAGGGGTGCTTATGTGTAAGAAACACATGCATTGTTCCTATATATTCTCTGAGACAAATCTCATGGTGCCCCCCCTCCCCCGACACACACATATGAGTACCCCCCTTCCCTTCATACCCACACTAAAAGGGGTTTTGACCTCACCATGCATGATGGGGTAAATGTGGAAGATACATAGTGATATGTAATCTAATGATGTCTAGTACAGCCAAATATGTTGATAAAAAAGGTGTATGCTTCAATCTACAGCAGGAGGTAGGGCACAATATAAATAGTGCACATTTTCACAATGAAGATAATATACAGATAAGCCCATACTTAACGGTACTTGCATTCCTATAAACCTGGATATGTTTTGAGGGTACTTGAAAGGCTACAGAAACATTCTAACAGGTGTACAATTTGAAGGCTTCTCCGTCATGCTTGACTTATTATATGGGCTCCATCTCTTGGCTCCAAAGACGGATTCTCAGAATAGATACTACAACATAATGGTTAAATAACTACAATAAAAATAATATATTTCTATAATGCAAGGTTATCAAAAAAATTCAGTCTTTAAATCTTGGTGAGATTTACATAATACAACAAAATACAGTAAAGGAATTTTGAGCAACAGTCTGATGACAATAAACATAATAAGCCTCCTCTATTTGCAGGATGTCAGAGAGCTGATTTGAGAATTAAACATCTGCATCCCTGTTTCATATGATTCCAAACAAGACAGTCAACATGCCATAAAGCAGAGAACAGAGATTCAAGCTGTGCTCAGTAGTCTACAGCCTGCATCAACAATGATCAAAGGAGCTTGCACTCCGCTTTATTGGATTGCAGATAAATAACACACAGAGATGTAATGTTATAGGATCACTAGAACTCTGCTGAAGAAATATTTGGCAGGAATCTTTTAAAAAGATGTACTATTCTTTTTCAACTGCCATATCCTTTTATTTCTACTATTTTCTCCAAGCTCCAGTACTGCACTGTGCATTATTCGAGCTACCATTCTTCTGTGTCACAAAGTTACTGTGGGTTCACAGGAGAATTATGAAGAAAACAAAACGACATTCTATACCATCCTTTGCAAAATTCTGTACCACCCAGAGTCACATGACTTAAGTTATGGGGGTATCAGGAAATCTGTACAGGCTGCAGTTCTGCTGCAGCTGATGTATACTGAAAACAAAACATATATAAAGACTGACAGCTAATAATGGAATCTTTCATATGGGTCCTCCATTGTGCCATGTGTGTGTGTGTATATATATATATATATATATATATATATATATATATATATATAAACTTGTACTTACCACTGAGCTGGCACAATGGTGGACCCATATGAGAGATTACATATGTAGCTGCCAAACTTTTGAGGGTTTACTAACTACAGCATTGTAAGTGGCCACTGAAAGGCACCAGATTATGTTTTTTTACAGTGGTTATTAGGTATTTCCTGACTGGGCTTCCAGCTATTGGGTTCTTCTCCCACTCCACAGAGCAATGTCCTCATAGGGGAGAAGCGACAAGGGAAATCAGAATGATTGTTTTTCTCTTTTACATATTCTCCCTAGAGTATGGGCTTTGGCTCTTAACGGAGATGAATTACAATAGGTGAGTATAGGACCACTTTAAGTAAAAACAATAAGTTGATTTAGAGAGGGGGGGGGGGAATAAATGTGGAGTACCACATTAAGTGTATGTCCTCACTGAAGGTGCACTCATACAAATTGAATAAAAGTATAATTGATTGTTGCAACAGCATAAAACAGATACAAAAGAAAACATTCAAATAAAGTGGATTTCTGAAAAAGGGATCCACAGGATCATTGAGTTTGAAAAGTCCTCATATTTGCAAAACATCAGTTGGTCTAAAGATGTGACTGAGGCCTCCTTTGGGTCCTAACCTGTTTTAGCTCGTTTCACTCCTCTTATGGGGGCTCTTTTAGAAGATAGTAAGTAATAAATCCAAGGTATTGAGGTTTTATGGTCACAGGCTCATAGCGTCATGGAGCACAGATGGTGAATCTTCCAAGGGGTCAGGCAGGGATGGGGTGGCCCGGGCTCAGCCCAGGGATATGTCAGTTAGCACTGGTGTCCCTCAAGGAGTTCATGCTACTCCCAAAGTATGCCAACAATCTATCCCTCACCAATGTTACAGTCATCGGTTGGGTAAAGGTTTAGACTTAAGACTAGTCTTGTGACTCTGTTGCAGTCCTGTTGTTGTAAATGGGTTAATTTACTTGAATGTTAAATGTATATGAATGTTAAATTTTGCATAGAAAAAGTGAATATGTGCTCACGCTTAATATCCATTCATAAGCAGGGAATGTTTAAAATGAACGTCTCTGCTTGAACACTAGTGATGTCGCGAACCCGGATTTTGCCGTTCGCGAACGGCGAACGCGAACATTTG
>CM070035.1:120758386-120773673 GCA_036250615.1 Ptychadena robeensis | reverse complement strand
ACGCGAACATGTGATATTCGCCGCGAACAGTTCGCGCGCGAACAGTTCGGGACATCTCTATTGAACACAATTGATGGTTAAAATGAATAAAGGCTACACATAATTCACTAGTTAATATTCACTTGCTAGGTGAACACTGTCTACTCAAAAATACATATCAAAAAATACTTTTCTTCTTACCTTTGTAAATGTGGTAAATGTTTTACCCAGTCATACTCATTTATGGTCACAATAATTCCCCCAATTTACTAAACTGGGGGATACTTTCTCACTAGAAAACACATTGAAATTGCAGAAGTAATCCAAATCTAGGACATGGTGGAACCAAATATATTCTGTGGAAATATATACAAACAAATATTTGAGAATTTTTTAATTCGGGATAGGAGTGTGTTAATTTTCATAAGTACAATAACAATAACAAAACATAGATGGGCAAATACATAAATTTGTATTGCTTTAAAAACAAAGGGTGAGTGGTTTTTTTAGGGTCTACCTTAAGAAAATAGTGATACCAACATAATATTAATGTTAAATATCATTATAAAAGGAGGGTATTTTAATAATTGTTAGAGGGAACTATGATGTAGATGTGATGTAACTACACCTTAAGTGTCAGTGTTCCAATCTGTCTCCCTCTTGCCAAACAGGTGGAGAAACCGATCATAATTGAATTATGAGTAGCATAAATATCTTATTTGATCTGTTTTATTTAGGTCATGTGACTCCTATACCTGCAAGGACATGTGTATGAGGATCTAAGCACTAGCACCTGTGATGCTGCTGCTGTATTCTCTTCATCTAAAACATATGAAGTCACTGTTGCATTCATTTTGCTTTGTGCTTGCCTTTGCTTTGAAAAGCAGGCATACAGCAAAATCCAGAGGAAATGCAAGGGATATCAAACTGTACTACATTGTGTTTTCCAGTGAGAAACAAGGGTCCTATTAGACTACACACGCTGCAACCCTTGAATAGGTCCATTGTCGAAAAGTAGATCCTGCGCATATTGGTGGCGCTTTCGCTGTGGAAAATGTGTGCTTCTAGGCATTTGGGTTAACATGATGCATTAGCGCATTACTGCAAAACCACAACACAAATGTGTGCCCTATGGCCGCATCGCTGGCTTACCTGATCCGGCGTTCACGGTGGTTTCAGTCCACTGCAGGAAGGCTTGCCTCTCCACCACCCTCCCCCGTGTCAGGTCATTACGTCCATGACAGGGGGAGAGGGATCCGCGAAATGATTTTTAACTTTAACTTTAACCTTCTAAATAGAAAACTATGTTCAGAGTGGTTAAAGTTTTAAAGCTTTGTTTTTTGTTGTTTGTTTCTTTCACATATTAACGTGACACCGTGGGGCGGAGGCATTCGCAGACACACGATTTTTTAAATCAGACTGAATACAGCTTTCTGCTTAGAAAGCTGTATTCAGTTTGAATAAAAGTTAAAAACACAGTGAAATAAAGGCTCCTCTCTGTCATTTAACTCTCTCACCCCAGTGTGATGGTCATGATGACATTACACTGGGGTGGAGCAGCCAAACTCAAGAGACTTGTACTGGATACAGTACAACTGATACTGTATCCAATACAATTAAGAGTAGAAAAAAGCACACAAAACACTGTCCAATTGAATTAAACTTTTATTATAAACAAATATAAATACCTACTGTTTTGAAATCTCTCATACTAAAGAAGTATTTTAGAGATTTTATCATCAATTGATACCTTTTATAAAAAAATTTTTATTACATACAAAAAATAATAAATCATTTTTTTTTACATAATTGTTTGTTTCACACATTCTTACGGTTTACACAGTCAGGTTAACAGTTGTGCCATACGCCTTCCATTTCTAAATGATCACTTGAACAGTGCTCCATGGGATGTTCAAGGCTTTGGAAATCTTTTTGTAGCCTAAGCCTGCTTTACATTTCTCAATAACTTTATCCCTGACCTGTCTGGTGTGTTCTTTGGACTTCATGGTGTTGTTGCTCCCAATATTCTCTTAGACAACCTTTGAGGCCGTCACAGAGCAGCTGTATTTGTACTGACATTAGATTACACACAGGTGCACTCTATTTAGTCATTAGCACTCATCAGGCAATGTCTATGGGCAACAGACTGCACTCAGACCAAAGGGGGCTGAATAATTACGCACACCCCACTTTGCAATTATTAATTGTAAAAAATGTTTGGAATCATGTATGATTTTCGTTCCACTTCTCACCACTTTGTATTGGTCTTTCACGTGGAATTCCAATAAAATTGAGTCATATTTGTGGCTGTAATGTGACAAAATGTGGAAAAGTCCAAATACTTTTGCAAGCCACTGTATATACATAGACATTACAAATACTGTCTTTGTGGCCACGCCTTAACCCACATCTGCCTTTGACAAGTATTTTTACTAGACATTTGAACAGATGGAAGAACTGTGTATGTGTAATCTTTCCTGTCAGTCAGCAGAATGTAGTGGAAGCACAGTGAGCATAAACACATAATTGAGAATGTCAGGTTTTGGCAATGGATGTCATCTGTGCATTCTTTACTACTTTACTAATAAAGAAGTGACTTGATAAATAAATGAGCACTTTATTTCATTTGAAATGACGCTTGTAGAAAGAAAAATGGGTGCAGCCACTGTATTTTCCTTCTGAGATACTGTATAAGCTCTATGGTTATAATGCTAGTACAGATATTTACCTTAGAATGCACAGTTGGGTGGCAACACCCCTGATTGAAGATCAAATTCCAGACTGTTGCTACCGGGAGTGGGAAGATGCTACATAGAGTATCCCTAGGAATGTATTGGTAATACATGGACATAAAACAGACACATTTATAATTACCAATGAGTTTGAGTTTACTGATACTTTAGACTTGCACTTTTTTGAAATGTTGCCATATGTTCTTCAAACCAGTTGTATATTACAAAAGAAGGAATTGTAAAATTCTTAAAACTCGGCTTTCCCTGCATGATACATACAACTGTAGGTGTACAATATTTCATATCTATTTGTGACATATACCAGAACATTTCATTATACTGAATTCACTTTACAACTGGTAAACTAAATAGGATTCTTTTGGGGTTTATTAAACATGGTGTAATGCATGTGTCCCACTTTTGTAAAACTAAAGTAAAACCCATGTCCTGTCAGATATAGAGATCTTTACATTTAGTGTGACATACAACATGGAAAATTAACCATGACAGCTAGATGCAAGAAAAAAAGTAGAGCAGTACTTTGACATCTGCTTAACACACATGGGTGACCTAAATATGTTTTATTCATTTAGTGATCAAATCACATAACCTCTTACTCCAAAACATATATATCTTTTTTTTCTTTGTTTCTTTTCATAATAAATATGGCACACATATTTTATTATTACTTATTGCCAAAAAAGATAAAGGAAACTTAAAGCACATTAACCATTTTAAGCTAGGGTTGCTTATATTCACATTAGGGAAGGTTGAAAAATTTGCAATGTCAAATTTTAAGTGAAAATTTCGTTTTTTTAGCCATATCGACCCAAAAATCCAAATTACGACTCACAAATCACAAATTTTTATTGTGAATATTGGTCGAATTTGTGAGCTGATTGCAGAGCTCCTCAACATTGTATGATCACCAAAATTGCTGGAGATGTAGACAAGGGCTGTTGGAATATTGAGGAAAACATTTTTGCTCTGGCACAATTTATTTTTTATACAAATGAAGTCCAAAGTCAAAATCGGAATTTAAATTTTTTAACGTAATTTATGCAAAAACTTTTTGTGTTAGAGCAAACATTTTTTTTTTCAAAATTCACACAGCCCTTCTTTACATCTCCAGCAATTTTGGTGATGATACCATGCTCAGGGGCTTCTCAATTAACTCGAAATTGTTGAAATTATAAAAATATGACCATCCCAAGTGAATATTAGTTTTGCAATAATTATTTGGCCGATATTCGCAATAAAAATTTGCCATCAACACTATCCCATGAGAACTCATTTAGAAAAGGATAGGTCGAAATTTTGCCATTGACAAATTTGAATGTGAAGTTGAAAATTAGCATGTGAAGTAAAAAAATTGCATGTGAAGTAAATTTTTCGTATGTGAAGTCGAAAATTTGAACATCTCTAATGCACATATCCTGAGTTACTGACTTGCAGAGGAAGCTATAATAAATAATGGGCAATATTTGGGGAGCAGTGGATATGTGACTGTGTGTTTTAGGTAAAAACTGTCAAGCAAAAACGTACTCATACACAACAAAATTTATCTTTTCCATTTCCAAATGCAGTTCCCAAAGTCAACTGGGAAACTGACACTTAAGGGAGTGTCAGTCTCCTAGGCCCCCTGCAGCACTCACTATGTGCTCAATCGAACAGGGAGCCAACATTTTGGTAAACCCTGTTCAATTTACTTTGCTTTGGATGGGGACTAGAGATGGTCGAATTTTTTTTTTAAAATTCGACCATTTCGCCGATTTCGAGTTAATTGCAAAGCCCCTGAACATGGTATCATCACCAAACTTGCTGGAGACGTAGAGAAGGGTTGGGGGTATACTCCAAAAAAGAAAGCATGTCTCTAACACAAATAGTTTTTGCACAAATTAAGTTCAAAGTCAAGTAAAAATTTCGAAAATCGGAATTTCGACTTTAACTTTGAACTTAATTTATGCAAAAAGTACATGTGCTAAAGCAACACTTCTTTTTTTCAAATGTTCCAACAACCCTTCTCTACATCTCCAGCAAGTTTAGTGATGATACAATGTTCAGGGGCTTTGCAATCAGCTCACAAAGTTAGGAAGTCGAAAAATTCGACCATCTCTAATGGGGACCGAGGCCCGCCATCCAAAGTATCAAACAGGATCAATACACATCATTTAAGGAAGCCTGAGTGTAGCGTGATGACGTCAATGTATCTTTTCCATTGCCAAATCCAATTCCCAAAGGCAAAACTTAAGGAGGTGTCAGTCTTCTAGGCCCCCTGCAGCACTCATTAGAACCTCCTGTTAACTTTTACATCACTGCAGGAGACTGGCAGTGGTGTGAAAGTCAGAATAAGGGAATACCTAAGCAAGGCATACACAGCTCGATTTTTGTATCAATTCTAACACAACCGATCGCCGCTCACGGATCGTTCAAGGCAATTGATTGTGATTGAATCGCAACAAAAATCAAGCAGGCAGCAGTTTCTTCGAACGGGATTGATTGAAACTGTTGGTGAACCCTGTTTGATTTACCAAGGGTACCCTTCGAACAGGATGGAGGGCTCAATAATCGCACCGGCATCACAGCCATGTCAGGTATTGTGTAAAATATTGAATTTAGTACTACAGGAAACTTATACTTATAGTGGGTCAATGGTATCACCCTGCCATTTGTATATTAATTTATGAGTTTGCTTACTCACATACCTGTATTATAAGAAAGAAAACAAAGCAAAACCAGGCATGTCATGAGTATAGCAGCATTCTTTTTGGGTTTAAATATAGTGTAAACTGCATTCCTGTACATTTCAAGAAGACATTTAGAAAACAAAAAAGTCAGCAACGAACATGGGTAATAATCTGAATCACCCTTGACATTTCAAAACTACTAAAAAAGCCAAAAACTAAACTAAATACATGAGATTTGATCATGCTGCAAGATAATATAAAGGAAAGTGAATAATGGAAAAAAAACAGATGATTTACCTGTTAGAACTTAGTATTTTTTAAGCCCTTACAAAGTATAATATAGTTCTAATAATGTATCTGTTTTTTCATTATTTAACACAGATTCCCCCGAAAGATTTTATTGACCAATTGGTGCACATTCTGGTCTATGTGTGATGTAACACATTTAATTTGACAGAAAATTGAAAAGATGAAAATGTAAATTCAATATCTTCCATCTATAGATTTTTTCACATATTATTTGGAGGAGGTGTGATGAACATTCAAGCTGTAAAGTCTATATCCTTCCTGCACATAGACTGACTCATACACTAAACACTCTACTTGGCATAGGACTAGAGGCAGGTCCTAACTTCACTAGAATAACACATTTCAAATAAAGATCTGTAATTTACCCTATTTGGTTATATTTCTGTTATTAAAATGTACAATCACAATACCAACAGAAGAAAACATGGCCGAAAATCAATCAATCAAAAATAACATTGACAAAACTGTGTTCTAAAATTCAACCTATTGTGCTCAAGCATGTCAAATCAACTAAAATGCCATATTCCGCAATCCTAAGCCTTTGCTACTGCAGTCTGTAACCCATTTACGGAAGTTACATTTAATATATATTCCTTTCTCTATTGCACAAATACTTAATTGATATATGCAGACTAAACCTTGGTCAGTTTAAAACCACTCATTAATTGAGTTTACACTAACAACATTTTGGTAAGATGCTTTATATGGTATAACATTCAGCTGTGGTTCATTTGGTATTTGGTGTAATGGTTGAGCATTAGGCTACGATACAAAATAAATAAAAATTCCCTCCACCATCACATATCCTATACAAACACCATACATCACATATTTACATATACCATAGAATATTAACTACCTATTAAACCTAAACCTATACCTAAAGTGTATGTGTTCTGTATTTTCAACCACACATCTGAAATTACTCTGTGCCACACTAAGGGCTTGTTTCCACTGTCTTTTTCTTCTCGCTCAGCATGTGCCGACTGCGAGGAAAAAAGTCGCAAACACAACTCATCCCATTCAAATTAAGTAATTTCACCTTAACATAGCGGTGAGCCTATGCCACTGTTTTCAACACAGGGTCCCCCATTGTCACTGGGGGTCGCCATCTATGGCAAGCAATGCATTTATTGAATATCAAAGGCATCATCTGCCTTGTGGAAACTTAGCCTAAGATGGACACCTGAGCTACACAATCAATTTAATTAGACTTAGAAAGTGGTAAAAGCAGAGGATTGGAATACAAACTAGGCAAGTTGTATTTATCATTTAAATTCAGATCAAATAAAAGCAGAGCAGTTTCTCCCAGTATGCAAAGTATGAGAGAGCATAGTGTCCACTGGATCCCTGGTGCATAATGGCATGGCAAAACTTCTCAGGTATAATTCTACTAGCACCTCCCCAAACCCCCCTGCCAGCTCAACAACTTTTTTGGTCCCCCATCCCCTGCTCAACAACTTTTGTGGTAGCAGCAACACCCCTCCTACCACAACCGCCCCCCCCCCCCTTTCTAAACAACTTTTCTGTTAGCACCTCTCCTTGCTCTCAACAGCTTGGTGCCCCAGGCAAACATTTTGCACAGGGCCCCCCTTAATGCTAGAAACGGCCCTGAATAAAAGATACAGCTTAGTTTTGTATCTGGGGTTAAATAACAATAAAGCCATGTGAAAGAATTGGCCAGGCTTGACAAAAACAGGTCACATGTGTCTGAATGTGCTAGTATATGACATGTTTCATTTAATGTCATTTAAACAAGATCAAGCATTAACAGTACAAGGCTTTCCACCCATTACAGTGGCATACAAATACAGGTCCAGCCTTACCTTCAGTGTGGACAGCAGACACATAGGTCCAGTTGTACTTTTTCACAATATCAAGCATAGCCCTGGCTTGGAGGATATCAGAAGGAACGACTCTTAGGAAATACTTGTACAGAGTTTTATCACTCAGGTCAATGCTTGTTGCAGAATAAGCGATCTGTGGAATATCAAAAAGTTGAAGAAGGTTTTGAACTTGGATGGCCACTGAACTAGATCCCGGGCCAATGACCCCTGCGATGGGCTTCTTTAGCCTGCCCTGGGGGGTTGGGGTGGCATCCAAGCACTTGCTGATCCCATCCTTATCGTCTCTCATTGAGATGAGGGAATCTCGGATGAATTCAATGCTCTGCTCCAGGGCTACAGAGGAATGCCAGCAGGAATCTCGGATTTCAGTCCCCAGGGTTATGTTGGGTAACAAAGTCTGATTCGAGTTGATTCGATCCAAAGTATAAAACATGGCTTCTACCCTCTGGATGCCATACTGCTCCCTGATCTCCCCACACTTTCTCTCCGGCACCCTTTCTGCCGGCGGCTGATGGTGAACAGAGAACAGAGCCCCGATGATGATATCTCCATCCATCCGAGCCACCGACCTGGGAGAAGAAGCGGCTCCTCTTCCACACAACGCATCCAATGCTGCTGCCAACATCAGGAAATCCAACACGTTCCAAAAGGACGCCATGCAGATCCGCTAATAGCAAAACGACTATCTTAGTAAATATCAGTCCTTCCGATAATATCCTCCAGTCACAGTCTCCAGGTACCGCCCCCGTATCCTTACATTGTATACATGGGTCTCATAGCAAGCCACATGTCCATGGATGAAGCTGTCCTGTACAGAAAGAAGGACAAGTGGTTAGGACGTATTTCCTTGTCAAAGCATCCTTCCCTACAAGCTGGACGTTCACACATTACAGTAATGTTGTGTAAAGGATCCACTGCACATGCATGGCTGGTGGAGGGTAAAGAACATCTTGTTGCATGTCAGCTTCAGTCTCCATCACAAGAGGTTGTCATGTCTCTGCTCTGGGGGGATGACAGGGTAGAAAATAGCCCTGCCTCAACACTTTACAATTTATGGTAAAACATGCAACTTGTTTATCTTGTCCTTTGGCAAGGTCAGCTCTAGTACGCGCAACACAGCTTCTGAATAAAGAGCTGCTGCCATAGAAAGAAACTTTCCTGGTGTAAAAGAGGTTTGGACCACACAGTGAAGGATGACATAACAACTTCAGTGTTTAGCTATTATGATGATGATGATGATGATGAAATTATGTAACAATCGACATGGCAGTAATGGTTACTAAAGCAACATAGGTATGATGAAAAGTTGTGTGCGACCTTCATTTTGTATTAGCTAAGTACCATCAAGAAAGATGCATGTGAAATAATGGTAGCGAGTTCACATGAAAACAGAACAAATACAATTCAGCTCTATGGGTGGCAATAATGCCCCCTCACTGCCGCTTCAGCATGGACAGTGCTCATGCACCTGGTTAGTTTCAGCACCACTAACATCACTGATGCCATTCACCCCACGAATTCCATCAATATGAACATCACTGATGCCATTCACCCCACGAATTTCATCAATATGGACATCACATGCGCCCCATTAATCTCGCCATGGGTAGCATTAGTACCATGTAGCCCCACTATTTTGAGCCCCATAGACAGCACTCATGCTATGCTCACCAATACTTCAGTACCATAGATAGCACTCATGTTGTGCTCCCCATTGCTTTCAGTACCATAGACAGCACTCATTCTATGCTACACATGGTTCAATACCACAGAACGCTCATAATCCCCAATGCTTTTAGTACCATAGACAGCACCTTTGCCATGCCCCCTTGTTGCTTTCAGTACCGTAGACAGCACTGATGCCATGCTGCCCATTGCTTTCAGTACCATAGACAGTATGCAGTAGCACACACTCTCAATCATGCCATGCTCATGCCATGTCCCCTTGTTGCTTTCAGTACCATAGACAGCACTCATGCCATGCAGCCCATTGCTTTCAGTACCATAGGCAGAACTTATGCCATGATGCCCATTGCTTTCAGTATCATAGACAGCACACATGCCATGCCCCCTCATTGCTTTCAGTACCATAGACAGAGCCTCTAGCTTTATGATGCCCCTGATTCTGCATAGTGACAACGTACCTGGGCAATACAGGGGGATAGTGGTCCCCTCTTGTCCATAGCCACAATTTTCTATGAGTGATTTGCACAGCACTTGATTCTTTCTGTTAATCTGACTATAACACTCTCCCACAGACACTAGTCACCCACACAGATTCAGCTTCCCACACATAAGCACTTGCAACCACCAGTTCCTTCTGCCGCTGTGGAAGCAATGGTTTGCCCACTCCACCCTGGACAATGGCTTTAACTACTAACTGGTGACATATTACATCATACATCAAGAGGGATTGAACTCATATTTCTAGATCAGACAAATGTCTGTGTTCTTAAACAAATATTTAAGCTGCTATACTAATTGAAGTGAACTAAACTTGCAATGCATGCATAGTTTATCTGAAATGCTCAGAATGCCTACAGAATCCTGGTTACAGTATTAACTTAAGGAATCAAAGTTAAGACGTACCTGGATGAACAGACACAGAATTCTTCTCCTCTTGATGAAATCTTTCCTCTCTGAATACAAGCTACTGCACTGACACAATAAGATGCGGATACAGTATTTTGTCTGTACTCTAGTGCCCTCTTTCTTCAGCACCATTTCAGCACAAGGAGCAAAGTTTTGCTCAGCAGAAGATGTTATGTCAGATCATGGAACATTTCTGCAAAAGTCATTTTAAAATGCCCATTTAGTTTTTATCAACCACAATACCACTAATTTTGTACTACAAGTTGTAATACCTGGATGCCATAATGCAGAAAGGATTAATTGATTTAAAAAAAATACTTATTTTGGAAAATGGCCATATCATAGTGTAAAATGTGTGCTGTGTGTTTCAGTACAGCTCATGTACTGATGTGTCTGCTTTTTGCTAGCCCAGGGTCAGTAATTTAACTTGTATAAATAGCATTTGTACATCTTTACTGTTTTGGAAACAGAATTTATACAGCATTGTCCAATGGCTCATTGCTTTTTTTTTTTTTTTTTTTAGATGTATTGATGAAATTAGCTCTCATCTTGAATGTAGCAGGACGTTGTTGGAAATCTTATAAATTAGTTGTTCCTGGAGCAATTATCATTATTAGAAGGTATTCTATAAACTGTTTTTTCCCAGAACTAGAGATGCAACATTTCCCCCTCTAACATTTTATTCACCCTGCCAGTGTCAGGGCAGCTGTCAGTCAGCAGTCACCCTTAACCCACAGCCCTGTTGTGAATATTTTGCATAATATTCTAAATAAATTAATAAATTTGTGAATTTGTGATCCCCAATCATTATTACCTTCATTGCACAAATCGGCCACATATTGTGAATGCAATGCACGGTAGTTCCAGGTACTGATGTAAAAAATCATTACGAAGATATAGTACTATAGATCTTTATGAATTCTCGAAGTGCTGATATATGCAATAAAAATGTGTGATTAGAATATTTGCTATCAACACTATTTCTGTGAGCAGTGATGCGCAGGGTGCTTGGGCAGCAGTTGTCAAATACTGACGACCACCCATACAGTATGTAATCATAATGAGCGGCCTGAAAATGAAAAATGAGAAATGGTAAATTCCCCAGTTTTCAGGTGATCAGTCAGTTAAAATGTTAGGTTTTCTACTGATCGTGTGAATTAGCCAGGATAAATGCCACCCAAGTGCCCACATTACGTGCAACCACAGCAGCTGGGCTGCTGTTTTAGGGTGGCTAATGACTGTAAGCTGCCCTTTTGGCTGCAATTTCTAAAATTAGGGGAAGCATAGACCATTTTAAAAAACATTTTTTTTGGGTAGGATTAGCCAGCCTCCCTAGCGCACTGCTGAGGTCCAGATTTTTGTACCAAAAGTGCACCATAGACTTCAATGGTAAATTTTTCTTTATGTTGTAGGCATGTAACTTCCCAAAATATGTCCGTACAAGGGTCTAGTAGACATCCTGAATATAATAATGTTTTTAAATATGTCAAATAAAGAAAAAAATTTTTTATACATTTAATGAGAAAACACAAAAATCAGGGCACAAAGCTTTGCTGCTATGTACTAAATCTCACCCAAATAAAGTCTCTGGTGCCCCAGATGTGCCCATTTGCAGTTAACCCTCTCTAACCTGGTGTGATGGATGTGATAAAATAACACCAGGTTAGAGAGGGTTACTGCATATGGACACATCTGGGGCACCATTGACTTTCTATTTGGGCGAGATTTAGTACATAGATGCACTTTGAAATCAGTTTTCTACATAGAAAACTGATTTCATGCACTGTACTTTTCAAATCTCCCGCCGCCTCCCCGATGTGACGTCATCACGTCACTCGGAGGGGGGGGGAGAAGAGAAGGAGGCATGCTGGCAGCATGTCACATCGGGGACACCGGGACAGCGCAGAACTGTGAGTATGCGCTGTACCAGTGCCCCGATGTGTACTCGTCCAGTGCTATAGTAGCACTAGCAGCGCTGGACAAGATGCTGCCATCCTGACCGCTAGGGTGGTTAAAAGTAATAAATAGGCTCTCGTTGTTTTGTTTCTATTGACTAGACATGGATGTTCACATTCCTTCTAGCCGGCGAACAGTATGGGTGTTCGAACCCTCCCCATTCGCCAGCGAGAAGAAGCTTAATATTCTTTCACCAGCCGGATCAGGAGCAGTTAGAACCCGCTGGAGGAAAAATCTTTTCACTAGAGACCGTTGGAGAACCTGGTCTTCTAGTGAAAAATCAGCTCTGAAAACCGGAAGTGACGTCATGTCCGGTAATCTGAACATAGAACTATGCATTCCATGTACCGGGCGGCACTTCCGGTTTTTCTGATTTGAATCTCCCCGCGAACAGGCGAACATCAGACTTTTCTAAAAGTCAGATCTGCCTGTTCGTGAACAGACCTGGCTGATGTTCGGCCATCACTACTATTGACTTGGGTGAGGAGGCTTAGTGGACAGTTCATTAGCATACCATGCAAAGTATATTGTGAATTACTATTAAAGAGTTGATTAAAACGGTCAGCAAACCCACACATATATTATTACTCGCAAGCCCACCCATAAACATGGTGCAGAATCTGCATGTAGACATTTACAAACATGTCTATAATTAAATGTAGCCAATATAGCCCCTAGATAGGAACACCACAGCCACCAGGTAACCTTACAATGATATTTAATTTTATATACTTTATGTTTTTTCTCATTTTATATATATATTTTTAATTATTTCAAAATGCCACTAGAGAGTTAGATGCTTTAGTATTTTAATTTATAGAATTACCTCGCTCATCATTCTTTTTATTGATTATCATTTTAAGCATTATTAAGATTTTAAGAATAGACCTTAAAAAACAATTATCACTGTAAGGTTTGTGGTATTATTGTTGCTCCAAGAATAAAAGTCCAAAAATATAAAATTTCTTTAATCACATTAAACTGTTGTTAGTACTGCTAATGGCTTATATGGATTTTTTTTTTATTAAACACATCTATCTAGTTACAATAGTTATGGACACTTGGTAAAGATTTACATACTTCCACTGTAACATTTGAAAGGATGGAGGAAAGTACACTGCATAGATTTTCCATTGGCTCAACATACACAAAAGAACATACATTTTTCTTCATTCTTTATTTATCGTTTTACACCAGAACATGAGCAGGTCAGCTTCATAGTACTGAATACTTTCTCATTTGTATTCAACAGCATCTTGCTAAACATTAATTCCATGAAGTATGTGAAACATACTACATGTTATGAAATTGGTCTATACCAGTAAAAACTGAAATTGGGTTGCTTTAATTACCCCTGCAATATATTGTATATAATACTATTATTGAATATAATCATATAAGACATATATATCAATATGTTGATTGTGTCACCTGACCCATTGGATGGGCACCTTCATGTGAGAGATTGACAACACTGTTACCCTCTACTGCATAGATGTTGACAGAATGATAGCAATGGATAGCCTGTGTCAACTACCAGCCAATGGTAGAGCTGCCTGGCTTACTCTAGCAATCAATCTAGAGCAGTAGTTCTCAACCTGTGGGTCGGACCCCCTTGGGGGTTGAACGACCATTTCACAGGGGTTGTCAAGTTCTCTGGAAGCACCAGAGCTGCTCCTAAGAAGCACACTTAGGATGGATGGGGCTTTACTCTGCCTCCTAATTCCCACCACGCACATCATTTGCACTAGCGGGGTGGGAAAATATGGGAGGGAAGTGACTTCTAGTATTTGGGGACTTCTAGTATTTGGTACACAGAAGTTCCAAATAGAGGAAGTGACACTTTCTGGGGTCGCGGATCTAAAAAGGTTAAGAATCACTGATCTAGAGGAAGAATGTCAAACTTAAACAGTGGGCCAAAATTAAAAACCCAACCTTAATATATATTTTTTTAATTTGGCAATTGAGGAAGTTGCTCCATAGAAAAGATTTGTAAATTACTGGTAAAAATCCTGCTGATTTGTGGGAATAATTTTGTGACAAACAGGTTAGAAATAGAGTTTGCTATCACAAAAAAACAACTTAAATAGCATTAACTTTAATGTCAGTTTGTGTTTTTCTTATTTTATTTTGCACAACATGTTAAAGTACAAATATGTTTTTTTTTTAACTGCAACTAATTGTGAAGTATTGCACTTGATTATTGCTGTAGTGTATTATTCAATACTCCTATTTCATGTACAGATGGACAGAAAAATTCACTAAAATAATATATTAAACCGAAAATCTAGTAGTAGTAGACACAGGAGAGTTGGTTTCATAAAACAGTAATAAGGTGCAACAAAAAGGTTAAAACTAGCTTATAAACTACAATAACTGATTCATTTGCATGAATACATATGCTTATCCAATCAGCTGCAGTGATATATGAATATGAACCTTTTAATGGATTGTTCAAGAGGTCAATAAGAAAACGAAACTGTGCCAGAGTAAGTTTATGTTCTGTTTATCTAAAATATGAAGCCATAGCAATCTTTAGTATATTTCTTTTTTTTTAAGGCTGTGAAGTTGGCATCTGTGATTTGGTATTGTTCCCAGAAAAAGGAATTTGCTTTAGAAATTATGTTCACAACTATCATGGGCTCCTGCCATGGGTCTCTTCTGTTGTTAGTTGATTCTGTTCCAAAAGCAGCCTGTCCTTGAAGCATAAAAATATTATCTGGCATGGAAAGACCATTAAGAAAGCACCAGAAAAGCACTTATGATTTTGGTATTCATTTTATAACTGTTTAGAAATAACTGTAAGAAACAAAAAATATGTTCTTTTTCAACTAATGATTGCTTTATCAACCAGAATTTACAAAAGACAAGTTATGTACTGGAGCAGAGACAAGTGGTTTTCCAAAATGCCTAATGACTGCATCATTGCTATTGTATCAGTCCTCAATGTGATTTGTTTAAAATATATTACAAAAGAATAGTAACAACACTGCTTCAAAATCCCTGTAACATGTCAACATATAAAGGGGTACAGTGGTTAGCAGTCTGGCCTCTACACTCCAAATATATACTAGAGGGTTAATTGTCTTCTCTTCCTAATAGAAAACTGTCCAAAGGTAGTAACACAGCAAGGTGAAGGTGGAGTACTGGTTTGGGCTGGTATCATCAAAGATGAGCTTGTGGGG
>CM070035.1:120739346-120754999 GCA_036250615.1 Ptychadena robeensis | reverse complement strand
TTGTATTTAAACGGATGTGGTGAGGTAATATGGCTACCGCATGATCCCCCCTCCACCCCAATTTTTTTTGCTTCCAGTGTCTGTAGTTTCAGGTGCTGCACATCTCGTATCTTCACAGCATAGACAATTGCCTTCAGATGGCCCCAAAGATAAAAGTCTAAGGGGGTCAGATCGGGAGACCTTGGGGGATAATCAATTGGCCCACGATGACCAATCCACTTTCCAGGAAACTGTTCATATAGGAATGCTCGGACCTGACACTCATAATGTGGTGGTGCACCATCTTGCTGGAAAAACTTAGGGAACGTGCCAGCTTCAGTGCATAAAAAGGGGAATACATCATCATGTAGCAATTTCAAGGTCTCCCGATCTGACCCCCTTAGACTTTTATATTTGGGGTCATCTGAAGGCAATTGTCTATGCTGTGAAGATACGAGATATGCAGCACCTGAAACTACGGATACTGGAAGCCTGTGCTAGCATTTCTCCTGCGTGTTGCTATCAGTGTGTGAAGAGTGGGAGAAGAGGGTTGCATTGACAATCCAACACAATGGACAGCACATTGAACACATTTTAAAAGTCCACAGAAACTTGTAAATAGCTCATGAAAGAATAAAGTTACGTTAAAACCATTGTTTTTGTGAAATTCCTAATAAGTTTGATGTGTCACATGACCCTCTTCCTATTGAAAGAACAAAGTTGAATTTAAAATGGCCGACTTCAAAATGGCCGCCATGGTCACCACCCATCTTGAAAAGTTTCCGCACTCACATATACTAATGTGCCACAAACAGGAAGTTATTATCACCAACCATTCCCATTTTATTAAGGTGTATCCATACAAATGGCCAATTCTGTACATGTGATTATTGTGTGTGCAATACATTGTACGTTCCCCAGAATCGTGAATATTCCAGATAACTTAGATATAGCACTATATTCGAGATCTTTGCAAGTGGCAATATTCCTAATTAAAAATGGTGATTCCAATATTCATGCTCAACACTACTTCTTTTTTGCATTGAATTAGAACTACAAATAAAGTGTAAAAAAGGAAGATAAACAGTAAATATACCCGGTAGCCCATATTATCCCCAGACCTGAATCCAACTAAGCACATTTGGGACATCATGTCTTGCTCCATCCATCAACACCACATTGAACAACAGACTGTCCAGGAGTTGGGGGATGATTTATTCCAGGTGGGGGAAGAAATCTTTTAGGAGAGCCACCTCATCAGGAGCATGTGTAGGCATTGTAGGGAGGCCATACAGGTACGTGGAGGCCACGCACACTACTGAGCCTCATTTTGTCTTGTTTTAAGGACATTACATCAAAGTTGGATCAGCCTGTAGAGTTTTTTTTTCACTTTAATTTTGAGTGTGACTGCAAATCCAGACTTCCATGGGTTGATAAAATGAATTTCCATTGATAGTTCTTATGTGATTTTGTTTTCAGCACAATCACTATGTAAATATTTAAGTATTTCATAAGAATATTTAATTCATTCAGATCTAGGATGTCTTATTTTATGTGTTCCTTTTATTTATTTGAGCAGAGTATCTTAGTTTTAATTGCTATTTTTTTAGTTGCTGTACACATTTTAAGCTAATTTATACAGCAAACCTTGGAATCTGATGGGACCTTATTCCTCAGGTAAAGAGTGGGGGAGTCCCTATTGGCTTGATTGTTGATGGTGTGGTATCAATCATGAAGACATCCAGCCAATGCAGCCATAGTGTCTGCTTTTTAACCCTAGCAACCAGCCTGAAGCATTCTTATTTATTGGTGGGTTTAAGAAGAAGTATATATCAACAACATAAAAATAATCTGCTTATTTGTTGAATCTGTTAATGCTCACCTACTGGCTGGAAGTGATAAATATGAAATTGTTTACATAATATTTCAATACTTCCTATGTGCTTATTAAACCTTTTATACATGGTATATGTATATATTAATAATGTGAAAAATAACATGAAAGAATATAGAAAAAATATAGAAAATATATGTATGCAAAGATACTATACATTCTTGATAATAACCCATCACACAAAGGCACAGTTACCCGGTTGTACTGCAGGACCAGAGATTAATTGCTTCTATAGAAGAAGAGATTATTTGTGTGGTCATGATATTGATATATGAATTCTCAAAGTCTCCTGTAGTTCATCTGATTTTCAAAGTCTCGGGGATTAAAAACTACCGGTGTCGCTCAGCTCACAGGGGTAACTGTTTAATGTTCAGGAAGAAAAGAGGTAACATAATTGGCTGGTGGATTAGAAAGGAAAACAATGGGGCATAGCTGTTATCAGGAACACACATTTCTACACAATAATCTTCAAAACCCTTTCCACAGAATCATAACTGCCAGCTCTTTTCTGACATCAGTTTTCATTGGTAATATTGCTATATTTAAGTAAGTAAGTCATACCTGCCAGAGCTTTAAAAAACAAAAACATGTTTTTTAATAATGGGGGTCTAAAATATTATCCCCCTTCCCCATATCTCAAAGAGGTTATCAGCATTTGTAGAAAGTGCAAAAGGTCTCCGAAGGAGTTTCTAACATTTGATGAGAACAGAGTGCTGTAACGTAGAGAGATCTCCATGGCAACTCACGGGGAAATATTGTACATTTTCTTGTTTACTTTGCAGTAAGGTTGATGGATTGATTTTGTAGTTGCCAATAAATCAGAGGTGAGGACAAGTCCAGTTTACATTAAATACATCAAAGAAATTGCTATTTCAAGGTATTTTGTGTCTAATCATGTGTATAACTTGTAAACCAAATAACAATTATATTCTAAAAATGTATTTTGTTTAGTAATAGCAACAGTGAATTATTCAGCATCTACAGTGTATTCATTTATTAATATTATTGTTAGGTACAACAATCTACTTATGGAGAAAGCAGCTAGATAAAGAGATAGTACTGGTAAGAAATAGAGATGGTCAGTAAGATTGCAACAATTCGACTAGAGCATGCACCTTGTATGCAGACTAAATCTGAGCCAATCAAATACAACAAATGCTGTGCTCAGTTTCAGTTTGCAAACAATTTGCATCCATTTGCTTACTAATGTAATCTTTTTGCATCTCATTGGCATCTCATTAGCGTTTGAGCTTTAACCCACTGGATCTCATCTCTGATACTAGACAAAGTAAACAAGTTAGTTATATTGTTTATAAAAATAAAAACAACATCATCCTTGTGCTATTAAGTAAGACACTTTTTAATTATTATTTATTATAGCTTATTATAATTAATTATTCATTGTGGCTGCTGTGTTTTTTCCTGGTTGGACAACACATAACATTAATAAAGAGTTAAGGGGCCTATCTTTACATTAGCAACATATTTGTCAGATGGGAATTCTTGCTTCATAGGGTACTGTTCTGGGCAATGCGGCTGCCTGGGGGATGCTGGTTGAACACTCTAATGTCAATTCATGTCTTCACACCTAATAAAGTTTTGACCCTGACTTTGGTGGGCATTTGTAGACCTCATCTAGTTTGGTGTGTGTAACCTGACAGGGGAGAGCTACACAAGACCCTGAATATGCTCCGGATATACAGGTCTTCCACGTGTTCTGTACTTCTTCAGACAGACTTCTGTCAGTCTAATTAGTGCCCACAAGGCCTGATCACTTGCTGGCACATTCAACTCTGGGTCACTTTCAACCCCTACTATTTACTGCTGGGCACCCTTTCACTGGGTGCCTTTTCCCCCTTAAGGACCATTCTCCTATTGCTCCCCACCCCTAGCTTCACATTTCTGAACAGTAGAAGTAGAAGTACAGCCCGAATATTTGCTCTTCTCTACTCTCGATACCTACAGGATTATAATCTTAGAGGGCACACTCCTAGCTCTTTGATTTTGGTACATGCTCTTTGGGCCATCCTGTACGCCCCCCCAAAAGCATCATTAAGTTCTACTATAATACTATAGTCCTAAGTAAACCTACCACCTTTTGGTGGTCATTGTTATGCAGCTCTAGTTTGCTTGTTATGATAAGATTTATAATGTATTTCTACTATTTTGTGCACTTACAGTGGAACGTGTGGGGCTATGCACCTTTTTTGCCAGTCACCTACCCTCCACTAGGCCACTTTACTGGTCGGGGATTAAAGACCCTTTCTTCAGGGTATAGGCCAGTAGGCTCTGCTGGGGATGGCCCCCTTCTATCACATCTTGTATCTGGTCTAGAACTATTCTGGAACTAGTCTGGAACAATTTTTCTGTCTCCCTCTCTTTTGATCGTCCTGATACCCTTGAACAGTCCTGCACATGGCGTCTTAATAACTTTCTACTACAAGACTGACTCCATTAACCATTTTCTACTTGACCACGCATAAGATGACACTTACCGATGCAGTGCAAAGCCCTTAAGGCGGTGATCCACTGTGTTTTTATCAGCAAAGGCTCCCATCTCAAGAAGGGCTGGAGGGAAGGAATTGTCTCTACCTTTTCCCTCTTTCAGTAGCTGACTCGGTCTGGGACCTTTCGCAACTTCAAGGGTAACCATTCGAAGTCTGAGTTGCTAAACGTGACACTTAGCCAAGCGGAGACTCAAACTCTGTTCCCCAACTTCTCTTTCCGCATATGCCCTGTCTCTCTAAAATACCTAGGGGTGGAACACACAGCTGACCCATCTAAGCTATTCTTACATAACTATCTGCCGATAGTACTTAAGGTGAATTCATTGCTCTGCTCCTATGGCACCAAGATCTATTGCTGGTTTGCCTGGATTTATATTTTTAAAATCTCCTTCTCTTTTTGCTCCAAGTCATTCCAATTTCCCTCCCTTCTTCTTACTTACGTCCTCTTGATGGGTTGTTCAGATGCTTTATCTGGCAGGAGAAGAAGGTCCGAAGGGCCTGCAGAACCCTTTCTCTACCCAAATCCTCAGGCGGTGCAGGCCTACCTGATATCTATTATTACAATGCATCTGTGATCGCTAGATTGGTGGACTGGTTTCATAACCATGAGTCAATGCTCTGGGTCGACCTTGAACAAGGTACAGCTCAAACAGACCTGAGGGCACTCCCTTGGCTAGACAGGAACCATAGAACTATTTCACCTTAGTCCCTTCTGACAACCGCTCTATTGTCCAGATGGGATCACCTCCTACAAACCTCCACCTTCCTCTCTAGCCGCCCAGGCCTGATGACACTACTATTTTCCAACCCATCCTTCCCTCCAACCCTGAGGCAGCATCACTTTCTGTGATGGAATCACCGTGAATAGTTTCTTGTACATCAAGTCTTGGCACAGGGTTCCTAGCCCACGAGATCTGGCTCCACTATTTGCAGATCTCCTCTTCAGTCCTTTCCAGACTTTAACTGCCTCTCCCGATCTCTCACTCCTTTTGAACACATTCTCTTGTGTGACTATAGACCCACGCGCAATATCACCATAAGCTATGAGATGCTCTTTGGGGGCTAGAGCCTTGATCAACCTCCTTCCTACACAACCCATTGGGAGACCGAATTGAATGCCTCCTTTTCAGCTGATGACTGGTCCAAATCATTCTCTTGGACTCCACCCCCAGCAGAGCACAGGACATCAGCTTTCAGGTGTTTACACAATGGTATAGATGTCCAAATGTGTTGGCCTAATAGAACCGTCAGATAGATGCTGATGATACCTATGGCACCAGGGGGACATGACACACATATGGTGGGGATACCTGTTGATCCAGCCATTTTGGCAGCAGATCTTTGACATTTATAATACTATACACTCCCTCTTATTCACTATCTTACCCACCATTGCCCTTTTGTCCGGGCTCCTTTAAATCAAACATGATACTCTACTATTTTTTTTAATCGCGGTCTGCTCTGTGATCCGTAGACATTGGTTGCCCCCCAACCCCCTACTATTCAAGAGCCTGGCAATACTTTCATACTATGCCTGCTTTCCTGGCCTTGTTGTAGGCCGTAGCAGATGCTTCCCTAACGTACCCACCACTTTTTCGTGCTCTTCCCTTCTTCATGTTTTGTCTTTACTGTGTATATTGTGTTGATAGTCTCTGTTTTTATATGTTATATTCTGTTTTTGCTTTTGCTTTGGTTCTATGATGCGTCATGGCCCACAGCTCTAGGATATTCGTCCAATTTAATTCAGTGTTATGACGTATGGGTTTGGTGTCCGCATTTCCCATTGCTTTTGAATTACTTGCATATATTGCTCTGCCAGGATGTTATGATGTTGTAATGTTTGTTTTTTTTGTATTTCTACTTTAAACTCAATAAAATGTATTCCACAAAATATCGACTGTTAGTCTACCGTCGATCGATTGTACCACCACATAGTGTGATTGATTTAAAGCTGATGAATGTCTTTTCTTAGGCCTGTGTGCATGCTCCATTGTGTGTTGGGATGCAAATTGTTTAAAATACTTGGAAATGTACCAATCATTTTTGGTTGGTTGGACCACGTATGGGGGAATCAATATCCATTGGATCGACTTACAACAAACAATTTTTAAGTTGATCAAATGGAAATATCGAGCCTTGTATAGCCACCTTTAGTCTTCGGTTACAGTGCAGTCCTTTTCTGTCATGAGAGAAATTGTGCTACTGCCCAGGAGTTTGTATACAGAGCCCATAGCTCTCTTCCCATAGGGCTGTACTTCACTCTATGTTATCCAATGGGAAGGGCGCTCCAACACTTACATTTTGCTAGCTGGTGCTTCTAGTACCACAGACAGCTTGATGTTAGGCCAAAACTCCACATGGTAAATTCCTGTGACTTGCATAAATGGGTGCATGCAAAAGACACAACCCCCATTGTTTTGCCAAAATGTATTGGCCTTAGCTTGTCTCCCACTAGGATTCTTCACATAACACACCCTAGTCAGCATCCCCCTCTGCATGGGCAATACCAATACATTTGCAGGGGTAAAATGTATTGCATTTTTACCTTATTACAGTACCAACTCAATCTCCATCCTTTGTAAAAAGACAAGACAACAAAAGCATGTATCTCTAAACAGATCCCACACAGAATATAATTTCTGTATCATATGATATAATTCTTACAGATGATAAAAAAATTGCAAGAGTACATGGGGGGAAACGATCTTACATTCTGCAGACACGTCCTTTGCTCTGATGCATCTAAGATCAAACTGTTGGCCATAATAATTATTGTTATTCTTAGGAGAAAAGGGTGAGGATTTAAAGCTAAAGAACATCACTCATATTTGCCTTTAGAATACTTGCGTATACAGAGGGGTCAATGGCCTCTGAACAAGTCCATACCATCACTTCTTTACCACCATGTTAACATGGTGGTGTGATGTGTTAATATGCACTAATTAGCTTTTGTCAAAGTGGTGCTATGCTTGTATCCAAACATTTGTCTCATCTAGTCAAAGAGGTTGATTCAAAAATCTTGTGGTCTGGTCAGATTCAGGTCCATTTAATATTAGCCGCGTTCCGTTGCTGTACTGTTGCTGCAGCGCTGGTAGTTTTCAATAAGCCCGGTATTCTGAGATATTTTGCTACCCGAAATATTGCAACTGCACGTGTGCAGATAGCCTTAGTTTTGGGGTTTTCAGGGTTAAACTTCTGATTTTCGGGTGTCAAGGTTAGGTGTTGGGGGGGTTAAGGTTAAGGTAAGGGGGTTCCAAGGGTTGAGGTTAGGGGATTGATGAGGTTAGATTTCTTTTAACCCCCCCGAACCCCTAAACTTCACCCCCATCTACAAAACCCACCCCTACTATCAAGCACCACTCCCCCTTACCCTAACCTTAACCTCCCCAACCTCTAACCTTGACACCCGAAAATTTGAAGATTAACCCTGAAAACCCCAAAACTAGGGCTATCTGCACATGCGCAGTTGTAAGGGTAGGAAAATATTTTAGGGTAGCAAAATATCTCAGAACACCGGCATCCCTGTTTTCTTCTTCTGCATTTTGCAGTGCAAGCGTTTTAATGTTTAATGAATGCGGTAGTGTTACCATTAACAAGCCCGTTACTACTTAAAAACTGCACTGCCCTCAAGTGCATCTGATATGCAGAACATGGCTGGTAAAAATGTAACAACCAGTAATTTAGGTGTGTAGATTTTCCTGCACATATTCACATTCTATTATTCAGATAATCTTCACATAAGCCTTAGGATGCTATTACTTCTCTTTACACTGCCTGATCACTTTAATTAAGTGTGCTATTTTAAGATATACACACACTTCACAGTCTACTGTATAGTATAATCCATCGCAATTATATTGAAAGGCACAAAACCTCAAGTTTGTGAAGGCACACATAATATGGTATATTACTAAATACGGTTCTTTACGAGTTGTTACTATTTTAATTCTGTACAAAAGTATTATAATGTAGACAGGGCTTTTTTTCTCAGAGAAAAGGTGGTGGAACTCACCCCCCCCCCTCCCCTAGCCACGCCCCTACCCACACCTAAGGCCCGCCCCTCAAAACCACCTCTTTTATGCCAGCCAGCGCAGGCAGGACAAAAGCCCTACCTGTTAGAATACTTGCCTAAAAGCTCCCATACACCGTACCATACAATTTCTGTACAATCAACTTTTGTTCTACCAAAACCATGTAATGTGAGGACCTTTATTAACCCTTCCAATCACTATGTATTCTATCAGGGAGGACCCGGAACTACATCTTTGTTGGTAGACCTAATGGAGATTGTATGGAAAGATCTAAAAGTGTATGTGCGGATTAATGTATGCCGATCCTGATCTTTGGGACTGTGCCCGAACAAACCTGCTATGTATTACTAAAAGATTTATGGAGCCTTTACCCGGTTATAAGCTTGTCGGGCACCCTTTTGTTCTTGGAAGGATTATTACAAGACTTTGGACTGCGGGTGTTTACCCCCTCAAAAAAAACATTTCTAGGTTGTTTTTAAGGTGTTCAATAGGGTTAAGGGCTCTTTTAAATCCACAACACCACCACCTCCGATGATGGCTATATGGAGATGGCTTTGCTCACTGGGCACCACCTTGCTGAAACAGAAAAAGGCTTTTACCAAAGTTGTCTTTTAATTCACAGGGAACACTGGCACTATTTATTTATTTATTTATTTATCATTATTTTTGTTTACACCGGTTCAATGAAGCAATTTGGTTGCTGTTGATTTCAATTCAATAGTCTGCAGAACTGGGTATACAGTGGATGGCATGAGACTGTTAATAAGCTCGCCATCGGGGGAACGGGGGCATGTGCGCCCGCCAGGGAAACAGACATAAATAGCCCCCCATCAGGGGAACGGGGGCACGTGCGCCAGCCAGGGGGGAGACATAAATAGCTCCCCATCGGGGGAACAGGGGTGTGTTCTGCCAGAAAAAAAGCCCTGCTTTCAACCTCCAAATGCTGCCACACCCTTTTTTGAATTAGTAATTTACAATGTGACACCCCTATCTGCAACCTTTCATAGCTATTAATGTTTCCCTGCAGTTATCCAAGTGACAGAAATTGTATGCGTTTAACAATAACAACTGAAAAAAATTGGCAATCTAAAAAATGAGACTACATCCAAGTAATATTTGATAGGGGGCTTTTTAGTAGGAAGAATTGTGCTCAGGGACCTGAAAATTTGCATGGATGTAGTCTCAGGGGTTAACTGGTAACCCACAAAATATCACCATGTTCTACCATGCAGAGTTTTCAAAGATCTATGTGTTCAAATTAGGAGAAGTGAAAGCATGTATGCAGCAGAGTAGTGCTTTATGCTCATGGGGAAGCAATATCTGATAGCTGTATTTTAGCTGAAATTTAACTTAAAGAGGTTGTAGCTAGAGGGTTGTAGCTAGAGGGTTGACCCTGAAAGTTTCATGATTATACTATGAATGGTTTTCCTGCTATGAATGTGTAAATTTACACTGTCACACAGGTTTATTCAGCTATGCTTCTACAGCATAGCTGCAGAGGGAGAAGGTGTGTCCTGTCCGGTGTTTGATAGTAGTAGATAAAGAGGGGTTTAAACAGGGGTGTAAGAGAGCCTTGTTGTCTCCATAAAGAAAGCCTGTCACTTCATCAATACCATCACAAATGGGCTTGAACATGGCATATGCGGGCAGCAGCTCTGGTTAACATCAACAAGAAACAGTGGGTATAATAAACACCCCTGGTAAAATGTCAGGTTCCTGTGCTGTACAAAAAAGGATAGATCACTTCAGAAGAGTTTCCACCTTTAATGTGACCTATAAACTGTACCACTCAAATGAAAAACAAACTGAAATCTTTTAGGTAGAGGGAAGAAAAAATATAAAAATAAAATAATGTGGTTGGATAAGAGTGTGCACCCTTAAACTAATACTTTGTTGAAGCACCTTTTGATTTTTTTTACAGCACTCAGTTTTTTTGGGTGTGAGCATGGCACATTTTGACTTGGCAAGATTTGCCCACTGTTCTTTGCAGAAAGACTTAAAATATTATTATTAGTATTTTGCAGTATTGTATAGTATAGTGGCAAGATAAAAGCCTTTACTAACAAAGAAAAACCTCTAAGCCAGGCTACATTTTGCAAAAAACACATCAGAAGTCTCCCAAAAGCATGCAGTAACAGGTGTTACGGACTGATGAAACCAGGGTTGAACGTTTTGGCCATAATTTCAAAAGATATGTTGGGAGCAAAAACAATACTGCACATCATCAAAAGAAAACTATACCCACAGTGAAACAGGGTGGTGGCAGCATCATGCTTTGGCGATGTTTTTCTGCAGCTGGAACTGGGGCCTTAGTTAAGATTGAAGAGTGAATTATGAACAGTTCCAAATACCAGTCAATATTGGCACAAAACCTTTCAGCATGACCTTTCAACAAAGAAATGGCTTTACCAAAAGAAGATTAAAGTTTTGGCAATCTCTGGGTTGATGTGAAGGCTGTGCACAGGAGACGCCCTCGCAATCTGACAGATTGGAGTTCTGGAGTGGAGTGCAAAGAATGTGGGCAAAATCTTGCCAAGTCAAAATGTGTCATGCTGATAGACTCACACCCAAAGAGACTGAGTGCTGTAATACAATCAAAATGTGTTTCAACAACATATTGATTTAGGAGGTGCACTCTTATGCAACCATATTATTTTATTTTTATATTTTTTCTTCCCTCTACCTAAAAGATTTCAGTTTGTTTTTAATTTGAGTGGTACAGTTTATAGGTCACATTATAAGGTGGAAGAAAAATCTAAAATTATTCTTTGTCTCATTTTTGTACAACCCAGGGACTTGACATTTTACCAGGGGTGTGTATATTTTTTATATTTAATGTAACCATATAAGGATGTCAAAATACAAGATATTCACCTGTCTGTATGGTAAAAACCAAGTAAAAGAAGAGGAAAACAGTGATAGGAGAGGAAGGATAGAAGAAACTAAAGCTGAAGGTAGATAAAGCAAGTGAAAGGGAAGGAAGTATGGGGAAGAATCAATGGTAGGGGAGTAGATGATGCGGAAGAAGAACAGATAAATACCGCATGCTTATGTCAATACAACAGGGAATCAACAATATAGTTGGAACAAGGGTGTGAACATTTAAGAATCCACAGCTCATCTGATCCAGACATGCAAAGATTCAGCATTGCTGTAATGAATATGTAATGGAAATGCCAGCTCTGCTAGCCAATTAGCAACAGGAGGAGCAGGAGATTTAGTGCCTGTGGATCACAGAACTAGCAGCTGCAGCAGCCTGGACAAAATAGGCAGAATGTGCCTTTACTTGGAAGAAGTACTAGAAATCATGGCCAACAATGTAACCTATGGATTTTTTTCATAGACCAGGTCCAATGACCTTGCAATCAAAATATATACACAATGGTGCCATTAGCCCCACCTTCAACATAGGGACAAGTGTGTAAGAGTTAAGTGCGGGGCATTTATACCACCTAAGCAATCTATATTACCTTACACCGCTAGGAGATGTTTATGTGACAGAGTGACAGTGGTTAATCTCTTTCGTAGAAAGATAACATCCCATTCCTAATCAACTATAAAATATGGATGGGAGGGGAACAAGTGATTTAATAATTAGTAGCGTGTTAGGGAGGGTTGGTAAGGTGTGAGGGAAATGGAATAGGAATAGTAGGTAGATTCCCGTGCAATCGACACCCGATCAATCGCTGTGATTGATCGGGGGTCACCATGCTGTGATTGATCGGGGGTCGATTGCAAGGGAATCTACCTGTGTGTGCCTAGCTTAAGGGTGTTTTAGTACCATAATTGTCAAAAGCTTGTAGGATTGGGGAATGTGTGACGAAGGTCCATGATAAAAACTGAGACCCAGCCCAGGAGGAAAGGTCAGATTCCCCAGTATCAGGATCACAGTGTTTGGAGTAGGGGAAGTAAGGCGCACCAGGAGATCCAAGACATGCAGTAGGAGAGGAAGGGCAATCTAAAATGTATTTTATTTACCACACATTATTTACATTACAAAAAATTATTATTTATGAGGTCTGGCTATATAATGACGTCAGAACCTCCTACAATCTGCTGCTGATCCCACTCGGTGATGTACTCACCGTGACAGCTGTATGCTGCATTGTTGTGAAAATGCTTTTTTTTTCGTTGACATGCAATTTTTGTTGTACCCATTCCCCCAGCAACCTAGCAAGAATAGTTGTTTAATTTATTTGTTTCCAATCCCCACTTGCCCAATACCAGACCCCTCTAAGTGGGATTGGGTGAATGTGCCTTCCCATCCATACCGGGCCCATGTAAGCATAGGTCCTGCGAGGAAAGCAAAGTGGATGGCAGTGGACTTTCATGCTTACACTTGTGGCTGTATTCTCAAGCAGGTTTAAACTACCAAAAGCGGTAAGCCAGACACACACATACCTGTTGCTTACCTGTTCCAGACGAGCCAGCGACATCCTCCAATCTTCTTCCAGAATCCACCTACCTGTCACCAGCAGTGATGCCAAGAATGAGGGGGGGGGGGGGGGGGGGGGGTTGCCCTCATTATTTGCCTGTGTTGTATAACAGACATAGGCTTACACATTCCTTCAGTCAATGGCCATCATGTGAACATGTTTCATTTTATTTTATAAGTAGCCACAGTACACTATTACTACCTTTATGTATGTTCATCCAGCCAGGGAAGTAGGGATCTCTGTGCTCCATCCACTAGCCTAGCTCAGCCCATTCGGGAATAGAGATGGGCGAACATCGGCCTGGAGTGTCCGCGAACAGGGCGGGTCGAACTTTTAAAGAAGTCCGCCGTCCGCCCTGTTCGCGGACACATTCAAATTCCTCGCCTCTAGGCGGGGAATTTGAATCGGAAAAACCGGACCTGGAACGCATCCTGGAACGCATAGTTCCTGGTTGCGGGAGCCGGCTGTGACATCACTGACGTCACTTCCTGTTCTGAGCCGGTATTTTCACTACAAGACCGGCTTCATGCCGGTCTTGGAGTGAAAAGATTCTTCCTCCGGCACGATCTCGCAGGTTCTGATCCTGCCGGAGGAAGAATTTAGATCTTCTGGCCGGCGAACGGGGCGGGTCGAACACCCGTACTGTCCGCCGGCGAGAGGATCGGCGAACATGCCGAGTTCGCGGCCGAACTGTTCTCCGGCGAACAGTTCGGTCCATCCCTATTCGGGAATAACTGACGCAGGTCCAGGACATGGGAGCTCAGGACAGCAAGACAGTGAGGGTCTTGCTTCTTTTGTCGTCATCTTCTCTCCATCTTCGTCATCTTCTCTCCATGTACAGCAATTAACCCCTATATATTACACTCCTTACACACTACAGTGCACATGACTCTCACAACACTAAAACCTGCACCTAGCTCATCTGCACTGCTATTGCACCTGGCTCTTCCACACATTTCTTTACCTTTCTTTCCCTTTCACCAATTTCTGCTTTTGGATCTCCCGAACTGATCTGGATCTCCTTCACTGACCCATATACCTGACTCTCTTACATTGATTACCTGGCTCTCCCTCACCAATAACTGCACCTGGCACATTTACTGGATCTTCTTCTCCCCTCATACATGCATAGCTCTGTGGGCGATTTTGTCAGCTTTTCTCTGCCCCATCGCATTACTCTTAATAGGGACCAGGGCCAGCACACAAAGGGTGTATTCTACCTAAAACCAATTTTTGCACCTGGTCCTCCTGCAATTTGTTCACCTGAACTGACTTCTGCATCGGCTCTCCTACAGTGACTCCTCTTTTTAGTTGTGGAACACTGAATTTATGTACCATCTTGTGAACATATTGTTAGTTTTTACTGGAGATAGAGGAATTTCATTTTGAAAACTCCAGCATCTGACTCTACATTTCCCAAATTAGGTACCTCGGCTTATACTGGGGTCAGCTTGTATATATGGATGGGGTGTGTGTGTTAAACAAAACTTAACAAAGTTACAACATTTAAAGAGCACCTAAGCTCACCTCATGTATGTTGTTTTGGACAATCTGTGGAAAAAAGACTAAAATCCTTAATCTGGGAATAGACGGTAAGATTTACCATCGACTCCCGACCCGTTTTCTACACTAGGGGCGGGTGTGATGCCCGCCCGCTAGTGCCGAGAATCAGCCGGAACCCTGTGTGTGCCGCTCATTACTTCGGCTGGTCCCCAGCCAAACTACTGGGATCGGATCAAAATGAACTGTCATGTCGGATCAATGCGCGATCCGACAGGACGGCTGATTTTAGCCCAATCCCACAAGTTGCGGCACCCGATTCCTGCACGACCCGATCCCTAACGGATGCGTGAGCGCACACGGCTTCCGATCGGCGGTCGGGTTGTGCAGGAATCGGAACGTCTATGCCCAGCTTAACCTGTAAAGAGATTTTTCTATAAGTCCTTTTTAAGCCTCCATACACCTTAAGATCGATCCATAAAATTTCCATTAAATCTACCAACAACTGTGTAGTATAGTGGCCTCCCTGATAGAATACATAGTGATCCGAAGGTTTAGAAAGATCCTCATATTACATTGTTTTGGTAGAACAAAAGTTGATTGTACAGAAATTGTATGGAAAGATTGTAAGGTGTAGACATTCCGATTCCTGCACAACCCAACCGCCGATCGGATGCCGTGCGCGTTCCCGCATCCGTTTGGGATCGGGTCATGCAGGAATCGGGTGCCGCTACTAGCAGGATTGGGCTAAAATCAGCCATCATGTCGGATCGCACATTGATACAACATGACAGATAATTTTAATCCGATCCCATTAGTTCAGTGGGGACGGCTGCCCCCAGCTGAAGTAATGAGCGGCACACAATGGGTGCCGGCCAATTCTAGGCACTAACAGCCGTGCGTGATGACAACCCGAAAGCGGGTTGTGAATCGACTGGAAATTGTCCCGTCTATTCCCAGCCTAAGAAATATATGTTCCTATGTTTTGTTTTGAGTTATATATCTTTACAGTATCCCTAGCGGCAGGGCCGGGCCGACACAGAGGCTGGACAGGCTCCGGCCTCTGGGCGGCTGGTCAGGTCTGGGCGCTGCTACTGACTCCTGTCAGCGTGCATGTCACTCGGTGGAGCGGGTTTCCGCCCCCCCAGGGGGTGGGTAGGGGAGCTTCTGTGCTGGCCTCGTCTCTCTCCCCCTCCCCTCCCACCAGTGAGCCGACGTTGCTGTTGGGGGGCGGGGCCTGATCTGTATGCCGGTGCAGTGCCGAGATGAACTGCTCGCCGAGCTGTCCTACCAATACCACTGCGCA
>CM070035.1:120717021-120728922 GCA_036250615.1 Ptychadena robeensis | reverse complement strand
CCTTCCGCAGTCACGCGAAGCCTGGCAGGATACAACATAGCGTAGGGTAGTCGTAGGACGTGAAGCCGTCGCTGGACCTCTGCTGAGAAGTCCGGGTAAAATGAAATTCTGGTGCCATTGTAAAGGATTTCCCCCTTTATTATGGGCTTGCTGCAGCAGGATTTCACGATCCCTGAAGTTTAGAAAACAAATGAGAAAAGAGCGAGGCGGGTTACCTAGTGGCAGGGGGCGCATTGGTGTACGATGTGCCCGTTCAATAGCAAACAGCCGCGTGAAGACGTTTTGCCCAAAAGTCTGTAGTAGCCAATTCTCAATAAACTCCACAGGATTCCTGCCCTCCACTTTCTCAGGGAGACCTACCAAGCTCACATTGTTGCGTCGCATGCAATTTTCCAAGTCATCCGATTTAGCTGAAGCAGCGGAGGATACTCGAAGTGACTGTTGTACATCGCGTTGTAAAGGAGGTAATGCGTCATCCAGGTCAGAGACCCTGTGCTCCAAATCTGCGGTGCGTTCACTGATTTTCTGCATATCCTGCCGCAGCAGCGTTAGCTCCTGTTTAACTTCTCCAACATGTAGGTTTAGTTGCTCCACTGTACAACCATACTTATTAATGGCAGCAAGCACATCTTTCAATGTGGGTTGAGAGTCATTATCAGAGATAGTTGCAGGAAAGGAAGCAGCAGCTGCCAGGCCAGACTCAGTGTTTAAAGAGTCACAGGAAGAAGTAGGGCCAAGGGATGCTGCACTCACCATGTGCACAGACATGTGTTTACCTCCATCAGCAGAGTGATCCTCAAGGTTCTGTGTAGGAGAGGGAACCTCAACAGCAGTGCTTGGGTGTGCAAACTGCACCAAACGGGCTGCCACATCTGCAGACTTGCCTTGCTGTCTCTGTGGCTTGGGAGTCACTTTCCCTGACATGGAGCCATGCTGCTTGGATCCAGGCTTGTTGTGCTTGCTCATGATGACACAGTGTACAGGCACTGAACAGGTTAAAACTGAGCTGAAAACTAGCTGGCAGGAGTCCAAGAAGTCTGGATCAGGGCTGATGACAGCTACTTGTAAATTCCTGGGGAGAAGGAGATAACAGGATCTTTACCAGGAGCTCCTTGAGGTGCAGCTTCTCACATGCCCAGCTTGGCCACGCCCCGCAATTTGCTTTTGGGGTGCAATTTAATTATAATATAGTCAGTGTATTCATTGTGAAGTGTTAACATTCTCTTCTCTTTGTCGGTAGAGAACTCATGAGTTCTATAGACTGTTAAAACAGATCTTAAAAGGTCTAGAATACCTTTATATTGTTTCTGAGTTTTTTCTTTTTTCTGTTTTCATAATTTTAAGAAGACGATTGATAAGTGTTTTGTAAGCTATCTATGACTATGGTTTTAATGTCTATTAAATACCTTTTTATGTATTCATGCCTCTGTGACTTTCTCAACTACAAGGCCAAACTCCATTAATTCAATGCTGCCCTTGCTATTGCCAAGCAGAACAACTTCTCTACACTCATCTTCATAAGCATCCAACCCTTACTGCCTTTGACTCTCCTCAATCCTACACCTCCTCCTCCCACTGCCACTTTCTCTGCCCAGGACCTGGCCACATATTTTAAAGACAAAATTGACAACATCAGATTTGATATTTCTGCCAACAGCTCTACATCCCCTCCGCCAATCCCATCCTCCTGTAACTCTTCCCTCACCTCATTTATCCCCTGCTAGTCTATAGGAAGTTACCTCCTTGCTTTTGCTCCTCTTCTTGCTTCTTTTCTTCCTCCTCTTGACCCAATACCTGCAGACCTACTAAAGACACATTCTACCACCCTTGCCCCTGCACTGACTGAACTATTCAACCTCTCTCTCTCCTTTTGGTATTTTTCCATCATCCTTCAAACATTCCATAGTTTTCTCCATGCAAAAGAAACCATCGCTTGGCCATTTTCTTCCCACTAGTTACTGACCAATCTCTCTTCTTTTATTTGCTTCTAAAGTGCTTAAATGCCTTATTTACAAAATACTCACAGACTATCTGAATGTGTTTTCCTTCCTTGACCCCCTCCAATCCGGTATTCGATCTTCTCCCTCCACTGAAACAGCCATCACTAATGTTGCCAATGACTTGCTCAGAGCCAAGGCATAAGGCATCCTTTTTCCTGCTTCTTCTGCTGGATCTCTCTGCTGCCTTTGACACTGTAGATCACCCTCTTCTTCTACAGACCTTGCATTCTATTGGTATTCATGAGCTTTCAGTTTGCTGGTTCTCCTACTACTTGACTGACCACTCTTTTTAAACTTCTTTCAATGGGTCCTCTTAGGGCTGGATGATATGGCAAGAATTTATATCACAATATATTTCTTAATTTTTGGTCGATACGATATAATTCCGATATCGATATGGACAATATTAAAAAGCCTCGGGAAAAAACTAGGCTAATTTCGATGGGTCCCCTGTTCTATGGAGATGTGCCTCCCTGTGCATAGCTGCAGCAATGCATAAAGGAGGAGGTACTAGATCACTGCGCCTGCACGTCTTAATGGGGAGGCATGGGACGGCAGCGTGATCTCTCTCGGGGAAGGGGGGGGGGGCAGAGGGCGTGCTCGCCCAGGGACATGATCTCCTTAGGACCGCCCCTGATTGAACCTCATTCAGTGACATGCTACATTTCCGATATACATTTCTGATATTTCGATATATAATTATATCACAATATATATTGATATTGAATTATTGTCCAGCCCTAGGTCGTCTTCTTCTCCCACCTCCCTCCCTGTTGGCATCCCACAAGGCTCAGCCATTGCCCTGGTCCTATTTTTCTGCTACACCTGCTCCCTTGGCAAACTCATCATATCCTTTGGTCTGCAATATAATTTATATGTGATATGTTGACCCCTAAATCTTTGTATCCAACCGGCCTTTACTACCTTTGTCCTGGACAATCTATCACAGTGACTATAAGCTGCCTCTTCCTGGATGGCTGACAGATTCTGCAGACTTAAACCGAAAAACAGAACTGGTCTTTTCCCATCAGCTTCTAAGCCCCCCCCCCAACATCTCACTTAAAGTAAGTAAACTAGTAATCTCCCCTATTCCACAAGCATGCTGCCTTCCTCTAACTAGACTGTCACATCTTCAAACCATCATTAGTGCTTTTGCCAAATGCATTTACTCCTCTAACCTCTCCTCATCTGCTTCTCCACCCAGCAAATCTATACACTGGCTTCCAATTGTCCAAAGAATCAAATTTAAAGTTTTGTGCACGGATTCTCTAGGGCCCATCCTACTCTCTGGAACCCTCCCCCCGGTCCTATTGGATTTGCCCAAATTTTTAACACTTTAAAAAAATCCCTGAAAAATCTCTTCAGTGGGGCCTACAACTCACTTCTAACATCACCACCATGCAAGCCACATCTCCCCCCACCTATTGAATACTCCTTTCTGTAACTTAGATTGTAAGACTGATCGGGCAGAGTCCTTACATCCTCCTGGGTTATAATCTGTACCTTTTGTGTTATCTTGTGTTGTTTCTTAACTCTACAACAATATACAGTGCTGCATAATATGAAGGCACTGTATAAATAAAAGATGATAATAATAATAAATAATATCAGTGATTCTGACTGTGTGGAATGGTCCTGTTTTGAGGTAGTTAGCACAGTGTAGACATATTATGATATTGCATTATTTATTCTACCTGGTTGTTCATGCACCCATTTCCTCAGGAGGAAAAATGATTTCCTTTTCCTGAGTGGAAGAAGATTAAGGCATACATATTATGATCATATTCACAGCACATCATAGAGACTGCAATATCCTGGGTTGTGTCCTGTAAACTTTTTTGTGGTAACGGTTTAGATTTCCATCTCCCAGTGCACTTTTCTTTACATAAATTAATGGGGATTTGTTTGCTTTTTAAACTAAAAGAAGTGCAAACTGCATTTATAAAGCAGACATTAAGGTTTTCTTCATGCCTCTGTGAAGTTTTTTTTATTATCAGGAAACCAGTGTTATATAGGATATACAGCTTCTTTATAAATGGGCCCCTTAGTGTTGGCAACAAGAGGTTTTCAGTATTGGTAAAAATATTTAAGATGACTTCTGTATACTTTAAGCAAGACTGCCAGCATTCACACTCCATCCTGTTGTTGATGGTTCCACACTAGTGAGCCTCCCTGTTACTATTTACAACTGTACTGGGGTTTTAAGGTGCCAATGATGTATACCAAATCCATTGATTATATTTAAAAATTAAAATGGAATTCAGAAATAAATAAGTAAATTCAAATAGCATGTGGCAATTATTTAGGAGGATACAAGTTATTTGACAATTTAATAACGCGATACAACAGTTACTAACAATTTCTCCATACACATGGGTCCGTCTATGACACGTTTCATGCCAACTTTTTCAAGTGGACCATACCTATTTATTCATCACTTATGTATCCTGGTTTCTGTTCAGCCCGGAGCAACCTGCAGTCTGTCAGGATCAAGGTTTTCACCTATCTTCCTGTCATCACCGTATCTGGTATGGGGAGAGTCTGGTGGACCCCCCAGTTATGTGGTTTCTTTGGCCTTCCTATTGTGTCTTCCTGAGCTAATCGTACTCCGCAATCTCAACTAGTTTAGATAAAAAAGTATTCTTATTTGGATCAAGATTACATACTCTTGGTCTGGGAAAATATCCCCCTGTCAACAGAGGGAACGTTTGTAGGCGTTTTGCCATCCACCCTTTCTCTCCTCTTGGCTCCTCGCTTCCCCAAGATTGCTATTTTAATGCTATTTTAATTTTTTTATTAATTAAAATCATGTATTTTTAAATATAATGAATGGATTTGTTATATATCATTGGCACCTTTTTAAAACCCGAGTACAGTTGACAAAGTTGTACATTTTAGAAGAATTCCTCCTCTTGGTAGGATTGGGCGTTGCACATTATCATTATTGATATAACACAAAGTAAGGTATCTACATAAATTAACCATGTTACTAACCTAAAATAGTGACCCCTAAAAAAAACAAAAAACGAAATACTCCCCTTTCCAGCCTGCTCGTTCCTGCTCCACCATACCTGGAGTGTCCGATACTCCAGACTGCAAGATGGACTCTTACTGTCTCCACCAATCCGGATCTGAATCCGGTGGCGCACCGCCCCCTCTGCATCATCCGGTGCAGATGTTGCGTGCTCATGGGGACATGGGAAGTCCTCAGAAGTTACGTCTAACCTCCCATGTTCCCTATCACATGCCCAAAATGCGACTGGGTGCTCCTGTGTGTCCGCAAAGGGTGGAGTCTAGATAACAGATAATGCCCACTTGAAATCTCTATCTTGGGCAAAAGCTTCAGTTCTCAGGCATTTAACGAGCCCTTAAAAATTAGTGCAATTAACTATCCCCCTTTTTAAGGTTCTCTTTTGCCGTATTTGTATTATTTAGCCCTTCGCTATCCTGATCATGCTGAAAATCCAATAAACCAGTATTGGGGTGTTTCCCTGTCTTCCTTTCCATTACTGTCTCCAATATAAACCAATATAAATCTATATGGAGTTGCGGACACTATGCTCGGATGGGACCCTAACTGGAGAATGCACACAGTACTGGCAATAGAGGACCCCTTGTAAGTATAGCCTGTGGAGAGTCTAGTATGCAGTATAAATACTTTTCTGTTGGTCACATATTACATGACTACTGATCTTCTTATTATTAGCCCTTTGCAAATAAATGCCATTTCACTACAAACATTTACTAAATCTTTTCATGAGTCAATACTGAAGATATGACACTTTGATACAATATAAAGTAGTCGTTCTTTACATCAAATCAAAGTGAAATATCTTCAGTGTGCTTCTATGAAACAATATAATAACCTTGTTTCACAGTGTCAGGGGTGTACTCCGTTTTATGAGATATGAAAATGTGGTTAAAAGCAATCGTAAAATAAAAACCTGATACAGCTTAAAATTTTCCGAAGCAAAGGCTTGCTACCAAAAGTTATGGATTTGAGGAGGTAATAGGCTAGTCAGAGAGACAACCAGTAAACATATAACCTCTCTGAAGAAGTTGCAAGTGGCTGAGTGGCTAAGACAAAAAAAAAGCTGGCACTCCCCATTTTTTGCTCTGTTAGGGACACTTTACATAGAGCAGCTGATAATGCAGCCCTTTGAAATCAATGGGCTGACATATGACTAATGTGCCTGGGCAATGGCTGTAAATGGACACATCATATGTTGAGGCTTGGACCGACGGATCGGGGGGCTATAACAGGCAGACATTTTGTGGTGTAAAGTGACCAAAAAGGAGCTGTAATTTTTGCCATAAACATGTATGACTTGTGTGGTGTCATTTACATACTTCAAGATACCTTCTTAAATGCATACTGCAACTACAAAAACAAATGTGCTGGCAGTGTATTGCTTTGATACTGTATCCTGTTACACGTTTGTTTGTATTTAATTGAAATCGCTTTGCAGAGATCTGATTTTGCTTTGACGAGACTATTAATCAGTTAAATGCTTCAGCTCTAAAATGAAACATTAATGTTATCATAAATCCACAGCGTTCTTCTTTTAACTCGGTAAGCATCTTGCTTTTCCTCTGATATTCTGCTCATGCAGTTTTGGCTGATAAAGAGCTAGAGGGCAGACAGTCCAGTCCCAGGGCCTTTGCTGTCAGTGGAAGCTGAACTACAAAATCTAAAATCAGAAAAGCCTGGCTAACAATGCATGCAATTGATTCTACATTGACAGCTTTGTTTAAATCTTGTCCATCCACATCTTTACAGGGTGAAAGCGGAAAGTTGACTGCATAACTATTGCAAATAGCCTAATATACAGTGGATATAAAGAGTCTACACACCCTGGTAAAATTTTAGGTTTCTGTGCTGTACAAAAATGAGACAAATATAAATAATTTCAGAATATTTTCCACCTTTAATGTGACCTATAAACTATACCACTTAAATGAAAAACAAACTTAAATTGTTTAGGTGGAGGGAAGAAAAAATATAAAATTAAAATTATGTGGTTGCATTAGAGTGCACCCCCCTAAACTAAAACTTGAAGCACCTTTTGATTTTATTACAGCCCGCAGTCTTTTTGGGTATGAGTCTATCAGCATGGCACGTTTTGACCACTCTTCTTTGCAGAAACAAATCTTGCCAAGTCAAAATAATCCATGCTGATATCCATACCCAAAAAGACTGAGTAAGTGAATTAGGACATCTATTGGACTAAATGACTTGAAAAGCTAATTGAAAAAGTATAACCCTTTGATGTAAAAAAAAATAAATAAATAAATGTTGGCGCAATGCAGTAATTTGCAGAAACGTAGGTGGCATCCCCATGAAACCCATTCTGCAACTTCATTCAACACGATGAGATACCACTGTGCACTAATAAAACAACTGATTTGAGTATCAGGTGAAGCAACGATTACTTAAAGGTTGCTATAAAAAAAAAAACCTTCACTGAGGGTTATATGGAGGCTTCTATTGCCAACATTCTTCTGAAAGTTATATTTGCCTACATTTAGTGATTGACCCATTCACCAGGTCACTGTTAGGGAACATGGTAGACCACTGGCGATAAAACTGCAGTACCCACACTTCTAGGCTGGTTATAGGCAGGTTATCATGTCCGGCATTACCTCCAGGTGCTGGGCTACAGTGGATGTGTCCATCCACACTATCAAGTCCCTTTGCGTTTAGCAGCAAAAATCCACACACTGGAGTTGTTTTAGACTCATGAACTAGGTTACAGGCCTGATTCCTCCAGGGATCACCCCCTGGAGAACATAGGCTTTGTTTCCATTGCGTTGGGACCCCTCCGCTAAGTGTACACGCTTAGCGGGAGGTCCCAACGTAACAGATAGACTTACCTGCTCGGCGGACGGGTCTGTCTTCATTGCGCTGAGCTGATCCGCCGGTGTCAGGCTGAACGTAGTCGAGTACGTTCAGCCTTTACACCGGCGGATGTGTTAACAGACCATCCGCCGGCAGGCTGAGTCTGTGAGATACATCGGGACCCCTGCTAAGCGTATACGCTTAGCGTAGGGGTCCCGGCGTACAATGGAAACAAGCCCATAGTAGGTGAGAAATCAGGTAAGTAAACATAAAACGCAAAATATTAGAAGATTAAACTTCATAATTGCTAAACTTTAAAAAAAAATTACCAGATGGTCATCCCAATGGTTAAAGTTTTGTAATGTAAAAAAATTATAATTTGCTGGTTGTTTCCTGTATTTGTGCTGTTGATAGTATATTTAAATTCTTGTATAAAGAGAATTAAGTGCTAGGAAATCATATGTATGATCATCTTTAGAACTGAATCAGAAACCTTTTGCTTTACCTCCAGATATCATTGAGGAGGATGACGAAGAGTCAGACCAAGAGTTGGAGAGACAGAATATTGAAGAACTGTATGACTATGTAAGGCAGGCACATCAGGAGGAAGGACACACACTCCATGAAGATGTCCAGCATCCAGCTTTGATACCTGTGCTGCGTCCATACCAAAATGATGCTGTCAACTGGATGCTGGAGAGGGAAAACTACAAAAATGTGGCTTCTAATGGTAAGAAAGTGGAACAATACATTTTAATTACATAAATTTATGATGCTTTGGTCCCCATTTCAGATTTTTGCAAGTCTTAGCAGCTTTTATTCCCAGCCTAGGGCAAGAAAATAGATACAATTGCCAGCAAAGCACAGACCTGTGATGTGTGTTAATAAGGTTTGCATTAATGTACATGGCAAGGCAAACGCAATAAGGTGTCCTTGGTATTATGGATAAAAGCAACATACATCTTCCAAAAAGATAGATATGTTCCCTTATTGTGGTTTGTTATACACTATGTAAATGAACATACATATATACAGTATTGGCATAAAGGAAGGTCGTTGATAAAATGACAAGAAAGAAATACAGTAGCAGTTACGCATTAGGAGTGTGTAATTACAGTGCATCTTTAAAGTGTTTACAGCGCATCTTTTTCCACAATTTGTTATGCCACATCCTGATTCCATAATTGATCAAATAAATTTTTCCTCAGAATTCTACACACAACTTCCCATAATGACAACATGAAAAAAAGTTTACTTGAGATTTTTGCAAGTTTATTAACCTTCCTAGTGCACTGCCCGTTTACAATGGCGCGATACGGGCAATCGAGGCAGTGTACACAGTACACTGCCTGTCATTTCCGGCCTCGCGTCGCTGCTCTTCACACGGCTGGTGTCATTCTTGACACCAGCTGCGTGAGACGAAAAGCCGGCGCTCCTCCATTAACATGGAGGTCTATGGCCCGTAAATGCTGCAGCGATTAAGACAATCGCTGCAGCGTTCCAGGGAGGCATCGTGTCTCCCCGATGCTGAGGGGACCCTGTTCGGCGAATGAACAGGGTTCGTCTCAACCACTAGGGAGGTTAAAAATAAAAAAGCTGAGAAAGCACATGTACATACGTATTCACAGCCTTTGCCTTGAAGGTCATAGTTGAGCTCAGGTGCATCATATTTCCCCTGGTCATAGTTGAGATGTTTCTGCAGCTTAATTGGAGCCCACCTGTGGTAAATTCAGTTTATTGGACATGGCACACACCTGACTATATAAGTTGACAGTTCATATCTGAATGAAATCAAGGCTGTGCTATTAAACAAAGGCTGTGAACACATTTGCCAAAACTGCAAGTAAACTTTTTTCACTTTGTCAGTATGGGGTGTTGTGTTTAAAATTATAAAGAAAAAAAAATAGTTGAATCAATTTTGAGATAAGGATGTATCATACCAAAATGTGCAAAATGCTCTGCTTAATTACTGTCCAGAAGCACTGTTTCAACCAACCCTGATGTTGTGAACTCCCTACATGTCCTTGTTTTGTTTGGTACAACCCTCTACCTAATAACTTATTTTCCCATGTCTGTGGCTATATGTGCACATGCTCTTACTAATGGTGGTTCAATTTAAAATGCTTTCCCAGCATTTTACTTGGTATATACTATTTTCTCTCTAGGTCATCTACATAGATCAGTTACTGCCTTTTCCTAAAATAATCTAGAAACAGAAAAGGCACTGTATTTCAGAGCTCAAATTGTAATATTTATCCCAGAGGTAATGTTATGTCCTCTGTAAATTTAACATGAAAATGATTTTATTGTAAGTGTAAAAGTGACACATCCATACAAACGACTTTTTAGCAAAAATAATGCGGTTACAAATCACAGTGATAAATTAATTAAATATCTCAAACTGTTTTACTTACTTTTTTTATTGACAATTTAGAAAACTCATTGCATATGCTGTGGAGGGAAGTCACTACTTTAGATGGACTGATCATTTACTATAATCCATTCAGTGGAAGGTAAGTGGAAGGAAGGCATGTTATCAAATATCTTTTTTTATATAAAAAGCTTGGCCTGGAATCCCCATTCTAGATCATACCAAGGGGTTTGATTGTGACAAGGTTTGTTTTCTGTGTATTTCACGTTCTTCCACTGTAGATGTAAGGTAAGCATCCGCGATTCAAATTCTTTGTTCAAACTTCCTAAAATATGATAAAATCAAGCCCATCCTAATACATTTCCATGGTTTTTACCACCACATAATGCAGAGCTCTAGATTCGGTCGACTCCGACTCCTCAGTTTCTGATACTTTCGACTCCTCTGTATTTATTATGCTAATGTGTTTTATACATCCATTGAAGGAAAGGAAGGCAACATACATTAACCACAGAACTACTGGTTAGGAAACCAACACTGTACTGTAATTGCCAATTAAAGCAGAGAAAGGAAGTTAGGCAGAAGATGCTGCTGCTTTTTTCTTGAGCTGGCCACACACAGTAAGATTCCTGTGCAATCGACCCCCGCTCAATCACAGTGTGGTGACGTCACCACACTGTGATTGATTGGGGTTTAATGGAATGGAAATCATACAGCTGCCTCACACAGCGTCCGGGTGAGGAGTGCTGGCTCCGCCCCCTTCACACAGACCGCCGATGGCTGAACAGAAGGCAGCAGCCACAGCTGTTCCAATACTTTCCATGAAGACTTATGTCTCCATGCAAAGTATTGGAGATTAAAGGGGGTTTTCCAACATGTTGGAACCCCGTTCAATTGAGTTCCTTCGAGCGGGCTCTATTGATCCAGCTGGAAGGAAGACACACACGGGTAGGTTTGTAAACAGATTAGAGTACAATCAATTACCGTGAGCGCGCAAGTTGATTGATTGTACTCAAATCTTTTTACAGATCTACCCGTGTGAGCCTAGCTTTACAGGGAGTGCAGAATTATTAGGCAAATGAGTATTTTTACCACATCATCCTCTTTATGCATGTTGTCTTACTCCAGCTGTATAGGCTCGAAAGCCTACTACCAATTAAGCATATTAGATGATGTGCATCTCTGTAATGAGAAGGGGTGTGGTCTAATGACATCAACACCCTATATTAGGTGTGCATAATTATTAGGCAACTTCCTTTCCTTTAGCAAAATGGGTCAAAAGAAGGACTTGACAGGCTTAGAAAAGTCAAAAATAGTGAGATATCTTGCAGAGGGATGCAGCACTCTTAAAATTGCAAGCTTCTGAAGCGTGATCATCGAACAATTAAGCGTTTCATCCAAAATAGTCAACAGGGTCGCAAGAATGCGTGGAACAACAAAGGCGCAAAATAACTGCCCATGAACCAACATCACTGGAGTGCCCAAAAGCACAAGGTGTGCAATACTCAGAGACAGAAAGGCTGAAAGACGACCACCACTGAACAAGACACACAAGCTGAAACATCAAGACTGGGCTAAGAAATATCTCAAGACTGATTTTTTTCTAAGGCTTTATGGACTGATGAAATGAAAGTGAGTCTTGATGGGCCAGATGGATGGGCAAGTGGCTGGATTGGTAAAGGGCAGAGAGC
>CM070035.1:120700223-120713703 GCA_036250615.1 Ptychadena robeensis | reverse complement strand
CACTTCTAGTGCCATTCATGAAAACATAGATTCCTGGTGGTAGGTCCGCTTTAAGTCTACTATCCAAAGCCTCCTTTTGTTATATTTATATTAATACATTTTTCTTTTCTTAAACTCCCTGGCAGTATGACTTTATTCTTTATTTTTTTTAAGCTGCAAAGAAAATGTATCAATGTAATCTGTTTGAATTTTCCACCCGGGGGGAGGGGGGGGGGGGGATAACTTGGGACTTTGTCCAGCTTCTCTTATAAGTAAAAAAAAAAACATTGTGGCCCATGAGTCAAGATGTTTGCCCATGTAAAATGTGTATCTTAGATAGAGACATAATTCACTTTGAACAATAAAACTTGCTTGATTTTGATAAAACAACTCTTATATACATGTATTATGTATAGAAAAGATTTTGGAAGGAAGTATATACTGTTAGTTACTTTTCACCCATATATGAAATCTGAGTAGATTTTAAGTAATAGCACAATTTACATTTGGAATTACTGTCTCATTTTTAACAAACAAAGAAGCCATACAGGGACATGCAGATATAATATTATTTGAATAAATCTATATTGTTATATTTGGTCTATCTGTGGCTGAAGGGAATAGTTCTATAATTATTGATATGATGCTAAGTGTTCCAACATATTCAAATTCTGTTGTAAATGCATAGTCTCCAGCAACTGTCCCCCTGGTGAACGCAACATGTGTCAATTATTGGGCAATTATTATGCTCTTGCCCAGGGATAGCATGGGGGTGTCCGTTATTGACAATTGCCTCCTGAGCCCAAGCTGCCTGCACAATATATGCACACAGCAGTGATGTTTCAGTTTAAGAGCAGCGGACAATTGTAGGTTCCCCTAAAACTGACTGAATAAAATCTTGGTGAATACTCCACTTTACTTTTCTTTTTTATTCTGTCTCATGTCGGATTCTCTATCCTAATATGCAGCAATACCAGTGAAAGCTGTAGTACACATTTTTATTTACAACCACACCAGGATGGTGTATCAGAAGTCCTTCTGTAAGATCCTTTAATATTGCTGAAACAAATCTGATTTATTGAATTGAAGTCTTAAGAATAAAGAATGTTTATACCCCAAAAGATTCTGCAGAATCATAGGACGCTAGAATGGTTAAGTTTATTAGTGCATGGTGGCAACAGGGGTACAACATGTAATGCTGTAGACAGTGCTCCATTCGTGTTTTTGTTTTTTTACCCATTTCAAAGTTTGATCTTCCATTCTTGAGTCTTATGCTCTAAAACCGTTGCAAGTATAATTAAGGTTTTCACCATTTTGACAAATGTTACAAGTTCAGTTATCCCCCTCCCCTGTTTTACATCTTTTATTCTTTTAGGGAAGAGTTGTAAGCTATTTTATTCCAACTCCACCAGCAGAAACGTCTAAAAAGAGAAAGGCTGGAGATAGCAGGCTAATCTACCCAAGTAAGTGTTTGTTTCCCTTTTTCTGTGCATTGTTACGGCTACATTTACATGAGTAAACAGGCTAAAATTGCCACGTGAGCCGTCCGCTGTTTTTTGGGGGGCTTTAGCCTAATTAACCTGTAATGGGGTCGATTTTTAAACTCCCCCCGAGTGCCTGCAAAATTGTGGAAGTCATTTCTGCATGGCTGTGCAAGCACCCGGGAAGCTGCGGACTGAAAACAGCCCAGGAAACAATTATGTAAATTTAGCCTAACTAAGTTATCTTTACACATGGCTTCATATATCCATACCTAACAAATCCAGAGAGACAAGACCATCTATTTTCTTCTTCTAAATCAACTTTTTATAAACAAAATTGCACATACAATGCAAAAGTATATAAAAGTATATCTTGCCCTCTTCTCACATGGATGGAGAAGCAGAGACAAGAAACTAAGGAAAGTTCCTCAGTGCCTAAAAGGGAGACTTAATGTATCAGCCCAACCCACCCACCTTATAATATTTGGCAATAGCATTTTTACGGGTATAAATAATTTCTTCCATTTTAATCATAGATGTGAAATTGTCAAGCCAGGAACCCTTGGACATGCATGCCTCTTCCCGTGCATTAGTATACATTTGAGTCTAAAACAGCACCTTAATGATAGAGGTTGCAGTGTGTACTATATATGTCATGGGAAAAACAGATGACTATCTTATTTTAAAGCATTATAGCTGATACTGTTTACATTTATAGCCTTTTTTGGCAGCTAATACTATAATTCTGTTGTAGGGGACCAAACCATTGGCCCCTGTTTAAGGAGAGTACTTGATAGGACAAGTTAAAGAAAAAACATTCACACGAACAATTCCAGCCAATCATTTTAAAATAACAGCATGCTTCCTAACTTTAATAATTGATATGGTAGGACCAAAAAGCTGCTATTCTAAGGCAATTGAGCCAACATCCCAAACAATATAGTGCTACAAATTTAGCACCGGGAGGCGAGAGCAAGCTCGGTCAACCCGGATGCGAAGAGATTCCCCCTGAGCATCAGGGGCAAGGGGACTTTAAAGGCTCAGAGAATGTATCATATGAATAAAGCATTGTGTGTTTATTATAAAACATTGGGCCTCAGGCCCATAAAACAACAGATAGCTTGATCTCAGCCTCAGCCCTGAGAGGAACGTGACCCCTACCTACCAACCAACCGGCTTGATCAGTTTACCCGCTTACGTTGAAGGCTACCTACACACTAGCAACTCAATACTATGCTAACTGGCTGGTTATTTGATGATCCTTGGGCCCCCCGTTCCTGGACAGGATTTGGTTCCAATTTGTGGGCTATGACACCTGGCCTTGCCAGGCCTATGTTGGTTCTATGATTGATTTTCCCTGATTACCCCTGATGAAGTTTTAGAAACGAAACGTGCGTCAGGTTGGGAATAACATCCACCAACCGATGTTGATGGTATACTGTTTGTATTCTTGGTGTATATATGTAACCAGACATCAAGCTATCTGTTGTTTTATGGACCTGAGACCCAATGTTTTATAATAAACACAATGCTTTATTCACATACCTTTTGACCTATATGATACGTTCTCTGAGCCTTTAAAGTTCCCTTGCCCCTGATCCTCAGGGGGAATCTCTTTGCATCTGGGTTGACCGAGCTTGCTCTCGTCTCCCGGTGCTAAATTTGTAGCACTTTGATATGGTAGAATTTAGTTTTTAGTCTTTGTTTATGATAACCTTTATTATTTGATGCTACTTTTATTTATAGTGTATTGGCTATTAATTACATACTTCCCAGCCACTATTATTGTATTTCTAAAATAATAAAGTGTTTAAACCCAGAAAAGTTTCCAGATTGTTAATATACACGTAACTGAAATTGCTATCATTTGACATTTTATTGCAATTAAAATATATTTTTATTTCTATAGGTTTACAAATTATGATTCTGGCAGCTATTAAGGAAATGAGTGTAAGCAAAGGTGTGTCTGTAATTGGCATACTGAAATATGTGAGCTCTGTATATAAATATGATATGCAGAGAAACCATCGGCTACTGAAAAAGACTTTGGAAAAACTACTATCAAAAAAGATTGTGGAGCAAGTTAAAGGACGTGGTCTTCAAGGGTCTTTCAAACTGGGGGTGAATTATAAAGAACAGATGATACAAGATAAGCAGCAAACCATGGTAAGAGACCCTGCATAATTTATGTTTTTGTGACCAATTCACACCTTTAACTGAGGTCAGTTAATTGTTAAGCTACTGTATTTTTCAGACTATAAGACATTCTGATATATAGGGCACATCCTCCAACCGGGAGAGCAGGTGTTAAAGAGGTGGAGAAGCTGTGTCTGGCAGCTTCTCTGCCTCTAGCCCTGACCAATGACAGAGCTGTATGTGAGGTGGGCAGCTTGTGCCAACTTCCATACAGTGTGTGCACTGCTAAAGCAGCCCAGCTCACAAACTGTAAACACACAGCTCCAGGAAAGATCCACCCACAGGCAAATCTCCCCAATGCAATATGTTATCAGCTGAACTGGCACGGCCGATAACACATTGCTCGGCTCTGGGGCTCTGCAGACATAACCAACGAACTACCAATGGAAGATCCGCCCGTGGTAATTCTTTCTAAACAGAGCCTACTCCTGTCTGCAGCAACATATAGGGTTTCCTAAGGTTTCAATTACATTTGTTCATGTTTTTGTATTTGATAAACAATAAAAAAAACATATTTTTTCGGACCAAAAGATGCACCTGACTGGGACATGCCCAGTTTTTAGAGCAGGAAAGCAAGAAATAAAATATTTGAAGTGTTCAAATCAATTGGGGAAAAAATCCCCATGCAATACCAAATTTCAGCCACAGGATTTCACAAGTAGCTTTTCACGGCACATCACGTCATCTTATACATCGGGGAAGAGGGGGAAGCTGCATGAACATGTCTCCCTTCTAAGGCTGTGTGTGTGAAAGCTGCAGCGTGAGTGCAGCTCTTACTCACAGGCAGAGATAGATTAGAGAGATTCCGGCTGGCGCAGCTCTTTCATCTCTCTCTCTGATCTTTATTGGCTATATCAGCAGGGCTCCGCTAATATAAACAAACCAGAACAGATTAGGAAACCGCTCATATATATATACCATTTCTTCTATGTGCTGTCACAATGGTTACATTTGATTTAGATACCTGTTGATCTAAAAATATCATGTTGCTCTAGGTAACACCTTTTGTTGTCTCATTTAGAGAACAAGATCATCCAGCAGAACACACCACAATAGAAATCATCTCCGAGAAAACAATAAAGAACATTCTGAGACTGTTGCTGTTCTAGATGTAATGTCAAAAGACCATGACTACTGTGCTCTTAAAGACAATAAGCAAGAAAATGGTCACCAAAACTCAACAACAAATGGAATTTCAAGAGAAAATCCTGGTTTGGAAGCTTCCACGTTGACAGATGATTCATCTGCAGCCACTAGTGACAACCATATTTTTGCTGAAACTGATGTATTTGAAACAAAATCAGTAGATGAGAACATGGAGTCTCCACAGAAAGTCTTCCCAAGTAAAACCTCTGAATACCGATTTGAATGTATATGTGGAGGACTGCAACATCCTGACCTCAAGGACAGAGTACAGTGCTTACAGTGTCATTTATGGCAACATGCTCAGTGCGTAAACTATAAGCGTGAAAACGTGCACACAACACCTTTTTATTGCCCACACTGTCTAGTAGCAATGAAGCCAGTTCCCACAGGAGCAACCCTAATCATTTCTCCAAGTTCCATATGCCACCAGTGGGTAGATGAAATCAACCGGCATGTGCGTTCTTCCTCTCTACAAGTTATGGTGAGAGATCATCACTGCATAGTATTTCATGATTTTAGTTTTTTGACATCTGTTCATGAATCTTTTCACTTTAGATTGGCCAGGCTTCATGTGTTTTGTTGACTTATGTTCTAATACAGTTATTTATTGAAGACGAATTTGTGTTTATATGCTAATTTTTTTTTTATTAACAGCTAGAAAACTTTGTATTGTAAATAAAAAAAACATATGCTGACTTGTTTAAAGCTAACATATTTACAGTATGTTGCTGTGATTTACAGAAAAACACTGTCGTTTTGTTCACATTTTATCTCTTTTCACCTCAACCTCCCATTCCACCATCCCCCCACCCAGCCCATTTTGTGACCATACCATGTTGTACTATATGCTTCAACTCTAAAGTGTTTTAGGCATTTTATTAAACCAGTGCTTTTTCAAATTTCCTCCTAATGCCTATGGCACTCTGGTAAGTAGTAATTGCACTGTAAGGGCTTGGGGCAACTTGTTTTGGAGGCAAAACATGAAGTGATTCTGTGGTGAATCCTGGAATCGTGTGTAGAAAATCTTAGGGTGTATGGAGAAAGTTTGTATTTGTGTATAAGTGTTTGCATATGTTAAATAAAATACTTCCTAGGAGATCCACTTGAAAAATGCTCTTTGTTCCATAACAAATGCAAGTTTTGATTTTTTTCAGGTTTATCAAGGTGTCAAGAAGCATGGGTTTCTACAACCTAAGATGTTGGCAGAGCAAGATGTTGTGATAACCACTTATGATGTTCTGAGAACTGAGCTAAATTATGTGGACATCCCTCACAGCAACAGCAAAGATGGTCGTAAGTTTCGGAACCAAAAGCGTTACATGGCTATACCAAGTCCACTTATTGCTGTGGAGTGGTGGAGGATTTGTTTGGATGAAGCACAAATGGTGGAGTGCACAACGGCAAAGGTGGGTTAAACTTAATTATGTCAAAGTGTTCCACTGAGGATTGAAGATGGCCTATATATGTTGGCTAAAACGATTAGAAGATATTGATGTAAATTTATTTAACTACATTTGTAGTGGAATGGGCCATGTAAATACCTTCTGTTTTAAAACAGACTTGACTGTGCTGTTACCATAACTTACATCCTGGGATGTCTCGAGACAAAATATCCTTGTTGTTTTTTGGGACCACTGGGTCATTCCCCTCCATTGCCTCCCTGACTTGGTCAATGGTGCGACCCTCCTGCCTCTTCGTTGTCATCGATGCCGCCAAAGAGAAGGACCTGGAAGGTATTGACTGAAACTCTCTGACGCGGGCTCGCTGGGAATAGGTGTGTATCCCCAAATGTAGCTCCGGGTGAGTTTGCAGGGTCAGCAATTTTTCTACCAGCAGATCACAATCTACCTGTTGTTATATATTAGATTTTTTTACATAAAATGAACATATTAATAATTTTTTTAACCTCAGGGTAAATGCTCAGGAGGTTAAAAAAAAATATTAATATGTTAATTTTATGTAATGAAATCTAATATAACAACAGGTAGATTGTGATCTGGTAGATTGCAAAGATAATGGGAGTAGGACACAGAGCCCTTTTTTTTCAGCTTTAACCCAAAAAATGCAGCTCTGTAAAGCCGCCTATACATGGGTATTTTTGATACACAGTAAGCACTAAATATTAATTAAGAAAAAGCATTCCTTTATTACAAAATGTCATAACCCGACATTCACTGGTATACACAAATTAGTCAATGATCATATGTTGTCATCCATTATGTACATCGATTACTCAATAGCTGGTCAGACCACATATGGTCGTTGACTAGATTGTGTTAACCAGTAAATGATGTTGGTTAATCTGTATTTTTTTATGACATTTCATGAAATTTTGTTATGATGTTTCTTATTATTTAAAAATCATTGCTTTTTGTGTATCAAAAATACCCCTGTATAGGCGGCTTTGCAGAGCTGCATTTTTCGGTTAAAGCTGAAAAGGAAGGGTTATTGTATAGGGAGCAGGAGTATGGTACATACTTCAATTTGAGATTAATTTCCCCTTTTTTTTCAGCATTATTAACCCAAGGAACAACAAGCATCTGTTTACCATTGGTATTGTTGGTAGAACATTTTGACTTTAACCTGTCATTTAAAAGTAGCTCGCAAGCAGAAAAAAGTATGGGCACCCCTGGTCTATGGGTTCGCTGCATTCATGATTTTCTTCTATAGTTGTTATTGCATGATTTAGTAATGTGTGTGCTTCTGAATTAAATATACTGTTTAACATGAACACAAACTGTTCACAGGCTGCTGAAATGGCTCTGCGGCTGACTGGGATTAATAGATGGTGTGTCAGTGGTACCCCAGTGCAAAGAGGATTGGAAGGTAAGCTAGTTTCAAGTGGCTGCTGTGAATTGACATATTTTTCTGCATGTAATGCTGATTGCATTGTTAAAATGCAAAACTATGAAAGGGTAAACTGCTACAATATGTGACACTAAAGCAAGCCATACACTGTTTCTGTTGTTGTTCTGTCTGTTTCTCCCTCGATAGATGAGGGACCGACTGCAGCGTGATAACTTTGTGTGCCGGACATTACTTTGGGTTAGGGAATCTACCAACATGTCAGATCACTGTGCGGTCAATCTTGTCAGGTGGATACACCTCATTTTCGGCCAAGTGACCACCGGAAACAGACCCAGCGGTCGATCGGCTGAAAAACCGGGCAGAAATCTATCCTAAACTAAAGAAACATATGGTTTCCCAGCACCCGGTGTTAGAGGGCCCCTTTTGAAACTAGAACCCATCCTTCCAAAATTGCTATATTTCCCATTATACTTTTAAATGTAGGATTGTATACCTTGCTCTCATGGTGTGTTTTGTTCTCCAGTTTGATGTTTGTGTGTTCTCTTTTTATTAAGTTCCTTCGGAGATCTTTGAGGGCCCATTCACACTATATGCGTTTTTTTAAGGCATGCATTTTTTTAGGCATGCGTTTCCGCATATATGCAAAAACGCATGCGTTTTTTACATTACATATACGTTTGTGTTTTTAAACAAATGAATGAAAAACGCAGGAAAAGTGAATAAAAATGCATACAGCAGTGAGTTTTTAAAAACGCATTCGAAAACGCTGCGTTTTTAAAAAGGCAGCGCATACAGTGTGAATGGTAACATTGGTTGTCTATGTAAAAACGTGTGCGGTAAAAAACCGCAACGCATATAGTGTGAATGGCCCTGAATCAAGATGATTGTTTTGAGCTTGACTCTGGCTATCGCAGCCGTAAGGGACAGAGAGGGGTGCCCAATTTTCGAAACTAAACCAAGAATCATATTGGTTAACACAAGCACATACACATGCTGTCATGTTTTTTTTTTTTCTCTTTTTTTTTTTTTGTTTTTTTTTGCACCTAATGCCTTTTTTCTTTAAACAAAAGCCCTTATATAAGCACCAGGTGCTTCCTGCATTGGGGTGGCTACCTTTGGTATTGTGGCCAGCTCTTTGTCTGCATTTCTGGATCACTATTTTGCACAAACATATGCAGAATGCAACTTTTACAAGTGTTCTTGGGACATGGAATTAAGCAGATCTGCCACTGGTTTTATTTGCAAGAAAGTAATGAACTTTAAATGGGTCACTTTTTATTATTTGATTTCCAGATTTGTTTGGACTGGTATTGTTCCTTGGAGTAGACCCCTACTGGGTGAAGCACTGGTGGGATCAACTTCTTTACAAACCATATTGCAGAAAGGATCCTTTGCCTTTGTATCGCCTTCTAGCCAAAATAATGTGGAGATCTGCGAAAAAGGATGTCCTTGATCAGGTGAATAAAAATGTTTCCGTAACAGTGGAGGTGTGTTTGAAATACTTTTCAAGACATCCTGCATTACAAAGTTATACAAGCACTTGGCAGAATGCCTGTATCCTACTGTACTATATAGGTTGCTCTAAATCTAAAGTTAATCTAGCCATACAGGCATCAACTTTTTGTCAGATCAATTGTCAAACAGATTTACATGTGCAATTAAAATTTTGTTATACAATTGTATATTACAAATGTATGGCAATGCTCTCATGCATGTAAAAAAAATGTGTGAAGCCGTTAATTTTGTGTTAACTTAAAGGGTTATGCTTAACATGTTATACAGTGCCCACAAGTGGGACTAGTAGAAGAACCATGATCGGTATGCCATGCACTAACCTATGGCGTAATGTGTTGTTTATAGTATCTATATATTGCATATCTTCATGTATAAACATATTAATATGTAAGATACATGGCTTCTTGTTGCCATTGTAACAGTAGAATTATTTACACAGATTCAATGTTTTTATCTGATCTAAGGGTCAAAATGTGTGGAGATTTTGGATAAGATTCTTCTCTCTGGTTAAATAATTTTTTGTTTTGGTTGCCTCGCTGCACAAGAATAGAAATGATAATTGATCTATTTCACTTTATCATCAGATTCAAATACCAGAGCAAACAGAAGATGTTCACTGGCTGCACTTCTCTCCAGTGGAAAGGCATTTCTACCACAGGCAGCATGAAGTCTGCTGTCAGGATGCCCTCGCTAAACTACGCAAAATCTCAGATTGGTCTCTCAAGCTCAGTAGTTTAGACAGGCGGACTGTGTCCTCCATCTTGTACCCCTTGCTGAGGTTAAGACAGGCCTGCTGCCATCCCCAGGCTGTGCGTGGAGAGTTCCTACCATTACAAAAGAGGTGACAAATGTATCACTATACTCAGTTTGGTTCCTAAAATGTGTTCTGTCTCCTACTCCGCTATGTTCAGTCTACATTCTGTGATTAGTTAATTTTCTGCATGCTTCCTCAGTTTAAAAGTTTTAACAGTTTTCTCTTTTTATCATCAATCAGCTTCCCTTCAGCAGTCAGCACGAATCAGATCAGACCTGCACACTTCTGCTCTCTCTGCCACAACCATACTCTTCACTGCCCTTCAGTCCCTATCCATCATCAATTTGTACACTGTACCCTCTTTCTCCTCTTAGTACCTAATCCACTCGCACATGGTCTCCTCTCTTTCCTCCTTAGTCAGTTTTCCAACCACCCCTGCCTTCTCCTCTGTGTTCTATGGTCATCTGTTGCTTCACTTTCCTGACTAGAACAGTTTGATCTTTGCCTCCTTTCTGCTTCCCTGACCCCATATCTATATACACACTCTCTGTCTCTCTCCATAATCATCACCTTTTTCTCTTCAACAGGTTTCTCCAGGTTTTGTATATTGGGGCTGCAATTCATGTCAACGTGTTAACTAACTTATAGTTTAAATATATGATCTGAATTAACCTCCCTGGCATTATTACCGAAGCCAATACAGTCCCGTGCTGGGATTGGGCGCAATTGCCAGCTATCCCTGAGCCTGCAGCGTTTCTGCTTAGCTGCAGGCTTACGGAGCTTTTTCTGCCTGAGTCTTCTGCGTCATCGGTGACACAGAAGGGGGCGGTGCCATAGAGCTCCATGTAAATGGAGGAGGCGTCACTTTTTCCCACATACTGCACCGGCGTTGTGTAGAGGACAGTGGGGAATCATGACGCTGTACACTGTGTACGTTGTACTCCACCGCGATTGCCCGGGCAGCGGCTTTTCGCACCATAAAAAAACTTTTATATTTCATGTTTTGTAAAGATCCAGAATTGAGGACTAGGCTTTAACAGTTTATGTAGAAATAAAAATGTCTTTACTGATCACAAATAATATATTTAACATAAAAGGTTGGAGGAAGTTTCAATAGTTAGATGTGTAACCAGATGTGTAATAGAACACAAATCTGGGCTAATATATTTTTGTTTTTTTTTGTATTTCAGTACAATGACAATGGAGGAGTTATTGACATCTCTTCAAAAGAAATGTCGTACAGAATGTGAAGAGGCTCATCGTCAGCTTGTCTGTGCTTTTAATGGTTTGGCTGGAATCCACATAATTAAAGGTGATTTAAGCCTCTGGCCAAAAAAAAACATGTGTTTTACCCGCACGTTTTGTCCAAGTTTTTTTTACTTTTTTTTTATTAGTCCATTGATTTCAATGGACTAAAAAACATGTTGGATCCACGTCTGTTGCCGAACCGCATCCGTTGCTGCAGCATGCCTGTAGAGACGGACCCATTGGGGACAATGGGGGCAGGGCAGGCTCATCTAAATAACGTGCCTAAGAGAGTATGGGTTATCTATCTATACTGGTGGCAATCACTACAACGATTTCAGTAGTTTGCTTTTGAAATATTAGTTGACAGCAAAGTCAGTTTCAGTAGCTGGAAATATAAATATTCAATTATTTCCTTAGCAGCTGATCATCTTGAAGACCTTTTTTATTTAATTTTTTTTGTTGCATGCAGGCGAGTATGTATTGGCTGCTGAATTATATAGAGACGTATTAAGATCATCAGAAGAACACAAAGACAAATTGAAAACAGACTCCTTACAGGTAAGTATAGTTTGAAAGCCAAAGCAAATAAGGCAAAACATTATCATGTATTTTCCTTGTTTTTTCATGCAAACAGTATCTCTGCATAAAAATGTAGTTGCTTAAGTTAACCTTTGCATTTTTTCACTGGGTATCGTTATTATTTTATCTCGGACCCATAAAAAGATATGGCCTATGGTTTTTATACGATTTAGGCTATTGTTAAAAAGCAGTTCCTTCCAAGGAATAAAGAATTGCTCAACATAGGTTTTACAGTGCAATATGTCTGTCTGGGTATGACGGGTAGAATAGCTGATTGCTATTCCCAAGACTTTCTGAAAGTTATCTGGCGCACACACCTAATTTAGGTGTGTGTGTGTGTGGTTTTCATTCTAGGAAATACCCAAAAAGTTATCTGCTCACTTTTGTCATAGTCTGTTTCTAAGTCAGACCTTTTATAGTAGTATACAGTTAGAACAAAGGTATGTACTCCTGTTGTTTCCCTTTTAGAGGCTGCATTCTACACACAACCTGTTGGAACTTCTGATAGCAAAGCACCCTGGGATCCCACCAACACTTAGAGACGACAAGCTGGAAGAAGAGGTTGCATTTTTATTTCTGTACTGTATTAGAAATAAACTGAAAATATTATTCAGGTTTTATACACAAAGCTAAATCTTTTTTTTTTTGCATTTTCTTTTTTTCCAATACAATTTCCTTATTCTGTATTATTTCATACTCTATTAGACGTACCTAGATTTTGGGGAGGAAACAAATATTCTGAACTCAATAGTATACAAAAATATTTAAGTAAAGTGATCAGGGCTATTAAGAATCCCCTTCACTGTCATTAGCATATGAGGAGAGATAAATTCATGTAGGCATACAAGTTCAGAAATACTCAGACACACATTCAGACAGACACATGTATAAAGATACACAGATATGCAGACAGACACATGTAGAAAGACACATAGGCAGAAATGCAGACAGACAACTGGTGAAAGATGCATAGTCACACACATGCAGACCCATGTGAAAAGACACAAAGGTAATGACATGCTGACACATAATACGCTCTACTTATCATGCATATTCGTTACATGTCTTTACACAGCAGTTAAGATGAGTCCCTCTGGGCTGATTACTCTGTTTGCCCCCAATAGAGAATATTGCTCAGTCACACTGCTTATTGGGGTGAGCAAAGTAAGCAGCCTGGAGAATCCGCTTGCATGCTATTTGTGCCTGCTGTTAGGATCTCCCCCTCCTCTCTCACACAAGAAGGCACTGAGACACTTTGCTGCTGATTTTCGGGGGGTGTGATGGGATAAGGGGGAGGAAACAAAAATTAGGGTAAAAAAAATGTATTCATCTGATTAGCTGATCTCTTGTATATTGCTTACTCACACAAGTCTATTTTGTATTGTAGATAAAACACCTTAAAGAACACTACATGACTAAATCTAATGCTGAAGTATCCGAAGCTTACCAAGCTTTGCAGCCACTCCTTCAAAATTTAAAAGAACTGCAACGAAAGGTACCGTAAATGTTTTAAATAAGTTTAGTATTAGATTTTTAACAAATGTTTTCTCTTTTACAGCTGTAAGACACTATTCCGGGTTGACCAACCAAGATTTCCAATCCAGTTTTAATGGCACACTTTGATTCAACAGTTTAAATGTTTAGCTAAAATAAGAAAGGGATCCCCTGGAGTCTATATACAGTGCTGCTTGAAAGTATGTGAACCCCCTGTAGTGGTGTTTCTGTTGTTTAACCATGATTTTCTCATTCTATCATCACCAGTGTTTATTCATGA
>CM070035.1:120686599-120700123 GCA_036250615.1 Ptychadena robeensis | reverse complement strand
CCCCCCCCCCCCACTCCAGCAGTCCCCCTCTGATGCGTCTTTCACGTATGCCAATCAGCGTGCTTAGCCAGAGCAGTCAGCAGACAGGTGCCTATGCTGCCACTATTCCACCAACGAATGGGGAATGAATTTATAATATGTTTTGTGGCACGTAATCTCAGAAAAGGGCACACAAGCTTTGAATGAAAGATTCAAATGTTTTTATGATAACTATGAGGCACATAACCTTTGCTGATATATATGACACAAAATGTGCATTACCACACTACAGTGTTTCATAAAGCTTGAAGTAGAATTTAAAATGATTATTCATTGCTTACATCTCATGTCTCATATTTATAGAAGATATGTTGTGAATAGTACATTTGCATAATGCTTTGTCAGAGACAACAGTGTGTAGAGTCAGAAAAAAGCACGCCTTTATCTTAAAATGTGAAACCAGTGCCTTTTTAAACAAATATTCTCTCCTCCTTTCTACGGTGAAGCATTTTGAACACATGGATTGTGACAGCAAACTCTTTGAAGTGGCATTCTTCTTGGTTATTTTACCCAGAAGATTTTTCAAAGTAATTATTTAGATTTTCTTTTCAGATAAATTGTTCCTCTCCCTGGTGGATCGATGTGATCCAGCATGCCATCCATAATGCCAGTGATGAAGATCTTGTTCAGCGTGTACACAATGAAATAACAATCAGATATAAGCATCAGGTTAACAAACAATCCATGGCTGAAAAGTAAGGACAACACTTTTGAATGCTTGAACAGTGATTAAACGGTCCAATTCATACTTGAGCCTCAGCATATTGTGCTCATGTAATATATAGGTTTCGGGACTGCCGAGGACTTCAGTACGTTGTCACAGCACAGATGGAAGAACTGAGGAAGTGCCAGAAACTGGTGAGGGATGCTGTGAAGAATCTTGAGGGTCCTCCTTCTCAAGAAACTATCCAGACTGCATCAATATGCCACCTGCGAGTTGGTCGACTTCCACTCCACATGTACGTCTTATACCTGTCACATTGTAAATAAGCATAGATTTGACTGTTTTACATATTGTATTAGAAGTTCTGTTCTCACTGTTTACATTAAATGATTTCACAAATGTATAATAAATCTGCTAGCTACATACAGAAAAAAAGGGGAAATACTGATTATACTTACAGCAACATATAAGAGAAGTTAACTTGATTCCTTAGGTCTCATTTACATGATCATATGCTGCTGGCGCTTGACTGAAGCCTGAAAATGGCCTGTGTGACTAAAGCCTTAGTGTCATAGTTTCAGAATTTCCTTATTGTAGTATAAAACAGGCTTTTATAGGTGTGACTTTTTTAAGGTTAAGCCAGAACACTATATTTTTTGGTGTCTTTTTTGCAGTGTCCAGAATGCTTTCAGGTATTTCCCAGAGGTGGCTTTTCAGTGCCTGTCTCTTCTTATGAGTTGAAAAAGCTGTGGGAGAGAAAGTATGATTTAAGTATTGGTACTTCTGGCACATTCAGCGGCTAATAAGTGTTTTTTACATGGGCAATGGCCCTTCTGACTACATGATCAATATTTTCCTGTCTAGCTGTTGTCCACTTGTTTAGTCACGTAGTCACAGATAGAAACTTGACATATTTTATATACTTTTGATTACAAAAGGTACAAATTTGGATTATATACTATTACTACAAGTGTTTAAGTGTTAAGTCTGATATCAGGGTCTCTTTTAATATGGATGCCGAATGGTGCATTGAGCTTAACTCTGTTGAAAACAATGTATTGTCTTTGACTTGTAAGAAGCAAATTTGGAGGCTTTTCTAACAGCAAGTCTATTTCTACCCCCACAGCTGTGTCTTTTGTAAAGCTGATGAATTATTCACAGATTATGAGTCAAAGCTCTTCGCTCCTACGTAAGTACCTACCACACAACAAAGAGGACTGTCTACTGAAATCTAGACAAAACAATATTCTCATGTAGAATAGTTGCTAAAGCAAATGAGGTTTTCTTTTTATTTTCTCTATAATATTGTTTGATGGTTTTTGTTATGATGCAGCTGGAAGTTCTTGAACATGAATCATATGTTTAGAACACCAGTCAGTTGGGGGAAACAAAGGAAACACTTGAAACATTTTCATGATAGTGAGTGCATGGTGCATTTCTTACATATACCGATAATTATGAATTCTTTATTGCACATTTTAAATACTGGCTTTTCTGAAATACAATAATATAAAGCACCATACTTCTACTAAATCATATTTAAACGTTCTATTAATCCCTTCAACGACATTGAAGCCAAGTCGTACTTCAGGTTTCTTTTTAAGCAGCCAAGTGCTAATTTAATTGAAGACAATTTGGAAAATTATCATTGAAATAGAACTAGCATATGTGCAGAATCCCCTTATTCATGGCAAATTGTTTCACCAAGAGCAGTGGTGGCGAACCTATGACATGTGTGCCAGAGGTGGCACTTGAAGGAAAGAGCTGCACCCTTTTGGCACTAAACTCTGTCAGTTCTCTTCCGATTGCACACAGCACCCCATACCCTCCACAAGCACTACCAGACAACTAGAAACTGGGGGAGGTACAAGCAGTAAGCTGAGGAAAAGGGGGGTGTGTGTCTGTAATGTGTAGGAGAGAGAGAGAGAGAGAATGTGTGCAGTGTAATGTAAGAGAGTGTATCCAATGTGTGTGAGGGTGTAGAGTACACACAAAGACAGAATAATAAGAGGAGGCAGAAGGAATTAAAGCAAAGCATGGTAGAAGTTTTAGTTCTACAGCAGCTAGAAAGGTCAGCAGGGCATGCTGGGTAGTGTAGTTCTTCAGCTATAGGCAGAACATAATGCTTGCAGTTAGTTTCTTAGCACAGCAAGTTGGAATTTGCAATTTATGATCGGCAGAATGCCATGGGGCGCTAACAGAAGACTATACGCATGCTGGAATTTGTAGGGACTGTATCTGCCATGATCCCTATGAACAACTGAACCCATGGCCAATAACCCTGAGTTACAACGGCATGTAATTACAAGCTCTCCTAGATGGAGGACAGAAAACAGGACAGATTGTCATTACTAAATGATTTTATTCAAGACATCGGTGATGAGTTTACCTGATCAGCGCCGTCTAACCTCAAATGTTTCATTAAACCTTTAAAAAAAAGATACAATTTATGTAAAAAACAATCCTGCCATACATTTCCTTCAACAACTTATTTGTTGAAACGCGCGTCGAGGTTGTTGGAACCTAACAGATGTTTTGGATATTGGATAACACTTTTTATCATTCTAGTCCGGAGGAACTATTGACACTTGTTTTTATTTTTGAAGAATAAAGGACTATGTTCTATTTTTACCCATGGACTTCACAGCTAGACTTTATTAATCCCTTGTTGATTTACCATTTGTTACACTGTTTTGCTACTTTGACCATGTTCTGATTGGTACCCACCAGGCCAATTTTCATAATTTTACCTTAAATCCCCACATGGGGTGATGTACATTAAGTAGTATGGCCTCGAGAAAGTCCCCTTGTCCTTACCCAGGTAAGGAAAAATTCAGATGTTTGGTGAGACTGGGACTTCTAGTCTCTCCATCCATCAACCCTTCTGCTATATTATTTTAATAGGGTGACAACACTCTGTCCCTGATTCCTAGGTATTCTCCTCTGGTGTCACGCAATGATTCCAATGACTGTTACAAATTTGCCATTTCTGTACATATTACACAGGCGGCATCTTTCTTTGTAATGCCGGCAGCTCATGAAAGCAGAAAGTGGGTTAAAGAGGCCGGAGGACTCAGCAGCACTCAAATACATAAGGGATGAAATCGGGTGAAACCGTACTTGTTGTTTCAATAAATGTTACAGATACAAATCACAGAAGCAAATCATATATGACACAGATACAATGTTTAAATTTTTTATTAGAGATAATAAGGGTGGTTTATATCTTGTAACAAAGTAAAGTGTGTGTTTTATGTATGCATATGAGTTGATATTTCAGGTTATATTTCCATGCTGGCCCGGCACTTTGAGATGAATAGGTGGGTTTTGGGTTGCCGTTTGGGCACTCGGTCTCTAAAAGGTTCACCATCACTGTCCCAGAGAAAAAAAAACAGCTTATTGTTTCCTCCTTTCTTGCTCCACTGCAGTTGTCCTTTTTAATGTTGGACATCCAGGGTTGTGGGTAGGTCATCCTACTGTATAATTCAGAACTGTCAATCCAGTATTGTACATTAGTGTCTCATAGAGCTGCAGAAGAGGTTGTCAGAGTTTAAGAGATTAGAAAGAAAATTCATTACCAGTTTAGTGGGTGCACACCATCTCCCCTTTAATCTACGATTAATTACGACGTGTGAAGGGTAATATGCTTTTGTAACTGTCCCCCACTCCAACGTAATTGCATGTATTCATGGTTGAATCTTGAAAGAAAAAAATATTGTTCCTTCTAACACTACACTAATACAGAATGACAATGTTACTGTTTACTGGTAACTAAGTTTTTTTGTAGAAGTTCAAGAAATGCAAATACAAAGGCTAATGCCAGGTAAGCTGCCATAAATAAATAAAAAGGAACTGTTTATCTGATAGATGTATACTTTTTATTGAGTCATGAGATTTACACATTCATGAAACACAGTAAAATCTTGTCTTGGGGAAATTTTTCTCTACAGCAACCCAGGTCATATCTCCCTTCTTGCCTCTGTGAAAGGACACTTATCAGCTCTTCTTAGTGCACTGCAACACATTAGTGCCTTTCTGTTAATTGCTCCAATTCCATTAGAGTATTTTATATATACTTTGGTTTTACCTTTAGCTTCCTACAGAAAAGCTTATTTTTCTTACATTTTCTTGCCAAACGGTTACATGGAACAGGCACAGAAATGTATAACTATAATCCATCTTTAAAGAAAACCTAAACTTACCTAATGTACTTTGTTTCTTGCTGGCAAACCCCCTATTATTGGCATGATCTGTAAAAAGATTTGAAAAAATCCTTACCTCTAAGGAGATATTCCTGAATGTCCCTCGTCACCCTTTCTTTCTCATTATCGCTCTGCAGTACCTCTGGCTGTAATCACAGTCAGTAGAAAGAAGCTGACATGCCATTAAATCTCTGTACAAGTCTATGGACTGTTGTTTTCTATAATTAAAAACAATTATTTCTGGAGTAGAAAAGGTAAGTATATTGTTTTAGTATTCCCGAGTGAACCATTAGGACAGTTTAAAGGTAATTACAAATTAAATTTATTTAGGTGCATGTTAACATATTGAATTCTCCAGATAATACTAGCCGTACGTAATCCCGTACAAAGACCGGTCTAATTTCTGGTATGTTCTGAGAGCTTTGTGTGGTTCTTTATAGAAACTTTAACTTCCTTCATTTAAAGAAACAAACTTTAATACTAAAGGGTAGGCTTAGTTTTAAAAACTAAGAATAACCAAATGTTAAAGGCCTAAGCAACCACTGGCTTTTTTTTATGAGATCAAATGACCAAATATTTTGTGTATTTTTTAAATTTCAGTATCTTTTAGTTGTATTCTTATTCAAATTTAAAAAAATGCAGAATATTGAACTCCTGCACTTACCATAATGAAAATATAAGTTTTGGGTGGACTGTAACTGGTAGCTACACTACAATCCTAGTTAACTTTTCAATTACTTTTTATTTTGTAAAACGTAATATATTTTGAATTTAGCAAACACATTTTTTGGGGTGGACGAACTCTTTAAAGAGTACTGGTTATTCTGGGGTTTTATTACATTAGTACACAAACAATAGTGTATAAGCATAAAACACAGAAATGTCCTGTACATAATTGTATCAGTGCTTGCTTTAATAAAGACTAAACATTTCAGGTAAAGATAACATTCAGCCATTAGAGAGGCAAGGAGTGGGTCTACAGAATTTTATTATAACTAGTCATGTTACAGCTAATATTTTAAGTCTTTATATTGTGAATGTGCCATGGGTAGCACCTTGGGTATGTGAGCAGGCTCTAAAGCTGCCCACTCACAAACACAGATCTGAAGAAGGGATGATCCACCCACATTATGTGAGCAGTCAGCTTCAGCGATGTTCACATACACAGAGCCTACTGACAGATCTTCCCTGCATTGGGTGCATTGGTCACATATGACTATGGTAGGGACATTATATTGGGAGCTCATCTGAGAGAATATTATTGATATGACTATTGTATAGTATTTTTATTAGCAAAAATATAATATAAAAATAAGTAGGTAGACATAACAGTCCTCATGTTCTGCCTGAGTTAACATTTTATTATTAAATATCACCATAATATTATACATTTCTTTGGAATGCTTCAATACAAATATTTCTTATGCAAAGATCATTTTGGTAGTAACAGTATGTCTATTTTAATTGACACCATTTGTCATATACATTTAACCTGTATCATTCCATAATGCAGCTTATTGGACTTATTGGACTTTGATTTGTAGGGTAAAGGGTCAGACTGCCATTTTTGAGGAGATGATTGAAGAGGAGAATGGTGTTGTGGATGACCGCTTGCCCAAAACAAGTCGAGGCCTGTGGGCTGCTAGTGAGTTGGAACGTGCTCTAAAAGCCATTTTAGCATTTGCTAGAAGCCACCGCATGGATACTTGGCTAACCGACGAAGGTGCTACCTTCATGGAACTTTTCGAAGCATGGAAGAAAGAATACAAGGCAAGTCTCAACCAAACTTCTTCTTAGCAGAATTCAGGATCTGTCATTTATAGTATTTCAGTTCTCCCAGTTTGTGCTTTTCTGTTTACAAGCTAATCCTGTAAATATTACCAGAGAGTTAAATTAATCAAAATTAACTTTACTGACATATGATTAATACTAGATTGAATGTTGTGTATATATATATATATTCTATTTCTTTTATAAAACTCTTCAAATAAGGATTTGTTTAAACAAGTTTTACCTAAACTCTTATATGCTGCATATGCTTTTAAAGTTTTATCTTTTGCTGGCTTCAGTTACTTCATGAGTACTGGATGGTCCTACGAAATCATGTGTCCGCTATCGATGAACTTTCTATGGCAACACAACGTATTAGAGTTCGTCTTCCTGATGAACCAAAACCAAACCCTCCTGTTCTTCATATTATTGAACCTCATGAGGTAAGTGATTACAAAAATCTGTGTTTAAAAAATTTATTTAAAAATATGATTATTTGATTGAGCCATAAGGAATAGCATTAAACTGTTGTCTCTGCTGTCAGGAGATCTTTCTTTCTTTGATGTATTTGAGAGCAGAAGATAATCTTGATTGTTGTTTAAGAGTATAACAAGCCTAACAAGATAGATTATGGTTTCAGGTGATTGGTGGGTAAAAATGATCCTGTTCCAAACGACCTCATCTTTTATTGTTGGCAAGATAATATTTTTTGTATATGTACAGATAGCAGTTTGACTCAAATATGACGTAAGTTCCCCTACACATCAGTAGCATTTGCGAGATGGTCTCCTCTAAGGTTACCCATAAACTGTAACAAACAAATATAAAACAGTCTAGGTGCAGATCACATATCAGTATTTTAAATCATACCTAATCCAATAAAAAAACAACAATAATGTATTTTGCTTTGAAGAACAGTATTTGTATACCAAGTTCTAAAATGCCTTTTAAACTTTGTTTTGGAGTTCTGTTTGAATTTCAGCTTGTGTAACAACCATTCATTACAGTGGAAAATTAGCGTAGAATTAGACCGGAAGAGACAGGAATGTGCAGATGATCTTAGAATAAACTAATGTAATCCTAAACCTAAGGCCTGATGAGATGCAATGTTTTTTTTTACACTTTTGCTTTGGGTTTTGAACAAACCAAAGTTCATTTATGTACAGAAAAAAATTTAATTACAATTTTGTTCTCAAATCAGGCATCCGTTCTCAGTGTGCTTACTAAATATGTGTATAGCTTTTTAATTGTGGCTTTTAATTTAATGCAGGTGGAGCAGAACTGTGTAAAGCTGCTAAATGACAAAGCGCTTGCCAAGTCACAGCTACAGAAGAAGCTGGGACAGCTCCTTTATCTGACTAATTTAGAGAAGGTACTTGCAATGTTTTCTGTCTAGTTTTGTATATAAAAAATGAATAGTAATTATTATTTTTTGTAGAATTTCCTAAATATGAGAACTAGAACGTGAGCTTTTACTGTTTGGTTATTGTATTGGTCAGAAACATGCAGCCAAATTAACTATTTTAGATTAGCCAAAATTGTAACATTTTTAAAAAAAACACTGGGCTGTGATGGCTAGTTTACATTGATAGGTGGTGACATGGTAACTATTTGTGAAAGAAAGGAAACCACAGCGGATGGCCATATTTCACTGATGGGTTCAGTTATCTCTGCTTTTTTATTTTAAAGTATAATTCACTAGTATTAGCAAATGAAGCAGTAAATATTCCTTCACTCAGTAGCTACAAATAGCTGGTATGATAGTTGTAGGGTTTTGCATTTGATAGGATAAATCCTCATTCTCCATATTCAATCCTGTATTAGCTATATACTGTATGTAAGAAGCTGAGAGGAAAGGGATTTTAGGTTAATATTTGTCTTTTATTAGTCTCAGGATAAAACAACTGGTGGAGTTAATCCAGAGCCCTGTCCAATATGTGCCCGAAGTCTTGGAAAACAGGTAATTTTAAAAGTAAATTTAAAGGTTTATTGTTATCTTGCCCAAGGAAATATGCTGAGATCGAGACAACTTGGTTACAGAGAACCTGTAAAACTTTTCCAGCAAACCTTTCTCCACACTTTATCTTTTGCTTTTTGAACCTGCTGCTTGTTGGTATCATTGGAATGTCTAGGCATTTATCTGGTAATTCTACAGACATGCTTTGCGCACTGAAGAGGCAGAAGTACTCCCTAGCATTAGATGTCTCACAAATTTGTTCAACAAATTGGAGCAAGTTTATAACCTTAAATCTTTGAAGGGTTGTATGATGCATAATGGTCTTTTGTAAAGGAAATAACATTCCTTTTAGATTGTGAGCCCGACCGGGCAGGGTCCTCTGCTCCTCCTATGTCATACCTGTACCTGTGTGTTATCCTGTGTTTGTATCTCCACTCTGATGTATTGTACAGTGCTGCGGAAGATGTTGGCGCTATATAAATAAATGATAGTAATAATTTCGAACAATGTTCTGTTTGTATCATTCAAGCAGCCAGCTGATAACTTCTTCTATCAGATTTCTAAATAAGGCCATCATATTGAAAAGGTGATAATTAACCTGATGACTACTTTATGGATGACAGATGCCATTCACTACTTTAAAAGCTACAATAGCGATCTGTTGTTGTTTCAAACACCTCCAGCACCACTTCTGAAGTGATCTCCACATTAAGATGTAGTGTTGGAACTGAACCACAGGGGGTCGCTACCACTTTATTTATGTTGATTGGCATAGTTCATTCCATGCAACAGTAAAGGACAACTTAGGGTAGGTTAAATATCCTACAAGTACAGATTGCTAATTTGTTATAATAAATAGGTCCTTTTTCTGTTTTTCCTTTTTTTTACCGTTATAAAATCAATACATTACTACAGTTCTCAGTCCATAGTTAAAATAAATTTTTTTGCTCTTTTTTATGGTGACAGTAAGTTAATGATTTCAGTTTACCTTGAAAATGTTTTAATACTTTATGCAGGACAAATTATCTATAGACACAATACTTATTTTTCCTTCGTCTTTTCTCCACAGTGGGCAGTATTAACTTGTGGCCACTGCTTCTGTAATGAGTGTGTGGCAATTATGGTAGAACAGTACAGTGTCGGCGCTCGTAAAAGCTCCATCAAATGTGCGATATGTCGGCAGACCACCTCACATAAAGAGATCTCCTACGTATTTACAAGCGAAGCTGCAGATGAAGAACAGGACATTCCTGTAAAGGTACATTTATTCTCTCTGAGCTTTCTTTCCTCAGTACTTGAAGCTGTGACATAGAGGAGACAACCACAGGTTGGGTGGGTAGAACAAAGATGTTTTTATCTGCATCTAACTAATTAGATTTGCCTACAGGTCATATATTATTATTTATTTTGTATCTGTGAAATAGAAATAAGCAATTGGTAGATTGTCAAGCAATAAAAACAAGTTCCCTGCTCTTCCTCTTATTAGATATGTAGTTTTAATTTTCTAATGTCATTTTACAATGCCTCTTCAAATTGCCATTACAAATATGCTCCTACTTTATCTGTGCTAAAAACAGATTTAACTGTGTTACTCACAGGCAACGTTCTAGCTGGTTTCGTATTTGTGTACACATGTGGGTGGATAAATATATGCTGCAGGGAAATGCAGGACATGCCGTATATAATCCTACAAAGATCGGGAAGAGGGTTATTAATGACCCAATTACTTAACCCTTCATAAATATTGATGATCAATTTTGGGGAATACAATGAGGTGGGTGTTGGGAAAATAACTTGAAGATGCTGTGATGAATTAATATAGAAAAGCCTTCACCCTTTAATGATGGATGTGGGGAGAGGTTAGTTTTCCATAGCAAGTATGCTGTTAAAGAGGACCTATCACCTTTCTCACTCTTTCATTGGCACCAGAAGTTTGGATAATAGGGAAAAGATCAAAAGAAATATAAACCTCTTGAGGGGGTGGAGCATAGCCGTATTTAGAGGATTTTAAACCAGGTATGTTTTTCTATTTTTTTTTTCTTCCAATCTGCCTCTTCCGATGTCACCACTTCTGGTTCTTATAATAAAAAAGAAAAAAGTAGGTGATAAGTCCGCTTAAGGAACAATAATTTTTCCCACAAATGATTGTAATGCAAAGCTGCATGTGCTAGGTGCTTGATATTATACACTTGTGAAATGTGTGGATTAACCCTATATTTACTAATACAAATATGTACACATGTGTTGGTCCGTATGGTGTTTTATTTCAGATGTGCTTCTATTAGCACAGCAATTAGTATTCAGCAGTCCCAATGATATTGAGCGGGATGTAGAAAGACTTACCCTTTGTAATATTATTAATATATTATGTATTAGATTTTTTAAAAGATTTAAATCTTATTTGAATCTTTTGAAAATCAGGGCAATCTCAATCAATATGTGATAAATACACTTATTAAACATTGTTTAGGAATGCCTCTAGTTTGGAACCAGCAAACTGTGCTAACCTAGGCCCCCCATACACGGATAGATCCGCCGATGATTTTCCGTCTCGCGGCTATCCATGTGGGCCAGATTGCAATCGACCAGACAACGGACATTTTTTCTGGCCGATCGCAATACTTTGGAAGGGGACCCAACTGCCGGCACACAAAGGGTGTGCTCCGATCCTCAGAGAAACTGGCTGCAGCGGGATGATGTCATCATCCTGCAATCAGCCACCCGATAATTGCAGCTATCACTGTGTGTATGAGTAGCTTAACACAGCTCTCCTAGCAAATGTCAGAGTGCCTACTGATACCATATATAATGGTGTATAAGGCCAACCTGAATTAAAGTGGAAAAAAATTACCGGAGTATAGGCCTAGGGCGTGATATTCAGCAGCTAAAGCTGGCCATACACCTTTAGATCTCTCTGTCAAATATCCTTTAGATCTACCAACAACTATGTAGCATAGGGTCCTCTGCATTTGAACACAGGTAGACTTGATGGTTTAGAAAGTCCCTCATATTACATGGTTTTGGTAAAACAAAAGGAGATCTACCAGAAATTTGACAGAGAAATCTAAAGGTGTATGGGGACCCTAAAGGTGGGTTTACACCTGTAGATTTTTTCTTCAATCAACTTCTACTTGGATTTTTTGTTTGATGTCCTTGTCTAACATCATTCGTCCATTTATCGAATGTAGCATTAGATTTTTTTGTTCGTCCATCCCGATTTTTTTGTTTGAGGTCGAACAAAATGTATCCATCGAGCAAATTGGCCATTCTAGAGTTTTGTTCAATCTACCAAAAAAGAGGTTTGTTCTTCATTGACTGATGGAAAAAAATCTACACGTGTAAACCCACCTTTTGGCACAGAAATGCACAGCAAATGTACGTTTATTTTGGGATGTTATGGGATGTGAGTTAATTGCAAAGCCCCTGAACATGATGTCATCACACAAATTGCTGGAGTTGTAGGGATTGGTTGTGGGAACTTTGTTAAGTAAAAAAAAATGAAAAAATTTATTTAAAAATCAACTAAAACGAGTATTTCAGTTAAAAAAAATGTTTATTTGGTACACTGGTCTTTTAGGCAAGTCTGAGAAAAACTATTTATAATACTTTTATAGCTACTCTTTCACACAGAGACTGATGGCCTGATTATCAGTCAACATATGGTAGTAAACTTTAATTGTGCAGAATAAATTGTGCAATATCATTGTAAACCTTGAAGTAACACAAAGTGCAGTCCATAGATGGTGCCAGTGGCGAGTGACTTACAAAGGCTGAACTGTATCCTGAAGTAACCTTCCATTTCTGCCTTCCTGAATGTTCTAACCTAGTGGTGGCCAACTGAGTTCATGTGAAGGGCCACAAGTGTAGTCCTCAGCATCACTAACATTTTCTATCTATACTGACTTGTATAAGCATTTTATAATGAAAAGAGGACAGCAGGCATTGCTAGAAGACATTATTTTAAATTTTTAAATAACAAAACTTGTTTCAATTATATTTCAAGCATTCTGGAACACTGTAATATGGTAATGCACATTTTGTGGCATATACATGGTCAATGGTTTGAGCCTTTGATGATCTCTATGGGGCACATAACATTTGATTCATAGGTTATATGCCCCTATTCTGAGGTTATTTGCTGCAATATATATTATACAATAATCTTCCATTCATTGGTGGAATAGTGTGAGTGTTGGGGAGGACCATGGGGGGCTGCCAAAAAACACCCAAAGGGCCGCATTCGGCCCCCGGACCACAGTTTGGGCACCTGGTTTTAATGTTTTCTGAGACTCTGACCTGCAACAATCCATGTAGCACAGAAAAGTCAAGCTATCAATAATATTAATCTGCATACTTATTCTGGGTAAGATGAGTATTGGTGCCAAAGAGTTAGCTACTTATGTCATGTTATCATTTGAACAGTGGGAAGCCACCAAATCCAGCCTTCATATATCTCTAAAGAGGGGCTTACAAAGAGATCAGTTCATAAGAAGGGATGTCCCATTTATTATTTATAAATCTCAAACCAGCGATTCTCTCTTTTTCCAAACATATACATACAGAAAAGGTGCTCCAATTTTCATATCATTTACTTAAAAAGATTGCTTGTAATGATCGTGCTTTTTTTATTTAATGGTGTTTGTATGTTCCATTTAACCATGGCTATTATTTTTGTTCCAAAAAAGGGAAGCCATTCCACTAAAGTTGAAGCAGTAGTCCGAACTCTTATGAAAATTCAGTCCATGGACCCTGGAGCCAAATCACTGGTGTTTTCTACCGTAAGATCTTATAGGAGTATTTTTTATGTATATATATAGTGTGTGTGTGTGTATACAGGGCTGTGGAGTCGGTCGATAAATTCCCTGACTCCGACTCCTCAGTTTCAGATTCTT
>CM070035.1:120663735-120682807 GCA_036250615.1 Ptychadena robeensis | reverse complement strand
TGTATGAGGGAAGGCTGTGTGCACATGTGTCTGGATAGAACTACATGGCTGCTTGTCTGTGTGAGGGAAGGTTGTGTGCACGTGTCAGAGAATTTGTCTACTGACTCTAAACTCGTATAACTAGCTTGTGCTTATGTGTCTCATAGGGTCATAGGGCAAAGTATAGCTATTCCCCGCATTTTAACTTCTGCTTAAAATGTGTTTAGTTTATATTTTGATAATAAATCTGTTACTCTCCCTCCTAATTTCCCACCTTGCTGTTGGCATCAGCGCTGCTGGTTTGCAGCAGCTCTGATGGTTTTAGGGAACGCAGTGATCCCTTTTGAAATGGTAATTCGACCCTCAAAGGGTCCTGTCCGACAGGTTGAGAACCACTGATGTAGAAGAAGAAATCATTTTCAACACTTGATATGTTGTTGTTTTAGTGGTTATCTGTATCTGCTGTGTACTGTTTATGTTTACTGCTAGCAACCAGGGCTGTGGAGTCGAAGTCAGAGACATTTTTGGGTCCCTGTAGTCGGAGTCGGCAAAAAATTAACCGGCAATTTAAATGGCAATTAAAATTTTTATTTAAAAAAAAAAAATGTAAAAATTAAAAAATTACTTTAAATGTCCCAATTAACAAACAGTCATAATGAATGACTTCTCTAAGAATAAATGCATGCAGTGCGTAACATTACAGCACCCACTGTGACCCTAGCCTGAAGGCCCCCACACACGTACCGAGTGGGGGCTGACAGATCAGCTAAGATGACCTCTAGAGTGCAGTGTGATGATGTCATCACGCTGCTCTTCAGAGCTGACAGCATCAGCCGGCACCCTTTGTGTGATGGCCGTTAGCTTCAATGGAGATACTGGTCTTCATTAAGACTAACAGCATCGGCCGGGGATTATCAGACATGTCCGTTCTCTGGCCAGCTGAGCTGTGGAGCGACAGCGATCTGTCACCCCATGTGGGCACCCCCGATTGGTGAGCGTGCACGCCCATGGGTTGGCGGCAAAATCGGCAGCCGCTCGGTGCGTGTATGGCAGCCTTGACTCTCGCTGATAATGAAGTAAATGTTTTTTGTCGGACTAGAGACACTTGTATAAGGGAAGGGAATGGATCACCAATAGTTCAAGACGGAAGCTATAAAACATTTGGAAAACCGCTGTAATTCAGCTGAGGCGACAAATACTTAGATTGTTAGCTTCAACTTTACACATGACTATGGGATTCCAGAGAAATCATGAATCCTGTTTGAAGTGCCCCTTCGCCCCGCCTCTTCTTGGAGCCTTCCACTGCCCTATCTTCAGCAGAAGATCAGAACACTAAAGCTTGGCACACACGGGTAGATCTGTAAAAAGATTTGAGTACAGTCAATTAACTTGCACACTCACGGTGATTGATTGCACTCTAATCTGTTTACAAACCTACCCGTGTGTGCCTTCCTTCGGGCGGGATCAATAGAGCCGGCTCGAAGGAACTTGATTGAATGGGGTTCCAACATGTTGAAAAGACCCCGTTCAATCTCCAATACTTTGCATGGAGACATGAGTCTATGGAAACAGCTGTCGGCTGTCAGTGTGAAGGGGCGAAACCAGCACTCCTCACTCGGAAGCTGTATGAGACAGGCTGCTTCTCCCCAGCTTATGGCGTGTTGTAAAGCTAGCCATTCACAGTTCAAGTGACTGTTCAATCGATGTAATTGGATCGATTATTTTGGTCGGTCAATTGAAAATTGAATCATGTCCACATTGAACAAAAGTTTCAATTCAATTTAAATTGTCAATTTGCTCGATCGAAATTTGATTGGACCAGTTGGAAAATTTTGATTGATTGCTACCACATCGAGTGTAAATTAAATACTATTCCTTGTCCCAACCAATTGTGATTAGATCAATTAGCATGCTGTTCTCTTGTGTGTATGTATGTATGCTTTTTTTGACTGTAGTTGAGCTCCACGATTTACGAGGATGTTAGGATGTGGAAAGTACAATAAGATTACCACTAGTTTGTGAATCTAAGTTGGAGATGTTTCTTCTGTTCCTGACCTCCGTTGTGTTTTTGGTTTCAGTCACACGAGTACATCCATGAAGCAGTCTGAAGCCGCTGTTCTGACTGTAGCTGACCTGGCAGACCTGTTCACAGAAGAGAACAGAGAACTTGAGTAACAGTTTTTTTGTTTATTTTTTTGTGGACACACTGTTATGTTCTCAAGGACACTTCCAAAGGAGACCGTATCTATTATATTGTCATTTTTCTTTACTTGTGGGACCACTGGTGATCTTATTAAGTATATGACAGACAGTTGTGTTTTATTCTTTAAGGAATCCTAGTTAATGTGTTTGTACTGGTGAGAATTATTGTAAAAAAAACACTTTTAATCTTTTAGCAATATTTTATATTTTACTGGACTTATGTGTCGTTTCTAATATAGCTATTAACATCATTTGTCAAGGACATTGTTTTCCTGCATAGCATATGGTATATTAGCTGTAACCCAGTTATATGAACATGAACAGATTTTGGCTTTTCCCTTACAACCAAGCAACCACATCTAGATTTTGAATACAGCCTTGCAATAGAACTAATGGCTTTGTTTAAACCCTGTTAACAGTGTAGCTGGTCTATACATGAACATAAGAATACCAAATCTGCCAATCTTATTGCAGCAGCAGTCTTAGTAGAAGCACCATTGTAGCTTTCCCAACATCTAAAATATACTTTCTTAAAAGTAGATATTCCCTTTGCATACACATTTCAAAAGAACCTACTGGAAGGTTACCGTGAGTCCAGCTCGAGCTGAAAAAAACGTTCCGGAAGTGGGCAGCTCCAAAAAAACAGAGGAAAACTCACCTCTGTTCATCACTGGTTTTCCGTCTCCAGCTTCTTCCTCTTCTCTCCGATGCGGGTAGACGTCATGGTCAAATGGTGAAAGGCCAAGGTTGGGTCAAAAAGTCAAAAACACAGTTCCTGTAAACCTCTGTTGATACGGGAACCTCCTTGTAACGCCAGTGAAGTTAAGCTTACCAGTTACAGTCTTGTGAGAAAATTAGGGTAGCCCAATATTCAGTTCCTCGTAAAGAAATGTTTACATATTGATGTCTAATCTTGATTTAGAGAGCAAGCCGCTTTCTGATTGTAGACAAATGCACATGAACATGGTTCAAGTTTTTAGCATCTTGCGGTGTATTCTTGGACAGTGAGATCTGGGTATTTTGGTAGCATTCACAGTGCATAATTTTTGCCACATTTTGTAATGTTAGGCCATATTCCCATATGAATTCAATTAATTCAATAAATTTTTAATGACCCACATGCAAAAATGTACTTGAGACTTACTTGGCAAACAAAAAAAAGAAAGCACATGTACATAAGTACTCACGGCCTCTGGGTGTTCTTCAGCGGCCCTCATTGGTCCTCCACCATTGGCCCCCAAAACCTGTTAATGCATAGGGCATAGGAACTAACCTGTCCATGAACCCCGCGCTGGTGATTCTTTGCTCAGAATCGTCTTAGAGCCGGAAGAGGAGGAGAGCCGAGGAACCTGCTCAGGCTGCGTCTGATTTGGAAAGACACACACCTGTCTTTATAAGGTTCATGCCTAAGCACAAACCAAGCATGAAGTCAAAGGAAATATCTGTAGACCTCTAAGACAGGATTACTGCATCAATGTACAGAGACATCCTGGATGACAACCTGTTCCAAGGCACTCTTGAACTCGCGATGGATCATTTTTCAGCAAGACAACAACCCTAAGCACATAGCCAAGATATCAAATGAGCTTCAGGACAACTCTGTGAATATTCTCGAGGAGCCCAGACTTGAATCTGATAGTCTCTGGAAAGATCTTAAATTGGTTGTGCACCAACGCTTCCCAACCAACCTGATGGAGCTTGAACGATGCTGCAAAGAGGAATGGTGGCTGGGAACTGGCCAAGGATAGGTGTGCCAAGCTTGTGGCATCATATTCAAAATGGTTTGAGCCTATCATTGCTGCCAAATGTACATTGGCAAAGTATTGAGCAAAGGCTGTGAATACTTATGTACATGTGATTTAAATCCATTTTGGAATAAGGCAGTGAAAGCACTGTAAATACTTTCTGGATACACTGTACCATTGCGTGGTTTCATTCATTTAAAGTATGAAAAAAATAGGGGCGTGTCCAGATTTATTCCTGACCATCAATTGCACAGTAGAAGAGTAATTTCTAAAAAAGTGCAGAAGATTCTAAAAAGTAATTTTTTCCAGTTTAAATATTTTTTTAAGAATACTTGAGTCTCTGTATTGTTAAAATTCAGATTATCCTTATGTCCAAAAATGTTACAAACACAAAAATGTTTCATAGGGTGTCCTATTTTTTCTAACATGATTGTAAAAGTATATTGTGAGGATGGAGATGATGCGGAATCTATGTTTAGTTTTGCAAATCTAGTTTTCTGGTGACATGAAGGATGGCTCGTTGGTCATCCTCTGAAAGTATACATAAGCAGATATGTATTTCCTTGTTCTTCATTTACCTGACCTTTTCCACATTCCACAATGTCAACTTCAGAAAGTATATTTGTAGCCAATAAAAATATATCCATGACAAATATTTGTAAAAACAAAAATAAAGTTCAGTAAATTATTTGTTTAGATTCCACTTTTTAAAAGTACTAATGGGGGGGTGTACCTGTGTGGGCTTTGTTCACATCTTTGTGTTGCAGTAACATGCAAACTGGAGTAAAATGTTTTGCATTATTTTAAAAGGTATTCAGTACATGTATTCTAGCATACCACTCCACACAGGTGTACACAGTTTGGGTAACTAATACACGCATCAACCTTTGCTGGATCATTCTTAAGGCCCCCATACACGTGTCGGATTCGCACCGGATTCCGGCACGATCGATTCCGGGCGCGTGCACGCGAAACGATCGTGCCAGAATCGCGTGCAGCCCACCTTGTCCGATCGATCAGGTCCGATCGTTCAGGGGCCCAGAATCGGATCCGACGGAGAACCAACATGTTAGTCTTTCTCATCTGATTCTGCCCGGATCAGGGGGAGTTGCCATTTGGGAGGTGGACAATCGGACACGGATCCGTCCCGGAATCCGCTCGGACAAGGTGGTATGCTGCGATGGATACTCTTAATTGGCCGATTGATCACACCTGCAATTCCCGGCAGAATCGCCGGAATCGATCGGGAGAGTGATCAATTGGCCATGGAATCCTGCACGTGTATGGCTAGCTTTAGATTCAATCGGCTTGTACGATTGAAACTTTGAATGTAAATCTAACATCAATCAATTGCACCACTACATAGTGTCATCGATTCAAAAGCACTTAATTCCTTCCCCTAAGCTCTGTATGCATGCTCCAGAATACTGTTGGATACAAATCCATCCAAATTCTAAGAAAACCCATTGGATAATTGTGCAATTGACTATGGTAAACATCCGGAGAACCTATAAAATGCGTATATGCGATAGTATAGGTCAGTCTTCTTTCCTGTCACTTAACTTCTGGAGTCCATGGGTTTAATAGGCCCTTGTAGAGAAATCATCCTTTTTCTGTTCCCATCTGTCTCCTTCCAGTATCCGTACACTGCATTGCTGACACAAAAATACGTGGGAGAAAGTCAATGTTGTACTATACTTCCAAGGTTTGTTTTATGTTGAAAATGAAATGAGCTATCTGTATTATTTGTTTGTTCTGCTTCCCCCGTTTTGTTACCTTTTATAAAATAAATACTGAACAATGTTATATAAAAATACACAGTATAGTAGAGAGCTATCTTAAAGGGTTCATCTTTATCATAGGAAAACGGAGTCACATTCATCACTATGACCATGTCACGTTCGGACCAACTGGCATTATCACAATACAAACTCCCAATAAGTTCTCTCCCCCATCACTGCCTATAATCCTGCCGGCAAGCCTGTCAGGATTGTATTTAGTCCATAAGTTAGGTTCTGTATGTGGGGGATAAGGGCTGCTAAAAAATGTTGTTAAAAAATTTTTGAGCTGTTATCATACCAGTCACTCATTTATATTGACAGCATGTCAATGTATTTGGGCCTCTTCAACTCTTTCTTTTCCAGAATCCCCCTCCCAATTTTTAGAACACATTTAAGGGCATGCTTTTCAGGCCCATAAGTTACCTTAAATATTAAAAATCCTGTAGTGTAAAAGGTTGCAAGGTCACAATACCAAGGGCACAATCCCATAGTTTTAGTAAACAAAATATACAGTACAAAATGTCCGCACATACTGGCAAACAATTATTTTTCAACATTTTCTGTAAAGTATGAAGGATAAAATTGAGTTGAATAGTATAGAATAAATCATTACCTGAGAAAAAGTGCCAAAAGTACCTTGTACAGATTATGCAAGTGATTCTCGGGGGTCAGTTGTATTACAGATGCTGGCTCTATAGCACGAAAAGATCAAAGCGGGTTGTAGCTTTGGCATTGCCTGATTGTTGGCCAGTTAGGCAGCCAATTGCAAATTACTGTATTTTTTGCCATATAAGATGTGCTGGCACATAAGATGCACCCAGTTTTTAGGGCAGAAAAACCAGAAAAAAAAGATTTAATAAGTTTTCACATCAATTGGGATAATGCAATAAATTTAATAGATGCAATATCCAATTCAGCCAGCAGGTGTCACTAGCAGCAGTACACTCTTAGCTGAACACTGAGGAGGGGGGAGAGGAGAGCTGGGCTGTATTCTGCTCTCTCCTCCCGATGTCACTGATTCTGTGTCCGTGGGGCAGCTGATTGCTGTTCCCACGGACAGGAGAGCTGTAGATGCCAGTTCATCTAGCTCTGTCTTCATTGCCCATGCCAGTTCAGGGCTGGCATAGGCAATTACACAGTTCAGATAGGAGAGCCGGAAATCGGCTCTCCCATCTGAACTGACAGCTCCTTCAGGTCCTCCAGCTCCCCTCCGTGCTGGAGGGGAGCTGGAGGGGGTGAAAGAGTGCGTCTTAGATGCCGAAAAATACAGTATATGCTGGTTGGCCACTTTGGAAAGCTGCAGATAAACTTCATGAGCACCAAGAAGTATTGCCTATTTTTTGTTGTGGAGGAGCATGAACAGTTGCTAAAGGTAGGTACTAGATGCTCTCATACTAGTGGTGTTATTGTTTGTTTTTAGAGACAGAATCCTCTCTTGCTTTCTTTGCTATAGCATTTAAAACACAAAAAAATCAAATGAGGTTTTGACTTTCCACCATTAAAGAAAACAACCTCTGTGAAACACAAGTAAGGAGTCAAGGATATACAGTCATAGGAAAAATCACATACTGTATTTACCTATCTAGAAGATTCTCCGTGCTACCTGTACATCGCAATGTCTGATTATTTTTATTTAAATTATTTAGGCTTTTTCCCCTTCGCTGGCTGGTGCTCCAGGCTCCAACCCACAGATTTAAGGAAGTGGGGAGCTGTCTCTTAGAGCTTCCCTGCCTCCAGCCCTCACGGCAGAGCTCTATGTAAAGTGGGCAGCTTGAGCCCAACAGTCATGGGTGGTTGCACTGCAAGATGCAGGTATTCTGCTTTTTGATTTTTTTTTTTGGGGACTGATGCGTCTTCTGGTTGTTTACACTTGACAACTCGAGGCTTCACATGGTCAATGGCACGATTCAGGCTATGATGTGCCTGTGTGTACATTTTCAAAACATTATCAATTTATAAACAGAAAGCTATTTATTATCCACCTAAAGACAAACCTAGTGGCGTGATCGATTTTGATAAACGATCGCACTAAAATTTAACAAAAAATCGTGACGTGTATGCCCAGCTTGAGCCCCTAAGGGGATGAAACATGAAAGAGGACCCCTAGGGAGTGGGTATCTCAAGCTGTTTTGATGTTTGATTTCCGTTGGATTTTTCAATAAAAAACTTTTGGAATTTATGCCCATGTGCCGATTGCTTTGTATATGCATAGACTGTGTGGACTTTGGAAACTAACCATGGCAACTCCAGCACCGGTGCAATCTATCTCAATCTAATCAGGAGTCTGAGAGAAGGTCTGTGTGGGTCTTGGAGGGTCAGTAAAGGAGTGTGGATCTTTTCTGTGTGACTTTTAATTATTAAAGAATTTTAAATACTTTCCACTTGTAGATTATTTTCCTGTGGATAAGATTGTGTGTTCATGCTAACAGAGAACACAATTTCCATGGATAGTACATGTACATAGTACATATGACATGTATTTGATACATAATAATAACACATTCTCTTTAATATTTAGCATTAAACATTTATTGTGTTACTTCAAAATAAACTTTTGTTTATATATTGTCATATAAAAAAGAAAGAGGTATGGCTATGTTTCCATGGCGTCAATTTGATGTTGACACATACAATGTAAATCAATGGACTAGTACACAAATGCGTTTATTGCCTGCATTGGGTTGCATTGTGTTCATGTCAACGTGAAGACCTGCGTCAACATTTAGGCAACCCAATGCAGGTATGGGTGCGTTATTGCAACCCCTGAGTTTAGGCAGGTGCGTTAACATGACACATCCCTTAATGTAGTGGAAACCTAGCCTAACCCCCATTGTTTTGTTTAAAAAAGTCTTCTGCTTTTTGAATACATCTTATTTTAAAGGTTTGAGGCCAATTTTCATGTCAATATTGAGCATTTTAGTATGGGGAAAGATTGACAGCTAGTTAAAGGATTAAATGCTCGCTGTAGACTTTACAAATGTTTCGTGAAAACTTCCTGCAACAAGACTGCTCAGCTACTAGAAGACATTATTTAACCCTTTGCTCCACCCAATGTGAACTAAGCTTGTAAACTAAACAGCATTGCCAAGAAAAGGTGATTTGAGTTCATAGCACAATCCAAGTCAGGACAAGTCCTGGTCAATGAGACCTATCCCTACCTTCCACATACACCTACTTTCATCTTTACCCTACTTTCTGTTGTTGTGCATCAGAGTGGGTTACTTTTATGTAGGGACGTGTATTACTTGCGTGAGAAGATTAGTTTAAAAGTTTCCTGCTCTCACGCTATTAGGCGAGTCAGTGTGACAAAGCACTCTTTTTGTGTAATGGTTTCAGATAACACTACCAGCATTTCATCCAGGAGAAAACTGCAGAGGAAGCAGGATCATATGTGATGAAATGTACTACCCTGTTTGCACATTATTTATTAATTATACGTTAAGTATTTCTTTGCAGGTAATCTTAATGTAATGCACATTGCAAATATTCATAATGGAATTAAAATGGATTACCAGAATAGTTACAAAAAAATGACTGTTAGGAAGAACTGAGACATATACATTTACATTACATTAAAAAAAATTAAGTACCCCCCCCCCCCCCCCCCCCCCCCCCCCCCACCTATATTTTGTGACGTTGTCTATGTTTGCAAAAAATACTAATAAAAAGTTGTTACAAAAAAAAAAAAATTAAGTGGTAGCTTCCAAGCATACCAACCCCTATGCCAAACGGGGATCTGGTTAGTCTTTTGGGGTGGCTCAATTAAATTTATTTCTTAATTTAATAAAAAACAAATATAATAAAACCCCATGTGCACTTTGGCATAACATGTTAAACAGATGTAATGAGCTTAGTCTTCTCTTGGAAGATATCTTACCTTACAGTCTGGGCTGTAAAAATGATCTGTAAAAAGCCAGTGTGAACAGTCCCATTCAAGTAAAAAGCAGCAAAAACACCTAAAAATAGCTGCATACAGCAATCATGGGCAATCTGAATGCCCAAAACTGCTAATATATAAAAAAAAGGCCCTCATAGAGTTCAATTATACATTTTCTGCATTTTATTGGCATTTTAAAATCGTGACATAGACAACGAAAAAGACCCTGTTGGCTTAGTACACAATTCAAGTGCTAAAAGGAGGAAGATTCAGGGCCCTTTCACACTGCAGCCATTGTGTCTTCGATACAATTTCTGGCTAGTAACAGACATGCTTATGGTAACGACCGCTAACTGCAAGTGTTATTTGTGAAATGCCAACGGTTTTCAGTGTGCTGCGCTTGCATCTCCCATACAAGTGTGGAGGCCTCGCAAAACTGCAAGTAGCATGGTGTTTTATGGTAGCCTATGGTACATGTGTACCCTGCACTATCAGCGTTGCAGTTCTGTGGCAAGTGTGAAAGAGCCCTAAAGCTTAGCTGCTTTGCTTGGTTGGCTCAACTTCAGTCTGCATAATAATGTCAACATTCCGCATCTCAATCTCTATGGTCCAACATCTAAAACCCACTTTAAATACTTTAACAGAAAAATTATAAACTGAATAATCAAAATTCTCATTCTATATTCAATTTAGATTACTGTTGAATTGAATTAAATAAAATAATAAATTATGGTTAATTTGGTTAATAGCTGAAAGAAAAAATTTCATTGGATCAGGATAATGAACCTTTGTGTGGCAAGGTGAAAGTTAGAGCCTTGCAGGTGATTGCATTCTCTTCTCTCTCCAACAACTTGCTAGCAGTCACATGAATGTGGTGTGATGAATAGGATATTTTCATTTACCTAATCGTTCTAAAATCACAAACCGTTCATTTTTAGGTTGACAACGGTTTGTTAAACATATAGAAATATTACATAGTATGGAGTAAGCCATACAAACAGCTTAGTCATACATGTATGAAATAGTGTGTAATAGTGAGAGACTGATTGCTGTTGCAGCCTACTTTCATCATCCAAAGTCCAGTCATAAAACTCTATGAATTTTTTGATAAAACTTTATTGGAGCAAATACAGCAGTTGACTCCGCAATCAGATGGGCGCCTCTTCTCTTGAACTCAATTGCTCCATCAACAGCATGTAATCCTAGAACCCCCAGCAACTATGGCTGGGTATAGAACAGAGTCTGAGCCGTACACCGTGTTTATAATTTAAACTAAATACAAAAAAAGAAGTTAATTTACTGCATATTGATATTAACATAATGTATTATATCATTTCATAATTGATAATCACAGTGTCCCATTTCTTTAGCTCAAGTACATTATTACATATTACATCATTGTACAGCATTCCACAAGTTTCCTTTTTGCATTTTGGAGTAACACATCACTCCTGGACATGCAGTCATTCTCTATACATACATATATGGGGGGGCACATTGCTTTACATGTCCTTAAATATTACCTATATACAAACTTGTCTATTGGATTTTTTGCATGTTGGCCAAAGCGCGTTAAGCATATCCAAAAAGTGCACATTATATCCAACAGGTCTGTTCACACAAGAACATATGAAATGCATGTTAACTTGGGCAAAGGGGGAAAGGTGTGAAAGGGCTGACATTTGTTCCACTATAAACCCCAGTTGGGACTCAAGGTAGGCAGTTGGCAGGTGTTTAGCTATTCCCACACCCCTGTCTAAATTGGGCATTGAAGCTAGGCATAATCATATCAACTTTTGTTCAATCTAAGTTCAGTAACCCTTTTTATACACATTTGATCTCAGAATGAATAAAACTATGCTTATCTGCACATGCTTCAAAATCACACATAGGAAGGTTTAATAATGCAATCATATATGTGTACATTTCGGGCAGCACCATGGCTCCGTGTATAGCGCTCTGGCCATGCAGCACGGGGCTCCCAGGTTTGAATGTTGCCAGGGCACTATCTGAAAGAAGATTGTATGTTCTCCCTTGTGTCTGTATGCGTGACTTATGGACAATTAGATGAAATGATCAAACTGCTAGATTGAACAGAATGAATGACCTGTGTATGGCCAGGCTAAGGCTAGGGCTTTTTGGGCAAATTCAAGCTTTTGCTACTGAGAGATTTAACAGCTTCCTGGAATTCACATGCACACTACACAGAATCCTTTTATTTCCTTAATCCTGCTAACGTTACTAGCCAATAGTCTCTATGACTACAAATAATAGGATACAGACGATACATTACATGGAATAGAGTAAGCCAAGCAAACAGCATCAACTGAAAAGCAGACAGCATTGATTTGACGCTCACGGACCATTGTACAATATTGTATAATATTGAAAGACTGATTATTATTACTATTGTGTAATTTAATGTAAGGAGAGACTGAGTAGTGATGGACGTACATCAGCTGCGGCTGTTCGCGAACAGGCAAATCAAACTTCTGCAAATACCCGCCATTCGCATGTTTGTGGCCATATTTGTAGCAAAAATACCAATAAAAAAGTCAAAAGGGTGCGACCACCTGGACAGTGTCATGCCAAATGGGGTCAATAGCTAAACTTCCCCCAAAAATAGGGATTTTTTAAAATGCTGTTTTCTTCAGGTCTAATGGCCGCAAATCACATCTAGTTCAAGATTTTGCCAAAAGTTAGCTGACGGGACCTTCTGCAGCGCATCACGTTTAGTCAGATCTCTCTGCAATGCATAATACAGCATACCCCACCCCCAGAGAAGGACTTTTGTGTCTCAGTTATGATGAACTACATGTAACAGAATACCTGAGCTATAGTTACAGATCACTGGATGGAGTATAATAGCAAAGTAGCTAATCCATCCCTCAATCAACAGCAGCAGCTCTCCCTATCTATCTAGTACTGGATATACATGATAAAGTTAAAATGGCTGCCGGGCTGCTTCTTTTATAGGGGGGGGTGTCCTCCAGGAGCGAAAAATGTTAATTGGTTGTACTGTCCCCATGTTAAAGGTATAGGGGGTGGGTCGAACACCCATAATGTTTGCAGGCATTGTGAATATGCAATGTTTGCTGCGAACTGTCCGCCAGGCGAACTTTTCGGCCATCACTACTGTTGAGGGATGAAATGAGTTCAAGACAAGAGGCGCCCATCTGATTGCTGAGTCAGCTGCTGCATTTGCTCCAATAAGGTGTTATCAAAAAATTTGTAGAGTTATATGACTGGACTTAATGATGAAAGTAGGCTGCAACAGCAATCATATGTGTGTGACGAATGCTGTTTGTATGGCTAACTCCATACCATGTAATATTTCTATATGTTTAACAACCCATTGTCGACCTAAAAATGAATGGTTTGTGATTTTAAAACGATTAGGTAAATGAAAATATCCAATTCATCACACTACATTCATGTGACTGCTAGCAAGTTTTTAGAGAGAGAAGAGAATGCAATCACCTGCAAGGCTCTAACTTTCACCTTGCCACACAAAGGTTCATTTTCTTGATCCAATGAGAATTTACTTTCAGCTATTAACCAAAACATTTTATTTTATTTAAGTAAATTGATGAAAAGTGATCTAAATGAAATGTCAAATCGGAATTTTGAATTTTTGAATGTTTTTTTCTGTTAAAGTATTTGATGAGGTTTTTAGAAGTTGGACCGTAGAGATAGTTGATAAGAGATGCGGAATGTTGACATTATTATGAAAATTCTTCAAAGACTGAAGTTGAGCCAACCAAGCACAGCAGCTAAAGTTTGATTGGCTCAGCTTTATGGCTCTTTCACACTTGCCACAGAAGCACAGGTGTTCCATAGGTCACTGTAAAACACCATGCTGCTTGCAGTTTTGAGAGGCGCAGTACAAGCACACACATTTGTATGGGAGATGCAAGCGCAGCACACTGAAAACCATTGGCTTTTCACCATCGTGTTGGTTGTTGTGTCAGTTACTGGCCAGAAATTGTATCATAGACACAAGTCCTAACTGTATTGAAGTGGCTGGTCGTTCAAACTTTAGTGGGCCTGCAATGTTACTTGGTTTGAGATATGCTTGCATGTTTGTAACGTTATGTGTACAAGAAAAGTGTAAATAGAAACCCAAGAGATAACCATGCTTTATATTCTCAATACAATACAGAAAAATTTAAGAAATGTTGGCAACTTCTACAGTAAATGCACACTGAGGCCATATTCACCCCCTAGCTGAAAGAATACACACTTTCAGGTGGCTCACCTCAACTGCATGACCCCTTGTATTACCAGCTCTGCAGGCTCAACTTGTGTGAACTGGTGAAACTACTATTCTTTTGACTGAACCTAATTTGTGTTTGTGATGTTTCCAAACTTTAGAAGTGCCTGCAAGTGACCAGATTGTGTACAGAATTGTGATAACATTAGGATGTCAATGACCACAATGGGTTTGCATTATAGAAAGCAAGACTCTGAATCTTGTGGCTCGATGTACCCTATCACTGAAATAATTTTCAATGTTGTATTGTTATAAATTCCCTTCATAAAGATCATTTACATAAATTGCCTGCACAGCATTGCAGCAATATAACTGTAATATACAGTGCCTTGCAAATTATTCACTGCCTGGATTTTTACCTATTGTGTTACATTGCAACCTGTCATTTGAATATATATTAAAAAAATAATAAAAAATAATTCAAATTGGCATGTGCATTCACCCCCTTTGCCATTAAGCCCTTAAAAGTCCTGATGCCACCAGTTACCTTCAAAAGTCACATTAGTGAAGTTAGGTCAAGTGATCAATCTGTCACATGATCTCTTCGCATAATAAATACACCTTTTCTATAAAGCCCCAGAGGACTCAACGCAACTAAGTGTTTCCACTAGAGCGATCGGCCGCGCATGGACGCGTTTTTAATCGAACATCCGATCGCTCCCAATAAATATATTTGCTTAGTTTCCATTTTAAGCGATCACACATAGACGCGATTTAGGGGCGTGATTTTGACCGCTACCCTATCGTGTTTTGAATTGCGTGCCGCGCTCCATGGTGTCCATTGACATGAATGGACACGGTTAAAAAACGCGCCCCAGTGTAAAGGGACGCGATTTTTGACCGCGTCCATTCATTTCATATGGGCGCGATCGGACCTAATCACAAAAAAAGGTTTGGTCGCGTGCAAACGCAAGGGGGAGCGATCAGCCGTGACGGCAGGATTAAAAACGGTCTATCCCTTTTGTGGACACAAGCACTAAGAAGCATCAAACCATTAAGACCAAGGAGCTCTTCAACCAAGTCCGGGATAAAGTTATTTAGAAGTACAAGTCAGGGTTGGGATTTTAAAAAACATCAATATATTTGGTTTCTCCCAAAATAATTTTTTCTTTCTCTGAAAGTAGGAGGGGCGAGTTTTCCGAGGTCGCCCCTCCTACTTCGTGACGTTGAGCCAGGACGCTTGTCATAGAGCTGAAAGGGGTCCCGGGAAAGCCATCCCAGCTGTTTCTGCGGCTCCATGATGTTGTGATCTGCCAGTCCCCATCCAAAGTAATGAAAACAATCTAAGAATTACGGACATGTCCCTAATGGATTAGATTGAGTTCGGAGCCGAATTAAAAGTTTAAGCTATCGATTTGTGCTTGACTTCGTGGCAGATCAGCCGCCATGAGCGCGCACAGCAGTTGGTTGGCTGGCCAAATAATCGGGTGGAAATCTAAGCTTGTATGTGGAGTTTTAAAATTGATTAAACAAAGCATTTTGATTATGCCACGTTGGCAGCTCCTCCAATGTGTGAAAGATGGTGCTTGGGTCAGAGGAGACTAAAATGTAACTATTCCTCCACCAAAGAAAATTAAAAAGCACAAAACCAACACATCCCATTACCCCAAAACACCATCAACACAGTAAAACATGTGGTGGTGAATATTTTTAAACCGCATAAACCATACCTGTCAAGTTTGGGCTTAACCTCCCTAGCGGTTTGCCCGAACTCAGTTCGGGCACAGTATGATCGCTGATCAAACTGTGCCTGTGCCAGGATCGGGCAAAACCGCCGTCTCTCTGTGTGCCGGCGGCTCTGTAGAAGAGCAGCCAACACACAGAGCTCTTCTGGCCCTGTGTCTTTGGCGTCATCTGTGACGCCGAAGGGGGCGGTGCCATAGACCTCCATGTTAATGGAGGGGGCACCGCTCTCCTCTCCACATGCCCCCGGCGTCTATTTGATGTCGGAGGTGTGTATAGGGCTGGGCGGAGAGCCGGCAAGCACGGCGGATTGCTGGTAAAACAGCTTTTCGTGCCATAAAAAATGCCGCGAAAACCTCAAACCGCCCAGAGGGTTAAAAAAACCGGGGGATGTACAGGAAGTGACATCAGTGATGTCACTTCCGGTATATGGATCGTGGTTCTTCCGCGTTCCACGTACAGCGTTCGCCGGCCTTTTAGCTAATCTAGCAGGGAGAGGGTATTACTCTCCCTGCTAATGTCCCACCCCGCTTGTGCTGATAGTGGGAGTAACGCCCTCTCCCTGCTAGAACAGTTCGATTTCAAGAACCCGGGGAAAAAAAACGGGAGGCTTGACAGGTCTGGCATAAACTGGGAATCTGATCCGAATTGAGAGAAAGATATATAGTGGTAAATACAAGGATATTCTTGCAAAACCTTTTCAGCAGGACAATGACACAAGGCTACTGCTAAAGCAACACTCCAGTGGTTTAAGGGGAATTCTTTAAATGTGTTGGAATGACCTCAATCCAATTAAAGATCTGTGATCAGGCATAAAGTTTGCTGTTCACAAGCAAAAACCATCTAATATAAAAAAGCCTGATGCCCCTGTGTTTGGGCACCTGCACACATTGTCCAGACACATGGGGGCATTCAGAAACTCCCCTAGGATATCCATAATTGACAAACACGTGAAGGGGGATGCTTCATATACCGTCTTTCCAGCTTCATCACTTTTTGGGGGTTCAGGCACTATAAACGGGATTTAGAGATGCCCATTTTAACCTCCCTAGCGTTCTGCCCATATCGTGCCATTTTTAATGGTGCGGTGCCGAACGGGCAATCACGGCAGTGCACAAAGTGCACTGCATAAAATTCCCGTCCTCCCCTCACCCCTGTCCACATGTAAAGCTTTCTCTATATTTTGAATGTCAAATCTGAAGCAGAGTCGGAACTCTTATAATAATAATAACCCCCAAAATTTGCTTCCGCTAGTATCCTATAAAGAGGCATACTGACTTTTAACTCTATTGTATGTCTATGCATGGTGAACACCTTCATTCATTATTGTGGAACAAGTCAGTATATACAGTGGATATAAAAAGTCTACACAAATGAGACAAATTTAATGTGACGTAGAAACTGAAAAACAAACTGAAACCTAAAAAATATAAAAATAAAATAATGCGGCTGCATAAGAGTGCACACCCTTAAACAAATACTTTGTTGAAGCACTTTTTGATTTTATTACAGCACCCACGTCTTTTTGGGTCTAACATCAACACATTTAGATTTGGCAAGATTTGCTGTGCACAGCCTTCTTTAGATCACCCCACAGATTTTTAATCGGATTCAGGTCTGGGCTCTGGCTGGGCCATTCCAAAACTTTAATCTTCTTCTGGTGAAGCCATTCCTTTGTTGATTTGTGTGTATGCTTTGGGTCATTGTCATGCTGAACGATGAAGTTCCTATCCATGTTCAGCTTTCTAACAGAAGCCTGAAGGTTTTCTGCCAATATTGACTGGTATTTGGAACTGTTCATAATTCCCTTTATTAACTAAGGCCCCAGTTCCAGCTGAAGAAAAACAGCCCCAAAGCATGATGCTGCCACCACCATGCTTCATTGTGGGTATGGTGTTCTTTTGGTGATGTGCAGTATATTATTACTATTATATTATATATTATTGTATAGTATAGTGTCAAGACGAAAGCCTTTACTAATGAAGAAAAACATCCAAGCCAGGCTACATTTTGCAAACACACATCTGAAGTCTCCCAAAAGCATGTGGGAGAAGGTGTTATTTTCTGATGAAATCAAGGTTGAATTATTGGCCATAATTCCAAAATATATGTTTGGCTTGAAAACAATACTGCACATAGTATATTGCAGTACAACTATCCTACGACACTCTTTGTCAGGGGTTCATACACTTTTTCTGCTTGAGAGCTACTTTTAAAGTCACAATGATCTACTAACAAAAAATTTCCCTTTAGTTAATACATACCAGCCTTGTGTTTACTGTGTAAATTTAGATGAATAATAAAAAAAAGGCAGGGCTCCTTTATCCATTCCTGGTGGCTTCGCAAATGACTAGTGGATCGTGGTCGGCGGCATTGGCAGGTAGTGCAATGGAACAATTTGCATTACTTGCATGCAATATTAATTAAGAACCCTTTCCTTTTTCTATCTACACCTTGGACCATCTCCTCACTCTATTCAGAGTAGATGTAGAATGCAATGTGCAAAGACCCACCACCCAAGGTTGGACATCCATATTTACAGGAAAGCTTTTTGTTAAAAATTCATGTATTTTAAAATGCAACACTTATTTCGTTCAAATCAGTGATTGGCCAGTAACTAATCAGTGAAGCTCTCACATAACAAAGAGTGATAAAGATTGGAACTTCATACAAAATAGTTTATTGTGGTATTTTCCATATCATCATATTATTAAGATTATTAACTCAATTATGTTGGCTCATTGATTATACTTCTATAAAACAAATAACTTCCTATAGTTGTGCCTGATCACTTATTTACAATAAATTTTATACTTCAAGGCTGCTCCAAGCTTTGTTCCTGCCAGACGTTTTTCAAATTCTGCATCCATTTGTTGGCTTTGAGATTCTGAAAAATAATTTTTCCAGTCCCCAATATCCCCTAGAAAACAAAATATAGAGGTACATTGTTAAATCATTATTTAAGTATAATCGGGGTTACTATTGTTTAAATAATAATTTAGAGATCTAAGTAATGGAGTATGAGCTAGATATCTTACACAAAGCATGATTTAAATTTACAAATATATTGTACAGGATGCCAGGGATGGGGTATATGTGTCGCCCACTTTTAGTCTGTGTCCCCTTTTAGGTAACACCTAGGGTGCTGGATGGACACAGTCCAGGATTAAAATAGCAGTCTGTGGACTGCCATTTTGTTAGACGGCTAACAGGGCCTGGACTGTGAATAGACAGGATGGTTGGGAGGGCCCCCTTTTCATCCCACCCAGCACCTGTGGGTGTGTGTTGGCTGCACACCAGTCTTATAACCAGGCCACCTGACCTAATCAGAGGAAGAGAAATGGACACTGTCTGGAGGACAGACAAAGCTGGACTGCTTCCCTCTGAGAGAGGATAAACGGTGGTTTTGGGAAAAACCCTCTACCTACGTGAGCATTATCGTTACTTTCTCGCCTTTGCTAAAGACAGTTGTTTTGGAATGGCTGTAGTTAAGCTAAACTGTTTTGGGCATAAATAAAGCCTTGTGGATTTA
>CM070035.1:120645230-120663710 GCA_036250615.1 Ptychadena robeensis | reverse complement strand
TTGCAAAGTTTTCTTCCAACTGGCATAGGACTGGGAGTTTCGACTTGACTCATCCCAACCTAAAATGCCCCGCCCACTGCTCTCTTGGATGATACACCCAACCTAACTTTCACCTCCACCTGCATTTGGGCGTCGGTCGGCTGGAGCTCTCTGCCCTTTCCCAATTTCAGCCACGGCCCATCCATGGCCATCAATACTCACTCTCATTAATCAATCAGTCCTAAAACCTTAGAAAAAATCATCCCTTGAGATATTTCTTGGCCCAGTCCCTTGAACGTTCAAGCTTGGGTGTCTGTTCAGTGGTGTCCGTCTTCAGCCTTTCCTTACTTGTCCCTGTTCCTTAGTATTGCACACCTTCGCTTTTGGGCACTCCATTGATGTTGTTGCAAGCTCTGAAATATGGCCAACTGGTGGCAATGGCATCTTGGGCAGCTTCAGCTTGACTTTTTTCTCAGTTCATGGTCAGTTTATTTTCCCCTTGTTGTTTCCAGCACACGGCTCTTGCGACCCTGTTGACTATTTTGAATGAAACGCTTGATTGTTTCGATGATCCGCTTCAAAGCTTGCATTTTAACGAGTGCTGCATCCCTCTGCAATATATCTCACATATTCTTTTAGACCCCTTTTGCCAAAGGAAAGGAAGTTGCTAATAATATGCACACCTAATAGATGTGTTTGATTGTCATTAGCCATACCCCCTTCTCTTACAGAGATTCACATCACTAAGCTGCTTAATGGTAGTAATGTCTTTCGAGCCTATACACTTGGAGTATACAACATTTCATAAAGAGGATGATTGGTCAAAATACACGCCTTCCTCATATTCTTTAACCCTTTATATTGTGAACTTTGAGGGTCCGGTTCCACGTCGACCACACTGAATTCAATGTCCTTTTAAATCCACCTACACCTCTCTGAACAGTGTCTGGGAGGCTGTGGTTGCTGCTGCACGCAATGTTCATGGTTAACAGATCAAAACACTGACAGAATCCATGGGTGGCGGGCTTTTGAGTGTCCTTGCAAAGAAAGGTGGCTATATTGGTCACTGATTTGTTTTTGTTTTGTTTTTGAATGTCAGAAATGTATATTTGTGAATGTTGAGATGTTATATTGGTTTCACTGGTAAAAATAAATCATTGAAATGGGTATAAATTAGTTTTTTGTTAAGTTGCCTAATAATTATGCACAGTAATAGTCACCTGCACACACAGATATCCCCCTAAAATAGCTAAAACTAAAAACAAACTAAAAACTACTTCCAAAAATATTCAGCTTTGATATTAATGAGTTTTTTGGGTTCATTGAGAACATGGTTGTTGTTCAATAATAAAATTATTCCTCAAAAATACCACTTGCCTAATAATTCTGCACTCCCTGTATATTCTAATATCTGCAGCAATGCAATAAATACAGTCCGATAGAGATTTTTTTTTTTACCATATACCACTAACTTATGTACCCTAGAACAGTCATACTTGCCTCCTTGTGGTTTTTTGTACTATATGTGCGCAGAACACCCCTAAACATATTACTGAAATGGTTTTATTGTCATATCCTGATCTGAGTTTTTTGATGATCCAAAAACTGTTGGAGGTAAATAAAGAAGGTGCTTACCTTTTCGAAAGATAGCTTTGCCCATTTCCCCATGTGTGTTTTTGGAATTCTCTTTCATAGACTTAAATGTCCCTTTATCAGCAATGGCCTTAATTTGCTCTTCAGTGAGAGGCATAGAAAAAAACTCTGAAATCCTCTTAACTGATGCTTCCAGATCCTGAATTTATGACAAAGATCATGTTGTTAGAGTCAATAAAAACACCCTGCTTACTGTCGCCTTGTAAGGCTTAAGCTGGGTAGACATGGCTTGATGAAGAAACAGATAAGAGCAGCACGCTCATGGCGCCCGATGTTGCTCTAATTTATTTCAAGAGTTGAACCATCCATGGTTCAATTGGCTTTCTCGAAACGGACGTATATCGAGCTGTGTGTATCCAGCTTTAGTCTCCACTAACGCCAAACGCTTGTGTTTGATGTGTGTCATACATGGCTGTTGTGAAGCTTCAAAAATGCATTCAATATTAATCAATGCTCTGTGTTAACACATTCATATGCATCAATAGACAGCGCACTGAGCTTGGCCTAAATGCAAGGCCCGTGTTATGGATGCACTGTTGATGCGTCATGGATGCATAACTGCAAAGTGTGTTCATTCGAGAAATTAAACTTCTGTTTTGGGAGACCTATTTAATGTTTTGACTTTTTTCATTTTTAAACCATGTGATAGTCTGTGAATTTGTATGGAATTGGTGCACACCACTACATTTATGGGTTAATTCACCTTGCGCCTTGTGTTTCATTATTTTACATGTAAAACGTGCCCTTATTGTGCTCTTAATGCATGTTGAGACATAAAAAAAGCATACCATGTTTTCCATGTTTTGAGCTTGAAGCTATGTCTGACCTAGCTCAGAGAGGTTTTAGCGCAATAGCCTATTCTTTGTATATAGATAAAGAATGAGGACATGTGTATTGTACACTTGTTTTTTGGTTTAAGTCCTAGGTGCCCAATCTGCGGCCTAGGGGCCGCATGCGACCCTTTGGGTGTTGTGTAGCGGCCCTCCTTGGTCCTCCACATGCCCCTAAAACCGAACTATTAATGCATAGGGCATATAAACTCACCTGTGAAGGGGTCACATGCTGAACCAGCTTTCCTAATCAACTTTGGCAGTCCTACATCAGTAAAATTGTTAATGTTAATCAGGCAAACCAAGTCTACATATGACTGCCCAGGGGTGGATGCTGTCGGCTTTTGACTGCCTGATGGGATCTGGCCCACCATCTGCTGAGACGTGAGGAGGGTCTGGATGTTATGTGCGGCCCTTTGGTGATGCAGAGGGCCGCACTTGTGGCCCTCTATATCAACTCAGTTGCCCACCACTGGTTTAAGTCAACAGATCACAGGATCAGATCTAGCTCAATCTATCTTTTATAGGTCACAGAGTATGGACCAGAGAGTGTGGGTATGGTCAACATGCAGCTGTCAATCCCCCACCCAATCGCTCTCATTCTATGTCTATGGGCAATGGTTGTGGTTCAGTTGGTCAGGAGGGGCAAACAGGTGAATTTATAATCACTATGCAAACCTAACCTAAAAAATTTTAATTAGACACAATTTATGCAAGCTGGTATGGGTCCCAGGTTAAAGTGTCATGAATATTTCCATATTGATAAAACCTATATGGATAATCTTTGAGTATACATTCTTTGTAAACTGATTGAGGTTTCAAGCAAACCTCTGTTGGGACAAAATTCTATTATTTGGGATTTGATTGAAATGTATTTAATTGTCTGTCTTTTCGTTTTTAGCTGTTTCTCTAGTTACATACTGTTTTGGTACTTATCACATAATATTTATTTACAATAGCTCAGCTTTAGCATATATGTTACAAAATGTTCTCTTACCTCTTTCATTTCTTCAAATGTCATCAACAAAACTGTCTCTGTGTCGAGATGTTGATTCCAAGCAACAGCATGGTCAAAGTAGGAACCCCAGACCACTGAAGCAGTCAAAATAACAGAATTATTCACACATTCTCAATGCATATAACACATTTTTATTTACCGTAAGAAATATGATGTAAGCCATAACATGTTTGGTATTTACAAACATGATAATACATCCAAACTGTAAGTGTGCCAACATCCCGAAAAAAATTATTTAAATAGACAAAAGTTTCCTCCCAAAACTGTCTCCCTGTAAAGGGACAAGGGAACTTTAAGGGCACGACGTACATAAAACCACGACGTGGTTCTTTTTATTGAAGGCAACCACAGCTTTCATAACAGAATATTTTATATTATGCATATTTCACAAACAAAAATGATACAGTATAAACATCCATGTTGTTACACATCCATATAAAACATTTTCAAGTATATCCAGGTAGAAAACACATTGTACCATCCTGACGGGTTTTGCGGCAATCCGCTTTCTCAGGGAGTTTCTGTGCATTGTATGGAATGTATATAGTGTTCTGAATACATAGGCACAAAATCAATACAGTAATCCACAATAGTTATAGTGCAGGCATGAATCTTGTATCTACTCACTTAGAACTAATTGTATCATGATCGTATAATAAGGTCCTAGTAATCGACCAATAACCATAATAATGGGTGGAATTTAGAACAGCAGGAGAACGGGAGGAAAAAATATATCTATCCCCTTCTATATCATAGTCCATAGGTGTATTTAGTGCCAGCACTAAATAATGTTATACATACCTACAATTATAAAGTTAATAAAATGAAAAGGTTATCAATATGTTAAAACTTAGTACACTACCTTTTCCGCTCATAAAGTCTGAAAACAATTCATCAAAGCTATTGTAGTTGGGAAGGATCGGATTGCTATTGTAGAAGTGAAACAGTGAAACAGCTGTATCTTTTGGGTTGCGAAACATCACCAACATCTATCAGAAACATACGTTCAAAATTAGCAAGTGTTTAGTTCCCTCGTTCCTCCCTTATCAAATAAAACAATCGTGACAATATATACATAGATGCTTCGATTTTTTTGTACGATTTCTTCTGACCGATCGACCGTAGTGATTGAACATTTACAAATTGATGCATGTTTAATGTGCGCTATCGACTGAAAGGATGAGAAATTGCATGAAAAATTGATCCGGCAGGGATCGGACAAGTCTGTAATTTTTTGTCACTCTATTGGGAATCAAAAGACATTATTGGAGACTTTAAGATCTGCCCTTTCGAGCGACCCATGCAGGCCTCATCCCACGTCCATCATTTCCAATTGCCTTTTTTTGTGTAGCATCGATCGATTAAAAAAGGTTGCACTTATCGATCGAAATGTATGACTTATGATCGCAACTCAAATGCATGTCGTGATCGTTTAACAAATTGATCTCTGGGAAATCTAAGCGTCTATGGCCAGATTTAGTCATAAAAATTCTATCAAAATTAAACAAAGATTTAATGTAAATTCCAATTCCAAAATTATGTAAATCTGATGTAAAAAATAAAAAAATAAATTAAATATTTTTTCAAGCAATTTGTTTATTCTTGTTCATCCACTGTTTGATAATGCAATACCCTACTCGCCAGAAACCATAAGACCCCTAAAATTTTAGAAGGTCTGAAGTTCACTCAACCACCTACAAATGCAAGAAACCCCTTTGGGATTACGTGGAGTTTTGCATGAATTGGTCATAAAATGTGCTCTGATCTTCTTGGTCACACCAATAGAAAAACAAAATGTTACACAAACATTATATGTTCTAATGTTTTATTGAACATAACATGTAAACAATTACAGTGCAGGGTGGAAAAAGAATGTGAATCCCTAGCCTAATGACTTCTTCACTTCTCCAAGAGCTAATTGGAGTCAGGCATCTCTCATCTGGTAGAACTTGCACATTTGGTGACAAAATGGTGACTAAATACTTTTTTCCCCACTGTATGTACATGAATGTAACGTATAATACATACACATTCTTTTGGCCATACAGGATAGGAAATAAAATCATTGCTGCCAATAATGCCTTCTAGAGATGGTTGTACAATTTTTAATTATTGATCTGTTAATTGCAAGGCCCTTGAATGTATAATCACCAAAACTGTAGCGTAGAATTTTGGGAACATTACAAAAGCCTATTATTATTATTATCATCATTTATTTATATAGCGCCAACATATTACGCAGCACTGTACAAAACATTACAGTTGAGATGCAACACAAGATAGCACACAGGTACAGGTTATGACACAGGATGAGTAGAGGACCCTGTCCGATTGGTCTTACAATCTAAAAGGTTGGGAAACAGAGTATACAGTAGGTGGAATGTGGGGGGGGGGGGTACTGGTATGGTGGTGAGAACATGGGTAGGCCAGACTGAAGAGGTGGGGTTAAAGGACTTTTTTAAAGGTGCCAAAGGTGGGAGTCCAAGGTTGAAATCACAAATACTGATAGATACAATACTACGTCTGTAGAAGAAGAGAGTGATCTACAGTAGAGATTCAGCAGAAGAAGCAGGGAAAACTAGCCTTAGCAGTGAGTAAGTCATTGGCAACCTTAGTGATAACTTTTTCAGTGGAATGAGAAGAACGGAAAGCTGTAGTGGAGGGGATCAAGGAGGGAATTTACATTTAGGTTGCCAGCAAGTCTTTTGTATACAAGGCACTCAAGCAGTTTAAAAGCAAAAGGAAGAAGAGTGATTGGCCAGTATCTAGAGTGAAGTGAGAGGTCAAGCGATGGCTTTTTCAGTATGGGGAGAACTATGGCATGTTTGAATTAGGATATGAAAATACCAGATGAGAGAGACAAGTTGAATAGTTGAATAGTGCAGGGGCAAGGATGGTCAAATAGATCTTAAATAGATCAGGAAGCATTAGGTCAAGTGGGCAGGTGGTAGAAGAAGAGGAAGAAAGTAAGGAGGGAACTGGAGGAGATATCATGTCTGATGGCATCAACTTTGTCTTTGAAATATGTGGTCAGGTCTTGGGCAGAGAAGGTGGCAGTGCTCTAGAACATTACACAAAAGTCACAACATTTAAAAAAAAAATTGATTTCCTTCATCACCGAAAATTGAAGTATTGATTCCATGTTTAAGGGTTTAGCAATTAACTCACCAAATCAGTTAGTCAAAATTTAACACAGTCACATAAAAATTTGGTACCATCTTTACTTTTCATTAGTATGTCCCAATATGTATTTTGAGCATCAAGATATATTTTATTTCTGTTGTGTTATTGTTAAACAGTGAATGTGAATGATACATTTTCTATGCCATACCTTTACTTTCTTGTCGAGGAATGACTTTGGGATGTTGTCATAATGGAAATGTGTTGCTAAGAATCTTGGTGAAGTGTCAGCTTTTAATATCTGCATTATCAAAAGGTAAACAAACAAAACAACAGGTTAACAATGTTTTTTTTATATTTTTATTACATTTTTGTCAAGTTAAAGTGAACTATACTTTATGTTTTTTATGTTTTATACTTAAATGTTTTCCTTACTGTCTGTACTGCCAGTGGATACAAGTTTGATATGGTGCTTTAGGGGTCTTCACAGTAACATCCTATAGAAGTTCATGGGATGTTGATCCATCGGTATAAGTATATCCCATTTAAGCACATATAAGGATTACTGTATGGACAGCCTGGTGCAATATTTGGCCAGATGGTACATAAGCAATAAAATAGATTGCCACTATGGCAGATGTAAGTTAGAATGCAGGTGGAATTTGAGAAAGGAGCACATTAAGTATTTTACTGTTTATTATTTAGAAAGGGGGATGGGGGTTATTCATTTGTGAATTTGTTTTTCAGCCTTCTATATCTCTTTAATTAATATAATGTTATTGTGTAAGATATGGAGTAAGTTTTGTTCTTTTTGGGAGAAAATTTTATATCTTTAAAGGTCTAAGTTTCTAAAAAGTATACAATAGTATACAACACAGGTCGATGCCATGAGATAATTGAGCCATCAAGCTCAACACGATGACATCATCGTACTGAGCTTGATATAGAAGGAGCTGTAGGTGCAGCACTGCTGCATCATCGAGCTCAGCCGATGCTTTGCATGGGGACCCATCCAAAGCAGTGGAGATTGACCGTGAGGAGTGGCCGCATCAGGTGGCCGCTAGATAGATGGCCGCAAGTGTGCACGTCATGTCAAACGGATATCGTCAGGTGTATGGGCACCTTAAGTGAAGCCTAGATTTTAGATGTCAGGGTCAGATGATAAAGGTAGTCATATGGTTAATATGAGCAACACTTTACTTACATACATATCATTGTACATACCTCAAATTTTTCAGGGGATTTGAATTCTATCATTGGGATAACAGCAGATGGGTTTTTGTTGTGCACTGCATGGATAATATTATGTAAAAGCATGGAAGCCCAGTTAGAGCCTAAAGACATTAAGAAGAAGAAATTACAATATGCAAAACATGAACAAAATGCAAAAGAATGAAGAAGGGCAGGAGTATGTGAGGAGTTACTGCCTAGTAATTTCATGGCCACTGCAGCTGCAGTGCGGTACAGTACTGCTCAACATCATCGACTACACCTCCCAATGTGGGGACTCAATAAGAAAGTGTGGTCCCCATGTCTGCACCCACTGTGTGTTTACATACATTGAGAATTTGGGTGTGAAATATGTATTTTAAATTATTTATTTTGTAATTATGTATTATAAGTACTTGAATGTCCACATTGTAACTGCCAAAAAATTTAGGTGTTTTGTATGAATTGTTGGATTGATAATACTGGATTCAATAAAGACTGTATACTAATCATTGTTATACCCACTACTGGTGCCTTAAAAGTCCCTCTCTTTTTGGAGCCCCTAGTCTCTCACATTGGGAGGTGTAGGCGATGATGCTGACTGCATCTGTCCTTCACTCCCCATATCCTTCTTATACTATGATGTTTCATGGGATGTGGCACAATTCACATAGATAAAGAATAGGGAACTTATGCAAGGTACACAGGTTTCCAATGTGGGATTTTTGCCAATAAAGAACATGGTTTAAAGATGCAGTGATTTACCAACTGCGGGGGCATCTGTTACTAGACAAAAACTGCACCACAGTGGCTGTTAAAAAACACACATTTTTATCTGTGTATAACATATGCATAGTTGTTCTAGTAAAATTTCTACGGCAGAATAAACAAAAAAGCACATTATCAATGTGAACAGCTGGTATTCTCTGATTTTGTTTATGTATCATTTTCCCCCATTATCCTTTCCTGGATAGGATAAAATATAATAATATTAAAAAAAAAGTTTTAAGAAATTTTTAAAAAGATTACTTTTTACTACCATATAGTGTGATTGATTTCATACCAATCGATTCCTTCCCTAAGCCCTGTGCGCTACATCTTACTATTGGATACAAATCCATTGAAATGCATAGAAAAAACGTCACAAACTTAAACAATCAACTGAAATTTACCAACATGTCCAATGAATTATGGATCACTTTAGTTAAATCGATTCAGGTAAAATATATTTTAAAACAATCAACTTAAAACAATAGTTTTTTGCGTTGATCAAACAGAAAAATAAAACCGTATATGCCCAGCTTTTTACATGGAATTTTAGGCTGTTATCTGCTCACTAGTGATGGCCGAACTGCCTGCAAGGCGGACAGTTCGGCCACGAACAAACATGTTCGCCCTCCTTCTCGACGGCGAACAGGGCGGGTCGAACACCAGCCCTCTATTCTTCTTCCGGTGGGATCATGAGCAGCGAGAATTTTTTCACTGGAGACCAGGCAGAGAACCCGGTCTTTCAGTGAAAAGCCGGCTCGTAATCCCGGATGTGATGTCAGTGACGTCACATCCAGTAAGCACAACCAGGAACTGTTAGGGTTTTCAGATACAAATTTAAATCTGCCCATGAACGGGCGGACAGCGGACTTTTTCTTAAGTCCGATCCGCCCGTCCGCGGATGGACATAGCCTTTCTAAAGTCCGAACCGCCCGTCCGCGGATGGACATGGCCAAAGTTCGGCCATCACAACTGCTTACTTTGCACTCCCTCTTTAGAAGGTTTGTGCCAGTAGGCTACAACTCTTAAAAACATAGTTCCACAAGCTTTTCTTCTAAAGTTGCCACTCTAGTACATTTTACAATTTTACTGCACAGTAATGGTCCCCACACATGCAACGAGCCACAGCCGATTTTGCCGCAGACCGATGTGCATACATGCTCGCGGTCGCCTACCGATTCCCCCATTGAAACTAACAGCCGGCACACAAAGGGTGCCCGCCGATGCTGTAATCAATGGAGAGCAGCATGATGACATGGCACACAGTTTTTAAAGGAACTCGGCTGGTCGGTTGTTCCAAACATCTTGGAGTACTAAGCACAGATCTTCTGTGTTGGCTTCCTCACACACTTCTGTCTCTCCTGTAATACCAGACATACTCGATGATGTTGAGATCATGGCTCTGTGGGGGTCATACCATAACTTCCAGGACTTCTTGTTCTTTTTTTACGCTGATGCTAGTTCTTAATGACTTTGGCTGTATGTGTGGGATTGTTTTCCTACTGCAGAATAGATTTGGGGCCAATCATATGCCTCCCTGGTGGTATTGCATGATGGATACGTATTTCCCTTTATTTCTCAGTATTGAGAGCAACATTAACCTCCTGGGCGGTTTGCCCGAACTCAGTTCAGGCGCAGTTTGATCGCTGATCAAACTGCATCCATGCCAAGATCGAGCCCAAACGGCACCTCTCCGTGTGCCTGCGGCTCTGAGCCTTTCCGGCCCCATGTCTTTGGCGTCATCTGTGACGCTGAAGGGAGGGGCGGTGCCATAGACCTCCATGTTAATGGAGAGGGCGCCGCTCTCCTCCCCACACACCGCCAGCGTCTATTTGACACTGGCGGTGTGTAGAGGCAGAGCCGGCAATCACAGTGTACTCCGCCGCGATTAAGGGGCAAACGGCTTTTCGTGCCATTATAAATGGTGCAAAAAGCCGGTAACGCCCAGAGGGTTAATCTGACCAAATCTCCAAATCCATTTCCATTTGCAGAAATCCAAATCTCCAAATCCATTTGCAGAAATGCAGCCCCAAAGTTCAGGGAAGCTCCCCCAGGATTAACTGTTGCCTGCAGACACTCATTATCGTAATGTTCTCCAGCCCTTTGGCGAACAAACACCAGTTCCTATGTTTTCCTGTCTACTTGAGTCGCTTGGCTTTCCATGTCGGAGGTATGGCTTTTTGGCTCTTCAATGAAGACCACTTCTGCCCAGACTTCTTCAGATAGACAGTAGATGAGTGTACCTGGATTCCACTGGTTTCTGCCAGTTCAAAGCTGATGGCACTACTGGACATCTTCTGATTTCAAAGGCAAATAAGCTTGTTGTGTCAATTAAATGACCTGCTGCACATGTTTCCTTGGCGACCACTGTGTCAACGATCCTCCATGTAGCCAGTTACTTAATGCTTGAACAGAGACCTTGCTGATGCAGTATAACTACCTTGTGTTTTTTGCTGCTGGGCTCAATCTTGCCATGACATAAAATTCTCTTCCACGACCTCACCTTGGTAGCAGAGTTTGGTTATTTCACCCAGTTTTAAGCCTCCTACACAGCTGTTTCTGTTAATGATGGTGTTTCAACCTACCTGTGACATTGATGATCATTAGCACCTGTTTGGTATAATTGGTTGATCATAGACCTGACTGGAATCCTATAAAACCCCTGACTTTGTGCAAGTGTACCTATAACAAATAATGCTACCTTTTGGTTTTAAGGCAAAAGGTAGTAACACCAAATATTGATTTGATATAGATTTTTCTTTTTTTTAGCTTACTTTGCATTTTGTAAATTGACAATTAACAATAATTTATTACATTTTTTTTCTTCTTTTACGCCTGCCTAAAACTTTTGCACACTACTTTTCTGTACAGGGATGTTGTATGGTAGAACTCGAAGATCTCATATATAGTCCTTAATCTTCGTAATCTTAAATATTTGAGATTCTGGCGAAATATCATGCACTGTGTTCACAATATTCGCAAGTGCTGATTTTGGCAATGAATTCACTCTATGAGTGTTGTCTCATGTGGTTATTACACTGCAGCTGCTATTCCACATTCTGCCACTAGATGTCGTCATGACAACACACATTGCATTTGCAATATTCGCATGTACAAGTGCCAATTTTCGCAATAAATAATGATGTAAGATATACATAATAATTAATAATATTATTATAGAGATCTAGAATTTTTACATTAGCTTACAATATTTGGAGAAATGTTGTGAATTTGAATATTGCCTATGCTGCTTATCACTATTTAAGCCAGCCATAGACATCTCATTTTAGCTTAAATTTTTCGGCAGATCGACATCATCACGCAGTGATGGTCATGACGAGAATCGGCCGCGCACCCTTTGGATGGGGGCTGGTCTAAAAATGATGGGCGATTTATGGCCGAATTTATGGTGGGCGGGTTCAATTTGCAGCCCATGGCAGTTGGCTGCAAATCGAACCATCTATGGCCACCTTAGAAATAGGTAAGAGACCTGGTAGATCTCTGTAATAATTCCATAGGGTGGGAAGCAAGGATCTATCTGTTCATTGGTCCACCTTTGCATGACTGCCAGTTTGTAAACCAAACAGGGTCCAATTAAGAATTTAAAAAGAAAAAATCAAACAGATTTAAAAATGAATTCCTGTTTGCACATGCATACAAAGTTGCATGTGCAAAGTGATTCTCTGTCCAAAAACATTGTTTTCTTCCAGTTAGGAGTGTTTTGAGGAAAAACTTTCAGGCTTTTGCACAAAACGTTTGTGGCACACTAAAAGTGGTGTTTTTCAAACACCTATATGGATGTAGCCTAAAAGTAGCCATACATGGGTCGATTTGTCATTGATCGATTCCCGATCCGATCATTCCTGGCGATCGTGAAATCGACGATTGATCGGATCGGGAATCAATGGAACACCACCTTGGGAATCTGATTTGTGGTCGATTTGGACATGAGCCGATCTCCAAAATGTCTGATTTCGCAAATTTTTTTTTATCACATATCAAAATACTGGAATGCATTCATAACTGGTGATGCCCCCATCCATAACATTTCCCTTTCTTAAATTTCTAACACTTTAAATACTTAAATAATTATTCAGTTAAGGCAAAAGGGTTCAGGGGTTCTTCACTTCTCCATTGTAAGGAAAAAAGGCTGATGTTGTTTTAATGTAAATTGAAATGACCACAGTTATTGTCTTAAACAATACTCGGATGTGTTTTAGTCTAGTAATATTATGAAAATCATAATTTGCTTTAAAAAAATTATTCTCTGTTTAGAACAAATTATACTGTTTATTTAATAATATCTTACCGCACTTGGGATAAGCCACCAGCATAACGTCATCCTCACGTGTCTCAAATGTTTCCAATGCTTGAAATGTCTCAACGTCGCATATTGCAGTAGGATACAACACTCCATTGTATGTAAAAATCATCTCATCCACTGGGATATTTTTTGATGCCTCAAGTGCATCTTTGACCCCTTGGAGAAATTTAGTCATATCTGCCATTGTAACGGAGCTGGGACGTTTAATGCTAAACTTCCTGAGCTTTATAGGTGGTTCTACTGCGTTTTCTTCTCTCAGCTTTCAGTAAAAGTGGTAGGCACAGGAGGGAGTAACTCTCATATCATTGGTAAACAATGATATGAAACTTCCAAACCCTTTATTAGTTGTGGGTGGGCGTTTCCAGTACATTTGCATCTCTTTGTCATAATTCTGAACATGCTATGATTGCAGTAGCATAGAGTGTCCCATTACTAAGTTGTGATTACCTAATTTCATTTTCATTGTGGTAGTTGGATGAAATGAATAAAATAAATAGTAGGCTTCTGTAGAAATCTGGACTTCATGTGCGTCATGTCTTTAGTGCCTCTTATGCACTCACTATAACATATTGACACAAGTCTTTGCACTGCAGCTTTGGGAGAATAGCAAGGGAATAAACTTTCTGTTATGAGAACAAAGTCCAGAAAGCTGGTTAGGTATGCTAACAATAATAGATAACTCAGATTTGATTAGACTTTTGCTGATTTACAATTCTGTCCTCACTCAGGTTACTCTCTAGTAGCTCTAAGAACAGATTGACATCTATGTGCTGCTCTAACTTATGTATCTCAATGTGGTGCAATGTCCCTTATTTTAAATTGCACACCTATTCTCCAGAACAAGAGTGTCAAACTTAATGCAGTAGGTCAATATAAAAAACTTGGACAAAGGAAGTTTTTCTTTATTTCCTCATCAAATATGACAATTAACCTTTGCATATGGAAAGTATTGCCAAAACAATTAAACTGGCATGTAAAATCAAGGCAAATAAAATGCACATTTGTGGTATTTATTTTTTTTAAAATATTTATGGAAAAATCTCAGGGGCCAAATATAATTGCACTGCGGGCTAGATTGCGACCACAGGCCTGAGTTTGACAACCCTGCTCTATAGGAACATATTGCAACATAAATTGTCAGCCTTGCATTACAAAATGGTACTCTAAGGTGGTTTCCTGGGCTTCAGTTGCTCTTGACTCTTCTAGGTAACTGACTAAAGCTGGACATATACAGTTAGGTTTTCTATTTGATCGACTTAAACATTTGATCATATTACATTTGGATCGTTTTTAACGACCATCTAATGTAGTGGTGGGCAACTGAGGTGATATGGAGGGCCACAAGTGCGGCCCTCGGCATCACTAAAGGGCCGCACATATCATGTAGAAGCGCCAAAGTTGAAGCCGGGTCAGCATATGACCACTACACATGGTGATATATAGAATGCCCCATATACATGAACAGAGGTCATGTGCCTCAGATATTATCACAGTAGTCATGTGGAAGTATTTAGCTATTAGCTTTAACGTACCCCAATTAGAGTGCTCATCTGGAGGCTCAGCGAGTCCCTCTCCTCCTCTTACTGCACTGAGAAGTGGAGGACGTGTGGAGACGAGGACGTGTGGGTGGAGGGTCGGTGAACAGGTGAGTTCTTATGCCATATGCATTAACAGGTTTTGGGGACCGCAAGTGGAGGACCAAGAAAGGCCGCCAAACAACATCCAAAGGGCCGCATGTGGCCCTCAGGCCTCAGGTTGGGCACCTGGGATCTAATGTGATGAATTTCAAACAGATTGATACCTTTCCTTATCCCTGCCAGATACTTGTGATTGAAATTTACCAAAATGATTTTATATTCAATTTTGATAAAATGTTTGGATCCAATTTGATTTTAATCCAAAAAAGGAAATGATTTCCTCTGTATCTACTTCCTATTCCAAAAATCCCAAATCTCCTTTCAGCATGCAGCCAGCTGTGGTGACGCTGGTGGAGAGAAGCATCACCAGATTCAGATGTGAATTTTATTGAGTGTTTTTTTTTAGTTTCTTTGCTCAATGTTAAAAAGCTGGCCAATCCAAAATTATGGAAAATTGTGATTCATACTTACCTGTAATTATTCTTTCCTGGCCAATACCTCATGCCAGCCCCAGTAAGAGGTAAGGCATACATGATATATATATATACAAAATAATCCGCCTACATATAAAGTTATATTTGCCAACATCCCAGTATTAAAAAAAGAGAAATAGGAAAAACTTCAAGAGAAATCTCCAAGTGGGCAATGGGGCTTTAACGGACATAAGATAGAGAACACAATTGATTTTATTAAAAAAAACAGCAATTACATTGTTATCAATAGCATGATTATGAAAAAAATATTTACAGCCATATAGACATGTAAAAACAAGAAGGGGACAATGAATGGCACAGAGTGATCAGAAGGGGAGAGGGATTGGCACAGAGTGATCAGAGAGTGACAGACATCTTTAAATGACTGCATTTACATTGACAAGAATAATTGTACAGTTCTACATTTATTTGACTACTATACAATAGGTTTAGACTTGATTAAGGAATCTAAGGTACCATATAAAAACACATTAAAATGTGCAGTATGCTTGGTAGTTTATCATTTTCCCAAGTTTTGTTCCAGCAAGATACTTTTCATACTGTTCATCCACCTCTTTGCTCTGTTCTTCAGTAAAAAGATTTTTCCAGTCCCCCACTTCTCCTTTAAAAAAAATATAGATTTAGAGTAACAATTAAATTGTAATCCTATACTTGCCTCATAATAATAAAAACATACAAACTATACTTATTGATGATCCATTTGATCAGCTCATTTTAAGAATAGACAATACTGTATGCAGCTCATGGTTAGCACAACAATGATTGAAATAGTTTTAATAACATACCCTTTCGAAAGAAAGCACTTCCAATTTTTCCATGTGTGTTGCTGGATTTCTCTTTCATAGATGAAAATGTTGTTTTTTCCTGTACGCACTTGATCTGCTCATCTGTCAGACCTAAGCCATAGAAGTCACTTATTTTCTGCAGTTCTTTTGGAAGGTCCTTAAAAAAAAACATACACATATTTATAGCAATTACAAATTTTATAATGGCAAAATGATATTTGTATTTTATAAAAAAAACTAGATTAGATAACTTTCTCACAATAGGCCTAGGCCTTGTTATTAACTTACCTCATGGTAACATTAATTACACTTTTTGCTTCCTAAGGTAATATGGGAAATACAAACCGATTACCATGTCATCAGTTTGTACAGTGGCTTGCAAAAGTATTCGAACTTTTCTACATTTTGTCACATTTCAGCCACAAACATGACTCAATTTTATTGGAATTCCACGTGAAAGACCAATACAACGTGGGAAGTGGAACGAAAATCATCCAAATTTTTTTTACAAATAAATAACTGCAAAGTGGGGTGTGCGTAATTATTTAGCCCCCTTTGGTCTGAGTGCAGTCAGTTGCCCATAGACATTGCCTGATCAGTGCTAATGACTAATGTGTAATCTAATGTACAAATACAGCTGTTCTGTGACTGCCTCAGAGGTTGTCTAAGAGAATATTGGAAGCAACAACACCATGAAGTCAAAAGAACACACCAGACAGGTCAGGGATAAAGTTATTGAGAATTGTAAAGCAGGCTTAGGCTACAAAAAGATTTCCAAAGCCTTGAACATCCACAGAGCACTGTTCAAGCGATCATTTAGAAATGGAAGGAGTATGGCACAACTGTAAACCTACCAAGACAAGGCCGTCCACCTAAACTCACAACAAGGAGAGTGGTGATGCAGTCAAGAGGCCCATGGTGACTCTGGACGAGCTGCAAGGACTACAGCTCAGATCTGTCATAGGACAACTAATAGTCGTGCAATAGCACAAAGTTGGCCTTTATGGAAGAGTGGCAAGAAGAAAGCAATGGTTAACAGGAAAAGCATAAGAAGTCCCGTTGGCAGTGTTGCGCACCAAGCAATGTGGGGGAAAGAGAGCAAAACATGTGGAAGAATAGTTGGCTCTGGTCCGAGAGAACAAACATGGGAAACTTTTGGCAAATGGGCAAAATGCTCATGTCGCGTGGCGGGGAAAAACTAACCACTGCACATCACTCTGAAACACCATCCCCACGTCAATATGGTGGGCAGCTCATGCCTCTGGGGTGCTTCTCCTTCAGGCAGGGACAGGGAAGCTGTCCGATTTTGATGGGAGATGGATGGAGCCAAATACAGGGCAATCTTGGAAGAAAACCTCTTGGAGTCTCTTAAAAGACTTGAAAGATAATAGGTAGTTGTGCACAACCTTCAGCAGTGATTACACAGCTATAGTGATATCAGTGGCCAGAAAGGCCCTCAGTTGGTGTATGGGGCCTGAGCAAAGATAACTGAGTAAAATGGAGTCAGTATGAGGGGTGGGTGTTTAAGTTGTGTGTAGGTGTGCAGCTATCAAAATGGAGGAGTGTGGCCCCCTGTAACAGACAAATAAGAACAAGGACAGAGGCGCGCAATCTAGTACAACAAATGGTTAAATCATGTGGAATAGACATGATAAAACAAAATGAAACCAAAACATACAAGTTACTCACATTGAGAGAGGTTTACAAGGGTGGATCTCTCAGGGCCATGTGTTTTCCTATTGAGCCCCCCAGCATCTGTAAGCAGGAAGTGATCTCATCCCCAACCAGGAAGTGAGGTCCTCCTGGAAAACACATGGCCCTGAGAGATCCACCCTTGTAAACCTCTCTCAATGTGAGTATCTTGTCTGTTGTTTTGATTCATTTTGTTTTATCTTATCCTATTCCACATTATTTAACCGTTTGTTGTACTAGGTTGCGCGCCTCTGTCCTTGTTCTTATTTTAAAAGACTTGAGACTGGAGCAGAGGTTCACCTTCCAGCAGGACAACGACCCTAAACATAAAGCCAGGGCAACAATGGAACGGTTTAAAACAAAACATATCCATGTGTTAGAATGGCCAAGTCAAAGTCTAGATCTAAATCCAATCGAGAATCTGTGGCAAGATCTGAAAACTGCTGTTCACAAACGCTGTCCATCTAATCTGACTGAGCTGGAGCTGTTTTGCAAAGAAGAATGGTGCTTCTACAAAGTAATGACTCAAGGGGCTGAATAATTACACACACCCGACTTTGCAGTTATTAATTTGTAAAAAATGTTTGGAATCATGTATGATTTTCCGTTCCATTTCTCACATGTACACCACTTTGTATTGGTCTTTCACGTGCCATTCCAATAAAATTAAATCATGCTTGTGGCTGTAATGTGACAAAATGTGGAAAAGTTTAAAGCTTTTGTAAGCCACTGTATTTCCAGTTCACCCTAACCCACCTGTCTGGAATGCCTATGCCTTTATTACAATTCAAGTGAGTAGCTAGGGAACCCCACACCTTCCTAGCATCATCACTGAGCACAGCTGGAGAAGGTAAGCTACCCCTAGTGTGGCTCAGGGTTACCAATTTTTCTATTTCGATTTCTACCTTGAGCCTGTTACCCTCCCCGTCCTGCCGTGTCACCCAGACCAGGAAGGCTTGATCATCAGCGTG
>CM070035.1:120615476-120645130 GCA_036250615.1 Ptychadena robeensis | reverse complement strand
AAGACCGCCTTCCGCACTAGGTATGGACACTTCGAAAGTCTTGTGATGCCTTTTGGACTTGCAATGCCCCAGCCTTTTTCCAGTCATTCATAAATGAAATTTTCCGAGATATTTTAGACCAATTTGTTCTCGTTTATTCAGACGATATTTTAATTTTCTCTCCTGATTTGAACTCCCACAGAACACACGTCCGTTCTGTTCTCACCAGATTACGAGAAAACTCCCTCTTTGCTAAACCATCCAAATGGGGAGTGGGAGAAGAGTACCATCCAATTTTTGGGCCTCATCCTCACACCTTCTGGGATCTGCATGGATCCAACAAAGATATCGGCGGTTTTGGAATGGCCCACACCAAAATATCGTAAATCGGTTCAAAGATTTTTAGGTTTCGCTAATTTCTATAGACGCTTTGTAAAAGATTTTTCTAAGGTAGTCTTACCGTTAACTAGGTTGACGAGCACCAAGTTACGATTTGTATGGTCTAATGAGGCCCAAAGGGCATTTGATACACTTAAGAAACTATTCACCTCTGCTCCTATCTTGCGCCATCCTGACACTTCAAAACCGTTTGTTGTAGAAGTAGACGCTTCGGAGTCTGCGATCGGGGCAGTCTTATCCCAACGTAGTGGAGAGAAGGACATATTACATCCTGTTTCATTCTTCTCGCGGAAACTGACGCAAGCAGAAAAAAACTATGATGTGGGAGAACTATAGTGGGGTGGCTATAAAAGCTGCCTTAGATGATTGGCGCTACTTATTGGAAGGAGCAAAATGCCCTTTTGTTGTTTTTACAGATCATAAAAATTTAGAATATCTGAAGCACGCTAAGAGATTAAATCCCCGTCAGGCCCGTTGGGCCTTATTCTTTTCTAGATTCCAATTTACTGTCACCTACAGACCTGGATCCAAAAATGGGAAGGCGGATGCCTTATCGAGAATGTACACAGACTTCTCAGCACCCTTACAACCCGAGACAATTCTCAACCCTAAATCCTTCTTACTACTGCCAAATCTGGCTGATCTCCTAAAAACCCCTTTAAACGTAGTCACTCCTCCAAACACTTCAAGGATAGGGGAGTACTTATGGCACGATGGGAAATTAGTAGTCCCTAATAATCAGAGGCTTACCATCCTCAAATCATGTCATGACAGCCCTCTAGCAGGGCATCTGGGCATCGAAAACATTCTGGTGGCCCACGCTAGCTTCTGACTGTTCTGCATACATTGGATCTTGTGAAATCTGCTGTAGAGCAAAAACACCTAGACAGCTTCCATATGGGTTGTTACAACCATTACCAGTACCTGAAGGACCGTGGAAGTTCATCTCCATGGACTTTATTGTTGACTTACCCCTCTCACAGGGACATTCTGTTATCCTTGTTATTGTGGATCGATTCACTAAACTGTCACATTTTATTTCCTTGAAGGCTCTTCCGTCTGCTTCTGAAACTGCGGAACTTTTGGTACAGCTTGTGGTACGGTTGCATGGGGTGCCTGAAGAAGTGTTGCATGGGGTGCCTGAAGAAACGGGCAGACTGAAAGGATGAACCAGTCGCTAGAACAATATCTGAGGTGCTACACCCAAATCTCGCAAGATGACTGGTTCTCTCTTCTACCTATGGCGGAATTTGCCTTAAACAACTCGGTGCACTCGGCTACAGGTATGACTCAGTTTTTTGCTACTTATGGGTACCATCCCACATCATTTCCTGGTTTGCCTTCTGTCTCACAGGTGCCTGCTGCCTTGGATCGTGCTCGATTTTTCGCCAATTCTCGTAGTACTGTTCGATCATCTTTGGAATACGCTCAAAAGGTTTCCAAGGACAATGCTGACCGAAGGCGGTGTCCTTTTCCACCCTTAGCCCCTGGGGACAAGGTGTGGTTGTCTACGGCCACTCTGTGGGTCCTTTTCCTGTGGTTTCTCTTGTGGGGTCTGCAGCGGTTAGATTGCGGCTGCCTCCTTCACTGAAGGTTCACCCAGTATTCCATCTCTCTGCGTTAAAACCGGTGGCAGTGAACCCTTTCCCGGGGAGGGTTGCTCCCCCTCCTCCTCTTCCCGTTGCTGGCGGAGACGAATTTGAAGAAGAGAAGATCCTCGATTCCCGCTGGTCTCGCAGGAGACTGCAGTATCTTGTAAAAAATTCAAAAAAGGTATTTTTTAAATGATAAAATCTCAAAAATATTATTTATTTTATTGATTACTTATTTTTTATGATAAATTTCAAAACAGTATGTATTCATATTAGTTTTTTGTTTATATTAAACATTTTTATTAATTTGGAAATGTGTTTCGTGTTTTCTTTTTACGTGTTTTCTTTTTTACTTATTGTATTGGATACAGTACAATTCCCTTTGGCATCCTGTCTCCCTGGTGTGATGGAACTGGTGACATCACACCAGGGGAGAGAGGGTTAACTTCAAAGGGGCATATCTGGGGAATGACACTGAAAACTGTTTTCTCCATAGAAAACTGTTTTAGTGCGATTTACTTTTTAATCTCCTGCGGCCAATTATTATATATTGTATATCGTTTGTTTACTTGAGGAACCTCATCTTCATACATTGCCCTGAAGAAGCCCCTGAACCAGGGAAAACGTGTTGGCCCTCAGATGCTCTATGATTCATCACTCAAAGACCTGGTCTACGAATACTAATTGGAAATTCCTCCACGGAAATGGTCTAACCTACCTTTTTTTATACTCTTTGACTGACTAATCTATTTTAGAAATTGTAATAAATATTGTTGTATTTGCATTCATCTGATCGATTGTTTATACTTCAGCACCCTGAAAATCCCTAGGGTTTGTACACCCCCTGCTCTAGTTGGTGTGAGCCACTTGAGATTGCATTTTGTGGGTGGAAAGAAAAAGAAATCACATTTAAGTCATATCTTTGTTTCTGATTTCAAACTGTCATGGACAGCATTAAGATTGATATGAAGGTACGAGAGTACAGCAGCTTTCTTAATTCTCAAATGGAAGACGTTTGACACAACCAGGACTTTTCCATGAGCTGGTCACTCTGACAAACTGGGTTCCATATATCTGGTTAAGAGATGTTACAGAAGTAGAAGAATAACTGTAGCTGGACTTTATGGTAGGGCAAAAGCCATGACAGACTTAAGCAGGGTACAGACATGAAGATATGGGCCAGATCGATGGCCATTTCGAGCACCGTGCGCACTCAGGGCCATCTATCTGGCCCATATCATATGAGGCCATTGCTGTTTTCGAGCTGGACCAATCAATCCCACTTGAAAACCGCCATATCGGACATGACTGGTAAAAACGGCGCATGTCTGTTGCTTTACATGGAAACCGTGGGTCTCCATGTAAAGCATCGGCTGAGCTGGTGAGAGAGCAGTCCCTTTTATATATAGAATATCCAACAAGGTTTACTAACCTGTTCGGCCGAGCGAGATCAATAGAAAAACAGCATACACGGGTAGATTTTGTCCCAGATTTCTGCACAACACAGTGCCTTGAATGCGCACGGTGCTTGGCTGTGCAGAAATCTGGGAAGAAATTGAATATTCCAGCCTTTAGGGAGGTCATAGTGTCTTTATAAATAAATCGTCAGTAAGATACTTTCACTTCTAAATATAAGGTGTTCTAAAGAATGTTGTAATGTGTGCAGACAACAGTATACATATCCGGTTCAAACCAAAATAGAAAATAAAAATACGTTATTTTATTGTGGCCTTTATTTAATAAACATAAAACATGATATAGAGATATAATAAAAGAAGTTAAAATGTGCAGTATTTTTCATAGTTTATCATTTTTCCCAGTTTAGTTCCAGCAAGATACTTTTCAAACTGTGCATCCACCTCTTTGCTCTGTTCTTCAGTAAAAAGACTCTTCCAATCCCCAACTTCTCCTTTAAAAAAAGTGTAAAACTAAATCAGTTATCATATTATTAGAGTTGAAACCAAAACATCATGCTGTACATATTTCTTACAGTAACAACAATTAACAATGCAGAATGTATGCTGCCAAAAGGTCAAGCCAACTTGTACATTTGGACTTTTCAAATAGCTTTTCAATTTTGAAGATGGGGGTGGGTCAAGAGTAGCTGTTGTAACATTTTTATATGTTCACCCCTAAGCATACAGTAGTATTGACTGGAAGGGTTGTCAATGAAACCATTGGAAATGTCTATATTTCTCAAATATTTTAGCAAATCATGTGTTTTTTCATATGTCTAGTTCAGGCACTAAAATGCGATCAGCAGGGGACTCAAGGTGTACAATTGGCTCATTGTATGTGTTATTTTTTTTATACTTTTTTTTGGGACAAGTGCCTCAAATTTTCATTTGGTAACAATGTCATGCTGTAATAGTTTTCAATTACTTCATCTACCACAGACATAAAAGCAGTTTTAGGTGAAATGTTTTACTTACTTGATGTTACTTGTATTTCAAATATCAGGTAAAAATAATAATCGCTTAACCTATCCATAGAAAATTCTCTTTTTTAATTTACTGTATTTTTCGGACTATAAGACAGACCTGTTCATAAGACGAACACCATTTTTAGAGCAGGAAAACCAGGAAAAAAAAGATTTGAAGTCTTCAAATCAATTGGGGGAAAAAAATCCCCTGCAGTACCAACTGCAGCCACAACTGAACTGGTGTCACACTATGGCTGTGTGTGTGTCAGGAAGCTGCCAGCGTGAGTTCAGCTTTCCCACACACAGCTCTGCATTGCTTATATCAGCAGGGCTCTCCTGATATAAATGGGAATTTCGAGCTTTAATATAGGATATGAACAAACACTTTTGCCAGAGATTATTGATTATACAGAATTTGACCAATTTCATATAGAAAAGATGATAAAATAACACGTAGAGGTATATTAATGTAGCTTTTGATTTGACTGGATAAACAGTTTTAGGTTAACAGATTAACAATTTATCAACTATCGTTTTTGTAGATTAAGCTTTGTGGGGTTTTATATGATCTATAATAACATACCCTTTCGGAAGAAAACATCCCCAAGATTTCCATGTGTGTTACTGGATTTCTCCTTCATGGATGAGAAAGTCGTTTTTTCCTGTACTGTCTTGATTTGCTCATCTGTCAGATCTAAGCCATAGAAGTCACTTATTTTTCTCAGCTCTTTTGTAAAGTCCTTCAAACGAAAAATATATACATAGCAATTTACTTATTTTATAATGTGTAATCAATAGCAACAGTTTATTGTACTACTATTACAGATTATGTAACTTCCTCAGAAGCATTTGATACAAAGGTGAGGGATGAATACTTTTATCCTTTCCTATCATGGGTAGACCTACTGAGATTTAACAAGTCAGGAAATCGCTAAGACTGAGGGCAGCACCATTGTTTTATGTGCATGTGTGGGGATGGGATAGAGAATGAAAAAAGTTCACCTGAGGTTTTGCAAAATGTATTAAAAAGAAAAAACTGTACATAAGTACATACGTACTGAAATGTACATAAGTATTCACAGACTTTGTTCAATACGTTGTTGATGTACCTTTGGCAGAAATCTCAGTCTTTTTAAATATGATGCTACAAGCTTAGCACACCTATGCTTGCCCATTTTCGCCCATTCCTCTTTGCAGCACCTCTCAAGTGTCGGTGCACAGCCAGAGAGGTTCAATTGAATTCAAGTCTGGGCTCTGGCTGGGGCAATCAAGGACATTCACAGAGGTGTCCTGAAGCCACTCCTTTGATATGTTGGCTGTGTTAAGATAAAGGTGTTTTTCCCCACCCTTCCTTTACCCAGCCATGAATTCCTAATTAAATCTGTACACCCTGTCATATCATTTATTGGTAAAAAAAAATTCTGCACATAAATGTACCAAAGCCAATACCAATGTCTAAGCATAAAATTAGGTATTGCTATAAATTGCTGGGCAAACACTTACCGCTTTCATGTCTTCAAATGTTAATACAAGGACATTTCCATCATTGATATGTTTCTCCCACTGGAGCGTGAAATCAAAGTATGATCCATAGATCACTAAAATAAAGGCAATACACAACATTTAGAATATGATTTAGCAAAAAAAAAAAGTCACAAACTGCCAAAAAAAAACTTGTGTTTGAGCATGGTTGGATGATTTGAATCAGAGCAACTTTATTTCATCTGATTAGCAAATGCTTACATTAGTTTGTAAAGGGAAAATTCACTTTGTATCATAAATGAGGTTAAGTTGTGGTTACTTCAATCAACTTTTCATATTAAAGCAAAGTTATTGTAGGTTTTACCACCTTGCTGTACTTTTCCCTTAAAAATATTATTAAGATATAAACCAACCACTCTTTCTTTTATGTCTCTCTTTCTCTATGTGTAGGTTTAATTCTTGTACCCGATTTAAAGATAGCAGGCAAAGTTTTTATATTCTATATATTCTAAAACATTGTCAACATTTTTCTTTTAAAGAGCATAATACATATGTATATTTAACAATATGTGAATGTGACGTATGTGTGTGAAGTGTGTGCTGGACAGAATAGTTTTGTTGTCTGTGTGTTTTTAAAGCCAAACAGACAGTACCATTTCCTGTTATGTAATCCTTGAAAAACAAATCCCAAGATTCATATGAAGGAAGCACTGGATTCTTATTGGAGAAATGGTAGTAGGACACAGCTGTGTCTTTTGGATTCCGAAGAATAAGCAACATCTGCAGTAATAAAAACAAGTTATTGTTCACTATATGTAATGCTAGCATTATATAATTAGAATTGCAAAATACATATGTAGAAATAAATGTATTTTTAAGATGTATAATAAAACGACATCTCCAGTTAAAAAAAATATGTTTTCTGAAACCCTTCTCTGATGTTCTTTCCACACGCTGTGCTCCTGATACTATGATTTGGGTCTGGGGGTCTTTTTCAGTGTAGCGCAGAACCAAATTCTAGTTATTTGTACTCCCTTTCTTAAACAATCAGAGAATACAGCTTTTCTTTACCATAGAACAGTGGTTATAAAACATTTTAGATCCCCGACTCCAGTGAGAAGGCAGACATTCCAAATACTGTGTCAATACATGTAAAGTGACATCACTCCCGGCACAATCGGGCAAATGTAATATCCCCTCCCTTTTATTTTCCGACCTGGCTTGTGTAAATGATGTGCAGGGTAGGAAGTTAGGAGGGAGAGTAACACCTCATCCCTCCTAAGTTAAGAGGTACGGGACATTTTTTACTCTTCTAACTTCCCCCCCTGCTTGTGGGCATCAGTGCTGCAATTTGGTAGCAGCAGCTCAGTTGCTTTCAGTGAACTCTGCAACCCCTGTGAAATGGTCGTTCGACCCCCACAGGGGTCCCAACTCACAGATTTAAAACTATTGCCCTAGAATGAAAGTTTTAAGTACAACTCAACTTAGTGTTTAACCTACTGGGCTATACACCCGAAGCCAGTAAAGGCGGTTTTCACTGGCTTTCCGGGAACCTGCAGAATTTCTGCATATCTGCAGGCTCACAGAGCTTTTCCAGCCCCATGCCTTCTGCGCCATTGGTGACACCAAAGGGGGCTGGTGGCGGCACCATAGATCTCCATGTTAATGGAGGGGGCGTCGCTTTCCCTGGAAACACACCACCGGCATCTTAATGACACCGGCGGTGTGAAGTGAGCTGGGAGGAGAGCTGGCAGTCACAGTGTTCTCCACTGCGATTGCCCAGGAAACGGCTTTTCATGCCATGAAAAATGGCGCGAAAAGCCCTTAACGCTTGAGAGGTTAAGGAATGGTTAAATCCCATGCCATGTTGTCCCACTTGGGATATTTTACTGTATTCTATGGCAACAATAAGGTCAACTTACAGACTCCTTTTTCACAAATGTAAATGGCTTGAAAAATAAAGTTAGAAGTATGGTTGGTAGTCTTTGAGTAAAATGGAACTTCCAACATTCATTGATGTTCTGATTGGAACTCAAAATGTTACATTTCCATAAACTTAATGACTATGGTTTAACTGTTTGCTTGTCAATATGCAGGACAACAATAAGGAATTTATCGTTGGAGCATTCAGTTTGTTACAGGATTTAGAACATTTGTTTGTTATTGGTGAAAGAGGATTAAATCTAGTAAATCTGTGGGTAGAACCATGTAGGCTAAAATAAAAATACATCCACTAAGCTAAAGGCTCAGTATTATTTATTTATTGGGAAAAAATTACTAGGAAGCTACAAATAATATATAATTATTTCAAATTGATAAACTGTAATTGATTCACTATTACTTTACCTTGGTCTTCTTTTCAAAAAAGGTTTTAGGAATATTTTCATATGTTATATGTGATGACATGACTCTTGGTGATTGCTGTTTATTCAGGTACTAAAGAGTAGAAAAAAAATAATCTGAACAGTTTTACAGTAAAAGTAAAAATTTGTACAAACTTTTTTGTTTTAGTCCCACAAATACCACATTTTCTGACCTATAAGACTCACGTTTCCCCCCAAATCAGGGTATAACCAATGTAAAGTATCTGCACATATAGTATAAAGCAGTGTAAATATATATATTTTTCTTATGGGCGTCTCTGCTAAGCCTATTTTTTTTATAGTGGATTTACCCCTGCACTTGCCAGGATATATAGACAACTAGAAGGAGAGAGGGGGAGGGAGGAGGGGAAGTGATGAGAGCAGAGCTCAAATAACAACAAAGCTGTCTCTGTTCCCTTCCATCCTGAGCCGATATTGACAATGCTTTATACATTACAGTCTTAGCTTCTGATGCATGTTATTGCACATGAAATATGGTATGTATTGGGCCTACTACTGAAGTCCACATAATGCAGTTATCTACTGTAATGTGGTCCACATCCCTTGTACGCACATATACAGAAACTAATTGTGGGGAATCTCCCTGTACCCCCTTGAATACCCATCCGTACGGTAGCAGTTCTGCTAGCTGTAAAACTCTCAACATCCCGAGCTGATTGCAGGTAGCAGTATGTACACTGCTTCTTCTAAGTCCCATAAATACTTTAAAACACTGATAGCAGATTCTGTTGACACACATAATCCAAAAAATGCCCTGATAACAAAGCTTGGTGTCACCCCCTTAGTGAATGACAGTAGGATCATCCTTGGTTATCCACACCCCCCTCACCCCACTAATAAAGCCTCTGTGTCATCATATGGTACCTTAGGCTAATATAGAATGTACATAAATACAGTTATAGTGTATGTTTTACCATATCCTGTATTTTTAACAGCTTTTTACAAACCTCATATTTCTCTGGCTTCCCAAACTCCAACATCGCTTGATCCAAAGTTGGTTCCTTGTTGTGCATTGCAAATAGCATTTCATGTAGTATCTGTATAGTCCAGTTTGTTCCTAGAATGCAATATAATAAGGGTTGGTGAGTTTTAGCAGTCAAACCAAAACATCTAAAGTTGCTGAAGCCCACTCAAGTAGGGGGAGTGGCCAGATACCAGGGATTATTAGGGTGCAAAAGTAGATACGGTAGGCTAAAGAAATTGCAGGTAAAACAATATTTATTTCAATGATTAAAATAGTCCAAATAAATTAGTCCACAAAAAAAGATTAAAAAAGACCATTTCCATGGGAATGTTTCCAATGAAGTGCCTCTAAGCCAAGTCCTTAGATAGTAGAACACCCCTTATGCAATGCGTTTTGCCCCATACAGGGGGGGGGGGCTTCTTCAGGGCAATATGTGGTTAATGGCAATGGTTTCTCTGAGTCAAGGTTTTAGGAGTCAAGCTACTTTATGAAAAGTATTACATGCAGTAGTGCATGTACTCTTCTAATAAAATGTGAGATGTGACTACAGTAATATATTTTAACTTCTTCATCTTTAACTTTCATAATTTGACATTGTTGATTTTGGCTCACTTAAAAATATGTTAATTTTAGATTTGAACTACAGCATCATGGTGTCAAACATTTCAACATATTGCTTTGTTTGCCAACAGTTTTGCCTGGTCTATCAGGGAACTAGAAACACCCCTGGTTCCCTGTAAACATTTAGAGTCTATAGGAATTTCTTGAATTTATTGTCAGAACAACCATAAAGGTTTTAGTGAGAAGGGACCAAAAGATTTAAAAAGCCCTCCACTCAAGCAACCAAATGCACATCCAGAACCCCTGTTGTACAAATCAAATATAGCCTTATGGAATAGAGCCATTAATTTCCAGCTGCATACAGCTGTTTTAGGCTCATTGGTCATCATCAGTGCAGTGTATGGAAACCATGGCTCTATGGAGTAGAGCTTTCGAGCCAAACACAGAAAAACAACCATAAAGGTTATGATGAAAAGGTACTAAAGAAATCTGTGTATCTGCGTCATTCCAGGTCCGCCCCAATCTGATGCAGGAGGGGCGGGGGGTAGGTGGCGCCATTTTGAGTTTGGTCTGCAGCTTTTGGCCAACCAGTCCTTCTGCACTAGTGCATTGTCAGACCACATCACAATACATGATTGTGTGCAGTTTCACTTTAATGCTGGCCTGCTTTGCATTGTATTTCCAATTAAATATACTGGAATCAGAAACATCAGCATGAGCAGAATGCACGTGCAGAGGGGAGGAGGGAGGGTGGGAAAAATGGCCCCTTAGGGGGAGAAACAGGTCGGTTCACAAACGGGACTTTAGGGATGTATTTTAACAGTATACATGATCTTAAAGCCCTATCGTGATGTGTTCTGTTGTCTTATTATATTTTAACTAATCTCCTTGGAGACAGTATTTAATGAAGACTGTTTTAAGCTTTTAAAATCTTCTTTGGCTGACGTATTGTATCTTGGTGCCATGAAAGCCAGTGTATGAGTTTTTCTCTGTTTAAACATACAGTATATGCAGTACATAAAATCCCCCTGAATTTGTATTACCAGCTCATGTGGTCAGGTCACTTCACCCAGAAGTCTTCACTGATCTAAACAAGAATTTTTTGGCAGCCCACGCAATATAGGCTTCATTGATGGCGAGATTTTCCTGGAAGGAATTTAAGCAATGTACGCTTTTGTTATTACAAAACCTGAACTGTTTAGCAGAGGATAATACACTGGGGCCCTCCCATTCACAAGTCACTTTGTGAAAGGAGTGGTTGTACACCAAGAATACGGAACAGAGAAATGACTCTGCAAACATGCTGACATGATTATAATCAGTGTGGTTGTGCTATATACACTTTTCTTTTGGGAAGGGCACTTTGAACAGAAAACTTAATCCTCCTAATAAAATGTTTTATGAAAAGATTAAACATAAAGCTTAACATAAAAACTGTACCTTACACAATTTACAGTATATGCATGTAAATATTGCGTAAATTATACATTATTAGGGACGGCAAGTTCCCCTAGGACAGGAGTGTCTAAACTTGTTGCAATGTGGGCCAGGTAATGTGAAGTGAAATGTGCGGGAGGCCAATTATTCAGCCTAAACTATACTATGCGGGAGATTTCTTCCTTCACACTTGCTTGTCATTATTATTGTAAAGAACTAGCCCTTTACTGCCCTAACACCGATAAAGACTGCCTCTGGGACTTGCAGTTCTCCCAGCTGTCCAGCCACATTTCATCTAACCCTAGAAGTTCTAACCATTCTCCTGTGGCAAAGGAACCAGTGAGAATATTCCCCAGCACTGCTCGCCTTAATGCTGCATCCTGATAGTCGGGATAATCTGCATGGTGAAGCAGCCATACACAGCCATAGCACTGTGTAAACCCCGACTGTATCATTCACAATGTGGTTTGTCGATGAGTTATCTTGCAGTAGAATTTTTCAAGGAGCATTTACCATTCCTCCATTTAAAATGTAGCCTTTTATGCTCCATATTACAACTGTCAGCAATATAAGATTACCTAAAGCTAAAAAAATATATATATTAAAAGGAAAATTACAAACATTCAGTAATATAATTGCATTATGAACAGAGCAGTTACAGTAATATATTCATCAAATGTACTTTTCTCATCCACACAATACAGTCCTATGAAATTTCAATATAAAAGTCACTTTCCTAATATAAACATATCCTGGTATAAACCATGGTAAATGTATATACCTATTTTTTTGCTAACATTAGAAATGTTAGCACAAAAACATTAAATCTCAAATTATTAAAGTTTACTTGGATTTAAACTGGACCATAAATACAATTTTGTAACATGTATCTTGTATAGACTAATCCTACTGTGTGATTGTACACCTAAATCACTTAAACTTAAAACTTCCCCCAAACAATTACTTAAATTGTAACATGTCCGTAAATCTTTGGCCGATTCTATTAGTTTGAATGGGGATCAGTGTCCCCGTTCAAATTAACGGCCCGGCACAAAAAAGGACTGCACTCCACTGCTCGTCTGTCGGCCCCTACTAGGTACGTGTATGGGGGCCTTTACTGAGCATCTATATGGAACATTACATTGTGTTAAGCAGCCACTTTAAATTTGCTTCTAGATTATTGAAAATGAAACTCGCATAATATAACTCTCCATCACTTACAGTATATTTACAGTATACAATAACATGTTGGTGTTACCAGTATTTACAGTATACATTGGCATATTGGTAATATCAGCATCCATAGACAGAAATATGGCACACATAAATGTACAGTTCAAGCCCTGGTATGGAGTAGCCTAAAACAACATCCAACAACCATATAGAAGAAAACTTTTTAAATGGCAGCGTTCTGTGTATAATTCCAGTATTGGAAATCAAAAGTATCTTTTGAAAGGATGCTTAAAACTTTACCTGTCCAGCATGAGATGTGTGAAAACCTCACCGAGTGCTGTGGTTAAGTGCAAACCATATGTGTTGAACAGATTTACAGCTCCTATATAGATGTCTGTTAAGGCCCCCCATACACTTTACAATCTTTCCATACAATTTCTGTACAATAAACTTTTGTTCTACCAAAACCATGTAATATGAGGACCTTTCTAAAGTTAGCCATACACGGCACGATTTGCACCTGATATTCTGGCCGATCGACCGGCACGCTCCTGGCAATCGGCCGTCAGTTGCTTGGCTGAAAATCTGGTGGTCCCATCTGGTGAGATAGACAAGGAATCTGCCGCATGTCAGATCGCAAGGTGATCCAACATGCCAGTAAGTTCCCTGGCGATCCAATTACTTTCAATGGGGACGGTTGTCCCATTCAAAGTAATGGCCGGCACATAAATGGTGCCCGCCGATCAGCTGAGAGGCTGGCTGCAGCGGGATGACGTTATCTTGCTGAACCTTCCAATCACTATGTATTCAGGGAGGCCACCATACTTCATAGTTGTTAGCACTTGTTGTTTCTAAAGGAAATTGTATGGAGTGATAGAAAGGTGTATGGGGGCTTTAGCATTTTGCCAGGAGTTCAGCTGTAAGAAAATGCTCATTTGATAAAACGTTTAAAAAAAAACCAAACATACTACACACTTACCACACTTTGGATAAGTTACAATTAGCACATCATCTTCCCTGGCCTCCAGTTTCTGCATTGCTTCAAATGTTGCGGCGCTGCAGAGAATACTGGGGTACTGGACTCCCTTATAACTAAATTTCAACTCTTCTGGCGTCATCGTTTTGGCCTTCTCTACAGTAGCCTTCATTTCTGCCATGAACTTCTCCTTCATAGATTGCTTCTCTTCAGCCATCTTTCCTAGAATGTATGAACACAGAGACTCCTTCTTAAGAGGCTCTGGAAGGGGGAGGGTTACACACCATGACTGCCTTTCTATTTGCTTATTACACAACCTTTGAAGCAAAGCAGGGACGGAGATTTGTAAAGTCATCCAAGCCGGCAAAATACAAATGTAAAAATCTTTGACCTACTAACAGGAATGACAGGTCACTTTCTAAACCTTGACGCTACAGGATATGGCTCCTTGGACCTCAACACACCTAAAACATTGCATGCACATCTCTTAACACAATACACTGATTGTTCCCATCTGTCTACTGTAGTGTTTTGTGTTGGGCTGTCTTTGTGTTGTGTTTATTTAAGAGCAGTAAATGTTGTGTGTTTAAAGGTGGCCAAACACGGTCTGATATTTTTGTTCGATCAACGTAGAGCGGTCGATTTTTCGATCGATCAAGCGATTGAGAGCCAACAACTTGTTAGATTGATCAAAAGTTATCGATATCGAACAAAAAAATGAATTGTAAGGTGATTCAACATGTTGGAAAATTTTGATCGATCTGTTAAACATTTAATGTATATCAAACGTGACATAATGTCATTCGATTGTTTCTTGTTCAATACTTCCCATTTAATGTGTAGAGATTAGAGATGGCCGAACTTTGGCCAGTTCCATCTTTTAAAGAACTCTGATATCCGCCTGTTCGCGGGCAGATTCAAATTCCCCACCTTTGAATCGGCCGAACCGGAAGTGATGTCAGTACCGTTTAGTTCCTGGTTTTGATTGCCGGATGTGACATCACTGACCTCACTTCCAGTGTTCGAAGCCAGCTTTTTCACTAGAAGGTTGGGTTCTCTACCTGGTCTTCTTGTGAAAAGATTTTTCCTCCTGATCCTGCCGGAGGAAGAATAGTGAGCTCCTGCTCGCCGGCGAACAGGGCGGGTCCGCTTTGCGCCCATCACTAGTAGAAACATGAATTGAGCACATGTTTGTTCACGTTATGTACGTTTGTGTTGTTTGTTCAAATAGCGAATTACCTACACCACAGCACTCAAAATATAAATTGAACGATATTTTGCTCGAATACATACGATTAAATTTCATTCAACATTGTGTTTTGTCAAAAGAAAATTAAGTGTATACGTTGGATATAGGTACAATCGATATTTGGTCAAAATATCAAACACCCTGAGCGAATCGATGGTCGATTGTGCAAAAATCTGATTGTGTATGGCTAGCTTTACAGTGTACACATATGAAGAGCTGACCATACATGTGAATGCTTTCTAAACATTTTAATCAACACATGGACCACTGGGGTAGATCGAGGAGCCCTGCCTTTTTCTAAATATTAATAAATATTATCTTGCCTTTGTCATTGTGGTTCACAAGTACTCCTGGTCCATGATCTAAATACTGAGAAATCGACCTGTACACACTATATTCGTTTTTTTTAAAGTCATGAATTTTCGCATATATACAAGAAAGCTATGCCTTTTGCACATTACATCTGAGTTTATGTTTTTGAACAAAGCAATAAAAAATTCAGCAGAGCATTATAAAAAACACATGCATAAACGCTTCATTTTTAAAAACTCAGTACTGTAAAAGCGCATGTTTATATAAAAGCAACACATATAATGTGAAAGGGCCCTAAAAGTTCATGTTTTTTTTTTGTTTCTTAATGTATGGCGAAAAGAGATTTTTTATTAACCCATATTTTTACCTCTTCTTTATCAAAAAGGAATATAGGTACTGTTGGATTACCGTATTTTTCGGACTATAAGACGCACCGGACCATAAGACGCATACAGTTTTTAGGGCAGGAAAACCAGAAAAAAAATGTAATAAGTTTTCACATCAATTGGGTTAATGCAATGAATTCAATTGAATAAATTCAATTCAGCCAGTAGGGGTCACTAGCAGCAGTACATTCTCAACCCAGCGTCCTACTTCACACTGATCAGCAGGAGGAGGGGGGGGGGGCAAAAATCTGCAGTCTTCTCCCTCTCCTCTGCTTTGATCAGCTGTTACTGTGTCCATGGGAACTGCAGAGTTATTGCAGTTCCCACTGACACTGAGAGAGGGAAAGATGGCAGTTCATCTTTCTCTCTCTCCATTGCTTATGCCAGCAAATCTCTGCGGACATAGGCAATTATACAGTACAGCAGGGAGAGCCGACACCAGCCGGCCTCTCTCAACTGACAGCTCCTCCAGCTCCCCGGCTTATCTCTGTGCCGAAAGCTAGCAGGAAGCCAAGGTGCGACCACCGTCGGCTGAGTGGCCACGGGGGTCGCACATTTAGACCATAAAATGCAGGCACTTTTTGCCCCCAATTTTGGGGGTGAAAAAGTGCTGCTTATGGTCCGAAAAATATGGTATATGTTTTATGATGCATGGTACTATGTATATTATACATCAAAATTATTAATGTTGTTGTTTTGTTATATAAACTTTGCCTTGCTTCATCTTTTAGAATAGTCTTTCTTCTGGGGTGTACTAACTTGTGTGAGTTACTCTACAGTGAATCTGGAAAGTATTAACAGTGCCTCACATTTTCCAGTCACTTCCAGTTATGTTGCAGCCTTATTCCAAAATGGATAAAATATTTTATTTATAATGACAAATTGAACAAACAAACTGAGAATTCACATGTACATAAGTATGAACAGCCTTTGCTCAAATACTTTGTCCATGCACTTTTGGCAGCAATTACAGCCTCAGGTCTTTTTTAATATGAAGCTTGGCACACCTAAGATCAACCGTAACCCCAGTCTGAGTTCAAAAGCACACTGGAGCAGGTTTTCTTCCACGAGGTCTCTTTATCCTGACTAGTCTCCTAGTTTCTGCTGATGAAAAACACCCCCTCAGCATGATGCAGCCACCACCATGCTTCACTGTAGGGATGATATTGGTCTGGTAATGAGTAGTGCTTGGTTTCCTTCAAATGTGACACCTAGCATCAGAGCAGAGAATTTTCTTTCTAATGGACTGAGAATCCTTCAGGTGCCTATTGACAAATGCCAGGTGCTTTTTTAAGCAGTGGCTTGGTTCTGGCCACTCTACCATACAGGCCTTAAGGGTGGATTGCTGCAGATATGTTTGTTCTGGAAAGTTCTACTCTCTCCAGAGAGGACCTCTGGAGCTCTGATACAGTGACCACTGGGTTCTTGGTCATCTCCCTGACTAAGGCCCTTCTCCACCGATCACTCCGTTTGATTTGATTGTATCATCCAATATCTGCCATTTGATTTGATTGTATCTTTCAATATCTGTCATTTGCTATAGTAATTATCCCCCTGTGTTCCATGTCAATGATCATAAGTCATTTTCGACAGGTCTGTTTGAGTGTTACCCCACCCATATTCAGGCTAAGCTACTGTTTGTAAAATTTTGAATCACATGTTCCCAGGCTAGGCCAAGCACACTTCTATTTAACCAACTCCCTAAAGGTAGCCATAGTCAATTATTTTGGGATACCATTGTCGATTTGATCATATTACACAATAAAAAATCATCGATTGTTTGTACTGCCACACAGAGTTATAGATAAACAGACTCTTTTTTTATGTGTCACCAAAAAAGGGCACCTGGAAACAAAAAACAACATTTAACAAGCCATGTCAAATTTTTATTCTATGCAGGCCCTGCTGTCAGAAAGGTTGGTAAACACTGTTATGTATAACTGGTGGCTGGTCTTTTTTAAGCTCCAATAAGGAATTTTCATGACTAAAAGCAACATGATATTACAACCTGTTTTTGTCACTTTATTTTACTTTTTCAGGAATAAATATTGAAATAGTTTTCCTTTAAAATAATAAAATAAATCACAAAGCTCCTAAAATGTATTAAATATTGTCTATTAAATATCATTATATCAATCCCTTAGTTGCCCAGCTGACCACACATATTACAGACCTATTGTTAGATGTAGTGTGTTAAAAGCTAAAGTAATCAATTTGATTTTATTGTTATGTATGTGGTCAGCGTTATGCATATAAGCTTCAGACCAATGCAGGAAAAATACAAACCATTAATATGGCCTTTATTTAACACAAGCATTAAAAACACATAAGACTTGGAAAATACATATAATGTATTTGATTAAATATACTAAACATATTAAAATGTGCAGTATTTTTCATAGTTTAACATCTTTCCCAGTTTAGTTCCAGAAAGATACTTTTCAAACTCTGCATCCACCTCTTTGCTCTGTTCTTCAGTAAAAAGACTCTTCCAGTCCCCAATTTCGCCTTTAAAAGCAATAACATACAGCAATGAGGGTACAATCCCATACACACCTTATAAAATGTAATAACCAAAACAATAATATTATATTTGGGAAACAGCCTCCCAAAAATTAACCCTATTTATACATTTAAAAAAAAAAAATCAAACCATGTCAAGTTTTTCTCTGATGAGGCATAAATTAACCCTTAAGTAGGGAACACACAGCTCAATATTAGAGCCGTCCGATGTTCCTTGCAGCAGCGTGATGACGTCCACCTGTTTTCAAGCGGGATTGATTGGTCCCGCTCGAAAACTGGGATGGCCGCATATTAATAAACAATGTTAACATTTTTGGTTCCCTACTATTGTATTAGCTCATTATATCGTTCTCTCTTTAAATCAGACTGCTATCACAATAAGAGAGCATGGGCTGCTATTGTTTGGATGTCCTCCTTTTCTCAGGATCTTATCAACTGCTTAGTTCTTATCAACTGCACTTTAACTTATACCAATTAGATCAGTTTACACCTACCCACTTTAGGACTGTTGAAATGTGGTTTTATGTGAACAGGCCCATTGGATGTAGTGTGAACATTTAGGACATTCTCAACACATGTAAACATGGATAGGTGTGACCTGGGTCCTATAGGACTCTTTCAACATTCCTTCTATATTTATTAAAGTGATGGCATTAAGAGTATGGCTGATGACACTGGAGGAGAGCACCCTGCCCAATCTGGCTTGCAATCTATGAGGTTGGGGAACAGCACAATAGATAGGGAATATGAAATTGGCTTAGAGTGGCCATACATGGGTACATTTTTCAGTAGATTCCCAAACAATCGTTTGCTGAACACGTTCAGGAAACTAATGTGGTCACCCTTTCTTCGAGTGGGATCATTCAATCTCACTCGAAGCAATGTTGCTCCAACAGGGAACCAACCAGGTTACCCATCCAAAGTATCAAACGGGATCAATTGCACAAAGTGGTGCGCATCACTTCGCCATTCGATCGACAAAAGTTCAAGCGCAGCCTAGTGACATCACAATGATGTCACCACGTCCTGCTTGAGCGTTCATGGATCTTGCGGGTATCGCAGCCTTAATGAAGAGATTAGTAGTGAAAAGATAAATAGGGTAGAGTGACAAGGTGGGTTTTAAGTGCTTGATAAAAAGAGATAAAAAAAAATGATTAAACGCCAAATGTGTTTTGCTTGTGCAACATTTGATAAATCAGTTTTAATAACATACCCTTTCGGAAGAAAACATTCCCAAGATTTCCATGTGTGTTGCTGGATTTTTCCTTCATAGATGAAAAGACTGTTTTTTCTTGAACTGTCTTGATTTGTTCATCAGTCAGACCCAAGCCATAGAAGTCACTTATTTTTCTCAGCTCTTTTGGAAAGTCCTTTAGACAAGATACATATAAATAGAAGTCAAATTCTTAATAGTTAATGAACAAAATAGCACAATTATATGTTTTTTTATTAGGAACCAGATGATAATTCTTTCTCTGCATCACTGGATGACACTGGCCAGAAAATGCACTTGGAAGAAGGAAGAGAAAGAAGAACATATTAAAACATTTTTATTGAAAGATAACTGGAAGTAGGGACACAGACAGTGGACTGACACATGGCTGAAAAAGGGGCTTTGGCATTGGATGGTGCTGCAGGCAGGCAGGCTAAGGACAATAAATGCTGGGCTAACCCTTCACTGCCATTTTGGTGAGGACTCTGAACATATGAAAAGGCTATAGTTCAAAATTGAAGGAGTTCCAAGGCTAAAACACACAAAAATTTAAATACTCTGATTTAACACCTGCAGCAGTGTGTTTTTTGGCATTTGGTAGAAAATGTGGTAGTGGTCAGGCAACAAATGGGCATTTGCAGGCTAAAAGCTACCTTGTTTCTGCGAAAAAATTCTTATATTAATTTATGCTCCCAAAGATGTCCTACATATTATTTTCAGGGGTTGTCTTATTTTTCCATGAAGAAGAATACATCACTGGGGTATGAGGGTGGGGGGGGGATCACTTATAATGACAGAGGGGGGAATCAAAATGGAGTAACCATTTTAGTTACCGCTTCTGATCCTCCTGTGTCATTTTGATTGCCCCGTCTGATCCCCCCTGTCCAGAGTTACAGTACCGTATCTTCGGGGTGCCTTATTTTTTGGGGGGATGCCTTATATTTTAGCGTGAGGCAAAAATGTAAGGGTGCTTAATTTCCAGAGGACGCCTTATTTTTGGGGAAACGGTAACAAATGGGCATTTCCTGAAACGCCACAGAACTACAGAAATGCTAGCCACACTGCATTGCAGTACTGTACCACACCTCAGCTGTGTGAAATGACCCTTAACTAAAAGCCTTTTTTTTCTAAAGGGATATGACATTTAAATGCAGATCAGATCCCCATTCTGAGGTTTTCTGAATAATAAATAATGAATTATAAATAGATTATTTCAGCTAAGCTGAAGTCCAGAAAATTTGAACATTGGCAACTTGTCTCTTTTTGGCCTGTTCCAACATTATCAGCCATATCGACCATATGTAGCATAAGGGAATTTTCAGTTAAATATAAAAATATACTTCAAGGTTAGGCAACATTGCATCAGGGTCTATGTTTTGACCAAAATGATTAAAAGCTTTTGAAAAACATAAATGTACAATGAACAAATGGTTACTGTACCAAACTTGCAGCTATTGTGTCACTACTCACGTTAAACATGTCCAACCATAGATTTGATTTAGAAAAAAGTTGTACAAATTTGTTATTTTAAAGATATCTTAAGTGAAGCAAAGGCAACATTACTGTAAAAATTCATTTTCCTAAAAAGAAATCCATGATTTTTTTATACTTCTTTATGGTAGCACTGAAATCATTGTAGTAGATGAACTGTACAGGTTAGTAATTGGCATAATACATTACTTAATGTCCTTCATTATGGCAAGTCCTTAAAGTAACTTTAAGGTCTTTATTTTATTTAAATTTTTTTGCATATATATTTTATTTATTTTGCAATGAAATACAATACAACCAATCATCAGCAAAATTGGAAATATACATTCGTCTAAACTGATATGAGGAGATATGAAATACAAAATACAGATACAGGGATGTGGCAGTATAGAAAAGTAACAATACAGATAAGCGCGCCCCTTGAGATATAAAGCTGTGGGAACCCTGGTTCCCATTGACCCATGCATAGGTTTAAGCACGTAAACCCCGTAATAAAACGCCCTGTCCGGATGTGTGCCCACTACCCAACATACACCTGTATGTCGGTACCAACTAATCAAACCTGATCCCTAAAGTGGATCAACCCCCCTCCACTGGCTACCACTCCCTCCCCGCAGGGCTGCTGAAAGAGACATATATGTAAGCAATATTAACAGCCATATCATCAATGGGTACCATAGCTATAACTTATTCAGCTATATTAGCAAAGGTAGTAAAAAGAACACTGATGGGTGCATGACGCAAGTAGCTACAGATCCCGAAGGCATAAAGGTCTTTATTTTATACTGTATACTATTCAAGCAAACAAAGACAGTATCAAACCAGTATATGAATGAAGTTTTTTTTAGTTTCCTGGAATAATAGAAGTTATTAGGATAATTTAAAACCCTTTTGCAAATACTAACCGTTTTCATATCTTCAAATGTTAGTACAAGGACATTGCCATCATCGATATGTTCCTCCCATTGAACAAGAAAATCAAAGTATGATCCATAGATTACTAAAATAACATAAAAAGGGATATGCTTACAATCAGATATACCAAACACACTAAAGGATAAAGCATGCAGATTTTTTTTAATGTTTCTATACTACTTGATCATGGGTGTCAAGGCAAAATGAATGCAAATAATAAGGGTTAATGAGCCCCCAAATAGCATTATAACCAAAAATAATTTGAACACTTTTCATAGTTTACAGAGCATAATATCTAGAAATATGTCAAGAACACAAGAGGTTGACGAGAAATGTGTAATGTAGAAATATGTCCCTTTTTGATTTGTACTGTGTATTTTAAAAACAACAAGTCAATACCATTTGCAGTGATGAAATCCTTGAAGAACAAGTCCCAAGATTCATATGTAGGAAGCAGAGGATTATTGTTTGTGAAATGGTAGTAAGAAACAGCGGTGTCTTTTGGGTTTCGAATGATGAGCAACGTCTGCAACAAAAACAAAGGATAAAGAATATATAATATTGTTCTCTGTGTTACTTCAGCAACCTATGCACATGGTGGTACTAACCATAGGTTTAATAGCTGAAAAATACATACATTATACATTATGTATGAACCAATTATTGACATATTCAAAATGTAAAGATCCAAGTTAGCAGGTTATTTTTATATAATATAATATAATATATGATATAATGAATACTAAGATATTATTATCAAGCTATTTTTAGGTATGTCCTATTGGGGATATTTTGAAAAACAAAAAGTCTGCTTACTCGCAGCAAACCCCTTCCCAAACACCTATGTAGGTTCAATCTTGAGTCAAGATGGCTTGGAGGTTGAACATGCTCCTGCAGTAGGCATTGGGTATTTTGAGTTTCATTTACCAGTGGAGGTATAGCTAGAGGTCTGTTAGATAATGTCAGGTGTATTTGAACTTCTTATCTTGAGTCACAACAAGAAATCCTAGAAATCTGTCCAAAGCAATATATCTGACATCTGTTGTAACACCTATGCCCATACATGAGCCGATATTTGTATTGATTCAAATACAATAGATCAACATGCGTGTGTGTTTCCCAGACCCCTAGAGTTTGGGGATCAGAAAAGAAGTCAGAAGGGGGGGGGGGGAAATCTAAATCATGTGAGACAGGAAACGTGGAAATCCAAGTTTGTGATTTTTGACAGAGCAATCCAAAAATGGGAAGGGGAGAGCCGGATTAGCCTTTGCACTGATTTAAGCTGACCATAGATGTGTAGATCGAGACATGATGACGCCATCATGATGCCCTCAAGCATCCAACCATCGGACTGGGAATCCATGCACACCACAGTGCACACTGATTCCTATCCAAAGTATTTGCAATCGGACAGGGCAAAAATGGAGATGTCTGTTCCCTAATCAAACGCTTTTTTTAGGGGTTCAGGATCGATCACTCCATGTGGGCAGCCTTGATTCCCGCAGGATTGATCACCACAAAAGAAAAAAAAATTGTCAAGTTATTGTAGTGGACATGGGAACTATATGTATAATCTTTGCCTTCTGGGTAAATTGTGGGGTCAAACAGAGAAAGTGAGGCCAGATGCTTTTTGACTTATTTCAGTGTTCAATGGCATAGATGCCTTCTTATTTAAGTTGTTGAGGAGTGGGTTTAAAGTGAGATAGAAATCTCTAAACTAAACCCCCTGTAAAATCCAGTAATTATTTGTTAACATATTAAAGTTTTTCCTTTAATTCATATATAGAACATGCATCACCATGTTAAAGCACATCTACTGTGTTTCCCCAAAAATAAGACCGATGTCTTATTTTTCCATGAAGAAGAATGCGGTACTGGAGCATCAGGGTGGGGGGGGGGCACTTAAAATGGCACAGGAGATTTAGAGGGGGGATTACCATTTTAGTAACCCCTTCTGATCCTTCTGTCTCATTTGGATTGCCCCCCTGATCCCCCCCTGTCCAGAGTAACAGTACCATATCGAGGGTGCCTTATTTTTGGGGGGATGCCTTGTATTTGAGTGTGAGGCAAAAATATAAGGGTGCCTTATTTTTGGGGAAACAAGGTAGGAGTTTCTATGGTTAGGATTGGTGTAATAATATAGTAACCCCTTTTGCTTTGTTAGAAAGAGAAATGGCATGGAAGACCATTTATCATAGAACCTTGGGATTTTATCATGTTGGAAGTGTGTTTCCTAGACTAGGGCTATTGTGGCACTTTGTTACTGGTGTATTTAACCTTTGCCTGAATAGTTAATCAGAACAATTTTAACCTCATCCCTAACTTTTGGCATAGTATGACAGGTTGTACCCAAGCTGTAAGAACAAAACAGAACAGATGTTCAACAAGAAATTGTGCAGACGTCAGAACAATAAAGTTCTGTAAAAGTGAACAGTAAAAAACACAAAATGAAGATCTGCAATGCTAGTAAACACATTCCCCCCTGCCAAAAAAGTGTTGATTTGAGGCTGGTGGGTACGGGTTATCCTCTTGATCCGTGAGGAATATAGAACTAAAATATTTTGAATTGTCACAGAAGCCATGTTATTCAGATACAGTGTACTTATAGTAAGAAGCAGCATCTAATTTACTACATGACTTTTGCATTTACGCATTGTCAGGGATCGGGGGAATCAAGAAGAACCCAGCACTTCAATGGTTCCAGCAGTGAGTGGTTTATTTACAAAACAAATAAATGCAACAAAATCAGGTAGCTTACTTCAGCCTTGGTTCCTCAGCAGGAAAAAACAACCACAGTTCCAGCAGTCCCAGTCTCTCTCTGTCTCCCAGCCTCTCCTTCTCTGGGATCTCTCCCTGTGATAAGAGCAGCTGAGCCCATATCACTCAGGCCTTAACCCCTAACTAACCAGTGACAGGAGCTCACCCTGTCACAGCATTTATTACGGGGTGAATCTATAAGTGGAGCAGAATCAGGATTTGACGGATCAATGCTTTTTTTATATTGCTGTGGGTTTAGTATTATTTGTTTGCAAATTTTACAAGAATGAAAAAATAAAATGTATTGTTTAAAAACATAGGCTTATTATTTTTGAAATAATCAACATTTAAAATAATCAACATGTTCATATACTATACCTTGGTCTTCTTTTCAAAGAAGGTTCTAGGAAAGCTTTTATATGGAATATGTGAGGACATGATTCTTGGTGATGGTTGATGGTTCATGTACTTTAAAAGAAGAAACATATACTTGAATATTAATGAATATTATATGTGCTTATTTAAAGTTTACTTTTCAGTATCATTCAAAGCTTGGCTTAAACAATGTTTTGCACTTTATAAATAAAAATGTTTTATCTTAATACACTTACATTAACTTTTTGGGACAATGTTGCACTGCTCATACACTCAGAACAGAGATGTCAGTTTCAATTAGGCATGTCAAATTTTTAATGTTTAAATCAGGGAATTTTTCCCAGAAGTGACGTCACATTGTTCGGGCCATCGTCTGGACCAGAACTTCCACATTCCAATACCCAGAAAGGGCACAGACACGTCATGAGGAGAAGGATGCGCTGGTCATACTGCCAGGCTTGTGCTGCCAGAACCACAAATCCTGGACCTGGAGCTCTGATGACATCAGCTGTGCAGTTCTGGGCTTCAGGCTACTACAGACAATCCCCCATAAACAATATTGGCTACTGATAGACTTCACAGGAGATTTCCAGGAAAGTAGCAATACGGAAGGGGCGCAGGAAAAGGGGTTAAAAAACGCAACTTTCCTGCCCAAAACAGGATACTTGAGAGGTATTCAAATAGGCTGTGCCTGCTTGTTCTACAATCAGTAATAAAATGTTGCAGGGATGTCTGTCAGCATAACTACTGGCCATTCTGAAAACTGTAGTTGTAAATCAGCACCTGGGCACACCAAGACTGAAAACAGGCTTAAAGTTTACATGAACCTAACTACACTTCATCCCGTCTCTTTCATGTTGTAGATACTTAAGAGAACTCGTGCTAATTGTAACATCACCTTGTTGGACAGAGATGTAAAATGTTTTGTCTCTATTTTATAGGGGATACCAAATGTCTTGCATTGTGCACATTTCATAAAATAAAAACAGACAGAAAAACTTTCTCCCAATGTGTATTGTTGTCACCATCTGAGGGTGTTTAGCAAAGTGTAAATCCGCAAGCGCCACGGCAAAGGATAAAACTAATATATGGAAGAGCAATAACAATCTAAAAAGACATAATCACACTATGTAAGGAAGATATGTTTTCCCAATTTAAAACATCTTTCTCCCTCCATTGGCCACTGAGGATACTGCAGTTATTAACCCCCAGAGGACTGCCCATTAAATATGGCATCTCTCATTTGGTTTCAGGGAACTGAATTGTCCACCATTATGTTGGCTTACAATTTAGTAAAAGTTTAATTATATATATATTATTTATATAATTTTCAGTATCTATCCACTGTAAATACAAACCTCAAATTTTTCTGGCTCTCCAAACTCTAATATTCCAGTAAATGGGTCCAATGTTGGCTCCTTATTGTGCAGGTCAAACAGCATCTCATGTAGTATCTTTACAGTCCAGTTAGTTCCTAAAATGCAATTTAGCACATAAGACAAGAGACTTTATTACATGCATAATATGTGTTAGTACATTAAAAAGTGATCTGTGCTCAAATGTCTGATATGATTTATCATGATAGATCATCTCAGGTGAATATCTGGCATCTGTAGAATTGAGGGGGTTGTTGACTTTGTGAGCTGATTGCAAAGTCTCTGAAAAAGATATTATCACTAAAAGATACAATCAAGTTGAAATTGTAATTTTCTAAATTTTTACTTGAAATTTGAAACTTTTATTTATCGGCAAAAACTATTGTGGGTTAAGCCAGTCCTACACCTTTAGTCCTCTCGTGTCGGATATCCCTTTAGATTATACCAAAACTATGTAGTTTATAGGGTCCTCATGTTTTCGAAAGTCCCTCATATTACCTGGTTTTGGTCAAACAAAAGTGAGATGCTAAAGGAATCTTGCAGTAGGAAATCTAAAGGTGTATGGGGGCCTCTAGAAACTAGACTTTTTTTTTTTTTGTAGTGATACCCCACCCTTTCTTACATCTCCGCAAGGGTGGTGATGATAATACATGCTCAGAGAACTTTTGCAATGTATGGGTGGGTCCCATGGGTCGCCACTACACCTTTATTGATTTCTCTGTCAGAGTTTCCTTTAGATCTCCTGTATCATTGTTTTACCAAAACCTTTAATATGATGGGCCTTTCTAACAATCATGTTCTACCTGTATTGCAAATTGCAGAGGACCCTATACTACATGTTGTTGGTAGATCTAAAGGATATTTGACTGAGAGATCTAAAGGTGTATGGCCAGCTTTAAATGTCGAAAACGTCTCATCTCTACCAGTGAATGACCAACCTGACTGACACCAGCTGGTCCTATTAAATAAGAAGTACCAGGTTGTCTCCCAAACCCTTCCCCTCTCCATAGAACAGAACAAGTGCTGTTTCTACAGTGCATTTGATTTAATTCTCCAGTCAATTAATATGTTCAATATCAATCGTTACCAAGAACAGAAATTGTACATCTGTTAAAGATGTTATCCAGTTGTAGAAAAGCCAACTGATCACAAACCTAATGGACTTCCCCTCCAGCATATATTTCAGGTTTATCGGTCCCTCAACATCCATAAAATGTGTCCATAGTAGAGAAGTAAATATCTGTTAGTTAAGCCCCCCAACACCTTCATATTCCTCCATACAACTTCCATGAGACCTACCAACAACTATGTAGTATAGTGACCTCCCTGATAGAATACATAGTGATTGGAAGGTGTAGAAAGGTCCTCATATTACATGGTTTTGGTAGAAGAAAAGTTGGTTGTACAGAAGTTGCATGGTAATTGTATGTGGTGTATGGGGGGCTTTAGTCCTTTTGATCAATGACCATATAAGTGCTTTGCTCAAAGTCCATCGAATAACGATGTTTGAGTATGCCCCATGTTTTGCCAGATGTATTTAATTGAAAAGATCTAATTGACCCTTAAATGTCTACTAGACAAGCCAACATTTCACTTGCACCAAACTAATACAAATAGGCTACTCACAGTTTGTTATTATTATTATCTTGCACTTATATAGCGCCAACATATTATGAAGCACAGCATTTATAGACATATCACTAACTGTCTCTCAGAGGAGCTAACAATCTAATTTCCCTTCCATAGTCATGTTTATGTAACGAACACCGTTTTATGTCACAGTCTAAAGCAGGTCATATATGGATTGATTTAGCGTTCGATTCCAGAGCGATAAATTGTTGACCTTAATCGATTGACCACGCTCCATAAGAAAATCAATCGAACAGGGATCCGACATGTTGGTAAATCCCTGTGCGATTGCCATCCCTTTGGATAGGGACAGAGGGTTCCCATTCAAAGTATAGGCCAGGGTTCAAAGGGGTGTGAATCTATTCGCTATATGATCAGTTAACGAATGTTCTGCAATTAGTTGCGTCACCTGGATGCGATTGCTCATTCATTCATTGCATGGGATTGACCCATGCATGGCCAGCTTAAGTCATATGTAACTAACATTGAAGATATTTTGGGGTGAGACCAATTAACCTATCAGCACGTCTTTGAATTAAGGGAGGAAACCGGAGTACCCGGAGGAAACCCACGCAGACACGGGGAGAACATGCAAACTCCAGGCAGATAGTACCCTGACCGAGATTCAAACCTAGGATTTGTTGTGTGTTGAGTTGTGAACAGAACAAACACAGTCCAACATCCATGATTGGATATTTCCTTTCAACATGATGCACAGCAATAAAACATTTCCACATCTCCAAATCAAATTATATATAACAATCAAATTTATAACTTGTTTGAATGGAAAAATCTAACCGTGTATGCCCACATTTGTCTTTAGTTGAGCTGTAAGGAACTCTACACACTTACCACATTTTGGATATGTTACAATTAGCACATCATCTTCTCTGGCCTCCAGTTTCTCCATTGCTTTAAATGTAGCGTCGCTGCAGAGAGTACTGGGGTACTGGACTCCCTCATAACTAAATATCATCTCTTCTGGAGTCATCTTGCTGGCCCTTTCCATATAAGCCTTCGTTTGTGCCTGGACTTTCTCCATCTTTGCTTGTTTCTCTTCAGCCGTAGACATCTTTCTTCCTGATTATGAAAGTTCAGAGACTGACGGAGTTATTGCAAGCAGCTCCTTTTTAAATAAGGCACTGGGTGTGGGAGGATTACACCAAGGTTGCCTTACATGCATTCCCTGGTGTGGAGCTTGTTACACAACCTATGAGAAAAAGCGATGACTAGCAAAGTCACTCAAGCCAGCCAATTACACATAATGTACTTTGACCTACTAACAAAATGACAAGTCACTTTCTGAGCCTGCAGGAAAATTGGAGTGTCTCCAGTCACTCTACTTGTTTACAACCAGTGTTGTTGGGATAAACTTCTGCCACTGAAGATGTGGAATTCCTGAGCAATCCAACAGGTAAATGTATGATTTCTATAGTCTGCAAGAAACAGCTGGATTAAACTTGCTGGAATGACTTGTGCAATTGAAAAATACACTGTTGATCTAATATTGAATAATAATGCTACCACACAGAGAAATATCTTTCCAGTTATAAAGATAAAGCCCTGTGTCTATGTGCCAAAATGCATTTGGTTACCAATTCATCAAAACTCCTGAAAAACACATCAGAGATTTGTATTAATATATATTTACCAACCTGACTGATAATTAACAAATAGTGATGGCCCAAACTGTTCGTCGGAGAACTATTCGCGGCGAACATCGCATGTTCGCGTTCGCCCATGTTCGCGAACATATGGCGAGTTCGGTTCGCCCCCTATATTTTAACATTGCAGAAACTTTAACCCCTGTGAGTCACAGTCAGCAGACATAATCCAGCCAATGAGCACCCCCCACCTCACAGACCCTCACACCCCCTATAACATATCAAGTACAGGACGCCATTACACATTCTGCTGGAAAGAAGGAGAGAGTTAGGAAAGAGAGCTGCTGCTGCTGCTATAGGGTACCATTAGTAATCTACAGTCTTCACTGAATATCCCATCCATCCATGGGGAATATCCATCTCCCCCATTGTCCTCCACACTGACCATCACCACC
>CM070035.1:120601195-120615376 GCA_036250615.1 Ptychadena robeensis | reverse complement strand
GTGTTAGTCCCCTTGAAATAACTTTTCCAACACTATTGTGGCCCTTTGTTTTTTAATGTTAATGTTGTGCCCATTGAAGTCTATGGGGTTCGCCGGGTTCGCGGACATTTGTGGAGGTTCGCGTTCGCGCCATCACTATTAACAAATACACTAAGTCCTGTGTGAGAGATATACTGTATAAGAGCATACAAAATTGTATGCATCTTAACAGGTTACCTTTTTATTTATACAGACAGGCACTGTTGGCAAGGAATACATTTTGTTTGGATATTTCTCAAGGCGTTTTCAGATTTACATGCTCTTAAAACTAGATTAGGATATATAGCCCCTTATTGCACCAGCAAACAAACATACCGGAACTCAGCTAGGCATTGAACCCGTAAAAACCTTGTATTGTATGAGGGGTGACAAACAAACCTCCTATGCACCATCATGTGAGGATTTTGAAAATTCCACTATCTGACTTTGTGTGTTAATTAACCTATGTACCTCTTTTGGACCGCTAGGGTGGTTAAATTTTTTCGTATCGCTTTTGGCACAGAAAACTGGACTGAATAAGACAGGGGGTAAAAGTTGGGTGTCTCTTCTCCATTATCTGGCCAGGTGGGCGTGAATTCTTGTGACCGGGACCCTTTAACCATTTCCAAGGGGGGTGTGGATTTGTTCCCAGAAATAAACACACTGAAACTGAATTTCAAAATTTCTGCACTCCCTGAATAGTGGATATTGTTTTACGCTGTAATCTCTGTACCCATATGTTATGACTCTGTAGTCATATGTAAACATTACATGTGGTAACCTCAAACAAGGTGACTTGTGCATTCCCTTTCCATGCTCACTGTGCATGTCAGTATGTTCAGTGTAATTATTACTGGTGCATTAAGTAAATGCTCACATCTGGGGAGCTTAAGAAAACTGATATGAGCAGCCAAAGTCAAGTTACCTTATCGGCACCAAATCCCGCCCTCACTGTACATATCAGTATCCTTAGACTCAGTGTCCCTGGATATAAGGTCAATTTAGGTAATATTTACACATGGGGACAATGAGCATGCTGACTTGTGCAGAGAGTGTGGGAACTCCCTCTTTCCAAGGTATAGTATCAGGTCGGATTTGGCCATGCTTAATTCATGTGTCCCTCTTAACATACTTTGTTCTATGCCTAGTAAGGGTCTGATATAACCTGTAAGAGGGGATATACCATACTCATTCATTTACCAAGCCTCCCAGACCCTTTGCCAATAAGGGACCTAGTTGTGCGCTTGTATGATATTTAAAAAAAATTAATCTACAAAGGAATATATTGAATTGTGTCATGTTAAATTAACATGTACAATGACACCCTGAGAAGTAAAAACTCCCAACTGCTTTGCAAAGGCTGTGTAAATGCCCCAAAGGGCAGCCAGGATCCAGGAAAACTTTCTGTTGAAGTCAACGGAAGTGATTATATCTCAAACATCCCTAGACAATCAGATTCATTCAAAACACATTCGTATTAACAAACACACTAAGTGCGGAGAGATATCCTGTAAAAGAGCAAAATATTACACATCTAAACAGGTTACCTTTTTAGTTATACAGACTGGCACTGCTGGCATTGCTTTCATACACAGGCTGTTTATTTGGAGCACATCTTAACCATTTCCTAATGCTTTGTTTACCTAGTGTTTAGGCCAATAGTGTCTGGTAATAATGGGAGCGAGATGAACAGTAGTCCAGTAGTCATCAGATTCGGTGACCATAGTAAAGGTACAAGAAGCAAAAGAAACAATAGCAAGATATTGCCAGGAGCACAATAATCTGGTGAGACATGGTTTATATAGGAAGTACTAAGGAGGGACCAAGAGTTCAGGATTCAACAAGAACTAGGTTTTATGGTAGCTTGGTCTAAAAGGGTTCCAATAAGGTACAAAGGCAAACTCTCAGGTGGCTCAACAGACAGAGCTGCAGCTAGACACTGAAGCATCCCTGGGTTCATATAGTGACAAAAGTAATCTCACTGATATTTCATCCATCTCAGAGGCAAGTATATACCTGAAAGCTACTAAATGTTAACATCATAATAGAATTTCATTGTAAAGCCCCTCTCTTTACTCATATCAATTTCAGCCTTAAGCCCCCCAAACACCTTTAGATCGCTCCACACAATTTCCATTAGATCTACCAACAACTATGTAGTATAGTGGCCTCTCTGATAGAATACATAGTGATTGTAGGGTTTAGAAAGGCCCTCATATTACATGGTTTTGGTAGAAGAAAAGTGGATTGTACAGAAATTGTATGTAAAGATTGTAAGGTGTATGGGGGCCTTTAGGGCTAATTTACACGTGTGTTGCTGTTTTTTGCAAAGATTAGTAATTGAAGATGATGAAAAGCACAAATGTCATTGTTCAAGTAGTGTGGGTTTGGTCATTCTTTGGTCGCCTAATGTGATGCTTATTGGTAGTTTGGGCCCTGAACCTCCCTAATTGACTTCAATGGGAAAGCTCTGCATTCATCTTGAGTTGTAAAATATGGGTGTTAAGAAGGACCATTGACAGTGTTAAACCACTTCTTTAACACCTTTCTCACATCTAGTTTGGGTATTTTTAGTTCTTTTAAAATTAAAGTATAAAGGACAAATAAATGATGCATTCCTACTTCTGCCCACAAAAAAATATTCACAGCATGGTAAAAGCCCACCATACACCTTTCAATCACTCTTAGATCTACCAACAACTATGTAGTCCCGGGTCCTCCCTGGTAGAATACATAGTGATTGGAAGGTTTAGAAAGGTCCTCATATTACATGGTTTTGGTAGCACAAAGTGATTGTACAGAAATTGTATGGGAAGATTGTAAGATGTATGGTGACCCTAAGAAACCACCATGTGAATTAAGCCATTAAGCAGGCATGTCCAAAGTCTGTCAGGGGGCTGTGTTCCAGTCTCCACTGGCACCCAGTCTCATAAAATCTATGATATGCAGAGGTGATCCTCACTGGGGTGACACCATATAACTCCAACAACACCAAACTGTGCCTTAATGTATACATGGCTAAAGGTCTTGATTAAAGAGAAGGTTGACATATCACCTACATATGAGTGATTAGAGAAGGTACTACTTATTTAGTAGTTTGGTAATCAAGTGAGGATGCTCTTGAGACTATTGGACTCTATCCCAAGCTTAAGAAGCAGTGTTGGAGAAAGCAGGGCTAGAAAGCTACATATATCTCAATGACCTCTTGAAACTGTCTAAAAACAATGTCTTAAGCTGGCCATACACCTTCAGATTTCTCTGTCAGATTTCCTTCAGATCAGATCAGATCTACCAACAACCATGTAGGATAGTATCCTCCCTGATAGAATACATAGTGATTGGAAGGTGTAGAAAGGTCCTCATATTACATGGTTTTGGTAAAACAAAATCTGATCTGAAGGAAATCTGACAGAGAAATCTGAAGGTGTATGGCCAGCTTAAGAGAAGAAACACTCCAAGGCAGTTTTTCACTCTGTGCAGAATATGAGTGCGCATAAGGCCCCAAGCTCCATTCCATGACACCCCCCACCCCCCACATGCAAGGGGCATTTCCTGATCGTGTATTTTTGGTGTTTCACTACCTTCGTTTCTTCAAGCTGGCGTCTGGCGTTGGGGGAGGGGGGTGTTGCTGCAGTGTGATGTGTCCTCTTCGGTCTCGCATAGGGCTGTCCAGTCTTGCATAGGGCCAACAAAGAGCTAGAAACTACACTGATTTGGCCAGTTGGATGTATTGTTAGTGGCAATGCAAAGATTCAATCTATTGAAATTAGTAGGCCCAGGGCTTACCCTTGATTGCAATCTGTACCATAGTGTCTGTCCCCAGAGTGATCCCTGTCTTCTCATCACTTAGCACCACTGTGTAAAAAACTGACATCTTTACAAGGAAAGATGGGGGATTTCTCCAGGATGGAAATCCTTTTAATAAGATATAAATTGAACTCTAGTGCTCTATTCTTCCCTCTGATACTCATAGACTGTACAAACATAATGTCTGTAGCTCTACAACAATTAAATATAAAACTAATTATCAATAATTAAAAAACATTAAACAAAAAAAAAAACATATAAGGTTTTCATGAACTTCATGAACATGGAACATCAACTGTAGGGGGTGGATTTGTCGCTGCCATTTGAGGGTTCAAAGTTCAGAGCTGGCAATCCACTGACAATCCTAACTTTTACTACAAGAGTTTATCAGGACTGTGTTTTTTGAAAGCTGAAACAAAACAGTCTTTAATTTAGTAATTTCATGACGGCAATATTGTAAATTGTTTTATTTTATTGTTATTGTTTATCAAAACTTTATCAAAACACAATTATTACAAAGAATAAAAAAGTTAAATGCACAACAGTGAAATAAAAGTATGTGGATTTGCATTTTTTATTTTAACATAGGAACAAACATGCTAACTGAACCTAACAAACAAATAGATTAAAATCCAGTTATGACTGCAGTTGCATGTTGATTCGTTTTATTGTTTTTGAAATGGAAGTTGGAATCCATCTCTTCACTCTGTTCTTCAGTGAAGCAGTTCTTCCAGATAGCAACACATATGAACTTTCACATAATACAAAAAACATTGGCCAAACCAAATCAACAAGAGGTGGCTAACCTCCGTGACTTTCGAGAAGATTGGATATGATTCATTTTTGGATTGAGGACAATTTCTTTTTAAAACATTAGAAGGTTGTAAAACATGTTCCAAAACAATCAAAGGTTGAGTAAATGCATAGATAAAAAAGCACATAATAACTGTCAATAGAATGCCAAGTGTATTCTGGCCTGTACAAAGTCCTATGTCTGTAGTAGGTTTCTCAATTTTCTTAACGCATTTAGCCCAATTTATGGGCTTCTTCAGGAAATCAAGGAATCCATGTCTGTTGTGCAAAAATACCATAAAGTGCTAGCGTATATATTTAGCATCCCTCTAGTACAAAGAGGGAAAGTTACAAAAGTCATACAGTCTATGGCACCTTTCTTATTCTTGTATATGAAAGACAGAATGAGAGAAAGAAAAAATCAAACAAAATCCCTCCTTAAAGAGTAGTAGTCTACCTAAGATATTAAGCCACAATCCATATTTTCATATCTCAGATTCAAAAAAAAATTTCTTAGCGCTACCTTAAACTCCATGTCTCAGGAGTAAAATATGATGACGACAGCAGGAGAACATATCCGCACCATTGCTAACTGTCAGTTGTCAATATGAGTCCCTGTCAAAATATGAACTTTCTGTCTATTTTTCCTGGTAATTCTATTCTAAATGGACTATTGCATCGAAGAACATCAGATATCTCTTTAATACCTCTCAAGTTTATTCTTATTTAAATAGGGATAAATTATAGAAAGTAACGTCACAGATGTCACTTCTGGTATTTGGAATGCGGAAGTGCCATGGTGGAGAGCCAATTCCGTGTTGCAATACAGGAAGTGATGTCTGTGATGTCATTGCTGGCAATAGAGATTTACCATCCCCTCCCTCCAATTTGCTAGCTGGCTTACTTAGGTGGGAGCGATTGTCACTGCCCTCTAACTTTCCAACCCACACATCATCTGCAGAAGCGGGTTGAAAACTAAGAAGGGAGGGAGTAACGCCCCCATCTCCTAAATTTGCCAGATTTCAAAATATCCTGTGATTTATTGAAATCGGCATGTATTTTTTCAATGTGTTAAGATAACCCTTAGGGCTAGTTTCAACTGTACGTCAGGACCCCCTCCGTTAAGCGTATTGCACATAGCACATAGACTTTACCTGTTCGGCGGATGCTATGTTTGGACATCCGCCGATGCAGAGGCTTAACATACTCGACTATGTTCAGCCTTGCATCAGCGGAACGGCTTGACGCAGTGAAGACACAGCATCCGCCGAGCAGGTAAGTGAATGTGCTCCTTTGGGACCTCCCGCCAAGCAATATACTTAGCGGAGGGGGTCCCAACGTATAGTGGAAACATAGCCTTAAGTGAAAAGAAAGAAATGAGCATTTCAGTTAGGTTTAAATACTGAAAATGATGTTGATTTAAACAAGACAATGACTAATCACACTCCAAACGAGAGCAAGTAAAAAAATGTACCTAAATTATCTAGTCATGTATCAATAAAATACACCAAAAAGTTTAGGTGATTGGATAATAGAAACAGGGCCCTTTTTTGTTTAATAATGCATATATTCTGTTCATAGGGATTAAAGTAGACCTATGAGCAACATAAATGGCATGTATGACTTCATTATGTTTTCTGTGTCTGCATCCCTCTTGTAAGAACTTTATTATTGTTTAAGTCGATTCAGCCAACCAGTTAATTATGCATTTATTTTAAAGCAGTGGAAACATAGCCTAAGAGTGGAGTGCTGTTATGTGTTGGATCACCAGGTAAAAATAAATAAAGTTAAATAAAATTGCAGTATATAATATTAGGTCTTGGATTTAGATATACTACACTATGTGACAATATCTAGAAAAGCAGTTAATCCTCCCTTTGCATCTCTTATGGATTACAGATATGAAATATGACGCTACAGACCAGAGAAACACAAGTAAGAAACTAATACTGTATATTTGTTATAAAGACCAACCAGTTCTGCTTTCTATCCCTCATCCCCCCCCCCCCCCCCCCCAGGCCATATGAAGTTGTTATTCTAGGTAACTGGGCCATGCTTTCAGACAGGTTAGTGAACATTGTTATATACAGTACATTGTACATATACAATGTATTGTACAGCGCTGCGTAATGTATTGTACAGTGCTGCGTAATATGTTGGCGCTATATAAATAAATGATAATAATAATAATATACAGTACAACTGTTTCCTGGTAAAGATGGTCAAATTTTTCGACTAGCTGATTTTGTGAGCGGATTGCCTCTGAAAATGGTATCATCACCAAATTTGCTGGAAGTGTAGAGCAGGGCCGTGGCAACATTGGAAAGTTTTGCTCTAGCACATGTAGTTTTGCATCACTTTCGAACGACTTTCAAAATTTTGACATGATTTTGAACTTATTTTATGCAAAAATGATTTGTGTTAGAGTAATACTTTTTTTTGTAATATACCCCCAACCCTTCTCTACATCTCCAGCAAGTTTGGTAATGATACCATGTTCAGGGGCTTTGCAATTTACTCAAACTCATTGAAATGATCTCTAGTCTTTTTGTTTAATCACCTCCAATAAGGTGAATGATTAAAAGCAACATGATCTTCCAACTTGTTTATGTCACTTTGATTTATTTTGGAGAAGACTGAGCAGGAATAGTTGTTATAATTCATTTATTTTCAATATTAGGGAGCTTTGTGATTCATTTTATTATAATTATTTTATCAACACAGTTCTTTGAAGGTTACTACTTAGATGCTGTTATATACCCTTAATTGGCCAGCTGACCACACATATTATAAACATTCTGTAAGATTAAAGCAGTTTAAAGGCCCAGATAAAAAAATTTCAGATTGGCTAACAGTATGAATATCAGCTTCAAACCACTGCATAGAATTGCTAAAGAAAAGGACAAAACATGACTTTAATGTGGCCTTTATTTAATATAAGCATATAAAAACAGGATCGAAAAAGACATAGACAAAACATATTAAAATGTGCAGTATTTTTCATAGTTTAACATTTTTCCCAGTTTTGTTCCAGTAAGATACTTTTCAAACTGTGCATCCACCTCTTTGCTTTGTTCTTCAGTAAAAAGACTCTTCCAGTCCCCAATTTCACCTTTAAACAATAAAAACAATGAAATAGATGCCATAGACACCTATTAATGTACAACAGGAGTAGGTCTGTTTTTTGGGTTTTTTTGGGGTTGTCCCTGTTTTTTGACCCTGGGTTTGCATTTACATGGGCCATTGTGAGTTAGAATAGATGGGTCCCAGCTAGGGGAAACCTTTGGGTATACACTACACTACACTTGGCTTTAAAATTTGCGGGGATCTTTTTTGGAGGTTTTTTATGGGGGGAAAAAGGGGGAATGAGTAGGGAGGGGAGGTGTGGTTTCTTGAATTTTGTTTGCTTGAAGATAGTAATCAATAAAAAAATTTTGGGGGGGGGTGTACACTTACATATACAAAAAGGGGGGGGGGGATTTGGGATGAGGGTGTGAAATGAATGAACACTGTAGACCAGTAAGTCACTTTAAACAATATATTAATTTTTTGTGGACACGATTTTTAATACCCCCATAGGGTTCACCACTCACCTTCATTATGAATTACCTATAGATATGGGGAGGTGGAATATTTTAGGATCTTGACTATACAAATACCTATGTATAAATGGAAATGATGTTTTTGAGAAATGTATATCCCCAAATGTAACCCTACAGTGAGAATCGAATCTCAGTACCCATAAGGGTTGAAAAGTTTGTGAATAGACACTCTGGACTCGGAGGGTTCAGCTCTGGGATGATAAGGAGAGAGAGGGAAGGACACAGAGGAAACACTTTGGAGGTACCCAGGGGGAGGGGCAACTTGATTCCGACAGAGGTAAGACATCAAATTTCCTCATAGATGGGTAACCAAATGTTTAATATGTTTCTACAGTGTAACTTGCTCCTTAAAAAAAGCCTACTAGGCAAAACACGTCAGAGACACCACACACTGTGGAACCTCTCAGGAAAAGATTCGTCACAATCCCCATGTTGTAAGGGAGTGAACGGTGAACACCGTGTGTGGAATTCCTCTTCCCCTCCCAAATATATATGTTTCTTTTCAAATTGTTCATGTATTTTGTACCAAATTAATGGAATCAACCTTGAATTAATAAATCTTTTTGCTTAAGAGGTTTGACTGTAATATTCTTTAAACCTTGGAAACCCCCATTTTTTACTTTTTTTTTTCTATTAAACTGGAGTAAAAAAGATTTATGTCTAACAGCCTATAAGGTTTCCTCAATACACAAACATATGCATGCTGCAAGGTGTTTGTGGTAACGCACTGCAATGCACATTATCGCAAAACACACATGGGGCCAGGATGAAAGGTTCACTCCCCAAGCAGTGTAGTTTGAATGGGGGGCTCCATAATGTTCCTATCTAGACGGGGGGCCTTGCAGGGAAAGTGTGGGAACCACTGCTCTAATGATTAATAACTCAAAAATGATGCTGCCTGTCATTACCTAATCAAGCTTTCAATCAACAAAGAGGTTGGTGAACAGCATATACAATAGGTAGGGGAGATGAAACTAGGTGATGTTGTTAGGAATATGGATAGTCTATACTGAAGAGGTGGGTTTTCAGGACTCATATAAATAGATTTAACACTAAATGTGTTTCGTTTGTTCAACATTTGATAAATCAGTTTAAATAACATACCCTTTCGGAAGAAAACATTCCCAAGATTTCCATGTGTGTTGCTGGATTTCTCCTTCATAGATGAAAAAGACGTTTTTTCCTGTACTGTCTTGATTTGCTCATCTGTCACACCTAAGCCATAAAAGTCACTTATTTTTCTCAGCTCTTTTGGAAAGTCCTTTACACAAGAAAAATATAAGTAGCAAGTAAGTAAGTATGTAATAGTTTAATACCCCCTAGCAGTCAGCCTATACTGAGACGTTTTTAATGGCACTGCCATTGCATTGCCCCCCCCCCCCCAATTCCCTCCTCTCCTGTACACAGGGCTGAGAAACAGACAAACCTCCATTAGAATGGAGGTCTATGGCGCCACCCCCACCTTCGGGCAATAATGGCTATGGGGGTGATGCCGAATTCGATCAACAGGTCCACCGCGATTTCAGCAGCTAAGCACAGAAACATACAGGTGATTTATCCCTGTATTTCAATAATTCAACTTAAAAGATGAAACTAGATATTTCAAGCCTTTATTTGTTATAATTTTGAGGATTATGGCTTACAGCTTATGAAAACCCCAAAAATCTCTGAAATTTTTCATATTGTGAAAAGGTTCAATATTCTAGGCTCCAAGTATTAGACTATAATCAGGTAATTATTGCAAAACCCCTGCAAAGATTTCCTGAGCCTTTAAATGGTATCTTAGTCTGGTTCAGTAGGATTCACAATCATCAGAAAGACTGCTAACCTCACAGTTGTGTAGAAAACAATCATTGACACCCTCCACAGGGAAGGAAAGCCTCAAAAGGTAATTGCCAAAGAAGTTGGATGTTCCAAAGCACATTATTAGAAGGTTATGTGGAAGGGAAAAGTGTAGATAAAGAAGGTGCACAAGCAGCGGGGATGATCACAGCCTGGAAAAGATTATCAGGTAAAGCCCATTCAAAAGTGTGGTGAACTTTCACAAAGAGTGGACTGAGGCTGGACTTCAAGTGAATTAAGAGCCACCACACACAGACAGATCCTGGACATGGGCTTCAAATGTTGTATTCATCTTGTCAAGCCACTCCTGAACAACAAACAACGTCAAAAGCGTATTACCTGCGCTGAAGAAAAAAAAAGAACTGGTCTATTGAAGAATACGCACAATCCAAGGTGCTTGAAGTTCAGTGTGAAGTTGCTTGAATCCAAGGTGCCTGAAGTTTAGTCTGTGTTGATTTGGGGAGTCAGATGTCTACCAGGAGATTTTGGAGCACTTCATGCTTCCTTTCGCAAAAACTTTGCACCTGTACACATTGCCAAAAGTACCAAAATCTGGTTCAATGACATTGGGATTACTGTGCTTGATTGGCCAGCAAACTTCCTGACCTGAAACCCATAGAGAATCTATGGGACATTACCAAGAGAAAGATAATTGGGAACAATGCAGAAGAGCTGAAAGCCACTTTTTAAGCATCCATATTTTTCAGGTTACCACATTTATGAAATTAGAATCTTTGTTTTATTGATTTCTGGCAAGTATGGGGCCCTGAACTTTCTGACTGCGGCCCTGGAATACAAGGTTATTAGGATTATATGTTTGACAAATACTTACTGCTTTCATGTCTTCAAATGTTAGTACAAGGACATTGTCATCGTCAACATGTTTCTCCCATTGAAGCAGAAAATCGAAGTATGATCCAGAGTATACTAAAATAATGACAAAATGCAATTCTTACAATCCGAAATACCAAAAAACTGTAACCCTGGTGTACTGTTAGAGCATGCTCACTTTCAAAATCACTGAAGGAGTTTAAACAAAATACTGTTTACCCAATCATGTGCAAGGAAAGTGAGAAAAATATAATTTTTGCTACCATACCATTTAATGATGGGTGTAAATGATGCTCAAATAGCATTATAAGATAAAAATAATTTCAGCACTTTCCCTAGTTAATACAGCATGCTATGGTAGTACATTTAAGTATGCGTCAAGAGGTTGACAAAAAACGTGTACTGTATTAACATTTTTTTCTTGAATGTGCCCTTTTTAATTTTTTTCTAAAAACAACCAGTCAATACCGTTTCCAGTGATGAAATCCTTGAAGAACAAGTCCCAAGATTCATATGTAGGAAGCAGAGGATTATTGTTTGTGAAATGGTAGTAAGAAACAGCGGTGTCTTTTGGATTTCGAATGATGAGCAACAACTGCAACAAAAGCAAAGGATGAAAGGAGAAAATAAACTTTGTCATTTTATATAGAGAATGAAATAAACCTCTGACAAGGTGCTTTGTGTTGCCCCAAAAGATACCACTGGGGATATTTTCCTTAATGCATAAAAAAGAAAAATCTGTTTACTCACAGCAAAATAAACAAAAAATCTAAAGCAGCATTTATGTAGGCATGATTTCAAATGCATACCGCAAGTCACTTGGGTCAACATGTCACAATATTTGTCATTTGTTCATATAGGTATGGCTAAGGGTCTGTGAGTTATTTCAAAGTCTTCTTACATTTCTCATCTTGAGGCACAAGAGAAAATATAGAAGTCTCTCCAAAGCAAAATATCTAACGTCTTTGGAACAACTGTGCCCTTTGGAAGCTTTATACTCTTGCCTTTACACAGTGGCAATTTCAGATACTGTTCCTTCATTTGCAGGGCCTCCCTTTTCTATTTAGGAACATTATTAAGCCAACCCCAAACACGGGTTAAGAATGAGGGCCAGCACCCCCCGGCATACCTTCGTGCCCAGTTTGGGAACCACTGGCTTAAGGTTTTGTATTATTTGTTTATTATTTATACTGGAAGTAAAAAAAATTTTTTATATATAAAATAAATAATAATAATAATTTTTTATTCAATTAAAGGCGAGAATACATGGGTAGATTTTTTAGTTCGATAGATTAAAAAAGATAGAATTTTAATCGTAGGAACGAAAATCGAAAACCGAACAAAGGTTTCGTTCGACCAACATTTGAACAAAAGTGAACGATATCGAACAAAAAATTTATCAAAAGCTGATCGGACATGTTGGTAAATTTTCACTATTTTTTAAAAAACAAATGTAAATCGAACGTACCATTGTTTCATTCGATAATTTTTGTTCGATCTAATACATTTGAATGAAGCTATTTCTTGTTAAAAAATCTAATGAAATTTCATTCGTGAACAGTTGGAACGAATTTTCATTCGGTCAAACGAAAATAGAGGCACAATCGATATTGGATCAAAATATTGCACATCCTGATCTATTCTATCGTCAATTGTGCAAAAATCTATACCTGTATTCCTACCTTAAGTTTTAAAACTGAAATAGATTTTTATCATTTAAATACTTATTTTGATAAATGTATCAACATCACATACTATACCTTCGTCTTCTTTTCAAAGAAAGTTTTAGGAAGGGTTTCATACGGAATATGTGAGGCCATGACTCTTGGTGATTGACGATGGTTTATGTACTTTAAAAGAAGACAAATATACTTTATTATAACCTATGTGCATCATACAAAGCTTCACATGCTGCAGTGCTCTTAAAATCAGAATAGACTGGCAGAGGTGTTGGTCTCTAGTAGGCTGTTTCTGCTTGCTCTCCAATAAATGATAACATGTTGTAGGGGTGTCTGTCGCCATTGCCAATGGCCATTCCAAAAACTGTAGATTACCAATTAGCACTTGGGCAAACTTTAACTGAACTTAATCCCATCTCGGTTGTAGAGATTTAAAAGAACTAGTGCTCAATGTCATATCATCTTGTTGGACAGAGTGGAATGTTTTGTTTCTGTTTCGTGGGTATGGCATCTGTCAGTTTTTTACTTGTTCATGTTCAGAAAATAAAAACGGACTGTAAAATGTTTCCATAATTTGCATTACTGTCAGTAAATACCAAAGGGAGATTAGCAGAGTGTAAATCTGCAAGCCCCCACTAGAGAGAGTTCTGAAATACTGCCCCAGGTGCGGCCCCTAGTTCTCCTTGCTATATAATCTTAATTGCCACGTCCCTGTGACCTCTTTCTCTTTGTGTTTATCCAAGTCTCATGACTTCTGCTTCCCAACTACATCTCAACCTTCCTTCTTTTGTAAATCTAGAAAATATACTGGACCCACAGTTGACTTACCTATGCCCTACAAATATCATGCTTATATCTTACCCCTTGGTACTTTGCTGGACCCACCTAAACCCCTTTTACCAGATATTTGCTTGCTGTGCTGATTCAATTTGTCTCTCTGAGCTAGTCCAGTGATGTATGTACTGAGTGCCCACAACCATTTATTAAACATCAGTGCAAAGGAAGGGGTACCACAAAATGTCACTAAAATAAGTATGGTATATTTTTTGAGTCATTTAACTAATCTGGATCTTAAACTTCCTTTCTGTGAATCAACCACTACTTTTTTCGTCTGTATTTGAATCTATGGTCTCAGATTTGACACTCTCTTACAGATTGAACATTTTGAATACAAACCTCAAATTTGTCTGGCTCTCCAAACTCCAATATACCAGTAAATTGGTCCAATGTTGGCTCTTTGTTGTGCAGATCAAACAGCGTTACATGCAGTATCTTTACAGTCCAGTTAGTTCCTAGCAATACAGCACATGACTTTAAAATCAATAATATGTATTAATACTGTACATTTAAAAGTGATTAATAATATGTTTTATAATAACTAATAATAACTAATTGAGCTGCTTAACCTTTCATGAACATAGTATTTACTACTGTGGCAGTGTTTTGCCACCACTGCCCCTCTCTAAAGAACAGCAAATTCTTTAATCAATGGTAATGCTCAAGAACAACCATGATCCACTTGCAAAGCCACCTAATCCCTTTTAGTTGTCGATGTAAGGTACACAGGAATCAATCAGACGACAGAGGCGGCTGTAATGCTCAAAGCTCAA
>CM070035.1:120588480-120601170 GCA_036250615.1 Ptychadena robeensis | reverse complement strand
GCTTCAACTTTATGTTACTCGGGGCCAGCTGGGGTGCTCAAGTATACAACAGCACAACGGTGCAGGGATTAACGATAACAACAGTCCAAGTAATGTTCGCCAGCTTAGGTTAAACAGTGGAGAGTTCTTTGATGTATGCCGGCAGTTCTTACCCCAAAACGAGACAGGGCACAGGCAGGGGGTAGTAAAGGCACTGGCGAGGAGGCTTGCGACACCCAATGCAGAGAGGGGGCCGGTGATATTCCCCAGCGTGTAGGATCGCGTAGCTCAGGCGGGACCACGGGGGACGAATATCCCACCCCACTGGAAGGACGGTACTGCCGACGGAAGCTGGCACGGGCAGCGGCGTGGTATGGATCCTGGGGGTGAGTCGTGCGTTGCTATTCCGCCTACCGGCTGCACGGAGCCGGGTTAACAGGTTCGAGGTGCAAGGCCCCAGATGAGACAGCAGCGGCGTGGCTGCTTGTCTTACCTCGCTCTCCTCCAAAGGCCCGTCCCATGGGCGGGGACACCTCTTAACTCTTCCTGGGACCCCAGGGCATGCTGGTCTAGGGGCTAAAGGGGACCTCACTCTGACTCTATTACAACCTGCCACTACACTCCCACTGAACTTGCGACCCCGGGAAGTTAGGGTCCCACTGGAAGTCCTGGTGCGCATATTCAGGCCGGCCCTCAGATTGGGGCGTTGGGAAATGTCTGGTCCTTGCGCTACCCCTTCTCCAACATCTCCAGCGCAGAGTCTCTTCGCTTGGTGCTGCCGACGGGGGGCCTAGGTGGTTCCTCTGGGGACGAGTCTCACTGTCGCTGGGTACCGGGCATTCGGTGGCACCATAGTGGGGCCGAAGCCCATGCGTTCATCCGTGGGGGTGCGTCTGGCCTTGTTGCTGGGGGTGTCAATCTTCAGATACTCTGTTTGTGCTCGGCAGTTCTCATCCATTTGCGGTGCAACAGTCGCAACCCGCCGGGGATTCGTCTCCAAACTCTGTACGGCATACACCGGTTGGTCCGGGACATGACCCTCAGGAGTATTTGGCCCGGCCCTTTTTCCACGGAGTTTGCAGTTCCCAACTGGTGAGCTCCTTTCTTCTGTAAGTACCAGATCGCCGATCCGTAGACATACCGTCAGTGTCAGCGTCTCCGGAGGTGAACCAGCTCCATCTGCGGGTGAACTGTTGCAAACCTCCTGGATCTGTTTCTCCCTTCTTTTATCCAGGACGCAGGCGTGTGGGCAAGCTCTTGTCCGGAGCGGCGGCTCTGAGCTCCGCGGGACCTCCTTGCTTCCCGACCCAAACATGAACCTGGTATGGAGATTCCCGGTTGGAAAGCATGGACGGTGGTGATTGTATTTCCACACTAGCTTGACAAGTACCGGGTCCACCTTCTGTCGTTCTCTCTGGACAGACCTCGTAAATTTGTATGTAAGGTCGCATTGAAGCGTTGCTGGTCTAGGGGCTTAAAGGGGACCTCACTCTGACTATACAACCCCTGGCCACTACATCACTACCCCCAACCTAACAGTCCACCCCCTCCAGAATATGTGGAAAAGTTTTAATGAGGAAAAATCAGCTCAAAAACTTTCCTGTGTGGTAGATTCTACCATGTCCACTAGTGATATGGAGGCCAGAGTTCCAGAAGCTTGTCAGGAGACTTAATACTGATAAGTGTTCAACTGGCCTTTTAACAGTATGATTTCCTTAAGTTTTTATATTTATAGAGCTAACAGGTTAACTTCAAAATGAAATATTACTTAAAAACGCTAGTATGAAGTATTGTTTTCTGTAACAATGATTTTTACCTATCAAATAGCAATGTATTTGTGAAACAATGAACTGTGCTTCTCATGTGCAATAGTTCCATGGATTAAGGATAAATCAACTCTAACTTGCATGTGTCTGAGACACTGGGCTAGCTAATCAAGAAGGCCAGTAACAATTGTCTTGTGGATTTGTAGGAGGGTGGTATTGCTGTATACCCTGTAAGCATAGTACACCCTAGTTTTGGAAAGTTATATATAGTAAGGTAGTTTTGAGAAAGTGTTATGATACAGTAAATGGTTATGTATTTACTGTCATTTGTGCTGCACCATAAAGTGTTTATTTTATGTGCTATGGCCCAGCCTAAGGGTATGTGTTGTTTGAGATACAAAGTATGCCTTGAAGGGAATTTGTCTGGGTTCAGACAGGTTTGTCTGCAGGACTGGAAGAACAAGTCGCAAGAAGTTGAAGAGAACCCAACTTAGGGCGAAGGGTACCCATTAGGCCTTTGGACTGCCATCAACTGGAGAGTCCTATAAAGGAATGTGGGACAAGCAACACAGCCACTTGGACTGTGCACAGGCTTAGATTCCCTGAAACTTATAACTTAAATGATTAGCCTGCACAGCACAGGAAACAAAGACCTGTAAATACAAATTTTCCATTAAAGTCCCAGTTATGTTTAAATCTTTAAGTGCATTGTAAACATTGAACTTATATATTAGTAAATCTGGATGTGTGTACACTTATACCTGTAACAGTGCGGCCCAGCAAAAAGGGGTGGGCATAGACAATGTGCTTACAGGGAGGCTCTGACCAAGTATTTTCATGCTATAGGAGAAATGAATGCTGCACTAGAGCATAATTGTGGTCCTGGAGAAAGCTGCTACAGAATGTTGCAATAGTCTGTTGCCTGAAGTGGGTGAGGAATTCATGGTGAGTCTGTTGAACTAAAGCAGGGAACACACTGCTTGATAAAGGAGCTGTTTGAGGTTCCCGGCAGCAGCGCAATGCTGCCCAATATTGAAGGAGATGAAGGTGCAGCACTGCTGTGTCTCCAGCTCCAATGATGCTTCGCATGGAGACCCCATGGTCCCCATGAAAATCAATGGAAATCGACTGTGGTTTACAGTCATGTCCGATATCCCTGTTTTCAAGCAGAATCAATCCACAGGGATGGCTGCATTAAAAATGGGCCAGATAGATGGCCAGGAGTGTGCACGGCCCATATCTATGTGTGTGTTCCCAGCTTAAGAGAGGAACGTTCCAGAAAGCTGACTGTGGAGTGACACCGCTTGAGAAGAGAGCAGTGGAGTACCCAGCCCCCACCCTTGGGATCCTGCACATGTTTTAGATTTCCTTTATGGTGATATCTCTATAGAGTCCATACCTGTCAAGCCTCCCGTTTTGGCCGGGAAAGTCACTTTTTTATGTGGCTTTCCCGGCCAAATCCAGATTTTTTCCCGGGTTCTTGAAATTGAGCTGAATCTAGCAGGGAGGGGGCGCAACTCTCCCTGCTAATGTCCCGCCCCGCACATTATCAGTACAAGCGGGTGGGACATTAGCAGGGAGAGTAACGCCCTCTCCCTGCTAGATCAGCCAAAATCCTGGCGAACGCCGGAAGTGACGTCAGCGGAAGAACCGTGATTCATGTACCGGAAGTGAGGCCTCCCGGGTTTCAGATGCCCTAATTTGACACGTATGATAGAGTCTTTGTAGAGAAGTTTTTAAAGAAATCCTCCTAGTAATAGCAAAATATGAAACTCACTTAGACCTTGTCTGCACAGTGTTAATGGGCCCATTAACTGTTTTTTTAACATGACATTAATGCAAAGAAAAAAGAAGGAGTCCTACGGCTAAAAGACATCAAATTAAAAGTTATCGACACATTTTTGTCCAATGCATAATTACTGGATACATTAACACCTTTCTATACATGCTAACAATGCACTTTGCCATGCGTTAACATGGTCCTTACTGTGCTCAAACAGTATAAACTAAAACATAGTTTTGCAGGAAAATGCCCCTTTTTCATGTTTTAAGTAACAATGTTGAATTTTACATCCCAGGTGATTTTTTTAATTGGAAGCAATTGAAAATATCTGGGATCAATCAGTTCCCTCTATTTAAAACTGAAATGACAATGTGAATGTAGACAAACATTATAGCTAAACTGCAACCCAGATGTCAAGTTAAATACATAAATGCCAGTAATAATACTAAAGATGTTTTACAAATTTTGACATTAACATGCAAATTACATTCAAACAAGACAAATAGTGACATAAGTCTGTGGCAGACTTTAAAAGGGAGAAATACACATGCAGGTAAAAGAGCTCCTATACGTTATATGTATTCTAGTTGTGTATTTGGCCATTTGTCTTTAGTTGAGCTGTAAGGAAACAGACTGTCCTCATACTCACACACTTACCAGATTTTGGATATGTTACAATTAGCACATCGTCTTCTCTGGCCTCCAGTTTCTCCATTGCTTTAAATGTTGCCTCGCTGCAAAGCACACTGGGGTACAGAACTCCCTTATACCTAAATATCATCTCTTCTGGAGTCATCTTGCTGGCCCTTTCCATATAAGCCTTCCTTTGTGCCTGGACCTTCTCCATCATTGCTTGTTTCTCTTCAGCTGTAGACATCTTTCTTGCAGATTGTGAAAGCTCAGACTGACTGTTATAGCAAGCAGCTCCTTTATAAATGAGGGTGGAGATTACAGCAAGGCTGCCTTACTCTTACATGCATTCCCTGGTGTGGAGCTTGTTACGCAACCAATAAGGAAAAGCAAAGTCACTGAAGCCAGCCAACTACATATAATGTACTTTGACCTACTAACAAATCGCAGTGTTTTTGTCCATTTGAACTGACTATTTTTAGATGTTTCTATTCTTGGCTTTGTTTTCAGCCAGTGTTGTTTTGACTGTTAAACTGACCATACAAATAGCTTCTGCCACTTTAGATTTGGAATCCAAGTCCTGAGCAATCCAACCTGGAAATATGTCATTTCTGTAGTCTTCAAATAACAGAGCCGGATTAAACTTGCTGGAAACATTTGTGCAATTTAAGTATACACTTTTTAAATCTTGTATCTTAGAAGTTACCACACAGTTAAATTCCGGCATAAGCGGTTTCTTAAATTCAATTCCTTTCCAGTTATGAAGATAAAGCCATAAGTGCATCCTTAATATGATTGGATACAAGTTCATCAAAACATGTGCAAAACCCATCAGATAATTGTATGATCAACTGAAATTTCCCAACATGACTGATCACAGCTCTTTCAATTTTATATTTTATTTTTGATGGATTAAATTCAAAAGAAAGGATAATATTTTGTGGTTCAGCAGTATTCAGAGTATTTTGACATGAAGTCACATTTAATGCAGAACCCATTTGCACATGAATAAGAAGTGCAACATATTTTAATCACATTCTTTTTTACAGCCAGACCCCCTTTATGACCAAGGATCTTCCAAGCCTGATAAGGGTCAGCCAACGAGCATACCAGACTCCAGCTAGGCATAGAGCCTGGAGAAGCCTTGAAGTGTTTGGGGTGGAGACGAACAAGTTTGGTCCCCCCCTCCTATAATATTAGGCCCCATAACCCGGCCCCAGGGGTACAAAACTATTCCCCAATCCTTTGGATTGAGTACAGGGATACCTGGGACACTATACCCATTTTTAAGTGAGGTTAGAAATGTTATGGTTCATTAAAATAAACACACTGACACGGAGTTTAAAAATCCCTTTATCCCTCACACATGCTCCATGCATAGTAGAATTTTTTGAGTTATGGCATCAGGCCTGGTTTGGCTTAGGAATAGGGGGGGGGGCACTATGCTTAATCCCTGTGTCCCTCTTACCATACTGTGCCAAGCTCTATGCCTAGCGGGGGTCTCCTTACCAAGCCTCCCAGACCCTATGTGATGTAAGGGATGTGGTTATGAAATACAGAAAGGACTAAAAAAACAACTACAAATAAATATATTAAATGATATACACATGCAAATGTACATGTTTGTGCAAAGGACTTTTCATTGGGCCATCTTGTGGCTGAAGTTGATATGTGCAAACACAGATTTGCAAAACTTAAAAATACGCATTTATAGTGTGAAAGGGCCCTTAATTGGTCATTTGATCGCAGTTAATTATTGTAGAATTTTATTTTTGCTTTAATTTTTCATTATCAAATACAATTGTTATCTCAATAAAAACACAATTATTGCAAAGAAAGTAAAGATATATGTGTTTGCATGTATTACAAAATAGAAACAAAACACATCGACTTAACCTAACAAATTAATCATTTGGGAATTATACAAAAGATTCAAATCCAATTAAGACTTCAGTTGCACGTTTTATTGTTTTTGAAATGTCTAGAACTAGCAGTATTCAGTATGTTCAGTTAAGTAAGTCTCCCAGCTTTGTCCCAGCAAGATATTGTTGGAACTTGGCGTCCATCTCTTTGTTCTGTTCTTCAGTAAAGCAGTTCTTCCAGTCTCCAACTTGTCCTGTTCAAAAACAGAAATAATTTCTTGAATTCTATATGAAATAGCAACACACATGGACATCTTTTACTGTTATTTCTATTTGAAATGGACTATTGAAGAGCAGCAGGTATCTCTGTATGGATACTGAACTGACTGTGGCAATTGAAAGTGATAGTCCTTAGGACAAATACCTTTAAAAAGCTTTCAGCTTTACAATAATATCTACTTCCTTATATGTATCTTTCTGGTTTTTCATCCTTGATGTACCCTCTTTCAATAGACTAAATTACATAAAATGACTTACTGTAATCTGCTAATTCTTTATATGCTGTGTATTTTGAGAGCATGGCTGTGCGTTATTCTGCATTTCCAGGCACTGCATGAAAGCAGCTCAAGAACTGACAGTGCGCTCCCGCGGGACAAACCACTCCCTGTAATCGGCTGCAAAACAGTGCAGGCAATTACAGGGCATCTAATCAAGGATCCCATAGAGGTCCTATGGCACGGCCGCCCGTCACGTTAAACGGTGGTTTACCTGGCGGTACATTTAGGGTACATTTAGGCTAAGTTTACACTGTTATCACAATCAAAGCTTCCTAGACACTCTCCAGTGGCAGAAAGGCTTTAAAGACGCTTTAAATGTACCCTAGCTTTAAAGACTGAAAAACATCCAGGGGGGCAGGGGGTGAGCTTCAAGCAGCCACAGGAGGTCACCTGACCCTGCAGGGAGCCTGGAAAGAAGTGATAGTCACTCCCAGGTCATTTTTTTAAAGACTTAAAAAAGAGTGAAAAAAGCTCTGCAAACTTGCTGCAGTCGCTTTCAGAGCCTCACCATTGAAGTCAATGGGGTCGTTTAACAACCAAACGACCCTCTGAATGCGACAGAAGGTGTTCAAAAAACGAACAGAAGACGTACTGCACGATTAACGACATTTTCTGTTCTTTAAACGACCTCATTGACTTCCATTTTAAACCTAAAGCAAGGTCGTTTTCTGGTCACTTAAAAGACCAGAAAACGACCTTTCAAGAAACAGTGTAAACTTACCAGGTAAACGACCCTTTAATGCCACCCGAAGAATTCTATGGGGTTGTAAATTACACAACCTACACACGAGACCTGTCAACCTGTTTTGGCTGGGAAAGTCATGTTTTTTATGTGGCTTTCCCGGACAAATCCTGCATTTCTCCCGGATTCTTGAAATCGTGCTGATCTAGCAGGAGAGGATGTTATTCTCCCTGGTAATGTAAGGTGGGACATTAGCAGGAAGAGCAACACCCTCTCCTGCTAGATCAGCCGAGAAGTCCACCCGGTGCTGGAAGTCACGTTAGGCACGTGGAATGCGGAAGAACCAAGATCGGTATACCACTTCCTGTACGTCCCCAGGTTCTTTTAGTTTCCAAACTTGACAGCTATGCTGCAAATGCCTGCACTATTTTGCAGCTGTTTGCAGGGAAGTCGTTTCTCTTGCGGCTGCGGGACTGCACTGTTGGTTCCCGAGCTGGAAGCAGCTCGAGAACCGACTATGTAAATTCAGCCATAGTCTTTGCATTGTGTGTGTGTCTGTGTGTGTGTGACACTAAGCATGGACAACAGAAAGAGGAGAAGATAACTGTCTGAGGACTCGAGAACCAAAACTGTGAAAAAAAAACAATCTCAAGGTAACAAGTCCGTCTCCAGAGACCTAGATTTGTCTTTTTCCACAGTGCGCAACATTATTTTGAAGTTTGCAACCCATGGCACTGTGGATAATCTCTCTGGCCGTGGACTGAAGAGAAAAATTGATTGGTTTCAATGCAGGATAGGCCGAATGGTGGATAAGCCACCCCAAACAAGTTCCAAAGAAATTCAAGCTGTCCTGCAGGCTCGACATTTATGGCTGGCTGGAGACCCAGGAGGACCCCACTGCTGATACCAAGACATAAAAAAGCAAGACTACAGTTTTCCAAAATGTACCTGAGTAGCCCAAAGTCTAGTTTTCTAAGGGTTCCCATACACCTTTAGATTTTTCTGTCAGATTTCCTTTAAATATCCTTTTGTTTCAACAAAACCATGTAATATAAGAGCCTTTAGATCTTTCTGTTAGATTACCTTTAGATCTACCAACAGCTATGTACTGCCGGGTCCTCTGTGATTAAACACAGGTAGACTTGATTGTTTAGAAAGTCCCTTATATTACATGGTTTTGGTAAAACAAAAGGATATTTAAAGGAAATCTGACAGAAAAATCTAAAGGTGTATGGGCACCCTAACACAATTTTGATTATTACCTTTTCTGAATAAAGATTCACCAAGTATTCCATGTGTTTTCTCAGAGTTCTCTTTCATAGTTGTAAATGAGGTCCGTCTATTTACCTCAATAAGTTGCTCTTCTGTTAAAGGGAATCTGAAGAATTCGGATATTTTTTTACACTGTGTCAGGGAATCCTTCAAGTGAAAAGAAACAAACGACCAGTTGTATTTCAGTTTAGGGTAGAATGCTGGCAATATGTTGATTTTACACAAAATGAGGACAAAGCACACTCAAAACAAGAGCAAGAAAATGTTCCTAAATTATCCAGTCATGAATTGATAAAATAAATCACAAGTTTTACATGACTGGATAAAGCTGTTTTCCAGTAGGTATAGTGGAAACTGGATGGTAGGTTCGAAATCTGGTAACACTGGACCTTTGTATTGCTGTGTGTACTTTGAAACTACATTAAAAACCCTTAGGGAGATTTGAATATTTGCCGAAACTTATAGGGCCCTTTTAAAATAGCCGCACTGCACCTTTGTTTACACAGTGCAAAACACCAACGCATTGCAAAACTCTGGGTTTTCAACAGTAAAGACATGGTTAACAGACGCAGTTGTGCTAGTGTGTCTGTTAGGCTATGTCTCCACAGCATTGTTTGATCCGTCAGGACCCCCTTAGTTAAGGGCAGTGCTTGGCGGAGGTCCCGACGGGTCACATACACATTACCCGCCCGACAGATACTCACAGATGTTGTCACAGCGCTGAGCCGATCCGCTGATGCAGGGGTTAACGTAATGCAGATGCTCTGTTCAGACATCCGCCAGGTAATGTGTATGTGTGCCAAGCACTGCGCTTAACGTAGGGGTCCCTACAGATCACAAAACGCTGTGGAGACATAGCCCTACTGTAAAAAAATAAAAACACTGCAGTGATTATAGTGTGAAAGGGCCCTCAAGTTATATAATAAAGAAGTTACACAATTTACAATCCACAGTGATTATCAATTTCAGTCCAAGGATTTATGAATAAATAGAAATGAAAGAAATTCCAAAGCGTTGTAGGGGCTCTACAATCCCCCTTCCTCTGGGCTTTGCACAGCAGAAATAAATAACAGTATGGCCAGAGAGTTGTGAGACTTAAGGGAGCATTGTATATGTCTGGTCTGTTCTGTAGAAATCTGAGGTTTTCTGGCTGATATTAGGCTTTGATGCTCAATAGAAAAAGAGGAAATTGATGAAGTTCTTATTTAAGCTGTGTTTTACAAGGGTACCAAAAAGCTGTTTTCTAAGGGAGACAACATTTCTCTATCATAGGTACTACACAGTAAATGGAGCCACACTTACAGTCAGGTCCATACATATTGGGACATCGACACAATTCTAGGCCCACAATGGATTTGGAATGAAACAAATATTTTGCTTTAACAGGCTGTCAGCTTTAATTTGAGGATATTTACATCCAAAGCAGGTGAACGGTGTAGGAATTACAACAGTTTGCATATGTGCCTCTCACTTGTTAAGGGCCAAAAGTAATGGGACAGAATAATAATCATAAATCAAACAAATCCTTTGCAGTCAATTACAGCCTGAAGTCTGGATGCTGGGTTTTATCCCTGGTGATGCTCTGCCAGGTTTCTACTGCAACTGTCGTCGTGCTTGTTCTTGGGGCATTTCCCCTTAAGTTTTGTCTACAGCAAGTGAAATTCATTCTCAATCGGATTCAGGTCAGGTGATTGACTTGGCCACCGCACAACATTCCACTTCTTTCACTTAAAAAACTCTTTGGTTGCTTTGGGTCATTGTCCATCTGCACTGTGAAGCGACGTCCAATGAGTTCTGAAGCATTTGGCTGAATATGAGTTAATAGATAATATTGCCCGAAACACTTCAGAATTTAACCTGCTGCTTTTGTCAGCAGTCACATCATCAATAAATACAAGAGAACCAGTTCCATTGGCAGCCATACATGCCAACTCAATGACACTACCGCCACCATGCCTCACTGGTAGTATGCTTAGGATCATCAGAAGTTCCTTCCCCTTCTCTTCCCATCAAAATGTTGATCTTGGTCTCAAAGGATGTTGTTCCAGAACTGTGAAGGTTTTTTTAGATGTCGAACTCCAATCTGGCCTTCCTGTTTTTGAGGCTCACCAATGGTTTACATATTGCGGTGAACTTTCTGACTTTGACACACATACATCTACCTCCAGGAGAGTGTTCTTGATCTGGCCAACTGTTGTAAAGGGTGTTTTCTTTACCAGGGAGAGAATTATTTGGTCATCCACCACAGTTGTTTTCCGTGGTCTGGTGTTGCTGAGCTCACAGGTGTGTTCTTTCTTTTGAAGAATGTTCCAAACAGTTGTTTTGGCCACGTCTAATGTTTTTGCTATTGTCTCCCTTGTATGGGTTTGTTTTGTTTTTTTCAGCCTAATGATGGCTTGCTTCACTGATAGTGACAGCTCTTTGGATCTCATCTTGAGCATTGACAACAACAGATTCCAAATGCAAAAAGCACACTTGAAATGTGGACCTTTTATCTGCACATTATAATTTGGATAATGAGGGAATATCACACACCTGGCCAACAGCTGAAAAGCCAATTGTCCCATTACTTTTGTTCCCTTAACAAGTGGAAGGCGCATATGCAAACTGTTGTAATCCCTACACCGTTCATCTGATTTGGATGTAAATACTCTTAAATTAAAGCTGTTTGTCTGTAGTCTGTTAAAGCGGTTGTGTTTGGTTTATACCAAATTCATTGTGGTGGTATACAGAGTTAGAATTGTGTTGATGTCTCAATATTTATGGACCTGGCTGTATCTCTCACAGAGCTTATAGGTTAGAGATATGAAATATGATGCTACAGACACTAGCAAGAAACTCATACTGAAATGATATGATCTGTATATTTAGTATATTTGTAAGAAAGACCAACCAGTTCTGCTTCCTATCCCTCAACTTGGTGACTGGTCTTGTGTCCAGCCTCTTTTATAGTTTTCTGCAGACAGGCTGTAGTATGTGGCTTTGCTTGCTTCCTCAGAAAACTTTTTGCCCTTAGGGCAGGTTATGTGCTATGGTCATTGCTTCATTAACAAGATAATAACTTTGTAGATTAAACTTTATGTCTAGAGTTTAATATGGTAATTAACACAGTAGTGACCAATTTACAAATGATAATGAAAATGTTACAAAATGTAATGTGATCTCCCACATGAGCTTTGTAATTGTAGTCAGTGATATACCAGACACCAGTCGACTTTTGTACAACAAACATCACATATGCCAATTGTTCACCTTAAACTATTTGGCATGAAAGAGAGATTAAAAAGTAAAGATTCCAGAGTGTTAGCTGTAAGCCAAAGTACATTATTTAAAGTAGATAATGTTTCAGAATGCACCCTTGCCCGAAGTAATGTATCCTTAGATAGGACTGGTTCCTAAGCAAGATTATAATGTTCAAAGTTTCAATGGCTGTTTTTATAAATGATAAATTCCAGACAGGCTGCCATGTGCCTTTTACTAAGGTGTGGCTTCCGTCTGCCATACAGGCCTGATTGGTGGATTGCAGAGATGGTTGTCCTGCTGCAAGGTTCTCTCTCCACAGAGGAGCTCTGACAGAGTGACCAGTTTAGATGGCCGGCCAGCTCTAGGAAGAGCTCGTTGTGCTTATTGGGAACTTCAAAGCAGCAGAACTTTTTCTGTAACCTTACCCAGATTTGTGCTTCAAGACACTCATGCCTCAGAGGTCTACATAGTTTCCTTTGACTTCATGCTTGGTTTGTGCTTTGACATGAACTGTCAATCTACTGAATTCACCAAGGCTGGACTCAATTAACCTGCAGAAACATCTCAAGGATGATCAGCAGAAACAGGGTGCACCTAAGCCCAATTCTGAGCTTCATGGCAAAGGCTGTAAATACTTATGTATATGTGCTTTCTCAAATGTTTCATTTGCAAAAATCTCAAGTCAATTTTTTTCATGTTGTCATTATGGGGTGTTGTGTGTGGAAAAGTGATGCACTGTGAATAGTATTATCTTGTATTTATATAGCGCCGTCATATTATGCAGTGGTTTACAGAGCAAAAACAATTCTGGCCAAAAGTTTTGAGAGTGACACAGATGTTCGTTTCCACAAAGCTTTTTGCTGCGCTGCTTTTAGATCTTTGTTGCAGTTGTTTCTGTGATGTACTGAAATATAAT
>CM070035.1:120570753-120582113 GCA_036250615.1 Ptychadena robeensis | reverse complement strand
AGGGATTTTGTGTTCAGGGAAGAAACATAAAAAAGTACATCCAGTATCCAAGCCTATTGTGTATAGGTATGAATACAGCTATCACTCCATTGAGGGTCCATTTTGCAGTCGAACACCTTCCTCAGATTCCTTGAACCAATTCCATGGTCTCCATTTACGGTTGTGGGCAGTAAGTTTATCATTTTTGATAAACAGAAGCTGTTTCATCTCTCTAGGCTCTTGAATCGGGAGTGCGAGTCAGATAAACCTCTGGGAGTAGTATATAATAAGTAATGCATGTCAGAAGTGCTGAGTTCCGTGGAGCCCAAGTGTATACCTTTGATGTCCAGATTTTTTTGCCACCATTCTCAGGAAGGGCTCAAAGGAGAGAATGAATAAGGTGGATGACAAGGGGCATCCTTGTCCGGTGCCACTGGTTATATTAAACGGTTCAGAGAGGAGACCGTTAGCTCTGACTATGGCAGATGTAGAGGAGTATAGGGCACCGAGTGACTGCAACATGGCAGGGGAGGAGCCCCATAAATCTTATAATTTTTTGTAAAAAATGCCAGGCCTGGTAGCATTGGCCCAGTGTTTAGCGTTCAGAGCCATGATTGTGTTCTCCCTTCCCTCGCTACCCGGTACTAAACCAACTTGGGACCCTATAACCAACAAAGGAAGGAGTCGGAGTGCTAGGATTTTGGTAAATATTTTTTATGTGTGCCTACATTTTTAAACCTTATAATATGCTTTAATTATAGAAACAACCATTCTTTAACATTTTACTTTTTAAAACCTAAATCACGGACTATTTATGTATTATCAAAGCCATCATTGACCTATCTAGCTGCTTTTGATGGTCAAAAATGCTGCTTTTTGTTTTGTTTTTAAAATTTTCGGGAACTTTTAAAACAATTTCCTTCAATGCTTTTACAGTTTACATTTAAAGTGCTTTACAATATGTCAATATATTAGTGATCAAAATATTAGCACAGGTTCATTTAAATTGACAAAACAAAGGTTTAGAAATGGTCTCAGAAAAAGAGAGAGCAATTGTTAAAAGAAACCAAGTACTGTTTTTAACTTTCTACATTTTTGTCAACTAACGCTGACCTCTAACAGCTGTAGATTTCCAAATTCAAGTGCTTGTTGGTCTAGTACCGTCTCTTGATTCTTTAGTATGCTCACCATCTCAGATAATATTTGGATTACCCAGTTTGTACCTAAAACATAAAAAAATATTAATTGACATTTGTGAACACTGCAAAGCCCCTATTATTAACCTCTCCTTTTCTGTTAATACTTATATGGAGCCAAAACCAAATACACACACATACATACATACATATACATATATATATATACATACACACACAGTGATGTAAAGATTTATTTGATCCCATCCCTCGCTAATATTGTACAATTGCTTTCTGACAATGGACCAATCTATAATTGTAATGTAGATCTTAGTTGTAAGAGACAGAATGACAACAAAACACCCACACAAATCTAGTGCACAGACTTTAAAGATTCCAATGAATGCAACAACTATTTGATCCCCTATTAACTATCGAAATGTCAGGCTATCGGGTGTCTTTACCATAAGCTGGTAGCTATTAGTGTTGAGCAGCATATGGTATATTCGAATTCGCGTAATTTCGCAAATATACAAAGAAACATTTTAAATTCTTAAAATTCGATTTGACTGTAGTCTATTGCCTTCCATTGCGCATGCCCGTTCGCAATGATTCACAAAGCTTCGCAATGCAGCTTTACTGTTTCTCTTCTTCATTCTGTGTAGTGTGCATATCTATTCACAATGCACACAAATATGCGCAATGTATGCCGCCAAACAATGTTGAAGCATAATATGACCTATGTCCGCCATTGTGAATATCCGAGCGCACATTCGCTTATTGGGAATTCTCGAATGACGGATATTCGTCCAATATATTCGAAGATTCTCGCTCAACACTACTAGCTATCTGAGATTAGGAGCAACCTCTGAAAGGGACAGGATTTCTACTATTCCATCCTTGTTACAGTAAAGGCCCCCATACACATGTCGGATTCCCACCGGATTCCGGCCCGATCGATTCCGGGCGCGTGCACGCGAAACGATCGTGCCGGAATCGCATGCAGCCCACCTTGTCCAATCGATCAGGTCCGATCGTTCAGGGGCCCAGAATTGGATCCGACAGAGAACCAACATGTTGGTCTTTCTGATCCGATTCTGCCCAGATCAGGGGGAGTTGCCATTTGTGAGGTGGACAATCGGACACGGAATCGTCCCGGAATCCGTTGGATTAAGGTGGTATGCAGCGATGGATACTCTTAATTGGCCGATTGATCACACCTGCGATTCCCGGCAGAATCGCCGGAATCGATCAGGGGAGTGATCAATTGGCCATGGAATCCTACACGTGTATGGCTAGCTTAAGAGACATGTCCACAGCAATTAATCAAATTCAAATATATCCACAATGACCAAGACCAAATAGCAGTCCAAGGAAGTCAGGAACAAGACTGTAGACCTACACAAGGCCGTACTGGGCTAAAATACCATTGGCAAGAAGCTTGGTCAAAAGGTGGCAATTTTTGGCACGATAATTTGCTAAAGGAAGAAACACAAAATAACTGTCACTCTCACTCGGTCTGGAGCTCTATGCAAAATCTCACCTTTTGTTGCAAAGATCACGAGAACGTTGACAAACAAGCCCAGAACTATGGGATTAACTTTTCAATGAACTGAGGGCAGCTAGGACGATAGTCATTAGGAAAACAATTAGTAACGCACTATGTTGTAAAGAACTAAAATCTTGAAGCACGAGTAAGGCCCCACTGCTCAAAAGAGCACATGTACATGCCCATCTTCAATTTGACAATGAACATCTGAATGAACCAGAGATTAACTGGGTGAAAGTATTGTAGTCAGATTAGGCTAAAATCAAGCTCTTTGACACCAACTCAACAGCTTTGGAAGAGCACTTCTTCCTCCGACCAGCAAGACTTAACCACAGTAGCTTGACAAAACTGAAAAACAAAACATACCACAAGTATCCTAAGAAAGCTTAAGTAAGTTCGCTGTAAAAATCAACATTTGCACTGGGCCTCAGAAGTAAATGTGCTACCTGCCTGAACTGTAAAGCCTACGCTGACAATATAACATTATACCATCTATAGTGCCACCATTAAAAGTCCTGGCCTCTCTGCTTATCTAAGTTCACAGTATAGTCAACAAAGACTTCACTATATCCCAAATGCAAAAATATTATTTTAACAGTTGCTATTTCACTCTTATGCCCTCTGCAATATCTTTCCCTATTGGGGTATCAAGGCCAGATATTGCCATGTATCATAAGACAGTGGTCAATATACAGCCTTTCCCTCCTAGGTGGTGGTATATAAACCTCAGTTATATCTCCCACTACAATATGTTACCAGGAAATACTTGAAACTATGCAGACATAACATAAAAGACACCTTTACTTTGTTACAATTACAATTAACACATACAATATCATGGTCATGTAAGTACACACACAAGTAACTAGCCTACAGAATGATGGTGGCACATCCCCTCAGCTCACATGTTCCCTGCCCGGTTCCAAGTTTCCAACTGACCTGTCTAACCAACCTTTGCTCATTCCATTGTTGGCCAGAACAGGAAGGGGCGGGGTCTGTGATAAGGAAAGTGATGTAATGTCCATGTGCTTCAGGAAGTGGCTTGATCCTCCTCCCACTTCCTGTGATGTACATCATACCCTGTAACAGTATCCCCATAAATTAGACAGATAGCTTACTAGTCACACTAGTACGATGAAAGATCCAAGAGGTTTATTTTCCTGAACCTAGATCTTGTCATGTACAGCAGTAAAAACAGGTAAAAAGGTATTGAATTTCCCAGCTCAGCTCAGCAGGAGGAACAATAAACAAAATGGCTCCTGAGAATAAGAAAGGGGGTGGAGCTACACACATCGTAAGAATAAGTATGGAAAGCCAGCTAGAACAATTCTAACAACATGCAAATGGATTCTCAAAGGAACATAACACAGCATTACATTTCTAAGGTCATGAGACATAACAACCCATTATGCTTTGATGGTGTTTTTCTTTTAAGTTCTCAGGGCACTCTTCACCGGACTGAAGCGATAAGGGTTGCATGTACTGTCAAATCTTGTGTGAACACCACTTTCCCACAGCATCAAATTGTACATTACAATGACTCAAAACGACTGGCCAATGTGGCTCATAAAATATAACATTAGGATCCTGGAATTGCCAGTTTCAAGACCTTAACCTCCCTAGCACACTGTTGAGGTACAGATTTCTGTACCAAAAGTGCACCATAGACTTAAATAGAAAAAATTTTTTTTACATTGTAGGCCTGTAATTTCCCAAAGTATGTCCATACAGGGGACTGGTAGACATCCTGAATATAATAACATGTTCAGATGCTTTGTGAATAACTCAAAATATCAGATAATGAATATTTCAAAAATTCACTGTATCAGGTAAATTAGCACTGCAACCACTAGATGGCAGTGCAGATGTTGGGGTTTGAACCCATGACCGGCTGCACCTCAGCCGGTGGCTCTGCTCACTTGGCTACCGTCCTCTCTAGACTACTCATTCTTGAATCTTCCTTGTTCCTGCTAGCCTAGCTAATTACTGTGATCCTTGACATCTGCTACTTCCACTATAAAGCTAAACCCTCTGCAACCTTCCCCTGCTGATTTTTGTTGCTCCTGAGCCATGATCGTGCTACACCTCCTCCACTCCTCTGCTATAACTGATTAACCGCTGCTGACCTCGGAACTGCCCTCAACTACTCTACTTACCTCATCCCTCTTACTACTGTCTACCTTTACTGCTACCAACCCGGATTGTCTGACTACGCCCTTTGCCGCCAGCCCTGACCTACTGCCTGTTACCTGACTTTGCCTTTGCTCGATCTTGCTTCCAGCTGCATCCTGCGGTTTCTTGCCACTGGGCTTCACTCCACTCTCCAGCCTCAGTGTCCTCAGACCTAGGTGAGCCTATGGACCTAACGGCTGATGTGCAAGGTTACATAGTAGAGTATGGGGAGAGGAGTGATCCCTTTCCCTGCAGCTGCCTCTTCATTAGATCGGAGCCACATGGAGCAGTGAGTTTGCTCTTCTGTGGCTCCGATCTCTGCCTGACGAACCCAGCTCATCCACTGCAGTTCTGCAGACTGGTCAGGGCTCGACGAGCTGGGACCATCAGGAACAGTAGGGGGGCTAATACCATAGGAAATCTGTATATGGAGCTAAAAAAATAGCTGGTAAACATCAGCCTTGATACCTTACTGACTTGATGAGGGTGAGCAATATACCTCCTGAGATGGATGCAAACCTGGTGCCTAACTAAAAAAATTTTTTTTACAATTGACTAGAACATTTCAAATTTTTTTTCAGTTTTTCCTGCTCTAAAAAAGGGTGTGTCTTATAGTCCAAAAAATATGATATATTTGGCTATTTGGCTGCATGTGTAGATCAAGATCCTAGTACATACAATAGTGTATGCAATGTGCTGAGGGTTTGAAGGTTAGGGATAGACCCCTATGAGCAGAACAGGCGAATACCCCTTTCAATATCCAACACAAAATCTCTACGTATGGGCACATAGGCTCTTGCCCTACATCCCAACACATGTTGCCCTGCACTGGGCTTCTTTAGGGATATATTCTATGCCCTCTCTATATGCCCTCTGTTAGAGTGTTAACTTCTGTCCTAATAGCCCTCTGTTTAAGTGTTAACTTCTGTCCTAATAGGGAAACATAAACATTGAAAAACATGTCAAAATACAATTCAATAAAAACATCCTGTGGACAATAGGTCACATAGTAATTCCAAGCAGTTGCAAAAACATATATTATTTATCATCATCTCTGCCATACTTATTGTCTCCTATGTAGAAAGTACTAATTTTACTGATTGCAATCCAAATCAATCTAGCTCTATTATGCACTTGGTTTGTGAGGGTCTTTTTGTTATTATTCTGTCTCACACAGATACAATAAACCTACCATTTTGCCTTGCCCATAGTCAAGTTGGTAACCATTGTTCTATAGTTAGAAAAATGATTTCCCTTTACCTGAATCAATAGACTAAAAGTGGTCAAATTCAAACATACATTTTTATCCTTTTATTATGAGTCTGTTTGTATTTATTTGATGAATACTTTCTCAAAGTGTTGGCAGCTCCACAGGTTAACTCAGGACAGAGTGACTTTTAGATAGAGATTGGGCATATACAGTATAGGATCATAGGTCACTCTTACTAATCTTAAACTAAAGAAACCTTGTGTATATTTGCAGCTTGTCATTACAGGCACATGGCATTTATTATACCTGGCATGAGCATGGAAATTGGTACTAATATATTCACTTGTACAGATTCGGTAATTTGGGGCCCCCAGTGAAAAATGGATTACAGCCATGAATATTTGTCCAACGGTGAAATGAATATGTGAAAGGGCAGAATAGTGTTGAGCTTGAATATTTCAATTCCGAATATTTTCGGCGAATATCGGCTATTCGAGAATTCACAAATTTCTCGAATATATCGGCGGATATTTGCAATTTAGAATATTCACAATATTCGCCATTGGAATGCTTAAGGGCATGGATTGTGACCATTCATTTTAAAGGTAATCCAAAGGCAATTGAAATATTGCGAATTCGAATATTGCCTATGCCGCTCATCACTAGGGCAGAATAAAAAAAAAAGATTTTTGTATGTGTCAATAAGAATTAAGCGTAATGCCTTTGAAATGGGTAAGAGGCCCATGAGACTCCTTAGGATCTTGTTAAAGGGGACCCCTGGCATCAGTCCTGGTATTGCTCAGGGGGAAGTGTATGGTTGTCACCCCTCTTCCCTGGCCGACCAGTCCTGCCATGGGGCCTGGGAGGGGTCTAGTATGACCTGGAGGGGGCCACACGTGCTTGTTGTCTTGAAGGTCTGATTATGAATTGAGAAGAAACCGTCTATTTTTTGTTTTACATCCAATATTTTTTTATATATAAATAAAGCTGTCCTTTACACAGCAAAGGGGTTCTGTATTAGTAGGGGTTTCTGTCAAAAGTTTTTTTTTTTCCCAGAAGGGATTTAAAGCACTAGTGAATGAATTTGTCATGGTTTTACACATATGTTCAAAGAAAAATGCAAAGAACACCCAAAATGCCCCCAACCAACAGGGGGTGACCAGACAGTGGTACATACGGCTCTGGGTGAATGTCCGTGTGAACTTAAGCTGCCCATACATGGTACAAATTTAGTGTTTGATCAACTTAAAACTATCAAAAATTAAATTGATCAAAATCATTTACTGCACACATGGTTTGATTGATGATCAACACATCGATCGAAAAGTGATCAGATCATGTTGAAAAATTTTCGTCAATTGTATAATGATCAAACTAAAATTGTAGCATTTTGTTTGTTAGTTGGACTGATTGTATTCATTTATCACATTTGATAAGTTTTATGATCGAAACTAAAATCATCCAAATATTATGATCATCGATATTAGATCTTATACACCGATATCCTATTACGATCGAACCCATCATGTGCTACTACTTTGGATTTGATTACAATCGATGTTCGATGAAAACTTCAAGATCTAAAATCAAATTGAAGATCGACTGTGCTAAAATCAAACTGTGTATGGCTTAGGGCTCAATTACACAGGCATTTTTTAACCGCCTGGTAAATGAGTAAAAATCACAACCTATCATGGGTTGCATTTTAAAATAATTGTGACTGTCTCATTGTTTATGTCTTGTCCTTAAGGAAAGAGCTTAGCTGAATGTGGTGCTTACTTTATTGAAATGTTGCAGCAACCTTTTTTTATATTCAAAGAAAGTGGTGAAGTAGTCCTTCTCTAAAATTGCACAGTACAACAGAGCAGCCCTCATGAATTAAAATATGCCATGTAATAGTTGGTCAAGAAGATGCCTTTGAATTGTAGCTATTTACATTCATGCATTGTGATGAATAAATGATGTCACACAGACTCAACCTTCCTCCCATATGTAAATAGCTGCTCATAGGTAAGTTATTAGTGCCACGTTGTAAAATGTAACTCTTTATAAGTTTGTCAATGGGTTAAGAAAATGGCTACTGCTAAAGTATAGACACATATTATTGTTCCAGCCTTGCACACTCTGCTGGAAGTAAGACCTGTCTCCTGGCACTGGCCCTTAGGCTTGGCTAGAGGGAGGGAATAAAGCTCTGCTCCTGGCCCTGGCATTTTGGCTTGGCTGGATGAATATATTGTAAATAATGCATGAGCCAGCCCTGCTTATTTACTGGATCATGCTGCATTTCCACACTATATGTAAATGGATATGACTTTTTTTTCTTGTTTTCTCTACAAAACCATGGGTCTGTCTTATGGAGCGAAAACTATGGTAACTCACAATGTAAGCTATTTGAATTTCACAAAGAATTCATCCATCAATAGTTACCATATGTACATAAACATATTCTATAAGTATTTAAAGACACCACAAAGTGCCTTCAAATTAACAGTTTTGTTACTTTAGATATCATTAATATTACATTATAACACTCTATTTTGACTTGATTATCTATGCTTAAGCTTAGGTGATTAATGGCCTGGCGCTCACAATTTTCAATCGCCTGCTGAATCACCATCAATCGCCTACACTATTTTGAATGGGTTTGTCCCCATTGCTAAAATGGCGTGGTTGCGATTGGGTTTCCACCGCGTTCTGATCGCTGTCGGGCACAATTATTTTCCTTTGATCGTTCCCATAGCATGAATGGAGGCGATCAAAAATCGCGTCCATTCATTCTCTATGGAGGCGTTATTTTTTTTATGGGAGCGTTTTTTTTTTAAATCACAGGTGAAAATCCTGGTCAATCGCCTTGTGATCACCTAACGGCGATTCCGCAGGCGAATGAAAATGATTCTATTTTGATAAAAAGAAAATATTTTGCCACCAGATGTTTAGAATCACAAACATTAAACTTTTGAAAAAAAAACGTCTCACTGATCAACTTTTCTGCCAACAACTATAACTTACAAATCAGCCAACATCACATATCTGTAAGCATGTAACTTGACATGCAGCGTTTAGACCTGGTAGATTATATTAAAATGTTTACTTGTATAGTCTCTTCTAGTCTACTCACCAGACTTGGGATAGCTGGCAATCACTACATCGTCTTCTCTTGCTTCAAATGTTTCAAGTGCCTCAAACATCTCCTTACTACAGGCAACACTGGGGTACAGAACCCCCTTATAATTCACCAGTAAATCACCAGATAATATTTTGTCTGATGAGTAAAACATGTTAGTAACTGCTTCCCGGTCTGCTGTTTGCTTAGCCATGTTTCACCCTTGTAAGCTTTACCTAAAATGATCTTTCTTATACACAAGCCTGTTTTTATATGCACAATTTGTGTGCCAAAAAAAATTGTTTCCAAGCCAAGGTAATGAAAATTCTCAAACAAATCACTCCATAGAATGTCAACTCAAGCAAATACCAGCAAAGGAACAAACGCCTTATATAGAAAAAGAAAAACTAGAATAATCTGAAAAGTATAAATATGTCATTTAACATTAGATTCCTTAAGGTTTCAGCCTTTCAGACATATAGGGGGGGTGTTTAGGATACTACCATGTAACCCCAAAAATAAGACAGTGTCTTATATAAATTTTTGCTCCCAAAGATCACCTACATCTTTTTTTCAGGGGGTGTCTTATTTTTCCATGAAGAAGCATACGGCACTGGGGTATCAGGTTGGGGGATCACTTTAAATGACACAGGGGGAAATCAAAATGGCACAGGAGACTCAGAGGGGGGGGGGGATTACCATTTTAGTAACCCCTTCTGATCCTCCTGTGTCATTTTGATTGCCCCCTCTGATCCCCCTGTCCAGGGTAACAGTACTGTATCTTAGGGTGTCTTATTTTTTGGGGGGTGCCTTATATTTCAGCGTGAGGCAAAAACTTAAGGGTGTCTTATTTTCGGGGAAACAGTGTAGGTGTGAAGAATTGACGTCTTAGTATAATGGGTACTCTTATTGTGGCTTATTGTGACAGAGACTGGCTGTAAGACTAAACAGGTTATACTTGTACAGTACTTATGCAGACTGTAAACAACTCTGGTAATGGTGGAGACAGACTACATAACATAAGACATTTTCTATTTTGAGTTTAGTTGAGTTGAGTTTAGTTTAGTTTGCTTTAAGGCAGTGGTTCCCAAACTTTATCTGCAGGGCCTCTATTTTATAGATAGGAACATTATCAATTCCCCCAAACTAAAACTACACAGGTTCAGATTCAAACTTTATCTCAAATAAAACTTAATTTTTCTCCCTTATACACAGCAAACATGCAGAGACATGCATCATATCCAAACATGCAGAGACATGCATCATATACACACTCTTATCATGCATGTATCATATAGACATACACCAAGCATGCATCATACATACACACATTACATAAACTCTACTTACTGTCTGCAGCTAGTTTCCCAATTGTTGGCTTCCTGCTTGTTCCTCCCCTTCTCTGTTTACATTAGGCAGATGGAGAAGAGGACAGACAGCTTGGAGAATCAATAAGCAGATGAGTTCTGCAGATGGCTTTCCTCTGGCTGACAGCTGCATTCCATAAGAGGGCTCCAAGTGCCACCATAGCTTCCCTGTACATATAAGTCAATAGAAAATTAATCTAATCAAAAGTTAAAGCAGAATTTGCACCTAAACTCACCTAATGTACTTTATGTCTCTCACTGGCAAGACACCCCATTATGCAGACATTCTGGCCGAAAAATATGAAAAATTCTTACCTATAATGAAATAATCTTGGATGTTCCTTGTCAACCCTTCCCTTTATTCTAAAAACACTGCAGCTGCCTCACACAGTTGGGAGATTGAAATCTGTTATTTTTTCAGGCTGGAGCTGTGTTTTTACCATTGAAAACAGTAGATCTGATAGACTCTAGTGACCATACTGCGACTACAGCAGTATTTACTCCCAGAATAATGGCATCTAAAGAGGATTCAATATAGCATCTCTGCACCAGTATGAGCCTTTATACTACTCTCCCCACAGATTGATACTTTTCAAGTGTTGCTACACTCTAATTTCCAATACAATGTGGAGGGAGTGACCCCCTAAGGCAGGCAGTGTGTCATGGGCCATATCAGCAGGTAGAAATGAAGACAAATGTTTTTCTCAAGCCTGCTAGTGTTACTTTGTAATTTTCACTTTAGAAATGTATAGGATGGGATGAGTTTAACAAAATACATTGTAGGACAAAAGCAAAAGATAGGGTTCCCTCTTGGGACTTTAAATGGAGCAGTATCACATATGTG
>CM070035.1:120556756-120569044 GCA_036250615.1 Ptychadena robeensis | reverse complement strand
GACGCTGAAGTCTGCTCTCTAGTGACACTATTTTAGTGGCTGAAAAGGGGTACTGCATGATATTTTTTCACATACATTTAAACAAATGAAATTAATTTTTTTCTGATTTCCTGCTCTAAAAACATGGTGCATCTTATGGTCAGGTGCGTCTTATAGTCCGAAAAATACAGTATGTTTTTATTTTATTTATTTAACCTAGTTATTCTTTTATTTTAACAACCTTTTTATTCTAATATAATTTTTATATTTAATAATTCGTTATGAAATATAAAAACGAATATTTTTAAGCCAGAATTTCAGGGTGAAAATTTACATGCAGAATTAAGAATTAAAAATGTGATTTTCCATTTTCCGACCATCTCTAGTGAAGATAAACTAAAATTGAAGCTGAACCATGTTCTGATCATTTTCAGTTTTTTGCCTGATATCAGTTGACCATAGATACGGTGCATGAGGGGCCCCTCATGCACCTTATCTACGGTCAACTGATATCAGGCTTTTTCTTTTACTTCTGGATCAGCCGCTACACATTGTGTATGTTTTTGTGTAGCATGCATGTTTGCTTTTATGTAATCACTTGCTGTGACTAGTTTCTCAATAATAAATACTTCTCCTTTAAGATAATTTGGCCTACATTCAATTGTTACCTCCTTTTGTGACACTGTTCCATTCAAAGTCCCATGAGGGAATTTTTGTGGTGTATATAAACATAAAGCCAGGGCAACAATGGAATGGTTTAAAACAAAACATGTCCATGTGTTAGAATGGCCCAGTCATAGTCCAGATCTAAATCCAATCGAGAATCTGTGGCAAGATCTGAAAACTGCTGTTCACAAACGCTGTCCATCTAATCTGACTGAACTGGAGCTGTTTTGCAAAAAAGAATGGGCAAGGATTTCAGTCTCTAGATGTGCAAAGCTGGTAGAGACATACCCTAAAAGACTGGCAGCTGTAATTGCAGCAAAAGGTGGCTCTACAAAGTATTGACTCAGGGGGCTAAATAATTACGCACACCCCACTTTGCAGTTATTTATTTGTATAAAATGTTTGGAATCATGTATGATTTTTCTTCCACTTCTCACGTGTCACCACTTTGTATTGGTCTTTCACGTGGAATTCCAATAACATTGATTTATGTTTGTGGCTGTAATGCGACAAAATGTGGAAAAGTTCAAGGGGGCAGAATATTTTGCAAGCCACGGTAGATTACAAGCTTACAAATAATAAACTTTCATTTTGTTGTTACAACTGTTTGGAGTATTTTAATCCCTAGTAGTCATGGTTTTTAAAAGATTGTATTGTTTTTATGTGTCAGTGCGATTGTAATTAGGAATACTAGGTCATAGTAGGAAAAGTTCTGTGAGTTAAAGTACATTGTGAATTTGATCAGCTGATAAATTAGTACACTACAGTACAATTAGTACAGTACCATTAATAACATAAGGGACATTAAGGGATCATTTACAGGCGTGGTTACCACAGTCATTTGGCAAATGCAGCAGGAGGTGTTTGCTGGGCATGCCCTAAAGAAATGTCACAGTGATGTTATACAGGCACCCGCTGACAGTGGTAGCCAGTAGCTTTTTTGGGGCGGCTTCGGTGTTTCAGCCACCTGAAACCAACCATTTAAATATAGCTTTAATAATAACATGGTTAAATTATTCTGACCTGCAAATCAGCTGTATAAAATGATTATGTGCTTCTCTTTATGTTCTTTTGCAGAGAAAAATGATACTGTAAAATTGGGGACTCCTGGTTTGGCTCTACACAAAAGAAAGATAGGTAGTGCAGCTATATATTCTGTTCAGTTATGTTATTTCATGAACAATGCTTCTGTAATTTGGAGATAACACTTTTGTCTTGTTTGGGTATTTTTAACCAATTTTTTCTATTCTAGTCCATAGCATGACTATTGAACGGAATCTCAAAATTTTATTAAAAAAAGCACTGTAGAAACAGAGTATATTCAGTTTTTAACATTTACAAAAGAAAAGGCTTTACCAAGCTGGTAGAAGGATTAGTAAGTAATTGTATACCCTATGCTGTGAGAATGTGTGCCACTGTAATGGTAATGTGAGCTGCTGATGTCTTTACTTATCTTGCTACGTGAGTGTCAGCTTTTTTGACTTATGTAAAGATAAGGGGATGATGTCATTCATGCTACTGTTTTCACTGTCCTACGGCTACTAGCTGCTACTGGTTCAGCTCATCTTAGCTTGGTCAACATAATTAATTAATTAGTCCTTGATTATAATCCGTAGGGATAAAGAACATATAGATAATCTTAGTGGGGGGCCCTAGCCAGAAATTGTATATTAAACACAGAAAATTGTAAACTCAAGGTGTAAACCACCTCCAGTAAAAAAAAAAACTAAACCAATGTCATTACAGGCACATAGGGGTCTCACAGATATTATCTAATTTAAAAGGTCTTTATTACACTATCTTGGACCAGTTTCTAAAACATTTCAATTATCATGTGACTCAATAGGTAAGTACATAATCATTGTTTAAAAACAAAGCAAAAAATTGCATAAACATCATCACAAAGCATTCAATAAGAACAAGAAACATATTCCATAGTAATCCAATTTGAGTAATTTGAGTGGCGGCCCAAACAAGGGGGAACCAAGCCGGAGCTCCGAATGGTCTGGCCAAAAACAATTTAGGTCCCCAAGTCTTGAACACTAGCTGGGGAGGACAGTACATGCTGACAGGCAAAGATATAAATGGACCTAAGAAGACACAGGAGAAAAACGAGGGAGTCAACAGTGCCACTACAAAAAACTCACAGCACTTCACCCAACGGGCAATAGCTCACCCAGAGTATCCAGAGTTCCCACATATGCTGTAAGGAAGGCCCGGCCACACCAGCCAACCACCTTAGCCCTCCCCCCATATTCTCTGGTCCACTTATACCCTGCACTCTTCATTAGACCTCATCTCCCACAGCTGCATGGGGGGGGGGGCATGGCGGAGGGGAGGAAGGGAGGGGCAGGTCAATAACCCCACCTATGTATCTCAGTAATGCCACTGTGGTAACATAACTACCCTCCCTCTCCCCACGACACACCCCCACTGCAAGCCCAGGCAAAGAGGTCCAACAGTGGGTGGGGCTGGTACCTGGCAATCCTGGCCGATTAGTGGGCCAGGTGTGCTGGAAGTGCATCACCGGGGCATAGATGAAGTGCAAATGCGTTTCAGCCATTTAGCTAGCCACCCCCTCCCACCATGTGGCCATGCTGCTGAACTAGTTCAGTTACACTGCTGAAATCCCAAGAAGGGAAGTCTCAGCGAGAAGCTCCCTAGAGACTTAAAGGGGAAGGTACCCACTTTCCGTCAACAACTCCATGGAGTGAAGGGACCCCAGATTGTCAACCCAGTCTGGAGCAACGGCAGTCTCCATCAAAGTTCACCCCACCACTCACCATTGAATTGTATGAACAAAAAATAAAAAAAATAGGGAAAAAGAAATTAAATTAAATAGGCTTGTATAACTAAATTAGTTAAATTAAATGAATATACATATAATATAAATATATACAAGTATATGAATACAATGATTAAATATTCTGATTCCGTCAAGCAATTCCGGCAGACACATAAATATTGCGAGTATGGGATTGATTGTACAAGTGTGTTCCGATGAGCACTGGTATTTCCAGCTGTTAATTTCCAGAAAAGTGTGGTCTGAAATTTGCCTTCCTGTGGCAATTCGATTTCTCTAGGGGTCTAGGGATGGTAATTTGGTGTTTGTCCACTCGGAGGTAAATTTAAGATTCCATGTGTTAATTTGTAGTGTTTTTATAAATTCCTCCAGAAGGTCACCAGTATTGTCCCAGACTTAGATAATATCATTGATATATCTTCGATTGGTATGATTGCCTGTAAACTATTTGCACTGTAAAACAACATTTAATACCGTTTATGAGTTGTGGACAGTCTTTACTGATCTCAAATTAAATCTGATTGTCGTAATCATATTGATCTAATTGATGATAATGTTTTACTGTTGTATTTAGACTTGTAATCCTATAACCTCCCTGAGGAAGCCCACAGGGCGAAACGCACTGGCCGACTTTGGATTACTATGGAATTTGTTGCTTGTTCTTATTGAATGCTTTGTGATGACGTTTATGCTATTTTTTTGCTTTGTTTTTAAACAATGATTATGTACTTACCTATTGATTCACATAATAATTGAAATGTTTTAGAAACTGGTCCAAGATGGTGTAATAAATGCCTTTTTAATGAGATAATATCTGTGAGACCCCTATGTGCCTGTAATGCCATTGGTTTAGTTTTTTTAACTGGAGGTGGTTTATACCTTGAGTGTAGGGTTTTCTTTTACAACTTTTTCGTACAAATAGAGACAGTCTCATCATTATAATTTTCCACATTAAAGAAAAACAGTTTAAGGCCACCACCACTAGTCTAAGGCCACCACTACTAGTTCTTATATATATGGTTAAGGTTATTAGGGCTCTTTTACACTATATGTGTTTTCACAGTACACATTATTGCGTTTTGCATTTGTGTTTTTTAACAAATCAATGAAAAATGAATTACAAATGCATGTTGCAGGGCGTTATAAAAAACACATGCGAAAACATAGCATTTTTAAAAACACAACATATGTAGTGTGAATGGTAACATTGGTTTTCTATGAAAAAACACAGTACTGAAAAACACATGCATTAAAAGAACGCATGCGTTTATATAAAACGTGACGCAACGCATATAGTGTGAAAGGGTCCTTATAGTTCTTTCTCACTAGTTTATTTCTCTGTGGCAATTCTATAGACAAATCAATTACCGTATATACTCAAGTATAAGCCGAGGTACCTAATTTTATCTACAAAAACTGGAAAACCGTATTGACTCGGGTATAAGCCGAGGGTGGGAAATGCAAAGTCAGATAGTGGAGTTTTCTAAATGTGAAAAATATAGAGAAAGCACCATTGCCCATAGAAATTAATCAAACAGGATTATTCTTAGTTCCCCAACCTCAATACATTTAAGAGAACACAGGATTATTATTATTATTATTATTATTATTACAGGATGGGTTTTGCAAGGCAATTCTTATTTTTTAATCAGGCTATGGAGTGTTGTATCTGTACTAGTAACCGGCCACCAGGTGGCAGTGTGGAGTTTGTTTACATCGATCAGCTGGCTATCGGAAGCCACGGAACTCACAGGAACTCAGAGAGAAGATGCAGCGAAGAGGAAAGCTGCCTGCCTGAGGCATTCAGCATGGAAATTCAGGTGAGGTGAGTGGACCCCAACAGCTGACTCGAGTATAAGGCGAGGGGAGCACTTTCTGCCCATTTTTTTGGGCTGAACAACTCGGCTTATACTCGACTATACACGGTACTTTTTTATGTTTGATCCCTGAAATGTGAAAGCTATGAGACATGGAAAACCAGATGCTTCTTTAGGGCATTTTTGCACAGAGTGGAGTTTACAATGTACACCTCAGCGCAGCACAGGTTAACAACTGTAGACTATACACAACTTAAATGCACATAACAAATTATCTTATTTAACAATTGATGTGTAATTCTGTCCAGCCATTTTTGAGATTCAATTATCTCTGTCAGTCCACAATTACCCTGTTTCCCCGATGATATGCCCTAGGTTTTATTTTCAGGGGGATGTCTTATTCTGATCACTCTGTGCCAATCATTGTCCCCTTTGATCACTCTGTGCCAATCATTGTCCCCTTTGATCACTCTGTGCCATTCATTGTCCCCTTCTGACCACTCTGTGCCAATCATTGTCCCCTTTAATCACTCTGTGCCATTCATTGTCCCCTTTGATCACTCTGTGCCAAACATTGTCCCCTTCTGATCACTCTGTGCCATTAATTGTCCCCTTTTGATCACTCTGCCATTCAATGTCCCCTTTGATCACTCTGTGCCAATCATTGTCCCCTTCCCCTTTACTGACTCACTTTTTTGGGTTCTACGGGCAGGTAACAGACTCCACAGGGATCAGCAGCTTGCTTGTCCATCCTGCACTGCAGCCATCCCTGATGGAGTCACAAGGAGGCACACAGTTGCCCATTGTACCACCCGAATGGGAGATTCAGGCAGGGGCAGGTATCGGTGGATGTCTTATTTGCAAGGGGTGGCTTATTTTAATGTTTTGGGCAAAAATCGGGGGGTTGCTTATTTGGTGGGAGGTTGGTTTATCATAGGGGAGACAGGGTAATAAAAGACATTTGAATATATATGGTCCAGTTGGTGGGCAGTACATCCAAATGCTTATTAACAGTGTACACCATTATTGTTGCATTACATAGCTGTGTGTAAAACTGGTAGATCCATATAATATATTTACGGGGCATGGTTTATGACCATGTTAATTTTCTTTGTTTTTTATTCAACCTTTGATTCTTGATCACATTCTTGAGCAATCAATGCAGCTATTTATTTAATATATACATATATTTATTTTTGTTTTATTAGATTTGGAAAAAACATTAAAAAGCTTAGGCTATGTCTTCACTCTGTCTAGCTGAAAAGTGCATTGTAGTTGCACTGTAAAGGTACCCATACACGTTGCGATTTTTCGGGGACCGATGCGATATTTGATTTCGACGCCCGATTTTTGCTTTAGTGCTATTGTTAAAAGTCGGTCGGATGCCCGATTTTTCGGTCCCCGATTAGTCACAGCCGGACCGACTGATCCGCTAGTTGGATTGGGAATCTTTTAAAAGTGGTCGACCGACCGAAAATTACGGGCATCCTCATTCGGGACCCAACCGACTTTTCGGACGATTTTTCTAAAAACAGCATCGGTCGGACTACATTTGCATGTTAGGAATCCCGAACGATCGACCTACACGACCGACCGGATCAGTCGGAAGGGCTAAAATCGCACGAAAAATCACAACGTGTATGGGTACCTTAACGGAATTTGTTTTTATTCAAACACACAGGTCCACAACATAAGTACAATGCAACTACACTGACCCACATATTGAAAATTAATTGTCTCGGGCAGATTCATTGGAGACATAGCCTTTAGGATTACATTGTAGGAACAGTTATAATTATATTTTATATACTAACCCTACTCATACATTTATTTGAGTTCAGCTTTATCAATCATGGAATCCTGTTTTCATAAAGCTATGTACAGCACCATGACATCACAGCTCACTAGCTATGATTTTCCCAAAGCACAGACACCATAGACAATGACACTGAGTCTACACAAAGATGAAAAGAGAAAGCTGTTTTTTTTTACAAAAAATCTAAAACTTATTACGTTTTTAAGATTAGCAGAGTTTTACTTTATTCTACACAAGACATTTGAAGACACTGCATCATTAAACTCATTTTAACAATATTGTTCCAGACTGAATCAAAATGTTTTAGTACATTAGTAAATTTAATAGAATTGATACAATTACAATACGCATGTGAACAACTCACAATATGTTAACTTTAGAATTCAAACTAGATTAGTAACCTTTTAAGTCTTATATCAAATCATGAAGCTTATTTCCAGTAAAACAGATCAGCTATCTAGCAGTTTCCTTTTCTCTCCAACTAGTTTTATGGTAAAGTAATTTTATTTACTGGACTAAACATCCCTATACACAGGTCAATACCCATTTAATCAATGATCCATGCGATTGATGGTATCACACCGTGCCTGTTCGTGGTTCATTGATTGTGGCTACTTCAAGACAGCTTGATTGAATCCTTGTTCAATCTCCATTCGGTCCCCATCCAAAGCATCAAATGGGATTTTTTTGCACAAAGTGGTGCATATAGATCAGTGGTGGGCAATTGAGTTGATATTGAGGGCCACAAGTGCAGCCTTCAGCATCACTAAAGGGCCGCACATAAAATTTTTAATGTATACTGACTTGTAAAATTATTTTTTTAAGAAACCATTTGTTTTAAATGATACTTCAAGCATTAGAGAACTATGTAGTATGGTAATGCATGTTTTGTATCATATATATCATTAAAGGTTATGTGCCTTATAGATATCATCAAAGCCATTGATTATATTGATGGGGTACATAACCTTTGATTCTCTTCAATCTGCTCTTTCATTATTTCATCTTATCTCAAGTTCATTCTTGATTGGCTCCTAGTTATCTTTTTTCTATGAGCTCTGATAGTTAGGTGATAACAAGAGACTACTTATTGCTTTGCCCTATGCCAGTTGCTTAGCGTTATACTTTATCAATTTCTGAGATGTCTAAAATGTACAGTATTTGGTATAGTTCAGCAAATCTCCCAGCTTTGTCCCGACAAGATGTTGTTGGAACTTTTCATCCACTTGTTTGCTTTGTTCTTCTGTAAAGAGGCTTTTCCAGTCTCCAATTTGTCCTGTCCAAAAACAAAGTTAATTTGCATGAATGTAACAATGAATACAGAAAGGTAAAATGAACAAATAGGGGCTACAAGAGGACAATGCCAAATCAAATTCAGCTACTTACACTGCTTTGCATTTACTTAAAAGATTTAAACATACTTAAGGTTTAACCGAGTTGTATCCACTTGTGATTTTATATCTGCCTGAAGTGCGACTATATTACCTTCAATATGTAAATGCAAACACCTGTTTATTTCTGATGCATTGGAATTGAATAAAATGTATTCCACTTTCTACCAAACTTTTGATTTTCAGTTTTTAGAATTAACCTTACCTTTTCTGAAGAAAGCATCACCAAGTTTCCCATGTGTATTTTCAGATTTATCTTTCATAGTAGAGAAAGATGTCCGACTTTCTATCAAATGAAGCTGCTCTTCTGTCAAAGGAAGTCCGAAGAATTCTGACATCCTTTTGAGTTGTTTTAGAAAATCCTTACATTGAAAAGAAACTAATGATCAGTTTGTAAATTTTACCAGTAATAGTAACAATGTATTACTGTTTTAATTCCATAGAATCCCATATTTTTTCTACCCCTAACATGAGCATGTTTCTAAAATATATGACATTATAGACTGAGTACTAAGAAAAATAATCCACTATAGAACAGGACCACGCATTGATTTAACAAAATGGCACAATACGGGCAATCAAAGCAGAGTACATTGTACTCTGTTTGTTTTCACCACCCTCCCTCCTCCCCTGTACCCATCATCGGCATCATTAGCTATGAAAGTGATGCCCCTCCATTAATAAGGAGGTCAATAGTCGAAGGGGCAGTGCTGGAAATGATCAGCAGGTCCTCAGAATCTTTGTGTGCTCGCTGGATCTGGATCTACTTGAGTTTATCTAGAAGTTGTGTTTATTTTAGTATCTTTGCAAATATGTGAAATGTCTTGATAAATCAAATAACAAAACTCAGCTTACTATCTTCATATCTTCAAATGTAACGACCATCACATTCTCTTCATCAATGTGTTTGTTCCATTCAGCTATGTAATGAAAATATGATCCATAAGATACTAAAATGCAAAAGAAAATTTGTGAGACACACAAAATAACTGTTGTTAATGAGTTACTTAGGGTCCCCATACACCTTTAGATTTCTCTGTCAGATTTCCTTTAGAGCTCATTTTGTTTTTACCAAAACCATGTAATATGAGGGACTTTGTAAACCAACAAGTCTACCTGTGTTGATCGCAGAGGACCCACCACTACATAGTTGTTGGTAGATCTAAAGGATATCTAACAGAGAGATCTAAAGGTGTATGGGCAGCTTCAGACAATAAACAGCCTCTGATAGTGATTACACATTTACAATAACTACATTTACAATAACTCTTTATCAATGTGTTTGTTCCATTCAGCTTTGTAATGAAAATATGATCCATAAGATACTAAAATGCAAAATAAACTTTGTGAGACACACAAAATAACTGTTGTTAATGAGTTACTTATTTAATTGATCGTACTAAACTTAGACAATAAACTAACAGCCTCTGATAGTGATTACATATTTACATTTGCACTGATTTAGGAAAAAGTGTGATGTGATTTTTTTGGAAGAAAGTTTTTAATTTGTTAAACTAAAAATGTACCATTCCCTTGTATGAAGTCCTTGAAAAATAAATCCCAAGATTCGTATGTGGGAAGTGCAGGCATGCTTTTATAAAAATTAAAAAATGAAATGGCGGCATCTTTTGGATTGCGAAGTATCATCAATGTCTGTAGAAAAAAAGAAAAATATTAATACATCATTTTTCATTTTAGTCTATTATCTTTCAAATCCCAGAGCATCATGAGGGATGAAAACCAGTGTCTCTTGATGTCTATGGGTTCCAGACTTCAGACTGTTGACTGCAAAGGATTTGCCACCAAGTATAAAAAAGGGAAAGTTTGATTTATGATCATTATTCTGTCCCATTACTAGTGATGGCCGAACTGTCCGCCTTGCGGAGCATGTTCGCCCTCCTTCTCGCCGGCGGACAGTACGGGTTCGACTCGCCCTGTTCGCCGGCGAGAAGGAGCCCTCTATTCTTCCTCCGGTGGGATCATTAGCAGCGAGATCCCGCCGCAGGAAGAATGTTTTCACTGAAGACCGGGTAGAGAACCTGGTCTTTCAGTGAAAAACCGGCTTGTAAACCCGGATGTGACGTCAGTGACGTCACATCCGGTTAGCACAACCTAGAGGCGGGGAATTTGAATCTGTCCGCGAACAGGCAGACGGCAGACTTTTTTAAAAGTCCGCTCCGCCCGTTCGCGGACGGACACGGCCGAAGTTCGGCCATCACTAACCATTAATTTTGATCCCTTAACATGTGGGAGGCAAATATGTAAACTGTTGTAATTCCAACACTGTTCACCTGATTTGGATGTAAATTCCCTAAAATGAATAAAAAAAATACATTGTGGTGTGTATAGAGCCAAAAATTTTTAAATTCTGTCAATGCCCCAATATGTATGGACCTGAATGTATGTTGAAAACACACGATGACCTCTAATGCTACCTCAAAGTCTCAAGGACTCTGAAATAAAATGGTGACTTCCCAAACTACCTCAAAGCAGGTCTTAAGCAGCAAATTTAAAAACTTTGACAAAGTCACAGGCCTTCATTACTATTTATTGTAAAAAATATCTAGGGGGGTGGCTTGGCAATGGCCGTGTAAAGACGCTTCCTCCACGAGCTCCGGCCGACCACCCCAATTACCAGCCGTTACAGCCTTCAACCAAACCCCGATCTAACTGCCGCCGAGATGTCTAAAGCCAGCAGCTCCAAGGGCAGGAAAAAAGACCCTAAAGAATCTGCCCTCAGCCTTTATTTTAGGTCGCAAAGGACCGTCAAGAAGCAGCGCACTCCATCCAAGATGGAGGATTCCAGCACCGACGAGACCCCGGGCACAAAAAGCTCCAAGTGCCGCACTCCCAGACCATCCTATCCTGCCACGGACACAGCTTCATGCTCCTCAGACCCCCTTCAGGGGGATGTTTCTGAGCAGGAAGACATGCAGTGCAGCTCGGTGGCTGATCTCCCCCCTGCCTTCCAACTGCTGCTCAAAAGCCTGCCCTCCAGAGCAGACCTGGATGCACTGGCCGGTCGCATGGACTCTACTTGGATGAGAGACCTCCAACCCCTGCAGCTGGCGGTATCTGATTTGTGATCCCGACTGGATACCTTGGACGCCGCACAACTTGCCACATCAGCCAAACTGGCTAAAATAGAAGCCAAGCTGATCGAGCAGGATCACAAAATGGAGGACATGCAATTGTACCAGGAAGATGGGGAAGATAGAAACAGGGGTAATAACCTGGGAATTAGGGGTATCCCCGAGGCCACCCCGCCTGAATTACTGAAGGACACAGTGCTAGCCTTATTCAGCTCTCTCTTGGAAAGCACAACTCCGGAGCTTGGCAGAGTCCACCTAGTCGCCGGATGCCCTCCTTCTAACACCACAAGGCCCCCGAGACGTGCTCCGCCGGGTCCACTTTTTTTTACTGAGGAAGGCCTGGAAGAAACTGGTAACTTTTGATGGGGCTCACTTTCAAATTTTGCTGGATCTTCCCTGTAATACTATGCGCAGACGTGCCATGATGAAGCCCCTCCTACAGAAGCTGAATGAGGCAAAGATACCTTACCGATGGGGATATCCCATGCATCTGGTGATCCGCAAGGGTACTACCAACATCACTCTCCGCTCTACCGGGCCCGCCGAGGATGTCGACTACCGTGCAGGTAACGCCCCACTTCTCCAGTCCCCGCCGTAGATCTCCTACTCCACCGCCCGTTGCCCATCCGATGGATCCAGAGGGATGACTCCGCAGAAGGTGAAGATCGCCGTCCTCACAGACTCCCAGAAGGTCAAGCACCCGAAGTCATACCACCCCCCCCCC
>CM070035.1:120530103-120548885 GCA_036250615.1 Ptychadena robeensis | reverse complement strand
CTGCTGCACGCAATGTTTATGGTGAACAGATCAAAACACTGACAGAATCCATGGATGGCAAGCTTTTGAGTGTCCGTGCAAAGAAAGGTGGCTATATTGGTCATTGATTTGTTTTTGTTTTGTTTTTGAATGTCAGAAATTTATATTTGTGAATGTTGAGATGTTATATTGGTTTCACTGGTAAAAATAAATAATTGAAATGGTTATAAATTAGTTTTTTGCTAAGTTGCCTAATAATTATGCACAGTAATAGTCACCTGCACACACAGATATCCCCCTAAAATAGCTAAAACTAAAAACAAACTAAAAACTACTTCCAAAAATATATAGTTTTTTGGGTTCATTGAGAACATGGTTGTTGTTCAATAATAAAATTATTCCTCCAAAATACCACTTGCCTAATAATTCTGCACTCCCTGTAGGTGGCTTTATCAAGGAAAAACGTATTGCACTGAAAATTTTATAAAATTACAAATCACTACTTTAAAATTTAAAATTTGTATTACCTACTCACTCATAAGGAGGAAACGAGGTGCACCTGGCTGTGGAAACCCCTTTTTTCTGCTCCCAGATATACCTAGATTCATGTTACTGTCCAGAATTCCTTTTTGAGGAGACAAGAATTTTATGAAATTTGTTAATAAACATTTGAATGAATTTTAATAATGAGTGATCTGAAGATTGTTATTTACATTTAAGTACTTTTTCACTCTCCCTTGGGAAACCCTAGTTGCATTTATAGCAACTTTTTGTGCCTATTTTCCTTTTTCTTAAATAGCCCATGGTGTTAATACCGGTTAAGGGGAGGGGGCTGTTGAAAACTGCAGCAAAAGGGAAAATTTGCGAAACGATAGAACTCACTTTCAGAGATCCCACAGCGAAATCTCTTTGTTATTGACTGTACTTTAGCATATTAACTATTGATTTTATTCTTAATTGCTTGATTGTATAAGCTCAATAATAAATAGAAACCTTTTATTAAAACAATCTGACTCTGCTTGATGGAAATACAGCAGTAACATCAAAGGGTCACCTGACTTAAGATAGACATGCACGATTACATTTTTCTATTAGTTCGACCTAAAATAACAATAGTTTTAAGCCAATGGTCGAATTAATCGATCGATCAAAAATTTATTCATGTTGGTAAATTTCAGTTGATCGTTCAAGGATCTGATGGGTTTTTTAGGTATTCAGATCGATTTGTAATCAATGGTACTATGAAGCATGCGTACAGGGCTTTGAGAAGGAATTAATTGTTTTTGAATCAGTCAGTGTTTGATGGTAAAAAGGAATCATTTTTCAAACTATTAACTTAAAACGATTGTTTTTTTAAGTCGATCAAATGGTATAATCAAACTGTGTATGCCCAGCTAGACTGCTGCTCCCAATTATTTAAACTACATGGCCATAAAGCAATTTGGTCACTGGAAATGATCTTTCCTGATAGGGAATGAGCATTACAAACAAAGAGTTTTTTCTGTTCAATGGAGAGGGTGGAAGTAACAAGCGTGAACTGCACCCCAATACGGTCTACCCAAAAGAAAATAGCAGGGCAGGAGGATCCTCAAAGGATTGCTGAATGCCCTTGTCACAGTGTTAAAATTGCTGTACACTTAGAGCCAGGGAGAAAGGTTTCTGTATACATTTAAATCATATATTAAAAGATATTTAACCAACCTCTAACACCTCGGGACTTCCAAATTCAATCATTGGTTGGCCCAGCTCCGTCTCTTGATTTTTAATTATGCTCACCATTTCATGCAGTATTTGGATGACCCAGTTAGTTCCTAAAGGCCAGAGATATAATTGTATTAAAACCCTTACATCTTTGTCCATTGCACTGCTTACCATCAGTATTTCCTGTACCTACCACCAAGTTCTTGCTTTGTACATATCCTAACAGGCACCCCACTACATAAGGTAAGCAATACTTTTTATAAATATTGAATGCTTTTTTTGTAATACCTTAAGCCCCCCCCCCCCATACACCTTTAGATCACTCCATACATTTTACATTAGATCTACCAACAACTATGTAGTGCCGGGTCCTCCCTGATAGAATATATAGTGTTTGGAAGGTTTAGAAAGGTCCTCATATTACATGGTTTTGGTAGAACAAAAGTTGATTATACAGAAATAGTATGGCAAGATTGTAAGGTGTATGGGTGCCTTTAAGGATTAAAATATAAATGTAGAAGTATGTATAGAAGTATATTTATGAAATATAGAACATTTCATAATAATGATTTCAGCTCTGGGCTGCTTTTAAGCCAAATTATAGAGGATGACAAACAACCAAGAAGAACTGTGACAGAGAAACAACAATGAAGAACTGTGATTCAGAGTGACCTGCAAACGGAGTCGTAGATAAACCTTATATGCTCTTTAAATTAGCTAGTAATATCAAACATCAATTAACATGTAACTACTGGCCAATGTCATTAAAATGTTGTATGTAGCTATGTTCATATATATTGAATTTTTTGGGTGAATGTCATAACAAATATTATGAGAGTTGAAAAACGTTCTGTTTTAATGCTTTATTTGTTAATATTGTTATATGCAGCAATGTATGTAGTGTATTATTTCAGACTGACTACAATAAAAAGATATATTCTGGCTGTTGTTAGGCTTTAATACATTCAATACCTTATTCCATCATCAACTGAAACATAATCTTCTTTTTCAGATCTATAACAGGGTTATCTTAATTTCCACTGTTCCCAGGCATATCACTTTTTTAAACCTCTCTAAGCTCTTAAACCTGTTATGTTACAATGAACAAATACTTAAACATTAATTTTTTTAATGTTAAGCAGAGTCGTCTCAAGCAAAACCTCAGGTATATGCTGGCCACAAATGGAACCATTTTATGGGTTATTTGACCTTTTCTGGCAACAGTTCATCTGTCAACCATTTAGATTTCAAAATTAAATTCCAATTTATAAAGTACTAAAGCTTTACACCAGAAGTATATTTTTGTGTGTGAAAGCAGTACAAACATTACAACAATGCCATATTATGCTACCCATCCTTTTACAAAAAGTTAGTACTACCAACTGAAAATAAACAGCAACTCAAATCATGAACACAATGTTCATTAAAACATTTATTTAAAATATCAACCAAAGTGTACTCCTTGTATTGTAAGGGCTTGTTTCCATTGTAGCGTTCCCGTGCGGTTGCAGCCGCGCGGCCGCCCCCGCACACAACTGCATCCATTGGAAACTTCAGTATAGTTTCCACTGGTGCGGTTGTGCGAGTTCAGGTGCGGATGCGGTTTAGGGCGCGTTTCTGAACGCTAGCTGCAGCGTTTTGAAACGCATCCGCGCCCCAACCGCATTCACATCTGCAATACAAAAAAAAATCGCAGCGCAGAAACGCGCGACAACTTTAGGCATGCGTTCAGCCGCGTGGTTACAACCGCGCGGCTGCAACCGCACGGGAACGCTTCAATGGAAACAAAGCCTAATTTGTATATGCAAGTGAGCAAATTAAAAAAGCAAATATTTAGGGCTATTAGTGATAGGAATACTATCAATTACACCTCCAACTTTTCCTGCATGGTAGGTATAGAATAGCAGTTGAAATGAACCCAGCAGCCCTCGTATTTCAAGCTTAAATCTGCTTTGTAACAATCTGAAAACCTAAAGGGATGATAATTTCAAATCAAATGTGATAGTTTCTTTACTTATTTGGAATGAATGTACTATATCATGTTTAGTTTCTGACAGTATACATTTCCTACCAGTTTAGGCAAAATGTGTAAAGGCAGCCCCCAGGTTGTATTGTTTTTTTCTTAATTTGAACTTCTATGTAAGCCAGCTGGACATGTTCCGTTTTAATTTCCTATGGTCAAATCTGCTGCAGGAGATTCGCCAGCTAATTGTTCACCAATCCTATAGCAACAGGTGGCACAATGTGATTTGCAATCTGCCCATTTAATGCGACTCTGTCAAGCACACTATTGCTGTTATAGGTATTGTGTGTGGGTGCACTACTGTGTTTGCTTACCTGTCTGTCTGCAAGTGTCTTGTTGTCTGATATGGGATCTTGCTTGAACTCACCTTGCCCTGACTTTTGATTGTCCCTGACCATGTCTCCTGCCTTATCAATTTGGTCTGTACCTTTTTGAACTAATCTTTGTATATGTCCCTTGTCCTGTTTTCTGGATTACACACTAAAGCCTGTTTCCTGAATATCTGGTGTTAGTGGCGATTGTGCCCCGGCTGATTACAGTTACATAAAAAAATAAAAAAATTTAATTAATTAAAAATTTAAGGCAGACATTCCTCGCCAGCTGCTGAGATAAGTAACAAGTTGCTTCTAGATTGCCACTCCTGCCTATGAGCCCCCACACACCTGCCCCACCTCCCTGGTATTCTCCTTTTCTTTTATCCCTCCTATCTTTGTTTTACAAATTTTCGCTCTTTACTCTTTCCAACTCTTTCCAACAACCCTCTTCACTCTTTTCAACTCTTGCTTTGCTCTTTTCCTTACTTCTCTTTCTCTCTTCCCTATGCAGTTTCTGTTATATTGTGCCCTGTGGCATAGGCATGGGTAGGATCCCTCGCATTGCGCAGTACACTTCCTTCCTCCAGTGAGTTTCCTTCTTTTGTTTATCCCTTGTCTATTTGATGTACTTGATCAAGCTGCGAAGAACTGGAAGATGTTTACAGTTTGTCAAAGTCAAAACATGTAATATTCAAAAATTATATATATATATATATATATATATATATATATATATATATATATATATATATATATATATTAAAGGCAAACAGCAGGGAAAACTCTAATAGGCTGCACGAACCCGTCTTTTGATCTCATACGTTTTATTAAAATGTAAAATTATATACTTTTATGTACTTACCACATTTGGGATAGGTGACAATCAATAAATCATCATCTCTGGCTTCAAAGGTTTCTAGTGCCTCAAACATCTCCTTACTGCAGATAGAGCTTGGGTACAAAACACCTTTATAACTAAAGAGCAAATCCTCAGCTGATGTTTTGTTTGTTGTCAGCAAGGTGTCCAGCAACATTTCCCGATGTGTCTTCTGCTTAGATTGAGCCATGTCTCACTGCTGTGAAAAGATCCTGGAATGGTCAATAACCATACAGCTCCTTGTTTATATATTCAATGGGTGTATGTATTTGTTGTGGCAATTTACTGGCAGGTGCTAAAAAAGTAATAGAATACCTAATAGTAAGCCTTTATTTTTTTAAATATCCATTACAAATAATTATACATTTCAACACCAATGTGTACATAGTTAGAAAAGAAGAAACATAAGCCTGGCCCATGTTCAATGTGTTCTCACTGAATTATTGGTCAGTTTTAATTGTGTAGATTGCAAAACATTCTTTGTTGGGACTTTTAATTGCATTGTATATTTGGTGCAGAGATACCTGGTTAAAACCTGAAACATGACTGTTCATCAGTGCACAAAACAAGGTGCATAAAGACATAGATGAGCGACTTGACTTTCCTGCACAGATAATATGTAATATGTTGAACTTTTGCATAAGGGGTTCTATTCTGGTTTTGGTTTCTTGCTGAATTCAGCTTGGAACTCTGACTACCCATTGTCTGTCACCTGACCTTCTTTGATTCTGACAATGTTTTTCCCAGACCCTTGTGAAAATCTTGTTAAAAACAATATTGTTTCCCTTGAATGACCTCTGGTTCTGTCTTTGGTTACACTTCTGCCTGTCACCCATAGGTCAATAGTGTCACAATTTCAAAGTCTACAAAGACTGCTAAAACATATTGCACCATATATACTGCAATTATTATTATTTTTTATTATTGACAAAGCAAGTTTTAAAAATAAAATATAGCCAAATGTCAGAGTATTTGCTATAGACCCATACATTTTTCACTCTTTGTTATATTGCAGCCATTTGCTAAAATCTTTAAATTTTTTCCCCTCATTAATGTGCTCAGCACCCCATATTGACAGAAAAACACAGATGCTCAATTGGGCCATTTCTCCAGAAAGGGCTCTGGCTGGCCATTCAAGAACAGTCACAAAGTTGTTGTGAAGCCACTCCTTCGTTATTTTAGCTGTGTGCTTAGGGTCATTGTCTTGTTGGAAGGTAAGCCTTCGGCCCAGTCTTAGGTCGTGAGCACTCTGGAGAAGGTTTTTGTCCAGGATATCACTGTACTTGATTGGATTGATCTTTTCCTAGATCCTGTCCCTGCAGCGGAAAAACAACCCCACAGCATGATACTGCCATCACCATGCTTCACTTTTGGGACTGTATTGGACAGGTGATGAGCAGTGCCTGGTTTGCTCCACACATACCGCTGAGAATTAAGGCCAAAACGTTCTATCTTGGTCTCAGCAGACCAGAGAATCATATTTCTCACCATCTTGGAGTCCTTCAGGTGTTTGTTAGCAAACTCCATGCAGGCTTTCATGTGTCTTGAACTGAGGAGAGGCTTCCTTTGGGCCACTCTGCTATAAAGCCCCGACTGGCGGAGGGCTGCAGTGATGGTTAACTTTCTACAACTCTTTCCCATTTCCTGACTGCATCTCTGGAGCTCAGCCACAGTGATCTTTGGGTTCTTCTTTACCTCTCTCACCAAGGCTCCCCCCCCCCCCCCCCCCCCCCCGATGGCTCAGTTTGGCTGGACAGCCAGTTCTAGGAAGGGTTCTGGTTGTCTCAAACATCTTCCATTTAAGGATTATGGAGGCCACTGTGCTCTTAAGAACCTTAAGTGGAGCAGACATTTTTTTGTAACCTTGGCCAGATCTGTGCCTTGCCACAATTCTGTTTTTGAGCTCTTCAGGCAGTTCCTTTGACCTCATGATTCTTATTTGCTCTGACATATAGACAGATGTGTGGCTTTCCTAATCAAGTCCAAACAATATAATCAAACACAGCTGGACTCCAATGAAGGTGTAGAACCATGTCAAGGATGATCTGAAGAAATGGACCACACCTGAGTTAAATATATGAGTGTCCCAGCAAATGGTCTGAAAACTTAGGACTATGTGATATTTCAGTTTTTCTTTTTAAATAAATCTGCACAAATATCTACAATTCTGTGTTTTACTGTCAATATGGGGTGCTGTGTGAACATTAATGAGGAAATAAAAGGAACTTAAAATATTTTAGCAAACGGCTGCAACATAACAAAGAGTGAAAAATTTGAAGGAGGTCTAAATACTTTTTGTACCCACTGTATGTGATTGAGGACTGTATTTTTTTTTTAGAGGAAACCACATGCTTTGTCCGTATCTGACCCTAGTGTTACTACATAATGACAGAGTAAGAGTAGTTGGTGTACAGTAAATTTGTGATAAATTTGCCCCTTAAGGTCAAGACTCCAAATAAGATTATATTTACCAGCACCATTATTTAATATGAAGACAGTAGCCAAGGACAGCAGGCTGTGGCAGGTAATGTATCATCTCTGCATTTCTGTGCATATGGGATGAGTGTCTCCAGTGGGAACTCCCCACTCCCTAACGTTGGGGTTATGAAAAAAACATAAAAATTATATAATGGATTTTATCAGGAGTAAATAAGTCAAAATCCCATATGAACCACCAACAAAGCTCATACCTTTTGTGTGCAGGTGCAACAGTTTAAGTTGTTTTGTACAACCCCCGATGCAAAAAAACGAAACAAACTCATGATGGATCTTATAATGTTTGCAGATGAGTTATTGAGTGTATCTGGGTTTATCCCAAGTATGTTCTAACATTCCCATCCCACAATATTAAAGGTTTGCAGAGAAAGTACAGTCCCCTCAGGGTTGGGTTTTTAGTTGGAGTGTGGGAACTGAATCTACTATAGTAGGGTACTTTATATATTGGCAAGTATCATTTCATGTGGTACAAAAAGTATATTTTTATTTGGACCCGTAGTGTCCATACAATTGTTTAAAAACATATATTCGTCACATAAAAATATACAAAAACAGATATCGTCAAACGGATACAATTACATCATAAACACAATTAACACATCACTGGTTGTTACAGAGTGTTGCGTGTGCCATATTTATTTCTGCGACATGTTTTACCACAGACCGCGGCTTCATTAGGCTGCACAAACCTTTTACACACAATGAATCCCTGACAAGGAATTATACGAAGACAAGAACCTGGACTTTTTCACCTGAGGAGGGAGGACGCTGAGCTTTCCATTTGCCCACCTGGACACTGTTGGGACTGCCTTGCAGCCCTATACTCACAACCGGCCAGCAATTGCTACACATCCAATATCTTCACCTTCACAGACCCCGTCAATAGCTGGAGTCATTCCTTGATGTGACAATCGTACCATAATTTTGTCCCCTAGTGGGAAGGACATGGTCCAGTGCCCATAGAGAGTTCTAACAGGCCGGTTCATTTGAGGGAGTTCCAGGTTCTTGTCTTCATATAATTCCTTGTCAGGGATTCTTTGTGTGTAAAAGGTGTGTGCAGCCTGATGAAGCCACGGTCTGTGGTGAAACATGTCGCAGAAATAAGTATGGCACACGCAACACTCTGTAACAACCAGTGATGTGTTAATTCTGTTTATGATGTAATTGTATCCGTTTGACGATATCTGTTTTTGTATATTTTTATGTGACGAATATATGTTTTTAAACAATTGCACGGACACTACGGGTCCAAATTTAAATATACTTTTTGTTCAAACTGCAACAAGATAAGTTATTTAAAAAAAAATAAGTTTAATTTTGTCAATACTGTTATCACAATTCTGTTGAATTATGAAACGCACAAGAGTAAAGGGTTACGATAGCAATAAGATCCAAAGTCCGTTTGTTATTCAAATAATTGACCATATTGCTTATACTGTACCAGCATTGTACCACATTCATTTTGTTTAGTATGAATAAATGCATTATTGTATTGTGGAGCATGAAATCACACACAGTTAACATAAATATCTATTTTATGACATAGAATTTTGCATGTAACTCCAAGGATTAAAGGTAATACCTTCCAAGAGGTCTTTTGCCTTAAGCTTGACGTTAGAAGAATCTTTATAATTCACAAGGTTGCATGGCCAACCTTTTGGAGGCTGACTGCCTAAACAGAAGGCCATAATTCACTTTTAGATCTTAACGTGCCAATCGGGCAATTTAACTTGAATTCTTAAGGTATTTAAGTAATGGACGCAGTTAGCTGAAGTGTTACTGTCCCCTCAATACAGGAATGAGGAGAAAGCAACGAGCTCAGAATGCTCACAGGATTTTACCCCCCACATGACTTTACCACCCACCCACAGAACTTTACCCTGATCCACCCCTCAGGACTGTAGTACAGTTGCGTCTCTACATCCTCATACCCGCATGTCATGAGGGCATAAGCCCTCGCCCTCTACAAGTTCTTGAGATGAAATTGTGGCATACTCGTCACCATGTCAGCGTGGCTACTGTATCATCATTAACGGAAAGTTTCTACACCGTTGCTATACTTTTACCTACTAGGGGAATAAGGACTTGAGAATTTCTAGTCAAGTCACCAGTCAATAAAGTCACAGTGAGTCGACTAGTTGTGATGACATCATCACAGATCACAGTTAAGTTGAGTTGAGGTGTGCTAAGTTTACGTAATATTAACAGTCAACAAGGCTGTAAAAATATAAAACAAAAATAGACTAATAGCTCAAATATTTTTGTAAATTTAAGTAAATTTAAGAAAAACAGTACAGTGCATACAGCTTTAACTGCAGCAGGCAAGGCACACAAAATTAGTAAACTGTGGTTCACAAAAGTGCCCATTATCATTGTACAATAAATATAACACATTAACTGGCTTGCATGCTTCTCAAAAAGAGAGAGATTAACCCACCTGGGGTCCGATTCAGTCCAGTTTTCTGTGCCAAAAGTGGTATGAAAAATGAAATCACCCTGAGATCAAGATTTCTGTACCAAAAGAGGTACATAGTTACATTAAATCACAAAGTCAGAATATTCAAAATGAAATCACTAGAAAAAAAATAACCATGTCCACAAGATGGCACTGCTGCCTAAGTGTGTTTACATTTTACCAGCCCAATATGATGTCACTGAAAAAATTACCTCCTCTCCTGTCCCCACCAATTAGAGACAGACAACTTCACAAATCCTACAACTACCGACTATGTTTGCCAACAAAGAGGACACTGCATGCCCTCACAGCCCCAAAGGCCATAGGTTCGCCATCATAGGCTTAGGGCACTGGTTCTTTTTTATATATTGGATGTTTATGACTTTTTAACACCTACAGCCAATAATAATGCCTAATTTCTGAATAGTACTAACATAGATCAAGTGAACCCCGTCACCCTGAACAGGAATATGTATTTGTATGCAGAATTGAGGAACTCTCACCTGTATGCGGTTTAGTCTGCAATGGAAAACCTTGTCTGGGAACATAATGTGACACTGCTAAATGGAGCTTGAGACGTGAAATGGCTGAAGTGGGTTAAGACAGCTGGCAGAGGGACCCTCCTTGGTACTAGTTAAGGCACTATGGGGGCCAAATTGAGTAGTTAAGGCACTATGGAGGCCAAAAGGAATATTTGTAATCTACATGCTAGTCCCTTTTCAAGAAAAAAGATTCCCAAATATTTAGTAGTCCAAAATTGGAGAAGATAGTCAATATAAATCTCCCCTCTTAGAAGTCACCGAATGTAGTCTGTTACTGAATATAAATAGATAAATGTGGTATGTAGTTTATCATACAATGTCTACAGGTCAAGTCAGTGCTGAGTAATCTCTCTTATAGTTATATTGTATATATTATAGTTATAGTTATATAGTTATATATTATAGTTATATATATATTCAGTGAAACAGTCCTTCCCCACTGGCTGCAGTGGTAAATCTTCACTGATCACCTCACTCTCCACAGTAGGTTATTATTGATTTAAATAATTTACCACCTATCTTCATTTACAGTGACAAATTGATCACATGAATTACATGTGTCACTTATAAAATTTAGAATGATTATGTATTTACAGATCTAAAAACAGAATTACTTTGTATAGTAATTCAAGGTTTGGGTACCCTCAACTCCTTGGAATTTAGTTGGAGCCAATTCATAGGAATAACATTGATTAGCACATGATTATTTCATTCAAAAATGTTTTATTGTTACATGAATGAAAAACATATTTTCCTTAATAAAAATAATCCATCATGATTTTCGATTAACATGATCTGTGGTAATTGTCGACGGATTTCGCCACTATTTATAGGACTTCTTCAGGACATTCTAATTCTAATTATTGCAAAGATTATCACACGATAGAAGAAAGATGATGGTTTTAAAATCTACATAAGAAAAACGTATTAATTATCAGTTCATGCAAAAGTTTTCCAGATAAACTGATCTACAGATCTAGCAGTATTTAGTATAATTCATTAGGTCTCCCAGCTTTGTCCCAGCAAGATATTGTTGGAACTTGGTATCTATCTCTTTGTTCTGTTCTTCAGTGAAGAGGTTCTTCCAGTCTCCAACTTGTCCTGTTCAAAATCAAAAACATGATCTGCAAATACCATAGCATAAAGTTGGGCAACCCATGTTCATTTTGTATTTTCTTACCCTAAGTATTTTTAAATTACTGGTGAGAAAATGGTTATTCGAAAGTTATATGAAATGGTGTCTCTATCTCTTTAAGAAATACTGTAGTATTGTCTGTAATATGTATATCATATGTAAAGCTAGCCATTCACCAGTGATGGCGAACCTCCTCCTGAGTGTCCAAACTGAAACCCAAACCCCACTTTTTAACTCAACGTGACAAATTAACCTGAATTATAGAGAAGGTCGAATTTTTTTTCAAAAATTCGACCATTTCGACGGTTTCGACTTAATTGCAAAGCCCCTGAGCATGGTATCATCACCAAACTTGCTGGGGATGTAGAGAAGGGTTGGGGGTATACAGCAAAAAAGAAAGTAAGTCTCTAACACAAAAAGTTTTTCTCACAATTTAAGTTCAAAGTCAAGTAAAAATTTCGAAAATCGGAATTTCGACTTCAACTTTGAACTTAATTTATGCAAAAAGGACATGTGCTAAAACAAAACTTTTTTTTTTCTATTGCTCCTACAACCCTTCTCTACTACTCCTGAAATTTTGGTGATGATACCATTTTCAGGGGCTTTGCAATAAGCTCACAAAGTTAGGAAGTCAAAAAATTCGACCATCTCTACTGAATTACACACACAACTCATATACACACACGAAACATGTAAACACACTGTACTTTCTTTTATGATATAGGAGGATAGGGTAGGGGGTGCTGTGTGCAATCAGAAGAGAATGACAGAATTGAGAGCGATAGGCTGCAGTTCTTTCCTCTGTGCTGGATGATTGCTTGCATGCCCATAGAGAGAGCTCTAAATGCCACCTCTTGCACGTGTGCCATAGGTTTGCCATCACTGCCATACACAATATCTCAAATTCGATCATGTTGTGTGACTTTACCATTGTGCACCAATCTAGCATTGATCAATCCACCACACAGAGCTATCGATTTAAACAAGATCCATTCACGATTGTACTTTGGAGTGCATGTGCAGTACGATCGTAAATAAATCAATCGAAATACCTAAAAAAATCTGCAGATACTTTTACGATCGAGAATTTATCAACATCTCTAATGACTTATGAATATTTTAAGTTAGATGTCGATCATTTTTGATTGGGAAACAATTTACGTTCAATCTACTTAAAAATTGATTGTTTTAAGTCAATTGAACAGAAATATCGAACTGTGTATGGCTAGTTTAAGTCATTTACACTTTTATTGACTATTTGGTATTTGTTCTATTTATTTTGAGAATTATGAATTCAAAAGGGGTTCCTGTTGTGATACAGGACTGTGTGCGGGAAATTTCCAGAGAAAGCCCTAATGTATATAATAAGTGCTGTAATATCTTACCATTTATATCTTTAGTTTCTAAAAGTGTGTGATGGTCTACCACCTGTCTGAAGAGAAGAAAAGCAATAGAAACTGAAAACATTTTAGAAATATTACCTTTTCTGAAAAATGCTTCTGAAAGTTTTCCATGTGTTTCTTCAGATTTCTCTTTCATAGATGTAAAAGAAGTTCGTCTTTTTACCTCAGAAATTTGCTCCTCTGTTAAAGGAAATTTACAGAATTCTGATATTTTTTTCAGCTGCACTGGAAAATCCTTAAAGTGGAAAGAAAAAAAAAACATCTATATAAATAAAAAACAAACCTCTCTTCTACAGTTTGTTATCAGCTGACAAACCGATATACATTGCTCAACTGTCTCTGTGAAAAGCTGCACTGGCTGGCAGCACTTTCATCTAGCTCTGCCTTCAATGTTTATATCAGTAAGGCTCTGCTGATGTAAACAATGCAGTAAAGATTGACAGCTCTTCCCCCTTCCACCTAATATTCATGCCAGGTCGATTTTATGGGGAAAAAGTGCATCTCATAGTCCAAAAAATATGGTAGTTCTCCTTTGAAGCTTTTCACCACTACTGACTTACTATGTGTTGTTATCAGGGCCATTTCTTGCACTATGCAGCTCTACTCCATACTCTCTTCCCAGCCCCACATTGAGCCAAACAGAATGCTCCTGCATAAAAACAGGCAAAGGAGGCATGCCCGAACAGTTCTCTAGTATGTGTACTGATCACTATAGTGATCTCCCCCATATCCTGCTTCTTCTTCTCCATTCACGTCCCACTGTTCGGGGGGGGGGGGGGGGGGGGGGGGGGGTTGCAATGTATTAGTGATAACCCTTTTTTTTCTTGAAAGTGATGCACAGATCATCAAAGGCTTTAAACTCCTTATACTTATAGCTTACAAAAAAGGGGCCCCCAATAAGATTTCACATAGGGCCCCCAGCTAGAAACGGTTGTTATGTACTATGTCTCAGTGTAGAGATGGTAGAGGCAGGGATTTGCTTCCTTGTGTCAAACAGATAATTTTCTTTTTGCGTTCAGGGCCACTTTCAGGGAGATGTCAAGGGAAAATCAAAATCAATAATTCCCTCACTTTATTTATGTGTTACTACAACATATAGCATTATTGATCCTGAATACTAATATGGAGTGTGCATTGTATTTTCCATACCTGTTTCCAAATCACCCCCAAACTCCACTTTTTTTTCTTTTTCTCTCTCTGTATTCTTATTCACCTTTTTTTTTACATTTTGCTATCTCTTTCCCACAATTGTCATATCCTTTCATAGCACATTAATAAAAATGTGATATTTGTTTTCTGATAATACTGTAAATATTTTTTATTGTGTATTTTGTGTACAGAATAATATATTAAGAATTGCTAGAAAATAAAAACATTTTATGTTTGATTTCATTGGGTTTTTGAACAAAGCATCAAAAATGCATGCAGCAGTTAACCCTGCGTTTTTAAAAATGCAACGCATGCAGTGTTAAAGGTAACATTGGTCTTCTATGAGAAAACACAGTAATGTAAAAACATATACATTAACAAAACGTAAGCATTTACAAAATATAGTGTGAAAGGGCACTTAGGCTGTTCTCATGGATGATCTGATACAGTGTGGTTACTTCTTCCTGAGCCCTAATTTGAGAGAATAATTGAGGACAGTTGATCATGCTATAATCATGCTGTGTGGTGGCAGATTTGACGTTGTTGCCCTACAGTCCAATGGAACATAGAAAGAGGGATACATTTCTGCCCCACCTTGTACCTTGTGCTTTTCCCTTATCACCTAAACATATAGGTCTACTGTACAAAATGACCTAAGCATTTCAGGGACTTTCTTGACTGGAGCTATGATTTAAGCTAGGAACACACGATTTAAGCGTACAATCAATGTAAATCAATGAAAATTTATTGTACCAAAATCGTAGCGTGGACACATGGTACAATCGACGATTTTAGTTTGATGAAGAGCTTTACATCGATTGAAAAGTGATCGGACTAGTTGGAAAATTATCGTCGAATTGTACCATGATTGTACTACTTTTTCATTTTCATCGTACAATTGTATTCGATGAAGTAATAGTTTACTGTTTGTAGGGCATCAATGGCATCGACGATTTTAGTCAATAATCGATGTTTTCTACATCAATATTGTACTACGATTGTATGACCCTATGACCGCACACAGTACAATCGATAAAATACAAAAATCAAGGTTCTTCATCTAATCTTACATCGATTGTATGCTTAAATCGAGCCGTGTGTTTCTAGCTTTAGTGTCAGTATTTAGATAAGCACCTCTTGGGACAGTTGTCAAGAATTGATAACAAGAGAGCTTTAACTATGACCTATTTGCTAGTGGAAGTGGGAAAAAAAAGAAAAACCCTAAAACTGCAAACATAATACAGATGCTTTAAACAAGTGGTGGGCAACTGAGTTGATATGAAGGGCCACAACTGTGGCCTTCGGCATCCCTAAAGGGCCGCACATAACATTTTCAACCTCTTTTGACTTGTGTAAGCAATTTTGAATGACAGCAGGTAGAGCTTGAATATATTATTTATCATGTTTAAATAACAAAACTTGTTTAAAATGATGCTTCAAGCATTAGGGAACACTGTAGTGTGGTAATGCACATTTTGTATGATATAAATCGTCAAAGGTTATGTGCCCCTATTCTGAGGTTATGTACCACAATATATATTATACAATCATTCCCTGTTCATTGGTGAAATAGTGGGAGCAGGGGTGTCTGCCAACTGCCCCAGCTGATATAAGCTAATCAGTCATCCAGCTGGCTCCTTATCAAGTGCCTTACCTCTCTTCCTCTTCCCGCTCTAAGAAGATTTTGAGCAATTTCGTCAGCGAGGGGTTGGCGGACACAGTTCCTATGCCCTATGCATTAACTGGTTAGGCACCTGGGCTTTATACTGACAAAATGGTATATAAGGCTGCTACAAATCAATGTCATTATCTCCCTTGTTACACTTATATATGGTGTAAAGGCGTGATTTGTAAGTGGTCCTAGCAATAAAATAGCTGTGAAAAAAAACGTAACTTACTGTTTTCATATCTTCAAATGTAACTACCAGTACATTTTCTTCGTCAATGTGTTTGTTCCACTCAACTAAATAATCAAAATATGATCCATAGCATACTAAAACAGAAAAAAAAGAAACAATGAAAGAAAAATAATTTTCTATCCTGTACAATACTACATATTAATAATTTAATTTTAGGGGTAAGGAGGCTCATGCAGTTTTACATAAGGTTATGACTAAAGCCAAACTAAAATAGGGTCATACTCTCCTTAAAAGGTTTTTTTATACAAAGGGCTTAAAAGAGGAAAGTAAAACATAAGCATCTTTTAATAAATAGGTGGGGGCCAGCGAAACCCACAGCTTAAACCCAAATAGTTTTTAACTTTAAGGATATCTATTTTAACCTATCCATATTGGATGTAATCCACAGAGACAGGAAGAATGTAAATAATATAACAGTTTTGGAAAATGTATGTTTTGCATAACGTTAGCTTTAAGAAACTGAAAAAATAATAGACAGAGAAATCACCATTCCCATTAATAAAATCCTTAAAAAACAAGTTCCAAGATTCATAAGTTGGAAGAGCAGGCATGCTTTTGTGGAAATTATATTTGGAGACAGCCGCGTCTTTTGGATTGCGAATTACCAATACTATCTGTAGACAGAAAAAAAAATTTAAATACTAATCACATTTCCACAAAACATATAATTATTATGTCAAACAGCCACTAGGTTTGATGTCAACAATCACAGAAACCTATGGTGTTTACCCCATAGTGGTGCATATGGCGTGCTTCAAGTAATATCTGTGTGTTTATTGTACAGCAAGGAAGTGTTTAATTTTAGTTTGCTAAGCCCAGGACAAACTGCAAACATTAATCTCCCCCATGACAAAAGGGATACTGAGGAAAAGACCAGGAAACATCAGTCCAATAAACTGAGTAGCCAGAGGATCAGAGTGGTCAATAAGAAAGCAGAGGTCATACACAGTAGAGATGGTTGAAATCGTCAGAATTCGGTTTGCAGAAAATTATGACCCCCTGGGCAAAATTTTGGATTAAAGTCAAAATTTCTACAAAGAAATTTCAACTTATGCGCATGTCAGCCACCTTTGCTAGCATCCAGTGTCCCTGAATAACTTGGCCTTTGGCCGGGCATGCGCAGTTTCCATGCCATGTTTGTTAAGCCCTTATTTGGTGACGGACAGCATTTTCTATTCTATAAGAATAGATCAAATCTAAAATTTTAATGTAAATTTAAAGTCATCATCAAATATGATTACATAATTTTGCAAAAAACAACAAGTTTTCGCAAACTTGTTTAAGAACAGAGAAGTATATTTTGTACATACATTATTACTGTACTTTATGTTTTCAAATATCCCAATACAGCTCTGCAGCAATCTTCTAATTAACATAAATATACAGTGCATCAGTACAAAAACTAATGCATGCTGCCAATTTGAGAAATTACTAAGGACAATTAATGAGATGCAAAAAATTCTACATTGGCATGCAAATTAGTTGCAAAACCAATCGACCACAGCAGCTGCAGTGGTTGATTTGGTACAGATTGAGTCTGCACGGAATTTGTATGCTAATGTCTCTCTTTTTGCATCTTATTATTCATTTCCAGCATTCAACTTAAATATTTACTGTAAGTGAAATATTCAATATACAGCATATTGAAAATGTCATTGCTTTTGGGGCACCGCTTCCTCAAAACATAACTTACCTTGGCCTTGTTTTTAAAGAAAGACTTTGGTATCATTTCACACCTCAAATGGGTTGAAATAATCCTCGGTGAAGGACGTTCTTTAAATTTCTAGTTCCAATAAAACAAAAAAGAAAATGCATTGGAGGCATGTTTAAATAATCTAAGAAATAACAATTTGCGTCCTTAAACTTGGCAAAACAGCCAAACTGCCATAACATATGTATAAAAGCGTAAGCATTCATCTCACTACTGATAGTGATAGCCAAACATCGACCGCGTCCGTTCGCAAATACGTTTGCTGGCGGGGAATTTGAATCAGAATTTTAAAGACGATTTTTTTCACTAGAAGACCATTTTCTCTATCTGGTCGCTAGTGAAAATATTCTTTCTTTGGCCAGGTCTTTCTGCTCGCCGGTGAACGTGGCAGGACGAACACCCGAACTGTTCGCCCGGAGTAGAAAAGCAAACATTCCATGTTCGCAAGGCGGACAGTTCGGCCATCACTACCTACTGATGTCATTAAAGTAAATTTAAATGAAATTACACTGCATTAAATTCAATCTGAATGGCATTATTAAAAAATAAAATATTAAAGAAAGCATGAAAGCATGTTTTTCATTTTTTTCCTCTTTAATAGAAGCAACAATTATTATGAATAATAGAGACATACACTCAATTAATTCCTTTAGTTTGAAGAAAGATGTGATGTTAAAAAACAGCAAGCAATGTTAAAAAAATTCTATATTTCTATTTCTCCTACACATCGAGTTTACATGACTTGGTCAATTCACCTACATACCTCAGTTAGTTGGGCTAGGGTAATTCCTACATTTATATCATTTACAAAAATTGATCTGCATAATTTCCAACCAAACTTTGACATAAAACATGTCCAGAGGAGAATCTAGTAGTTATATTATTAATAACTGGGAAATGCACTGTACTTTAAATAATTTATTTCAGAAACAGTAATATTCTAGTGTATCATAATGACTTTATCTAAACTGAAACTTGAAATGAAGAATAATGGCTCATTCACACCATAAGTCACAATGGCCTTCAAAAGGCCTTCAGTTCATGCAAAGATTTTGATGATTTTCTAAACTGAACCTTC
>CM070035.1:120513120-120528199 GCA_036250615.1 Ptychadena robeensis | reverse complement strand
GGGGGGGGGGGCCATAAAAAAATGTTGCTATGGGGCCCAGTCATTTCTAGCTACGCCCCTGGTTGGTGACCTTACAACTGCAAAAGGCAAGTTGTTTCAATTGCTTAATATTAGATCTAATTCCTATTGGCTTATAGTTGATAGAGGGTGATCTAACAATATTCAGTTCAATGATTTTTATACTAACCTCTAATAGATGAAGCTCTCCAAATTCAATCAAGAATTCCTGTAACTCCGTTTGTTGATTTTTATTGACATTTTCCATTTCGCTTACTATTTGAAATACCCAGTTAGTTCCTAATACAAAGGAAATATAAGTATTACATTCTGCTTTAAATATTTATTTAAAGCATTGTTACATCATAATCTTGCAAATGTTCTAATGTCGACAGGGAGACTGTCCTTGTTACAAATGTTTTATTTGGTTAAATGGTTACAATAATAAACATTGGAATGCTTTTAAAATAAGACCTTTGGCCAAGCATGTGATAACAGGATACAGGCAGTGTTGTCACTCCATAAGGGCTTATCCCCACGTTGGCGATATTATTGTTAAAGCTTACATTAGATTTCATTATTAGGTTATTGTCTATTTTGTTTATGAATTTGAATTCTCACAAAGTTATAAGTTATGTAAAACCTGCCTTGTCCCTTTCTTTTTTTTCTACCGATTTAAGGGCTTGCAAAGAGTTGTGTTGCTTAACAATTTCCACCTAACACATACCTAAAGTATGTTTTTTTAAAGTATTTTTGATGTCAACAAGCCCATTGGACATATGGTTGTCTTTTTGGGCATGCTTCAAGCAGATGTACACTCAATATGTAAAAAAATATATGTAAATATTAAAGTTTGACTTGCCTCTGAGCTGATATGATGGTGGCTCCAGGATCCTAAAAAAATATACTAACCTGCTGTTCCATGGAATAGTATGAGAGATTGCATCTTTATTTGCCAGGCTTACGGGGGTTACCTCAGGGTGCAATATAGTAAGTGGCTACTGGGGGCATTTGTAATGACTTTCTATTGGAATTTTCAGATTTTTTTTGTGTACTTTCGATGGAGAGCTGAGATCACAGAGTTAACCGGCTGTCACAACGCTCTTATGACATAGGGAAGCACATCATCAGAGCCAGGGAGAGAGGAGGGGCTTGAGGGATCTTTTTAAATTACTAATTACAGGTAAGTTTTATTTAGTTTTTATGCTTTCCTACCTATTATCTGCGCTTCTAGAGCCATTTATTTTAATATGTACTTCTGTTGGTAGGTCCACTTTAATGTGTAAAGTGTAAACCCAGCCTAAAACATTTTTTATAGTTACAACACTTACCTAAATTGTGCTTACAGTGCACTACAGTGGGGCAGAATTATTTAGTCAGCCACCAATTGTGCAGGTTCTCCCACTTAAAAAGATGAGAGAGGTGTGCAATTTCCATCATAAGTATACCTCAACTATGAGAGACAGAATGGGGTAAATAATCCAGGAAATCACATTGTCTGATTTTTTAAAGAATTTATTTGCAAATGATGGTGGGAAATAAGTATTTGGTCAATATCAATTGTTCATCTCAATACTTTGTTATATACCCTTTGTATATAGGTCAAATGTTTTCTGTTAGTCTTCACAAGGTTCACAAAATGAACTAGTATTTGGCAATAGAATATAAAACATAATAACTGATATTTGTTAAATCAAGTAACTCTAGTTTTCAATTTAATCTTAATTTCATTCATTTAAGTACTATTGGTAACTATTGCCTAAAAGTAATTTTATACTCACCACATTTGGGATAAGTGGCAATCAATACATCATCATCTCTAGCTTCAACTGTTTCTAGTGCCTCTAATGTCTCCTTAAAGCAGACAGTCCTGGGGTACAGAATCCCTTTATAGCTATACAGCAAATCCGAAGCTGATGTTTTGCCAGTTGCCTGCAACATGTCTAGAATTACTTCCCGACTAGATTGCTCCTTTGATTGAGCCATGTCTTACTGCTAGGAGAGATATCTGTAAAATGGTTCAGTTCCTGTACAGCACAGTGTTTACATTGTCAAAGGTTGTATTTGAACATAGTAGATAACAACTTTCAGTTGTGCTAAAATGATAAGTCTTTGTCAAGGTACAATTTCAAGGTAAAAATAGTCTCTTACTGATTTTGAACACTCAGCAGTAGGTCTGAGTTTATTCTGATGGAAAAGTAAGGGAGTTAGTAGGTAAGCTTAACCACAATAATACAGGGTTCAACATTTTCTTTTACAATGACACCACTAACCACTATCAAAAGAACCCTTCCAATATAGGTGTGTACCCCTAGCCAACCAACATAATAGTGCAGCACAAATGCAAACTTTATATTTCATTTTTAAAGATACCTAATTCTAGAACTTAGAAAGTGTCACGGCGGGTGACAACAGAGCAGCGGTGACACCGGTGAATCTAGGGTGACCGTCACGGCGGGTGACACCAGAGCAGCGGTGACACCGGACTGTCACAGCGGACTGACACCGGTGGATCTAGGGTGTGGACCCACTGGACCAACTTGCACGATTGGCAAGGGTGCAATATGGGATGCGGAGTCTAAGGGACTACCTGGTATTCACCAGAGCTCCCCGCAAAGGGAGTTGGGTTTGGCTGTGGGTAATCCCCAGGTCGCAGTCCCCAAAAGAGCACCCATGCAAGTTGGTTTGCTGAATTGGTACGTGGTACAATACGTTTAAGAGTAACGGAAGCCCATATAAACTGGCCAAGGTCGGAAGCCGGGAAGTAAGACGAGATGCGGGTATGCAGTACCGAGGGTTGAGACGAAAGCGAAGTCCTAGGAACAAGCGTGGGGTCAGGAGCCTGGAGGTCAGAAGGAGTACCGGTATGCAGTGCCGAGGTTTGAGACGAGAGCGTAGTCCGTGGAGCAAGCAAGGGGTCAGGAGCCGGGAAGTCAAGCAGGAATCAGAAGGAAAACACATGGGAGCATAAAGTACAGGTGTCTTCCTGTCACCTGATCCAGCTAGATAAACACCTGGAGGGAGGAGCGACCGAGGAGGAGTGCAGGACCACAATGTCCAGTAGAGGGAGCTCCAGAGAGGCGGAAAGTTAACCCTAGGTGTCATGGATGGATTCCAGAGCTGAAAGCAGACACAGATCCACCTGTCCTGTTAGGATCTGTGACAGAAAGTCTACCATGTACAAAAGATATGAGTCTCAAACTTCCCACAAACAGATGACCAGCATCCCAAAATCAATAGCACAAAAACGACTGAAGGTGGAATGCAAAAAGCATCAACCACAGTACAAATTTCCTCTGTGGATACAGAGGCTGGGGGACTTTAAAGGTCAAAGTGCTTGATATGACATATGGCAAAACGTAGGTAGGTAAAATTTTTAACAGTCAGCTAATTTAATTTAATGATCATCAGAGTATAACACACTTCTTATTTACAGGTTTTGCATCCATAATAGCAGTGAACAATATACAAAAAACAATGACTTGCTGCAAGTTCAAACGCTCAAAATACAATGCCTACGTCAATTTCCCAGACAATGTGGGGACCCTGCAGCCTGAGCTGGTTGACATGCCCCAATGTACGTTTCGTTGGTTTTTAACTTCATCAGGGGTAGATGGTCAAAAGGGCAGGGTTATGCCTATAAAGGTAACATAAGAGTTGGTCAATGGTTGGAGATGTAAAGTCAAAATTCAAAACAAGATTAAGAAAGGGAGTGTGTAACGTTCACATACGGATCGTGAGTGTTTGAGGGTTTTAAGGGTGTGCCTCCTTGATTTTATTCTCAACAATAACTATTTACTTTTTGGGGAAAATGTATACCTCCAGGTGCAAGGCGTGGCTATGGGGACGACATGTGCCCCTAGCTACGCCAACTTGTACCTGGGAGCATGGGAAAGGGAACTGTTCGCTAATGAGTCACTTGAGTTTTTCACCCAAAAGATCGGAGTTTGGCTTCACTGCATTGATGACGTGTTCCTCACATGGGAGGGCACCAGCAACGAACTTCAAGATTTCGTTTCCAGCCTCCACAATAACAACTTTAACCTTAAATTCACTCATACCTCGGATCCATCAATACTTCCATTCCTTGACTTGACTATCATGCAGGATATTAACAACAAACTCACAACAACTCTCTTCAGGAAACAGACAGCAGGGAACACCATATTACATGCCGCCTGCTCTCAACCTATACCACTCATCAAAAGTATACCCTACGGGCAGTACTTACGCCTGAAGAGAAACTGTTCAGTCGTTGAAGACTTTGAAACTGAAGCACGCAAACTCCGGGACCGACTACCGCGGATATAGTTAAAAAATGCTAAAGAAAGCCTACAAAAAATCTAAAACCAAAGGAAGCGATGACTTGGAGCCACCAAAACCACATCTGAAAACAGTACAACCAGAATTATTACCACCTTTACTTCTCAAACCAAACTTTTTAAAAAATCCCTCACTAAATTCTGGCCCATACTACTCAATGATCCTAAGATTTGACCATTTTTGGGTACATCCCCCCAAGTCACTTACCGCAAATCCTGATCCATCCAGGATACGTTGGCACAGAGTCACTATGTAGGCAGTAAAAGATGTCAGAAGTTTGGTACATACCCATGTAGATCGTGGAAATGCGCATGCTGTCAGTACATCAATCCCGAATTGAATCTAACCTTACCTAATGGCCAGTTGTTCCTCCCCAAACATCATGTAAACTGCAAAACCGAGGGAGTTGTCTATATGATTACATGCATTTTATATAGGCAAAATGAAGAGGCAACTACAACAACGAATCTATGAGCAAATTAGATACGGTAGTATAGGAGATCTTTCCACCCCCATAGGCAGACACATTGCCCTCCATTACCACTACCAAGTTGGATGTCTGAATGTGTACACTCTGGATAGAGTACACCCACATACCAGAGGAGGAAATCCCAATCAGCTACTCTTACAAAAGGAAACGAGATGGATACACACTCTCAAATCGACAAAGTAACATATCAGTTTTAAAAGTTTCTTATAAGCTCACAAGCCCATACAATTTCATCTGGAACCGGGATCCTTTGTAACGTGTAACATGACACCTATCCATCCGTCTATCTCCCAGCTATCCTCCACCACTCACTTCTTCCATAACTTCAGACTTACCATTCATGTAACAGGTAGCTGTCTACCATGTAGCCGTTGTTAGATGTCTGTGACTTCTGTTCTCTCCTTTTTTTCTGTCCCCCCTTTTACTTATGACATTATGCCATATGTCACATCTGGAACAATCTGGCACTCCCATGCTAGGTGTTTATGATCTTTGTTCCTTCTTTTCCTCCACCTTTACTCATAAAATTAGACATAAACAAACTGGTGCATAGACTTTTTAAAAAAAGGATTACGTAATGTCCAAGGAGGTTCACTTGATCAGCTTCAATCGTCAGTGCTTATATTTTGTTAAAGATATTTACAAATATATACCTATATTTTTTTCTTATGATTATTGTTTTCTGTTATTGTCATAGTGTTTGATGCATCACTCTATGTCATATTTGTACCCCATGCACTATTGATTCAGATGCCATAATATACATATGTCTAAATCACGCCCCTGGCCAAAATGTGGGAACCACCAGACCTCCTCTTTAATCACTTTTCATATGTAAACTACTCGTGGATACAACCTCTAATACTCCCAGCAGAGCATGATGGGGCTGGGGTTGCGGACGCCAAGCGGCTGCATACTTTTATGTGGCCTGTCACCACCAAATTCCTCATGTGTGGTGACAACCTGGGGGCACGGTTCATCGACGCGACAGGGGCTGGTGGTGGACAGGGCCGGGGGATGTTTACCCATGTGATGCAAGGCGGGGGCCACAGGCACGCCGCATCACTGGGACCGCTCCTGGCCTGCATCATTATGGTTGTCGTGGAAGCGGGGTTAGCCCCATGGCGTTCGCACGGCTTCTGCCGTGAAGGCTGCTGGGGCGGCTTCTCATTGGGCGAGCACCCCCCCACGTGACGACGGGAGGCCCCTACAAGACGAGCACGGACGCCCACTGTTAGGGCTTGTTTCCATTGTAGCGTTCCCGTGCGGTTTGGCGAATATCGGCTATTCGAGAATTTGCAAATTTTGTGAATATGGTGGTGGATATTCGCAATTTCGAATATTCACATTGGGATGCTTATGGGTATTGATTGTGAATATATATTTGCAATGCGAAAATAAATAGCACATGTGACCATTCATTTTAAAGGTAATTACGAGATTATAATTCTATATTCGCCAAAATTCACAATTGCGCGCGCATGTGCGCTATTGCGAATATTCTAGATTCGCAATAGCACACATGCGCGCAATTGTGAATTTTGGCGAATATTAGTAGAATTATTCGCGAATTCGAATATTGCCTATGCCGCTCATCACTACCCATTACAACTACTCCACACCTTAATTCAGCTACCACTGCCTCTCTTTGACCCCATATTGAAGCACAGGCACTCTCTATTTTCACCTCAATAATTCCCGTCACTCCCATGTCACATTTGTTTTGAGCACTGTTTGATTGATTTGCACACACATTTTTGGGCACACCTTTAAAACCCTCAAACAATCATTATCACTTTGGATACACCCCTAATCTCATCCACCATCTCACACTATAATCATTTATGCTATGGCATCACTCCCTCACCAATTCACAATGGAAGGGTCAACCTCTCTCCTCTTCTCTCTACACCTCTAGTAATTTGTTTCTACTCCCACACAATCACCCATACTCACCTTTACCCATTATAATCAATCTACCTACCATTGATACCAGATAAGCCGCTTTATACAGTCGAGGTCTGTTCCCTGAGGGCGGGAGCCCACCGTTCCAGCATCCTTGTTGTGAACTGTTGTGCCGATGCTATCCAATTCGGTTTTGCATATTTCAACTTGCTGTAACGATCCGTAAGTGAACGTTACACACATTTCTTAATCTTGACTTTACATCTCCAACCCTTGACCAACTCTTATGTAACCTTTATAGGCATAACCCTGCCCTTTTGACCATTTACCCCCTGATGAACGAAACGTAAGTTCGGGCATGTCAACCAGCTCAGGCTGCAGGGTCCCCACATTGTCTGGGAAATTGACGAAGGCATTGTATTTTGAGCGTTTGAACGTGCAGCAAGTCATTGTTTTTTGTATATTGTTCACTGCTATTATGGATGCAAAACCTGTAAATAAGAAGTGTGTTATACTCTGATGATCATTAAATTAAATTAGCTGACTGCTAAAATATTTTTACCTACCTATGTTTTGCCATATGTCATATCAAGCACTTTGACCTTTAAAGTCCCCCAGCCTCTGTATCCACAGAGGAAATTTGTACTGTGGTTGATGCTTTTTGCATTCCACCTTCATTCGTTTTTGTACTAAAGTCTACCATGTACTGGGAGAAAAAAACAACCCAAAGACAGTAACAATAGGTAAACACAACTCATGCAACTATTACATGGCTTTTTACATATAGAAGAAGGCACATTATACATTCACAACAACAGGGTGAGCTTAAATGTTATTTAGATAGCATAAGTTGTGTATTTACATCCTGCATTTCAGTAATAAAAAAATGTGACTCAGACTCATCTTTCCTCCCATATGTAAATAGCTGTCCATTGGTAAGTTGTTAGTGCCAGATTGTTAAAATGGGTCTTTCGATAAGTTATTCAGTGGGTTCAGAGCAATTGGTACTGCTAGTATATGCTAAAGTCTACACCCTGCCCTGGCCTTCCCAACACGTGTTTTAGAGGCCTTGCTGAGGAGGGCTCGTTTATCCTCATATGGTGTTATGGAGACAGACTTACCGTCACACTTCCATCCTGTTAAGACACCTTTTGCAGACAGATCCAAAATAATGTTTGAAACAAACAATTATGTAAAATAAAATAATTTTTTTTAAATAAAGCTTTGCTTCTATGTACTAAATCTCGCTAAAATATTGTCTCTGATGCCCCAGATGTGCCCATTTGCAGTTAAACCTCTCTAACCTTGTGTGATGGATGTGATAGAATCACACCAGGGGAGAGAGGGTTACTGCATATGGACACATCTGGGGCACCAGTGACTTTTTATTCTGGCGAGATTTTGTACATAGAAGAACATTGAAATCAGTTTTCTACAAAGAAAACTGATTTTATGCAATGTACTTTCAAATTTCCCGCCGCTTCCCCGATGTGACGCCATCATGTCACTCGGAAGGGGGGGAGGGAAGAAGATGCCGGAGGATCCAGCCAGCATGTCACATCGGGGACACCAGGACAGCGCAAAACTATGTATGCGCTGCTTGGAGCCCCGATGTGTACTGGACAGCAGCATCTCGTCCAGTGCTATAGTAGGAGTAGCAGCGCTGGACGAGATGGTGCCGTCCCGACCGGTAGTGCGGTTAAAAAACTTTCTGCTAAAAAACTAGCTTCTCTGGCTAAATTTGACCGTGTATGGACACCTTCGGTGTCTCATTTCCTGCCGCCCAAATTTGTTTGATTGCTCTTACATCTGTAGATCCTACCACAACCCCACCCCCACCCTGTCCCCAATGACACTCCTGATCCCTATGTCTCTATGTCTTTTGTGTTTAGTCCTTGTTTTCAGTAACTGTAGCCCTTTGTATTTGTTTATTATGATTTTGTGCATAAATATCAGCCTCCTAGCTGGTCTTAAAGCAACTTTAAACTAAAACTAAAAAAATACACATACATGAAATAAGCACATTACTTACCTGTCAGCATTTCAGATCATGGAAAACTGCTACACAAAAACAAATAAAACTTACTTACCCTCTTCAGGTTTTCACTGATGGTGGCAGCATGTTAATTAAGGGCAAGAGAAGCCACTTCTGGATCGATTCTTCTCCGGGCAGCTGGCAGCAACCTGCCCCCCTCTCCCCCGCACTCCTACACAGACAGAGACTCACTGTGTAGGAGGGGGGGGGGGGGAGAGGAGGGGCTGCATCCATCTAGTTGTCTTCACAAAGTCTCACTTTCAGCGTCAGCGTCACATCTGGGTGACTGAGCAACAGGGGCTTTTGGGAAAGAATTCCCAGTAACCCCTGCAGCCTGTTACATCTTGCATAGGCAAGATATAACACAGTGGGAGGGGCTGTCTCTAAAAAGACCTGCTGTCAGAAATATTATTTTTTTCCGGGGAGTCGGGGAGTGACCTAACAGGTGGTAGGTCCGCTTTAACTGTTCTTTGCACTCCCTGGATGACACTAGTGGTTGTCACCACATGTGACATGACATGGTTGGAACCCTAGCCCCACTACTCCACTAGTTAGAAAGGGCCTATACTAAACGTGTCCCCATCCTGAAGTGAACGTTTCTTGCCTTCATTCATGTGAACGCATAAAAAACACAAAATTAAAAGGGTCATGTATATCTGACAAATATCTGTACTGTCAAATTGCACTGTGTTACTGCCTTATCTAAGATGTTTTGCTTGTTATTATTGTTTAAAACAAACAAAAACTTATTGAAATTAAAGTCTGCACCCTGTGCTGGACCTGCCTCATGGCACTGGCCTTCTGGCTTGGCTGGAGGGAGTGAAACAAATGCCAGATTCTTGAGATTCTGTGTTAAGCTAGCCATACACGTGTCGGATTCCATGTCCAATCGATTCATCATCCGATCGCAGGTGTGATCAATCGGCCAATTAAGAGTATCCATCGCAGCATACCACCTTGTCCAACGGATTCCGGGACGGATCCGTGTCCGATTGTCCACCTCACAAATGGCAACTCCCCCTGATCCGGACAGAATCGCATGAGAAAGACCAACATGTTGGTTCTCCGTCGGATCCGATTCTGAGCCCCTGATCAATTGGACGGGAACGATCGGACCAGGTGGGCTGCATGCGATTCCGGCACGATCGTTTCGCGTGCACGCGCCCGGAATCGATCGTGGCGGGATTCAGGATTAAAAAAATGATAATAATATAATAAATAAAATACAATATATATATATATACCGTATATATTTGTGGATAAGCCAGAAATAGAAAAATAAAGAAATCAAATAGAAATTTCCATTTTGCAGTGGGGGCAAAAAGTTTTCAGTCAGCCACCAATTGTGCAAGTTCTCTCATTTTTTTTTTTTAATCATTAGACTTTAGTCTCCCATTTTAAAAGATGAGAGGCCTGTAATGATCATAGGTACACTTCAACTATGAGAGACAAAATTTGAAAAAAAAAATCCAGAAAATCACATTGTCTGATCTGAAAGAATTTATTTGCAAATTATGGTGGAAAATAAGTATTTAGTCAATATGAAAAGTCCATCTCAATCCTTAGTTTTATACCCTCGGCAATGACGGAGGTCACACACACTGTTGCTGGTATTTTGGCCCATTCATTCATGCAGATATGCTCTAGAGCAGTGATGTTTTGGGGCTGTCGCTGGTCAACACAGACTTTCAACTCCCTTCAAAGGTTTTCTTGGGGTTGAAATCTGGAGACTGGCTAAGTCACTCCAGGGCCTTAAAATACTTCTTATGAAGCCACTCCTTTGCTGTTTGGGCTGTGTTTGGGATCATTGTCATGCTGAAAGACCCAGTTACGTTTCATCTTCAATTACCTTAATGATAGAAGGAGGTTTTTCACTCAAAATCTCAAGATACATGGCCCCATTCATTATTTCCTTTACAGGGATCAGTCATCCTGGTACCTTTGCATAAAAACAGCGTCAATTTATGATGTTTCCTTACCATGTTTCACAGTAGGTATGGTGTTCTTTGGATGCAACTCAGCGTTCTTTCTCCTCCAAACACGACAAGTTGAGTTTTCTACTTTGGTTTCATCTGACCATACGACATTCTCCCAGTCCTCTTCTGGATCATCCAAATGCTCTCTAGCAAACTTCAAAAGGGCCCAGACATGTACTGGCTTAAGTAGGGGGACTTATCTGGCACTGCAGGGATTGAGTCCCTGGTGGCATAGTGTGCTACTGATGATAGCCTTTGTTACTGATCCCAGCTCTCTGCAGGTAATTTACTAGGTCCCCCTGTGTGGATCTGAGATTTTTGATCAACTTCTTACCTATTTCTAAATGCTTCAATTAACGTCCTCGATATAAAACAAAGAAACTGTTACTGTAAAATATTACAATATTATTTATTGCATTTTGCACTTGAACATGCCTGCCTGCACAGCTGCAACAAAGTCTCCCAATGTAATCCATTCTGGGCAGATGTCCTTCAAATTCTCTGACTACAGGTCCTTGGCCAGGGCTGAGCAGAACACATGCGCACAGCTCTTGTACCTGCCAGTAGATATCAAAATGCCCTCAAGGAATTTGTTGGCCATGCACAGTAGCATGGGGAAAAACTTCCTTGAATGTCACCTGTGGCTAATGTTGATAAAGTAGGTGAGGTAACATCTAAAGGCATTTACAGTAGCATGAGGAAAATTACTCACACTACTGCACATGCATGTATAGTTCACCTATGGTTGTGTTGATTAACATAAGCCGCAGGTGAATTGTATGGACATGAGCGCATGCCCAATAGGTTACATAAGGCCGTGTCTATGTTTACATAATTTTTTAAATTAATAAATATAAACATTTTTTAAATTCTTAATTTCACGGAAATATTTACTTTTGGTGGAAAAGCTTCCTGCAGAATTGCATCCTAGCAGAATTTTGACTGAGAATTAGATTTTTCAATTTTTTGACCATCTCTACTCATTTACCAAATTACACCTTGATTACACTGTACAGTAGATTACTGTAATCTACTAGGGTGGGGCTTGAATGCTGTGAAAAATATAATGAAACTAAAGGTGGGTTTACACGTGCAGATTTTTTCGTTCAATCAATGAAGAACGAACGATTTTTTGGTTGATTGAACAAAAATCTAGAATGGCAAATTTGACCTCGACCTCGAACAAAAAATTGTTCAAAAGGTCATCAAACATGTTGGTAAATTTTTATAGTTGTAATTCCGAATGTACTTTCATTCGATATCGGGATGGATGAACAAAAAAATCGAATGTTACATTCAATAAATGGACGAACAATGTTCGACAAAACAATCTATCAAAAAATCGAATCGGCAGTTGATTGAACAAAAAATCCACACATATAAATCCACCTTAAGAAAAAGAAAATTGGATAACAAAAATGTTTTCAGTCCATGTGGCCAAGTCTAAATTTACTAACTGCAAAAAAAAGATTTCCAACTTATCCAATTACTTTTTTAATAAGATTTTTTCCATTTTGTTTGAATAGATATTGTGTAAGTCTGGACATATTTAAGGGGTGGGAAATTTGATTGCAGTACTCTGCTACAAAGTACTCTGGCAGACTGCTAGGGGGTTAATAAACATGCTTTGGTTATGGAAAGCAATTTTGCATGCATTTCTGATCTACCCTCCCCTTTCTCCCAGAAAGCCTATCATTCACTAGAGTAAGGGTAGCCTTACACAGGTGGATATTTCAGTTTGATTAACCACAAAATCGATATTTTTAAGTAATCAATGGGAATTGATTTGTGTCCACCTGGTTCAATTGACCACAATTGACCAAAATCAAACATTAAATCAATCAAGAAGTGATCTAACATGTCTGTAACTTTCATATGATATTTCACATATATATGTTGCTTGTTGGTTTCCAGGTGTCCCTTCTGTGGAAGAAAGCAGTAACGATGATTAAAAAAAAGAACTGATTGTCTGTGAATCTAAAGGCTGCCATACACGCAGTGGCCGGTTCTGCTGCCGACCAAAGGGAGCAAGCATGCACGCCCATCGGTCGGCGGCAAAATCAGCCACCGATTAGGGGTGCCCACATGGGGTGACAGATCCCTGTTGCCCCACAGCTCGGCCAGCCAGAGAACGGACATGTCCGATATTCTCTGGCCGATTCATTTCAATGGAGACCGGCGCCTTCATTGAAGCTAACGGCTGGCACACAAAGGGTGCCCGCCGATGCTATCATCTCTGGAAAACAGCGTGATGACGATATCATGCTGCATTTCAGAGCTGATCTGACCTGCTCTGTTGGCCCCTACTCGGTACGTGTGTGGGGGCCTTAATACACTGTGTTGCGGTACAAACAATCAGTGTTGCGATTGTTTTTGTATTGAGCAATATGATTGAACCGCATAATAATTCACCTATCTATGGCTACCTTAACATTACACTATAAACCAGTAGATTAGTCAGAGCATCAGTATATCAGTTTCTTCTGCAGATTGAACTATTTATACTCTTAAGCAGGGTAAAGACCTGTAGGGGTGCACCACACTTACGGCCATCTATCTGGCCCATATCATATGCAGCCATCGCTGTTTTTGAGCAGAACCAATCAATCCCGTCCGAAAACAGCCATATCGGGCATGACCGTCCGATCATGACACCGCGGGTCTCTATGCAAAGCATCGGCTGAGCTGGGTCTCCCCAGCTCCGCCCATATCTGACAGTAGCGTGGTGACGTAATCACGTTGCTGCAGGGTACATCCCGAATATTGAGTCATCTGTACCCTGCTTTACAGTTATATTGATTGGATGCAAAGGGCAACAGGAATGTATGGAATTTGATACCAACCAAAATGCTTCAATCTGCTAGAGAAATGTAAGATCTGATTTTTATCCCCCCCAGAATCTGCCCACATTTATGGCAGCAAAACCACTTTGAAGTTTCCTAAACTTAGTTAAATATTATATATTAAATATTATACACTTCTAAATCTGAATTGTCCTATTCTATCTAAAAATTTGTAAAGCAATGGGCAGACTACCTTAAATATAAGGGTATGCAAGCACTGCCTTGAAGAACAGTTATGGTATGGTAATGGTATATGTTTGTTTATATTGCCATCTAGTGGCCACATTGTTACATGTATGTTTATAGCTTCAGCACTTAGGAGTTGTTTTAATCATACGTCGGGACCCCTCTGCTAAGCGTACATGCTAAGCGGAGGGGTCCCAATGTAATGGAAACATAGCCCTAGTGTTTTAAGGCAACATGTTCAAAATATAATGATCTGGATATTTTTCCGATCATCTGGTTTAAATACTCTGAATCACTGACCGAACGCAATTGTTTGGGGTTAGCTCAACCATAGTGAGAGTAAGGGTTGCCATATACAGGTCTATTTTTCAATCGATCACCGTGCGCATTCACTGACATGTCGGATCCCTGTTCGATTCTTTTTTTCCTTGGAGCGCGGTTGCTTGCTCAACGTGGGCTGCGTTCGATTCCTGAATGATCCATGTGGACGCGCACAGTGATCGATTGTTCAGGAATTAAACGAAAAATCGAGCCATAATGAACCGGCTTTTACCCCCATGTGCTACTGTTTTTCCATTTGGTCGACAAGAAAATTGATGATTTATAGATGTTGAAATCAAACATAAAATCAACCAAGCTTTGATGGGACATGTAGGTTTCTTTGAATTGGATACATTTTGTATCCAATGGTACTATGGAGCATAAACACATGGCTTAGGAAAGGAATCTATTGTTTTAAATCGATCACATTATGTAGCAGTGCTATCGATTCATGTTAACACCACCATACACCTTACAATCTTACCATACAATCTCTGTACAACTTTTCTTCTACCTAAACCATGTAATATGAGGATCTTTGTAAACCTTCCAATCACTATGTATTCTATCAGGGAGGACCCAGCACTACACAGTTGTTAGTAGATCTAATGGAAAATGTATGAAGTGACCTAACGAAGTATGGGGGGCTTCAGGCTATGTCTCCACATATATTGGGACCCCCTACCTTGCTAAGCGCAGTGCTTGGCGGGGGGTTCCGACAGAGCACATACACTTTACCTGCTCGGCGGATGCTGTGTTCTCATGGCGCTGAGTAATTCCTCCGATGCAGTGGTTAACATAGTCCAGTACGTTAACTCCTGCATGTCTGGATGTCTGAACCCAGCATCCGCCGGACAGCTAAAGTGTATGTGATCCATCGGATCGCCAAGCACTGCATTTAATGTAGGGGTCCCGACGGATCACACAACACTGTGGAAACCCCTTCTTAGACAGTTGATATTTAAATTGCACAAGCTGATCGAATATGAGATCTAGTGAGTAG
>CM070035.1:120480351-120513020 GCA_036250615.1 Ptychadena robeensis | reverse complement strand
TACTAGTTAGCTGGGGGTTGATGTGTGTATGGCTAGCCTTAGGAAAGGGTCGCTGTCACAGAAGGAAGCATCACCCTAGCAAATGTTTTAGCTACATAGAGAAATAAATCTTCCACTCTTGACTTCAGATTTCTGACTCTAGTGCACAAGTCATGGGGGCCCCCATTTGTTCTTTCATCTTGTTGAGACAACCCTAACAAGTGTCAGAAGGGCGGCCTGACCTGTGTTTTATTGAAATAGCAGCATTACAGGAAATTTTTATTTTTATGTTACATATTCAGGCTTTTGTTTTTCTGTTCCAGCTCACAATGCACATCACAATTCTTTTGTGATTAATATTTTGAATGTGCATGTCAAAGCACATTCAAGTCAGGTCTTCTCTACGCCTTCCTTCTGTGACCTTCTCCACCCTACAGAACCTATAGAAATCTGTACCTCAGATATTTTACAAATATTTATGAAATAAAGATGGGGGGTATGTCTCATATGCTTTTGTTCATGTGTTAAAAACTTGACATCAATGTTCATGATTTGATGAAAGTAATACAAATGTTAGGCCATAAAAGGCTTGAATGGTTAATGTATTTGTAGGTTCAATAGTTGACATTTCCCCCCGGTCTGAGGACCAAGGGTTAACTGTCCAGCTGTAAGAGCTCCCTCTGCTGGATGCCTACGGTGTTTTCTGTCCTACCCTGTTTCCCAAAGATAAGGCACCCGTAGAATTGCCTCACGCTGAAATATGAGGCCCCCCCCCGAAAATAAGGTAGAGTAAATCTGCACAGGGGGGATCAGAGGGGGCAATAAAAATAACACATTTTGTGACACCGCTCTGAGTCTCCTGTGCCATTTCGATTCCCCCCTCTGATCCCCATGTGTCATTTTAAGTGATCCCCCCACCCTGATACCCCAGTGCCATATTCTTCTTTATGGAAAAATAAGACATCTCCCGAAAATAAGACATAGGGCATGTTTGGGAGAAACAATTAATATAAGACACTGTCTTATTTTCGGAGAAACACGCTATCAGCTGCCCCTCCCTCCTGAGCTATAGGTATTCCATGTGTTTGCCACCAGCTTCCTTGCTTGTTTCCACTTGGTTGCAGACCGCGGGCAGTCACGGGATGCGTGCGGCCAATTGCCCCTTAATGCGGCCCTAGAGATGAATGCAATAAAAATTGCATCTCCATCCATGGATTCAGCCAGGAAGTGTGTGTGTGGGGGGGGCATCTTGCCACACACCCCCACTCCCTGCAGGTCTGTGCTGCAGTTTGAATCAAGGAAGAAATATGGGTGCTAGCGGGCACCTTGCAGCGATTCAAACCGTGGGAGAATGCAGAAGTGGAAACATGCGGGGTCCTTGCGGGTGCTTTTTTTTTTCTTTATTCCATTAATAATTAAGCAAAGTATATATTAAGATATTCTAACTACTTCACACCAGTTTCACGTGTCACACCTTAACTCCGTTTCCTACAAATCAAATAAGTTAAAACAAATCAGCTAATCACATTGCAGAAATCGATTTTTCCTACGGTAGCTTGCTATTACTACTTCTGACCCGTCCTTCCTATATGATGTGTGGGAAATATTCCATGCACTGTTTTACACACCCACTCCTGGCCCTTTCATTGGGTATGCATGTTATCCTCATTCCAGACCTCTGCACTCTATACACCATGTTATACATATTGCGATTTGCGTGCAAAATCACCCGCGTTTACCGCTAGGTGATTAAAATCGCCCATGAATGTACCAGTGGAAACCTAGCCTCAGGGCTTGTGCAATTTTTTTTTTTGAATAAGCTTTTTTAAAAAAATTTCAGTTTACAAAAAAGGCCGCATATGCAGCCAACAATAAAGTCACAACACCACATACAACCCCAACGCATGCCCCATCCATCGGAGTAGCATAAAAAAAAACAAGGAATATGGCAGAAATATCCAATTGGAAATGTCCAGGGTACACATGAATCCGAGGCCGCCAAGGGAGAAAGTCAGGCAACCACTGTTACATAGATTATTCACATATTTAGTAGGCAAAACACTGCAACAACTCAATCACTCAACCATTAAGCTGAAGATGGGGCTGTAACCCAGACCCCCCAAATCTTGTCAAACTTCTCGTGGCAACCCCTACTTGCATATGTAGCCTGGTAAAAATGAAGGGATGCATTGACCAAAGCCTTCCAGGCCACCAAAGTCGGCAGGTCCTTCTGCCATTGTAATACAATAAGTTTCCGTGCATAATATAAAGTTAGAGAGAGAAGTGTGCGCGCAGCCACAGTCGGTATCCACGTGTTCAACCAAGCCCAGCAAATAGTGACTCACAGAAGGGGTCATCGGCACCGTAGTAAGGGTCGTCACATAAGAGACCCCCTCCATCCAAAAACCAGCAATGAGGGGGCAGTCCCAGAAAATATGGAGGAACCCCACGGGGGCATAGCCGCAGTGCCGGCATGTCACCGATCTTGAGGCATAGATTCTCGAAAGTCGAACAGGGGTGAAATAAACCCTACTTAAGATCTTAAAATGAATCAGTCTGTCTTGAGCCGACACCAGGTAAGAGAATGGAGACAATCACACATTCTCCCAGTCCTCATCAGTCATAGCGGGGAAGTCCTATTGCCACGCCCCCCTGCATCGCCCAGGTGGGAAGTAGGAAGCGTTGCCAATCCACAATAAAAGGAGGAAAGTGGCTTCTGTAAGTCCGGGTCTCTGACCGATACCTTCAGTCCAGGGTCTGAACTACCAAGGGCAAAATACCAAATTGTGATTGGAATGCATGCTTAAGTTGCAAATAGTGGAAGATATAAACTTGCTCTGCAGCTCCGGAAAGGGGCAGAGAGAACCCCCCTCCACCACATCCCCAAGCGTCTTGATCCCCTTGGCAGCCCAGACCACCGGATCCGGTATAAGGGAAAAATGTGACAAATTAGGATTAAGCCAAAGAGGAGCATAGGGGGATATCCCCGAGGAGAAGGCTCCCAGTAACTGGCTCGCCCTCCTCCAGGCTCTGAGAGTAGTTCTCATCGGTGTGGTGAGATGGTGAGGCAACTGAGAGCCCCTATGGATCAGGTGAGCCAGCGCCTCATAGGATCCCATAATGGCAGCCCCCAAGGCCACCGCTGAGTCCCTCCTTTCCTCGGACAGCCAGCGATGTGCAAACACCAGCTGCCCGGCCAGGAAATAATGAAAGAAATTGGGAAGGGCGAGTCCCCCCTCCAGCCAGGGAAGCTGCAGGATAGATAGGGCTTGTGCTATGTTTGACGCAGAGAGGACACTTACCATTCTGATGAATGGGATAGTGTACACTCTGCGTATTGTAAGCGGCATGCCCACGGTGCTGTTTCGAAGTGGGCGCGTGGTGCCGCCAGAGACACTTCCAAGACAGGATTTTCAGCGTCTTTCCCCTGCTGCAGCAATAGGGCATCCATCTGCCTTCGCGCAGCATTTGCGTTTTTGAACAAAGCATGAAAAATGCATGCAGCAGAGAATATAAAACAAACACATGCGCTAACACTGTGTTTTTAAAAACATTCTATGAGAAAACGCAGTACTGTAAAAATGCATGTGTTAAAAAAAGCGCATGTTTACAAAAACACAAGGGCCCCTGATTCTACTGAAAAAAATAATTGTGTCCAAAGCGCCTCAAGACACAGCTAAAACTGTCACCAGGATGATCTCCTCATTGGGGACACAGGAAGCAATGTAATTCTACAGAAATCTAACCCTTCCCCCACTCCATCCAACACTAGACAGTAGTGTACACAGCTGCTATGTACTGCCTAGTTGTGAAGCATTGCTTTTGTCTTTGACTAATAAAGCTACTTGAAGGAAAAAATCCCGGAAGCTTGGCGGTAAGGGTGGTTCCTAACCTGACGGCTTCTGGCCTTACGTGACGTCACGGCGCCGCTGTCAGAGAGGCAGGAGACCCGCCCAGGCAGCAGCAGCTTCTCTCGCTTCGAGTGTGGGCGGCAGCGGAGCCCGGGTCGCGGCGGGCACACGGCGATAGTAGAGCGGACTTATGTGACGTAAGGCGGTCATTCCGGAATTAGCCCCTCCCCGCCCGTGTGAGAGCTCCCTTCCTGTGTCTTCCGCCTTCTCGGGAATCAGCGGCGGGTGCTCGCTGCGAACCGCGGCCCCTGCTGCGAAGGCGGCCATGGACGAGCAGGCGGGGCCCGGCGTTTTCTTCAATAACAATAACAATTCGCTGCTGTCCGCCGCTGCCGGTGCTCCGGGGGGAGCCGGAAAGGGATTCGAAGCCGGTGCTGGTGATGCAGCCTCGGCGGCCGGAGGCGGAGGGAGCGGGGCGGCCGGCAGGCCCCAGTACAGCATCCCGGGGATCCTGCACTTCTTGCAGCATGAGTGGGCCCGCTTCGAGGTGGAGAGAGCGCAGTGGGAGGTGGAGCGAGCTGAGCTGCAGGTAACAACAACAGGGATCTGTCAGGAGTGTGGGTGCTGCACCCAGCGTTCATTCTATGGAGGGTAGTATGGTCTCCTGTGCTGGGCATCACCTGTGTCACTGATGTCACTAGTAGTATTCATATGTTCTGACAATAGAAGGATATGTACTGTAATGTCTGTCATCTGTATAGTAATCATGTCACCCTGCCCATTAGATCTGGTGTGGCCACTGATCCTCTACCAGAGGCTTGCTCTCCTCTGATTCACTTCATTGGGGTTGGCCATGCCTGTCACTTCCTGTTGTGGAGTGACAACGTTGCCTTAGGCACAGTGCATCAGTACACCTCTCCTTGATTGGTCTTCCTGAAACACAACAGGACACATTTTGGTTGTCAACGTAATGCCAATGTTTAAAAAAACAGCATCATGTGACTGCAATGTGCATACTCTGGTTCATATGATATTGCTCATGTTCCCACAGTCCAAAAGGCCATAACCTTCTCCCCCCAGGATGCATGTTACGGTTGCAGTACAAGCTAAAGTGTCAACACCTGGCGTTCTGTCACATTCCACATCCTCTCTTAGAGAATCTGCCATTGTGTCTGGATGACCCATACAGCTGCCATCATGATGTATACCAAGACCAACCATAGTTGACGCGCCATGGACAGATCGTGACTGAAACAAAAAAAAGATAGTTCTTTTAATAAAAATACTAAAAGTTGTATTAGAGTTGTGGTGTCATTTGTGTGTAGGGATAATTAAGGCAGTTGGCCAAGTGCATCGTAACTGGTGCAAGAACCCTTTGTTTTAATAATCCGTTTTAAAGAAACATCAGCATTCAATGTTTAGCATGTAGCATATCCTAAATATACAGTTTAACTGTTCTTAATCTGTAATCTAGGTCTACCAATATGCTTTCCTTTATTTTGGCATCACTTTAGTCCTGATATACAGGACATTTCCTGTGTCTTCACTGTAGTCAGGAAGATGCACTACCTAACTTCCTGATACTTTATTTACCAGGAATCATTCCGTTATTTACTGGCATTAGGGTTGCCCTGAAGAACAGATACATTGTAAGGCTAAATTTACACGGTCGTTGACAGTGCGCTCCCACCGCTGCACCAGAGACGACTGGACGACTAGTGCAGGCGTTCTTAGAACACAATGGAGGTCCTATTGGGCTAAAGAAAACTAACTGGTGGAGGCCTAATCCTGCGTCCGCCGGTTGGTTACGTTTATAGGTGGTTTACCTGGCGGTTAAAAACGGCCAGGGTAAATGAACCCTAAGTGACTGACTAGGATTTCTCAGTGGGGGTAGGTGGGCAGGATATTATGCATGTAGGCCAGCCCAGTTATGGCTTTCAATGTGATTACATTGCCTTTTTAGTCTCTAGGTCAGACATGGCAAACTTTGGCTCACGGTGTAATTATATTTGGCCCACTTGATTGTTTTGCATTTTCAGATATTTGAAAATGTTATTGAAGCTGCAGATGTGTCTTATTTTGACATTTGACTTCTTTGAGATTCAATGTTTAAGCAAAACTTAAGTTTGTTTCCATAGGAACATGTTTATCATTATATGTGAGCAAAAGAAAAAAATCCTTCATTTGTTCAATAAATATCAAGGTTGGCCAGGACCTAGCCCATGTGTTTGATTTTGGCCTACCCTGTTTAAGTTTGACCCCCCCTGGTCTTGATCTAGATGTAAAAAAACATTGAGGACAGATCCAGGACGTGTCTGTGACAAACTGCATCTAACAATAGGAAGTGAAGCAGAGAGCTTAAGTCTGAGGGACTCTTTGGTGGAGTATTATAGAAATAGACTTGATGTAAAAGTAGTAGACTTGGGAGTACCTTTCTATTTAATGTAATATATCACTTTAAAGTTGGACTTATAGAGGAACTGCCTGGATTGTGTGTATAAAGTTTTGACATTATAAGCAAGCTCAGTGTTCAACAACCCCAATATCCCTATATTCCCATATCGGTATCTGTAGCCACTTTGTTGAAGTTTACCATCTGCAAAGTTCACAACTAAAGAAAAAAATAGACTAGCTGGACTTAATTGCAGTGCCCCTAAATGTTCTATCATCACTAAACTTGCTGGAGATGTAGAGAAGGGTTGCTGGTATACTACAAAAAAAGTATTGCTCTAACACAAATAGTTTTTGCATAAATAAAGTTCAAAGTATTAACGTTTTAAAAGGTTTCTTCAAAACCTCCACTCTCTCTCCAGCAATTTTGGTGATATCATGTTCATGGGCTCAGCAATCAATTCACAAAGTCAGCTGGTTGATCTATTCACAACAAAGGCGCTGATATTGTGGCCTTTGTTATGTTCTACTGTAGACAAACAGCAGTGCTTGAAAGTTGTTTGGAAGTGATTGAAGCGTATAGGCCTTGGCTCTTTAAACTTCTTGCTGACAACTCCCCACTGTTAGGGCTCCTTGGCGGATGCGGCAGGTAGTGGAAATCTCCCATAATTATATATTACTTGTCAGTTGAATAAGCGAGGTGTCATTTTGTTGTCAGCGACTTACATGTTGCAGTTTTAGTTGGTGAGGGAGTGATCCCTAGGTTTTCTGTCCGGTGAGGGAGTGACATTTACAAGCAGGTGAGTGTTTCTCCTTCACATTGCACTGGTGAGAACATTTCATTGCTTCATCCTCATCCCATTACAGGATGAAGGTGCTGGGCCTGAACACTGACTGAACAAAATAACATAGTTCCTAAAAATAGATAAAACCCTTGTTCAGGATATGTGATCTGTGTGAAGCTATACCTGTGTGGTATGCTTACAAATGATTTAGAATGTGTACTTCGCTGATGTGAAGTCTCTGAATGAATCTTGTAGGAAACCTGTGTTGCCACTTCTGAAGAACTCCTAAAATGGTGGTTACCTGGCTAATTTTAGTAAAATAGTAAATATGCAGTCAAATTCATATCAATGATTTACAGAAAGAATGGAGGGGTCCTACTGCAACTGTACTTTGACATTAAATGTGGTGGGTGGGGTGTTGGTTTGTGCGCTGATTATCTTAGGACACTTTGTTGAAATCTCTGATACAGAAGTAGTTTGTGCTAATGTAAAGCCCCTCATACACGCTGCGATCCTTGGGTAATTTTGCAGCCGATTGTAAAGCACGCCGGTCGATCAATTGGCCAAAATATCACCCATGGATCACTGGTGCCCACATAGAGCGACCAATCCATGTGGGCAAAAATCTTGATTGGCCAAGGAGCAGACATGTTTTTACCTGGCCAATCAGATTACTCTGGATGAGGCCTAACACATAATGCTGATCCTCTGGGCAACTGGCTGCAGTGTGATGAGATCATCATGCTGCAGTCGGTCCCTCAAGAATCAAGGGAGGATCACAGCATGTATGGGGGGCGCTCCAGTTTGGTTTCCTGGTTCGCGCATTATCTTGGAACACTCCATTTATGTGTCAAGGATTGCAACAGTTTTTACTAAAGTAAGTTCTCTTTAAAAGGCTCTGGACTTTAATAAAGCAGAGCATGATTTCCTTCACAAAGATGTATAATTAAAATGATAAGGTGTCACAGATTGTAAGTGGGTGAAATCTACAAAGTCATATTTGGCACAATTACAACTTTTCAGACAGTGATAAAGTTTCCACTATTGACTATAGAATAGATGGAGTCTTGAAATAGCGGCAATATTAGCACTGTAAGGGTTAAATGTTCAATTATGTCTACATGGGACATAAAGGGATTCCTTCCCTGAATCAGTGTTCCCTCTTCTTGTAGTTGGTTATGTGGGTAGTGAGTGGCACCCCTTGTACCTGCAACAAATTGGGGGTACAACTTTCTTTTCTATACCTGACTGAAGACATGTGACTTGTTCAATGAATCAATCATAGAGGTTGTCCGAAGAATGAAAATGTTATTCCACTGCCTATACATTAACTAATGTTTAAATAATTTGATGCCACCTTGGTACATAAACGTAACCATTGATAATTGATTAAACCATTGATCTTCATTATACTTTTTAATGTTGTATATGTTTTGTAGGTTTTCTACCAGTTATTCATATTCCTTTAAATGTGACCTTAAATATTCACTATTTCTTTGTGAGTAGTGTGCGTTCCTTACAAGGGAATCATTGAATATGGCAATTCCCAGGCCTACAATATGCATTGATTGCTGTTGGCGCACTACTAGTGTTTCCCCCAATGTGCCAGTATGTACCTAGACATATGGAATGGCTTCTGTTGAACCTAGTTTAGGTACAGGGAAAATATCCAAAGAAGAAAAGTTCAGCACTCTGGAAAAGTAAAATTTCCACTTTATTTATAATCCATATATTGAAATACAAAAAACACATGAACTTAATCAGAGTCCTCTTCTCTAATCCTAGGACTCGATGATTGCGTTTGCAACAAATAAATGCGTTCGAGGCTGAGGGGGTCCACATGGGGGTGACAAAGAAATGTGTTTTTTGTATTTCGATATATGGATTATAAATACAGTGGAAATTGGACTTTTCCGGAGTACGGAACTTTTCTTCTTTGGATATTTTGGACGCGCTCAGAATTCCTGCGCCGGGAGGTCTGCACACCACTTAAGGCCAGAGCTACAAAGGAAAATATAACATTTGGTTATATGAGCATGGGTCGTCTATAAATTTGGGGTCATTAGAATGTTGTGCGGACTAGCTATGCTTGTTAGTTTAGGTAAAGGCACTTTATTTTTAAATGGTATACAGTGGTTGAATTTTGATCTAACTGTTTTGCAGTATGGAACGCCTATCTTGTAATGCAAGCACTTTGCAGTTCTTTTTGTTTGGATTTATGCATACCATATTCTGAAGTAAAACACACCGAACTATTCTGCATTGGACTTCCAGTACCAGTAGAATCCATCTCTCAGTTCAAATATGTTGCTCTGTCCGTTTCCTCACTGCCAGGAATAGCTGTCCAGTCATTGCCATTTTCATTACAAAAAGCTTCTTTGAATGCTTTTCTGTTTCCATCAGAGTCTTTAATGCCGTAGCACCTAAAGGAAACCTGCTGGAGAGGTCATGTTGCCATTGCAGATCCATATTTCCTAATATTCTGGCTTTCATGTTGACCATCTATCCTTAAAGCACTGATCTGCAAGAAGTATTCAAAACAGAACTGACTTAAATTGGCAAGTTCTTTTTTGTGGTTATTATTGAAGAATTAATAGAGCTCCATACAAGACCGGCAACTGCTAATGTTTTTAGAACGATTGTTTCATATATTAAAGGTGGGTATACATAGATTGATTCCCGAGCTATTGACCCCAAATTGTTCAGGATCAGTTATTTCCGTTTGAAGAAAGCTTGGTTGAACAGGAAAAAAAAACAAAAACATTTTGGTAAATCCCAGTTCCATTGCCATTACTTTGGATGAGGACCCTGGTCCCAATCCAATATGATGGAAAAGGGATTTCGCAAAGTAGTGTGCATCGATTCACTGTCCAATCGGTGAGTGCTCAAGCGCAGCGTGGTGATATTAATTGAACAGGTATTGATCTGTGTATGCCCACCTTAAGGCAGCATTTGCGTGTGGGCATTCCAGGCTGCTGCCGACTGTCGGAGAATCCAGCGTTTCCAGACACCTGTGTGAATGCCCCCTAAATGCTTATTTTTGTCTCCTGTTTGTTTATACAAATAAATATTATTTTGTGTTTAAACTAGGCAAGGCTATGTGTGCAGATTGAAGCGGAGCAAAGTAAACTCCACAGCAGCACAGTTTGGCTTAATTTTGCATACAAATGTCAAATTTGTTGCATCTCATTGATCATCATAACCAATTACTTTGCTGGTAGTATAGCAAAAATAGTCATGGACTTTCATTTACTGGCACATGAATACAAAATGTCATGTTTGTGAAATGTTGGCCAGGACCAGGTTTCTCTTGTAGGGTATCCTGTGATAACTTGTCTTTTCACATTCATTGATTCACATGTCCATGATAATAGCAGGCGGTAGTTAAAACAATTGCAGCTGCCGTATGTTGCAGCTTGTGTTCTGGTGATTTGTTTATGATCATTCTATTATAAGCGCAGTGGAAAAGGGGGGTTTCACCATATTCATGTTTGTGTACAAGCAAAGATTGTTAGTCACACACACTATATTATATATGTATATGTCATGGTGACACTCCTTAGTTTCCTGGGTTGAGAACATTGAAAAGGTAATGACATTTCTGGTGACGGGGATCACATAAAAAAGTTATCAGTAAACATAATGTAACTAGAATTGGTTATGCCTTAAGTAATTGTTGTAACTAATTCATATTGTAGCGGAGGCTCTTTTTTTTTTATAATGGCTTGTGTATTGCATATCCCAGAAGCATATTGAGAGCTACTTGTTATTGTGATATAGCACATGCTTCCCATACATATATGTATGAGACTGAAAACACTTGGGGCCCCCTATTTCAGAAAGATATGATTAGCACAAGAATGCTGAATGTCTGTAGGACATAGCTGAGTATTAAAATAGATCTTAGTGAATTCTTGAATGGACGTGTTATATTGTTAAACTCGCCAAGTTGCCTATTAAATTATGTAGGAGTTGCATCAACCTTGCTTTTCAATAGGTTTACCAGTTATAGTCAACCTGCTGAGACAATATTCTCACAAATATGGTGCAAGCCTTACATTCTATGCAGTTTAATGTTTATTTCAATTCCTTAGCTGTAGATTAACTCTTGGGCCCAATGTTGGTCTGATTTATTCAGTACTTGTTTAGATTTTGTACATTTATTGGTTGTGTATGTTGTAATATCTAAATGTGGTGCATTTATTTTTTCAATTGGATTCAGATTTATTTGTTTGTGGTATACAGAACCTCAACCACCTACTTTTTTTTTTTGGCTGCCTGAAGGCCCCCATACACCCTACAATCTTTCCATACAATATCTGTACAATCACATTTTCTTCTACCAAAACCATGTAGTATAAGGACCTTTCTAAATCTTCCAATCACTATGTATTCTATCGGAGAGGCCACTATACTGCACAGTTGTTGGTAAATCTAATGGAAATTGTATGGATCGATCTTAAGGTGTATGGGGGGCTTAAGGCTATGTTTTAACAGCTTCTGTGAGTCTGCCAAGGTCCCTCTGCATCTATGATGCGTTAGGACATCCGTGGACATCCTGTAAGGCATGCCCATTCTTCTGGCCCTTCGCGATCTTGAAAGTGATGCATGTGAATGGTCAGAAGGGATGTTGTGTACGATGGTAAAGAATTCAATTCCTTGTCTATGGGTGGGTCAGCGCACCCATACTTGCATTGGACTTCGTTGCATTAATGGCGTTAATAGAGTTTAACACAACAAAACTCAACGCATGTGGGAACATGCTAAATGATTGCAATGCGATGCTTTAACAGCCCTGTGTCTGTGACATCGGCACACAAAGTTAAAAGGCTGGGGATGGACATGGTCATTAGATCTATAGTGCCAAGCACAAGATGGCAGCTATAACACATAATGGCATAATACAGCAAACAGAACTCTGGCAATTGACATTTCAATATAAGTATGTGAGCATACAAATCTCATTCTAAGCTTGATTTTAGAGTTTAGTTCCACTTTAAGTAAATGAAATGTAGATCTTTTGTAAATAATGACACATGAATGCTCATTTCACATATACAGCTGTAAGAAACATCTGGAAATCTGCATTTTTCCCATTTTCATGAAGTTGTCAGACCGCAATCTGCATTTATTGCCACCCCAATTTTCTTCTGTTTATGGTAATGAATGTGGAAAACCATTGAGATGTGCAGTTGCAGCTTTTGTGTTGTGGTTGGGTTGGTTTATATACTGAACAACGACCTCTATATGTTAACGAATCCTTATGTGAGCTGAACCTCATAATGAGATTTATGTACTCCCATCCATAACATTTAATATGGCCACTATATGTGCCATCTTCTGCAATCTAGCTCTCCGTTTTTAACTTGCTACCAGTCCTGTGATTGGTCGATGCTGATAACCTAGATGTGACAAGGAAGCATACCGCTTTGTGTCACTGTCCAGATAGTGTCTTTAAAAGGAGAGGGTTCAACTTGTTGACTATAGACTGAAAACTGGGGGTCAGTTTTCCCCTTATTTTTTTTCTGTGGAATGGTGTATAAATGTTCTACTAGTCTGATAAACTGCATATTGTTCAAATATCCATGTTTAGCTGAATATATTGTTGTATGTCCGGTTACCATAGCTACCTGGGTCTATATCTGTGTCTATAAAAGATAAACATGTAGCAGAATACTCTTTTTTTTATCATATTAGAGCACAAGAATTTTTGTATGTTAAACGGTGTATTTAGATATTGGGTTTTTTGCCTTCTTAAAGGAACTAAGAACGGGAAGCTTATTGATCTGTTAAGAGCCAATAGCTTCCATTGCTGAACTCTTTATAAACAAATCTGTTCCCGTAAAGCTATGGCGTCAGAATCCCTAAGCATAGAGAAAATGCACTTGTGACACCTTCTGGCTGCCACAGGCACCTGAGGCCCAATAGAGACATGGTTTATTGGCAACCGCTCATATGCCCCTTCCAACTGTTGGGATGGGGGAGTGACCTTGCAGGGATTGAATTGGGGCAGTTAGTGGGTGATTGATGTTTAGAGCATGGAAAAAAAGATTTGCATCTGCACATTTGCAGTGGGCAGTTTGCAATGTGGTAGGAACGCTTCCTATTGATTTAGCATACCTGACACTCGGTAAAACACTTTTGCGCGTCTTGGCAACACATGCTTAAAAGATCTTTGCATATCCTATACATAATTTTACTTTACTCTGGCAGTTCACCACTAACTTTTTGTACATTTCAAGCTATTCATTTTACTTGAACTGCTTGAATTTCGAAAAACATATATATTTTGTAGTAATGAGACACGTAGTACATGCTGCGTTACTTTATGCGGTGGTAGCACATGCTCTGCACCCTGTAATGTAGTGTTTGCTACTTTTGTATTCGTTTTGACCATAAAATACAGTTGGTGACCTCTGTTGATGTGCATTTCAAAATGCTGAGTTCTGGAGAACTAGAATTATACGGCGTGACATGTAGTTCGTCCTGCTTCTCACAAATGCTTTTGTTTCTCTTTTCCCAGAAGGATAGCACCATCTTCTTTTAGAGATGCTCCGATCAGCATTTTTGGGGCCGATCACCGATTACCGATCCCAAGATCAATGATTTGCCGACTACACAAAATGGCAGGGAATGCAACTGTATTATTATGGGGGCCAGTAGGTGCGCTGTATATATGGGGGGCGACGAGTGTGCTTAAATATATGTGGGGTGATGTGGAAGGCAAAGAGGTCCACTGTAATATACTACTAGAAAGTACATGCAATAGTCACGTCTCATTGTCCCTTATTACACAGCTTCATTAACTACATTATTTTTCGCTCCACTTCTAAACTGCCACCACCTAGTGTCCTGCCCATTACACTGTCACACATTAGGATCAGCAAGGATACAACAGATTGATGGCTGGAGAACTGTTGGACCGTGTGAAGGGAGCGCTTCACATCTACCAGAGAGCGCCGTGGATAAGTGTGCAAAGACACACAGGCCATGAGTGAAAAGGGCAGCCCCAACTGAGGACCAACCTTCCCTCAATTTCCGCCCACCCAAGCTTCTGATGGGTCCCACTGCGTGGTCCGTTGGGCAGGGACAGGAAGACGGATTCCTCGTCCGGTGGTCCAGCAGAGGTGCAGGGCGATGGTGTAGCTGAGAGGTGTTCCAGGCTGGGTGCAACCGATCATGATCGGCGGCCGATCAATCGGAGCATCACTATCTTCTTTCAAGGATCATCTACAGCAGGGCTGAGCAAACTAAGGCCCAGGCCCCAGATCCGACCCTTTAGCTTTCTTTCATCTGGTCATTCATCATTCATCATTGTCATCTGGTTGAAAAAGGCTCTCCTCTGCTTGTTCTCTGCAATGAGTGCACATGAAGCCTAGCGGTGTCCAAATGTTGCCTTGGAGACTATGCAGTGGTGTGATCATGACACTATGGGAGCATCCTCATGGCAACAACAAGTCTCCTAGAATTATCTCTGCTAATTGCATTGAATGAGCATTTTTTTTGGAAGTGCAGAAAATTTAAAAAAGTAACGTCCCTGTCACAAGCTGCCTATTGCACATCAACACCATTATAAGTGATGGTGCCAATGCATGGCAAGCAGGTCGACCATTACAGGCTCTTGGTCCGGCCCCTTAATCAAATTTAAGAAGCCAATATGGCCCACGAGTCAAAAAGTTTGCTCACCCCTGGACTGGAATCAGAATCTTTTCCCTGTAATTCCCTTCCCATTGATGTATTGGTATTGCTTTAAACTTGATGTTCAGCTGTTTGTCACATGTTGTCTTATACAGCCTTTGTATTTGTCTTTCTTCTTGTTACTTACTATGTAAGGTTGATGTTAAAACTGGTGGTGAAAATGTATTCCTTCTGCTTCTTAACATGCAATTCCTAAGGCGATCCCCGGCCATTGTTGTGCAGTCGGTCACGACATGGTGACTCAAGAATGTGCACGATCCCTGGATGATACGTTGGATGGTTACCCTCTGTCCTTATCCAAAATAATGGCGATTGAATGGGGAAATGCAGACGGTTCCCTGTTGAGTCAATATTTTTTGGGAACCGGATCGTTTGCTTAAGATGGGCAGCTTTGTTTCCCGAATGTTCAATCGCCGCAAAAGCAGAATCCAAAATCAACCGTGTATGGCCGGCTTTAACCTAGAAGTCATATTTGTTTACTTTGAGCTTAACCTCCCTAGCGTTCATGATGAGCCCAGCTTGTCCAGAGTTTGTGTGAGAAACAAACTCTGGTTGAGCTGGGCTGCCATGAAAGCTGCATAACCGGAAAACCGGAAAGCTACGGCGATTTTCCGGGGTTGTGCGGCGTCACCGATCGCATCACGATGACGCGGAAGGGGGCGGGCGGCACCATAGACCTCCATGTTATTAGAGGAGCGCCGGCTTTCCAGCACTCACAGCCACCCTCACTTGTACACTTCCGCGATTGCCCTTACCACGCTGTTAAAAACGGTGCGGTACGGGCAGTGCGCTAGGGAGGTTAATTTTAGGATCCATTGATGCAAATTAATAACGTTACTGGTATGTTGACATAAGCTCACTTTGCATACTTAATTTTTTTTAGATCTACAGTAAAATACACATAATTGTGAGTTTCTACTATCCTGGCTCCTCGATTTAAGAATGTGTTTATTTATAGCTTGCTCGTTAGGCCTGGCTTCCTTTCTAACACTAAGGAAGTCGATTGTCTTCTGCCTGAGGCAAGGATTCAGACTGCCTACATCAGGCTATGTATGTGTTTTTGTTTTTTCTGTTCTGCAAGAATATAATTGGATAGACTCCTGTTTTGGGGATGAAGAGAATATTTTTTAATAACAAAGAGGGGTATTATTTTTTTTCTTTTTCTTTAAAGGACCAGACATGTAATGATTCCTTACCTGTTATGTATGTATAATCTTTTCTCCACCTCTTGAGCTGGAAATGCTTGATGAGCTGTTCGTTCATTTAACACTCCCATACATAGCTAATTGTTGTACAACTGTTGTATATTTATATTTTCTCCTCTTAGCACAATTGGCAAGGTTAGCTTGTACAACCTGTTTTCTGTATCTGCCATTGTTTATGCATATGCTAGGATTTTTCCATTGTACATCACAAATAGAAATGATAGTATGATGAAAATTAGTAAATAAATATTGTGGGATAGACTGTATAGGCTGTATTTTGAAGTGCAGTTACTGGTCAAGATTAATGGATTTAATACCAAGCAGTCACACATATTCACCAAATGTAATGGTATAGAAAATGTTGTCAGATTGCATATAGGATATAAGACACCTTGCATTCCCAGATAATAGTCATTGACTGCTAGAGATGCCGTTTACATATCAGTCCTGGAGATGGTCAAATTTTTCGACTTGCTAACTTTGTGAGCTGATTGCAAAGCCTCTGAAAATAATCGCCAAAATTGCAGGAAATGTACAGAAGGGTTGTGGGAACATTGGGGAAATTTTTTTTTTGCTCTAGCACATGTAGTTTTTGCATAAATTTACTTGAAATGCAAAATCGAAATTCTGATTGACTTTAAACTTTGTGCAAAAACGATTTGTGTTAGAGAGACACTTTTTTTTTCCCATAGTGTACCCCCAACCCTTCTCCACATCTCCGGCAAGTCAGGGGCTTTGCAATTCACTCTAAATCGTCACATTGGTCTAATTTTTGAAAAAAAAAATTCGACCATCTCTAATCATTGCTAAATGATTCTTTAATCAGATTTTAGCAGAATCCCCATTATGTTGGTTTTGTACAACACACATAATTTAGACCATCTATGGATTTTTGAGGCCTCTGATCTGTTGGGTGTGCCATATGGAACACATGCATTACTGATTTAGTGTGATTCTGTGCAATACTTTAATACCATTCCCAAATATCGAGTCTTTACTTCTGAGGTAACATACTACAGTTTAGTTACCTACAGAGATGTTGCTCTATGGACGCTGTTTGTTCCACTATAAAGATGTGCCACAATTAACTCTTGTGGATAGCTGGTTATGTTTACCCAAAAACTGAATAAAAGTTCTGCAGAGAAAGAATATGTGATCCTGATAATATTAATCCAATAATAAAAATGTTAGTCCCATGACTGCTTTCCTCCTATCACAGTGCTTTCTAGCCAGCTCTTTGGATCTTTGTTGGTTTCTGTATCAGTGTAATTTAATGGAGCAATATCCTGGGCTCCTGTTATATTAAGGTTTTGTAATGATAATGGAAGTGAATTGATTTTGAAAGAGTGAGTGATAAAACTCTTATTAACTATGATTTACTTCTATAATTAAAGGGCTGGAGGTGTTACACCCTGATTGTCATCTTTCCTATCTGCCTAGGCAAATAGATGTCTAACATGAATAAATGACACTTTCACACTTGCTGTGTTACTATGTGAAAAATCTGGCCATACACATGTTGAATTTTGTGTTTGATCAAGTGGTTAAACTGTTTAATTGGATTCCTTTTGAATTGAATTGTATTGACCAAAAATAAAGGAATTAAGGAATTTTATAAACAAATTCAGCCGGGTTGCAAACCTGTTTTTCAAAAAATTGCAATCGATTAGTGTGAATGGGTACTTGTCTATTAAACCTAGTTTTGTGGGGTTCTATAGCTAGAGGTATGGGTAGTTTCTTCCACCTTCTCTGTGGATCTTTGTAACCTTGATGATGAATGAACTCGTCTGGGATGCATTAAGTGTGGATTTTCCACGGTTTTGTAATGATAATTAATAGGGCGCATTCCCGCCATTGCAGCAGCAATGCACCATGAACCGTGGGCAATCCGCCCGCAAAATGGCCACCCTGCGCTGGAAACATTGCCTTACTATTTGGTCTTCTTGCTGCTTCTGTAATTCTGTCGAGTTGTAATGGGTTATATTTACATATGTGTACAAAATCAAAGGGGTGAGTACTTAAAGGGCATCTAAACTATAGGATTAAAACATTTTTTTATGTATTTGCAGCTACCAGTCTTGAAGATGTTGTAGCTGGGTTAGTTTTAGTCTGAGAGCATTCACAGCATATACAGAAAAAAACTTTTTAAGCTTGCCAGAAATTCACTTTCGTTGACAGTTGTTGGAAAACAAGAAAGCAAATCTTTCCTTGTCTTAAAATCTAGTCCCATCAATCTATTATGTAATGGAGATGAACAAAGGCACACCCTGTTTGTCACCCATGGCTTCCCTTCTAGATATAATGGAGGAAAAAGGTACAGACACAAAAGAATAGGAAGGGTGTAATTTGATGACTAAGTGAAAATAAAGAAAACAAAATTGCAGAAGAAAGTGGTAAGCTGCAAGATTTTCTTGTTTGTTTTGTAATTAGATAAGCTTGCCTTGCCCCTAACAGAAGAAAATGAGTAGTCAGGAACCTGATTTTCCATTGCATCCTCTTATAAATAGGAGCAAAAATAACCTTCAGTGGTATAAAACTGTACAAACCCCCCTTTTAACATGTCATCGGATGAAAACACGAGTGCAATAAATGATTAAAAAACCTTTTTATCTTTACAACTCCATCATTAAAAAAACAATGGGGGGGGGGGGGGGGGGGGGGGGGGGGGGGATATGCTGCTACCTATTCGTTTATCCCTAACTGATAATTCATTGAGCACCTTTTTGCAGTATTCAGTTTTCTAGGGTAGGAGGCGTAATAAAATTCCATGTCTTGACTTCCTAATATTTGTCCACTTTCCCATAAAATATTCTGTCCGCTTACAAGGATATATCTTTTGCACAACCCTCTGAAGGTAACCACACAGATTTTATAGTATTTACGTCTGGTCTCTGCCTGGCCCATTCCAAAACTTTAATTTGGTAAAGTCATTATTGTATGGATATGGATGAAGTCCTGGCACACTGTTGTATTGAGAGATGAAATTGGTCTTCATCTTTCTTGCTGACAGCTAAAGAGTTTTGGCAAAAAGTTATTGGTATTTGGAACTGAATTTCCTGTGTCTTGCCTAAAACCCCAATTAGTGTTGGTCTGAACTATGAGTCAGATTTGCAAGACTGAAGCTTTTTCTTACACACAACAACATTCAGGGCCATTTCACATTAGACGTGCTGCAACTGCAGTGTGGTACAGTACCACAACACTGCGCTTGTGTTTGCGGTAACATGCAATGGCATGCATTACTGCAGACATGCTACAGTTTTTATTTTCGTGGACTCAGTAGAAGCATCTCTCATACATCTGAGGGTTTATGTCAGGTGAGTTTGCTAGACAATCAAGCACAGTAATCCCATGGTCAATGAACAGTTTTGGTACTTTTTGGCAGGTGCCAAGTCCTGCTGGAAAATTAAGTCATCATCTCTATAAAGCTTGTTTACGGAAGCAGCATGAAGTGCTCCAAAATCTCTTGCTAGATGGCAGCTTTTACTCTGTTCCTAATGAAGCACAGTGGACCAACACCAGCAGATGATATGGCTCCCCACATCAACACAGATTGAGGAAACTTCACAATGTACTTCAAGCATCTTGAAATGTGTGCCTCTCCATTCTTCCTCCAAACTTTGGTTTGTTGGTTTCCAAACGAGATGGAAAATTTAGTCTTGCAAGAGATTTTGGAGCACTTCATGCTTCCTTCCACAGACACAGTGCTATAAGGAGATGCTGACTTCATTTTCCAGCAGGACTTGGCCCACACTGCCAAAAGTACCAAAACCTGGTTTACTGACCATGGTATTACTGTGGTGCATTGGCCAGCAAACTCGCCTGACCTGAATCCATTAGAGATACTGAGAGTGAACTATGCAGCAGAGCTGAATGCCGCTATTGAAGCATCCCGGTCTTCCATAACACCTATGCCATAGGCTGCGGTCTTCCATAACATCCATGCCACGCTGCATTGAGGCAAGAATTAATGCAAAAGGGGCCCAAACCGTACTGAGTGATTTTCTACTTTTCTGAGATTTAGATTTTGGGGTTTCATTGCTGTTAGTCATAATCATCCAAATTATTGCAAATCGAAGGCTTGAAATATCTTGCCTTGTATGTAATCAGTCTATTTCATATATTAGTTTAGTTTCAAACAGCTGGTTGGCTTATTTGATTATAAAAATATTCAGCCTCTTCTGTATCTATTATATTTTCAATATCCATCTCTTTTAACTTTTGTAACCTTAGAAAATCAAATAACATTTGTCTGCTTTTGGTTTACTTCTAATTACATTCCAATAATGATTAACCTAGAAGTTAAGATGAATGTGCAAATTTGTTCAAATAAACTGTGGGTGAGTAAATGTGTCCATAAAGCTCTCTTACTGAATATGCCCATGCAGGGTGATCATAGAAATGCAGGATGATCATAGAAATTCTGATTTATTGCCACAAGTTTGATCCATTTGCATTGAAAAAGGATCACATAGCATGTGACTGGTTCTGTATTGTAGCAAGTGCAGATTGTCATTACTACTTGCATAAAGAGAAGAGGTTAATCAGTGCTGTGGTATAATCATGGCTGTCAGACTTTACACATTATAGCCACTCATAAATGTCATGTTTTGATGGGTTAAAGTCCAAGGAAGCCTGATAAGGACAATGCGTGTTAAAGACATTCTCGCCATGGAGAGGAAGTGTACAATGTGTATCACCATATATCATGTTTAGTCGGGATCCGTCTATACACCTTTAACCATATCTATGAATATAGCCCCCGTCGGTGTTAAATGGTTGATCCCAGCTTGGTAGTTTCATTTTGTTTGGTCTTTTAAAGGACGGGGGCGAGAGCTCATAAGAAACTCCTAAAAACTGCTAGTCAATGGCGGAGACGGACTGCACTGCATATAACATTTTGTGTTTAGTTCTGCTTGGACATTAGCATAAAGTGTACATAAGGGTTCCTATGTGGCCTACAACTTGGATGCTTTTGTTTTTGGACCATTCTTTTCACATTTTATATTCACATTTTTTAAATGGTAAGACATGCAATAACTCGATTATTTAGGTGAATACAACCTGTCTTAGAGACAATGAATAAGTATGCAGTTATAATTGGAAAGAGAAATTATTGAACCCAATAAGAGGGCTGTAAATGGTAACATTTTTCAGTTCAATCAGCTAAAAAAAAATATTGACCCTTTTAAGTCACCTGAAACTTTATTCTATAGATTGTATAAGTTTTCTAGGTATTTTGATCATCCAGGAAGTGACACTTTGCAACATCACACCCTGGGTCACGGATCTGAAAAAGTGAGAACCACTGCTCACGATGAACAGGTCAGGCAGATAGTGTTTAAGGTAAATACAACTGTAGATCTTATTTTATGTTTTTCTAGACGCTTACATTATCCAAAGTAGCTTAAAAAGCAAAGCTGGGGTTTTCCTGGTGTGCTGTGGGATAGAGTAGAGTTAGGTCTACACGTGGAACTGAGGTGGGCTTTTAAATGTGTAGCTCTCGGTAACCATTTTTGAAAAAAGTCTTCTCCATTTGAGAGAACTTACCTTGGTGCAATGATGCCTGCAAGTTAAAGGAATTATTTTTACTGGGTCATTTCCCATTTGTAAAACACTGCAATACTATACTAGTTTTGTGCTTCTGTAATACTTTTTTTAATGCCTTTGTCTCACACTTTTGTGTATAAAGCTGAAACAGGCATCAGGATTCTATGTTTATCATCTGTAAGTCCAAATCTCATTTCAGGGGAACAAAGAACAAAATGTCTTTAATATCTTTAAGTTTTTTGGATATCTTTTTTCCATCAATGGCCTTTTTGATTGTGGATTGGCTTATTGTGTTCTCTATGGTTTCACTTGGGCTTGTAGAGACAGGCCTTGTTTGATTTATTTTAGCAAACATCTGTGTTATACTGGTTTGCTCTCTTGGTAAGTATGTAGGGTATGGGTGGTGGCCACAAAGGGGAAATTTCGTAGTGACCTGATATTTGGCGTGCCCTACTGTTGACAAGCCACTGTTTTTTCAGCATAACTGGATTGGTTTCTGTCGTCTTGTCCTCAAGTTAAAGCGGACCTATTACATCGTAAGGCACTTAGCTGACCCAAAATAAAGCAGGAGGGATGATTTTTCTGTGAGCGACCCTTCCACCTTATGCCGCAAGGGCGCATGCTAAAACTGGACAGGTCCCACTCCGTAAAGGCCACGCCATGCTCAACCAAAGAAGTTCAGTGCAGGTTCTCTGCTTCCTATCCTTAAGAGTACAGAGATAAGTATGTCTTGCTTACTGTCAAGCATGGTGGTGGGAGTGTCATGTTTGAGGCTGCATGAGAACTGCCAGCACTGGGGTTTGACTGTTTATTGAAGGAACCATGAATGCCAATGAACTGTGACAAACTAAGGAGGGTTCCAAATCTGTAGGCATCCCAACAGAGCACATAAACTTTACCTGCTCGGTAGATGCTGTGTTTAGACATCCATCAATGCAGAGGTTCAACGTACTGCACTACGTTTAGCCCTGCATCAGCAGAACGGCTCAGCGCTGTGAAAACTCAGCATCCGGCGAGCAGGTAAGTGAATGTGCTTCGTCTGGACCTCCCACCAACCAATACGCTTAGCGGAGGGGATCCTGACAGATGTAGAACCATAGCCTAAAACAGAGGAGGATTTCAGTAGCGACCTGTGCAGCTCTAGTGAACTCCATGTCCAAGAGTATTAAGACAGTGCAGGAAAACAATGGTGACCACACAAACAGATTCACAGTTTGACCATTGTACCTCTAGAGATGTGCACTTTTGTTTCCAGTGGTTTAGACATTTGGGAGATATTAATTTCTGGTCCAATATCTTTTGGATGGACTACAAAACAGTGGCCCATTGTGTTGAGGGTGTAGTTTTGTAATATTGTTACCAACAACTCCGTCTACATAAAGTACATTTTTGTCAGAATGGGTATTTCTATGAGCTGTTTTTTTTAAAAATGTGTCTTCATGGGCTTCATTTCTGTAAATTGCATAATTTCCTTTGCAAATTAAAGTTATACTTTTTTATTAACTCGCTTATCTAGCAGAAAAAGTATTCAATCTGTTAAGACTTGTAGAAATTTTTGTTCGTTTTTTTTTTGTGTAACCATGACATTACTGGTAACCAGATTTACACACAGTGGATGTAAGCTCCTTGGGCTTCTATATTCAGTATAAAAGACTTTCGTTCTATATTTAGTCTTGAGGAATGTTGCTTTAATTTTCCATAAACATAAGATGGCATCTAATATTTACGAGGAACCCATATCTTGTCAGCAGCTATTTTATTTCTATTAAATGTACAAGGTTTTCCTATTGCTAACAACACAAGCTAATTTTTGTTTTAGTTGTCAAAAAGAATATAAAATATATATCGGTGTACTCCCCAGAAATTTTTTTCAGCCGGGTGGCATGAAAAAGTAGCCGGGTGGTGAGGGAGGGGGAAATTTCGCGATCGGGAAAAATAAATTTTTTACTTCTGTAGTGTTTCTGTTGTAGTTATACAGAATAACTAGGTAGTGTTGTAATATGTTAGAGGAATACAAAATAAAAAGGAAACTAATGCAGCCACCAGGAAAGCTACAACACAGGACATATCTGTTGTCAGTTTCAGACTTTGCATAGTTTGGGGGATGACATGACAGATCTCTCAGTGCCCATACAAAGCCAGCAAGCTTTATGAAGTGTGATACACCCAACTACAGTCATTGTATGGGGAGAGGCAAATCACATGGCAGCTCTAATACTGCCAACATACACACAGTACACATGTCCTGACACACTGCATAGAGCTCCAGTACCCACCTCACGCTGCACGTTCCCGGGAAAATGTGAGCATGCTGGGAGGAGCAGACAAAACTACCACTCCCAGCATGCACTGCACCGCATGCATGCACTGAGACAATTTGTAATCTGCCTCTAGTGTGCGAAGGATCGGTCGCGACAAGGGAAACATAATAAAGATAGAGAGAGGAAGTGCTGTTTGCAGTGGACTGAGCTGACTGAGCATTCGCGCGTGTGATCGGCTTTTTTGATCGGCGCTTTTGGTGCCCGCCGATCATGCTATTTAAAGCCAATATCTGCAGATCATGATCGGCGGCCGATCAATTGGAGCATCACTACTGCGGGACCTGTACACTAAAGGCCCCCATACACATAAAACAACTGCCGGGCGGGGACTAAAATCTGCCGGGCGGCTCGCCCGGCCAATCTGCCCTGGGGAGAACACTGTATATATAGAGCAGTGATGGCGAACCTGTGGCACGCATTCCAGAGGTGTCGCTCAGAGCCCTCTCTGTGGGCTTGCTAGCTGTCGGCCAACACAGCACCCTATACCCTCCTATTCTATCTAGAGTATCTATCTAGAGAGTGTTTACATGTTTAGTGTGTGTATTTCAGGTTAAATTGCTATGCTGGCATTTTGAGATAAATAGGTGGTTTGGGTTTCAGTTTGGGCACTCGGTCTCAAAAAGCTTCGCCATCACTGATATAGAGTGTTTGAATGTCCACAAAGTATTTTCATCAGTCTGCTGCTCTTCTAGGTTCACATGTACGTGTTGCACTTTAAAGTATGTTTGCACTTTTTAGAACAAGGCACTTTTTATGCCTTGTTCGCTTATTTCTATTTTGACGATACTTGTTACATATCTAAAATAACCCTATTATATTACCTTGATGTAAATCCTCTTCAATCACGACATCCAGCATTGTATTTCAGTGTAATCACGAGGAGCCACACCCCAACTATGAGAAATTGTCAAACACTAAAGGCTCTTTAATTGAACTGTGCTAGTTAAATAGGTCTAGTACCCATGGTCTAATTAGAAACAAATTTTAATTCCATTACACATTAAAACCCTGTGTTGAACTCAGGGATTTTAACACAGTGCAGAACCCGCCCATTGATGGCACTAGGACTATGACAGGGTTGTCTCCACAGCCCGTCGGAGCCCCTGATCAGTTGGCCCAAGCCTCTGTCACTTTAATGTTGATGCAGGGCTCCGCTTCGACATCAATGCAATTGAAGCTTGACAGATGACACATCCATTGATAATCAATGGATGCGTCCATATTGAGGTATTTTTAAGTCATAATAATGAAGTATTTTTGGTAATGCTTCATTACAACATGGGCTAATTGTGCCCTGGGCGTCACAGCCTTCGTTTTATTTCATTGCTGCATGTTGGGACACTACAGAGCCCATATACAAAGCACTGTGAAGATCCAGAATCCTAGCCTAGAAGATGCTAGCCCAATCTATTGATGTACAGTCAGTTCATTAGTATAAGCTCTATTTTCTAGAGATTAAAAATCGATCTCAGGGTCTTCACAGAGTAGTAAGATAACTGAAAACTCATACTTTCATAAAATAAAGGATATGAGCTGTATAGCATGTTAAATATGGTAAATTAAATTCTCAATTATAACAAGTAGTTTTACAGAAAAGCCATCCTTGAAAACACTTCCTCAAATCGGTTGCGCGGTCTTGTTAGTTGTCTACTCAATCAACAAAGTATTCCAGGAATGCGGCATGAATGGGCCTGTGTAAACAGCTTTCTGCATCCAGCTCTACTGCATATCATATCTTTCCAGTTTTTGCCAAACACTGTGAAATGAAGTTCCACACAATGAGTAATAAACCACTTCCTGTCACATATGTGCTTGCTTCTAATCAAATAGAAAGCTTGGAATGTGAGGATTTTGCTATGATGTCAGATAGAGTTATAAATGTGAGGTTTTCAGTACTATAGTAATAGTCTGTAATTAGAAACATTCTCGACAAGTCTAATGAAGAGGAAATGACAATATTGTGGTAGAGGTTAAAGTGTATCTACAGCCAAAACCTAAAGGCTGAAGCATTAAGTGCAGAAAGCTTGGACATACTGTCTGCTTTTCTTTTTCTTCTCTGCAGAAGACTAGAAAGGCTCACAGATACGTACTCAACTGGGAACTTCGTTAATGGCATCACAATCCATCATATACCGTATTTTTCAGGCCATAAAACGCACTTTTTCACCCCCAAAATTGGGGGCAAAAAGTGCCTGCGTCCTATGGTCCGATTGCACGACCCCCGCGGCTGCCGGCAGTCGCACCTTGGCTTCCTGCCAGCTCTCCCGGCATGGAGAGCTGAAGGAGCTGTCAGATGTCATATGCCGGCCAGTGTCCGGCTCACCCATCTGTACTGTATAATTGCCAGAGCCCTGCTGCTATAGGCAATGAAGAAAGATAGATGAACCAGCATCTGTATCTCTCTCTCCTGTCATTGGCAGAAGAGAGGAGAGACTGGGCAGCTGTTGGGCCCCCCTCCTCCCGATCAGTGTGGAGAATGATGTTGTGTTGAGTCTACTGCTGCTAGTGACACCTACTGGCTTAATTGAATATTGCATTCATTCAATTCATTGCATTAACCCAATTCATATGAAAGCTTATTAAATCTTTTTTTCTGGGTTTCCTGCCCTAAAAACTGGGTGTGTCCTATGGTCCAGTGCGTTTTGTAGTCTAAAAAATACGGTAGATCAAACCAAAGCCCTATGTATGCTCTTATGCACTATCACTGGTGAAGTCATTGGTGGCTCAGTTGTGGACATCTTTCTTCGATATCGAATTCCTCTTACCTCTGTGTTTATGCTGCTAAATAAACAGAAATGCTGTATTTTTCACACTTTAAGTGTCTGTATTTTGCCTGTATTTTTGTCTATAGTTTGTCTGTATTTTGCTTATGTTTTGCTTACAGATTCCCTGCCTCCTTTATCTCTGGCTCTGCTGGTTGGAGCATGGAGCTCCAAACAGCAGAACAGCAGTTCGCCGGTATATTTACCAGGATAATACACTCTGCTGTATAGGGTGCATCCTATACAAGGATTGTCTTTTAGTCCGCAATATACAGTAGTTAGTGTTATTTGTTTACTATTTCTGAGTACCTTATTGAGTGCCTAGGCTTTCCTAATCCCAGTGGGAAACTAGATATTTCTATATTGCTGCAAAATTGTATTGTTTTATGAAGCTTGGTCAGTATAGAATCATTCAAATTTAATTAGGTATATTGTATTATAATTAGTAAAAAGTTTTTTGCTGTAATAAAATCTTGCATGCTGTGCATATATATTCCACACACAGTCACTAGTCCTTGATATCAGACCTATGCAATGCATGTGACCTAGATTGTGGCTTAATTGCAGGAATAGGATCGCTGATACAGGCCATACATTGGAGGATTTTTTAGCTGTTGAGTCATTAACTGTTTTTCAAAGATGAGTTGATAGGATCATGATAGTGGCTTGTATATATGTATTGTTCCGTTTTGCCTTGAAATGTTTCATTTAAAGATGTATTCATTTTAATGAACCCCACCATCGAAGGATTTTGGAAGCAGTTTTCTTCTTCTGCGCTTTCTTTAGCTGTTGGTATGCTTCAGGCTTCAATCACTGTTTGACTTTCCCAGAGCCAGGGAGGATATCTATAGGGTTAACATAGAGGTGGTTGATTTGGGGACTGACCACTACCTGCAACCATGTGCGCAATATGTGCAAATGCAGATATAAATGTAGGCGAGGCTACTCTTATAGGTCCATAAGGTTGTCATTTATTTAACCATTGTTCTTTGTTAGCAGGTTAAGGTGACGTGCTATCAATAGGTTAGTGTTGTTTGTTTGCATTTCAGTCTTGAAACTCATGTCTCAAGTTTATTTTCTGTAAATGAAAGCTATGCATGGAATGCCAACCTTGATAAGGAACTGTAATCATATCAGAAATTAATATACGCCAATCATCTTCTAGCAGCAACCCTTGACAGCTTTTCAGCAGGATCAGAGTTTGAAAAATGTGTGTGAACTAAACACCAGCTGCTAGCATTATATAAACTGCATCATTATAAAACCATCAAAAGGCTATACAGCGTATACAACTCATTTATTCATATTGTTATACAATAATTGAATAATAATCTATTATTGAGAGTGGGATAAATAATACTAGAGTAATAAAAGAGCTAGTGCATATAACTAGGAGAGAGATGTCCACTTAGATAATTTTCCATTAATGACGATAGATTTAAAAAAGAAAGGAACAAACTGGTGTGTTTGATCTGGCAAGGCTGTACAAGGCTTTTAACTTTCTTTGTTTCTGTGTTTTCAAAATGTATGTATACCTATGCAATCAACGTGCGCGGTCACGGTGATTGATTGTACTCTAATCTGCTTACAAACGTACCTGTGTGTGCTTTCCTTTGAGCAGGATCAATAGAGCCCGCTGGAATAAACTCGATTGAACGGGGTTCCAACACGTAAGAATCTTCATGCAAAGTATAGGAACAGCTTCGGCTCTGCGCTCTCCCTCCACACTGAGCCTGACAGTGTGAAGGGGGCCGAGCCAGCACTCTTCACTCCTGAAGCCGTCGCTGCTGTGAGTGAGAAGCAGTTGGATGGATTTCTTCCCAGCTTCTATTCCGTGTGAATGTGTTCTGATTTACACAGGCCAAAAGCTGGGGAGAAAGGGTCCCGGAGGTCCCCATTGAATGGGAATCTATGTGCCCATGTGGTGCACATTGATTTCCGTTCAATTGATCCCCGATTAATCACAGCGTGGTGACGTCACCACCCTGTGATTGATTGTTGGAGGTCGATTGCACAGTAATTTGCCGTGTGTGGCTAGCATTAGTTGGTCTTCACTGTCACAAGACAGTGTGATGTGTTGAAAATCGGAATATGTGGACTCAAATGAAAGGTCCATATGAGGGACTCCCAAAGCTGGACCCATTTACCCCATTTTTTTAAAGGGTTTGATAAACCTTCCAACCATCATGCCAACAGTAAAGGTCCTTTAACACTATAAGCAAGTTTTCCGTTGAAAACAATAAACTTTAACACTCAATCATCTCTTTTAAAAATACAAAAGTAGTATTGAAACACGGAAAATGAATAGTACATCAAAGAAAATACAAACAGTCAAAAGGCTGTTTTCAAAAAGGCCACACATAAAGTAAAAGTACAAACAGTGAGAAAACCACAGTACCATAACAATGTGCGTGTTTAAAAAAAAATAAAAAAATAAACATGTTGTAGACTGAAAGTAAGTACATATTTGTAATCTTTTATCAAGGCAGATACTAAGGATTTGGCCTCTGATTGCCTTTTAAGAGACTTTGTATGAATACAGACAATAAGTAAGTATCTTTTATTTTTGTTGCTCCAGAAATTTTTCTAAATGCAATGGTTGTTGAGCTTCAAGTTAAAGTCAGTGCAAGTCAGTTGCAATTTGGCATCAAGAAGGGAATATGATCACTGATATTGAGATGTTGGAGGAAAAGAAACAACCATGTGACCATGTTAGGCTGGTCAAACTTTAGTGGATATTTCTGTTCAATCAGTTTATTAGATTGTTCCATTTAAACTTATAAGTTGGATTCTTTTTTCTGAGTTGAATTGTGAATGATGCACACAGACATTTTTTTCAGGTTTTTTTTTTCATCCAAAAGGGTAAGAGCCCATCTCACAATATTTTAAATTATTTATTATTGTACAATTTTTCCATACTTTTGGTTTGGTTATTTATACTGTTTTTTTTCTGTTTTTACAGGCACAGATAGCCTTTCTCCAAGGTGAAAGGAAAGGACAAGAGAACCTGAAGAAAGACTTGGTTAGAAGAATAAAAATGTTGGAATATGCATTAAAGCAGGAAAGGTATATGTTCTCTACATGGTTCCTTAACAAACCTTTTCTACTCTATTGTTTATCTTAAGTAAAGTATTTTTTTTATTACTGATGCAAATGTCCTGTTAACATAACCCATGCAGTTTAAGTTGAGTAAACATAGGTAATTTTTTACTTTAAATTCAATTTCTTCTTCAATAAAGTAATTTAATAGGAAGCAATTAAGACGACGATCGCAGTAGATTAAATTTTTGGGGGTTTCTATTTTGACATGTTGGTAAATATCTCATCTCATCTATTTTATTAACTTTGTAGCTCTTGAACTTTAGGCTTTTCTAGCAGGTAAGGCACATATATTACCAAATTATGAGAAGAAATGGCACTAAAACATTTTCTTAACATATTGGGTACAATGCACATTACATAATTTATAATATGAGGTTTTCTTACTTGAATTACCCCTGCAATATTTGTCTAGATTACAAATATTACAGTCTACATGCAATCAATTACAATATTTTGCATGGACCCATGGCATTGGGGAGGAAATTAGAAAAAAAAGTGAAAAACTAAGACTCATTCATGTTTAGTTAATATATGGGATGTTTCAGCGTTTGCCGAATGTCCCGTCTCTGAAGAGACTGCAGACCATTACCCTGAACGCCCGGGGCGATGGGTTTTGGCATACTGTATATTGGTATCGCTAGGAAGGGAACCAGTTCTCAAAGACTAACTCTTAGAGATGCGCTTTACACTGGCAGTTTACCCTGGAACTTACGATCCATATATTGACTTGGAAGGATTGGTGACTTTATGGCTGTTACATCGGGTAATAGGTTTACTGCACAGAGTTACAAGTGCAGTGAATATAGTATATGTTGTGACAGCCAAACTCACCTCCCTGTTGAATATGTATATAGTGTATTCAAGAGTGAGCTGCCAGTGCACATTTAGTCTCTGGCCTCTTAGAAGTGGCTTTACTGTATTAATATACAGTATGTTCCAGACCGTCTGTCAGTAGCCTACCAACATGGGGAGTTTTGGGTACCTAACTGCATTCTATTTAGAGATGTGACATACAGCAAACACACAAAGTAGAGAAAAGCACAGCGCAGGCCAAATTAAAATGCTATATCTGGACAATGGACCATGACTGGTGAGTCTGAGCGGTGCTGCCGGAGACACGTCCACTGTCTCCAAGATGCAGAAAAGCGGCACCCAATGCAGTTTGGGCGCTTTTTCCCCCCGTGTCTTTGTTATACTGAATCAATAAGCAGCGTGCAAACTGCCCACAAGCAACTGGTAATCCGCTGGCAAATGTGACGGCAGGGACATCCACCGCAGGCAGATGAGCAGTGGACACAGATGAGCAGTGGACACGTATTCATCGCCTAGGTTTTTTCACTTGAAAAGTACAATCCCTACACAATTCTTACCATAAGTTTACTGTCAACCTTTCTTTAGCAACACATACTAGTATTGCTACATTTTTGTAGTAACCAGACCTGTTTACCTATAAGTTGGATTTTTTTCACAGCATATTTGTTACATTATGTAATTTGTTTCTTTTAATACTCACATTCAAAATAGATAGGTTTATCCTTTTTATCTGTTCTCTTATTAACCTTGGGGATCAATCATGATCATCAACCTTTTTCCCCCTAATAAAACATAGGCATGGGGATTTAAAGGCCAAGATTGGCAGAATCAGTGAAATTCATAAAAGTTCACAAATTGAAAATTCCAAAAGTCATCACACAATCAAATATGAATTTTCTGTCACCAATGTGATCTCTTGTACATAAAAAGATGTAGATGAGGTATCCAATGACGCGTAGGTTTAACCCCAATGTGGGTTTCGTAAATGGTAACCTCTTCAGGGAGTTCTTTAACAAAAAACATGGATCAGTTCCAGGGTGGATTTGATTTAAATCAAACTCATTTAAATCATGATTTAAATCACGATTTTAAATCACTAGTCAGTAAGGGTTAATTTAAATCAAACTGATTTTAAATCAATAATTTTTGCTGGAATAACTTTAAAATGCAAGTAGGTAAAGATTTTTAAAATAATTACTTTTAATATTCGTTTTTTATCCCCAGTTTAGGTAATCATTCATATTTGGACAATGTTTCTGTTGCACTTAGTTTTGAGAACTGCAAATATCTTGCAGGCAGAGAAACTGTTCAATAATCTTACAAAAACAGACAGAAGTTGATGTTGGCATAAGCACATCACCCAGCATTTCCCCTTGAATAGACATGGGTGAGGGGACACAAAAGCAATACATTTATTATACACAGTGCCAGAAATGAAGTAATGGCCATCATTTCAATCAAAAACAATTCACAATGTTGCGGATGTACACATCTGTACAGGTGCTTAGACAATTAAAATAGTCCAAATTGCGCAAATTTCATCCCAACGCGTGTTTCGTTGGAGAATTCTTCAGGGGGTACGATATGTAATTTCATCGGCCAAATCTGCATAACACAAACAGCCGACACAAGGGGATCAGTCATATTGAATAACCAAATCGACATAAATGTGGACACAGACCCTTAGGGGTTACTCACGTCCATAGATCAATATAGGGGGAAAGACATGATTTCTGAAGATGGCGTCCCCACTGGTGATCTGTGTAACAAGACCGACCCAAACCATCAACTGATCATGTTTACCAAAGTAAATGTATCAAAAATCGGTCTTGTACGCAGATCACCATGGCATTTATGTGGTTAAAGTCTGTCTGTCTCTCCATTCCCCACTGGTGTCGGTGCAGTGGGGACACCATCTTCAGAAATTATGTCTTTCCCCCTATATTGCTCTATGGACGTGAGTAACCCCTGAGGGTCTGTGTCCACTTTTATGTCAATTTGGTTATTCAATATGACTTACACCCTGGTGTTGGCTGTTTGTGTTATGTAGATTTGGCCGATGAAATGACACATCGTACCCCCTGAAGTCTTCAACGTAATGCTCGTTGGGGTGAAATTTGCGCCATTTGGACTATTTTAATTGTCTAAGAATGTGTACAGATGTGTACATCCGCAACATTGTGCATTGTTTCTGATTGATATGATGTCATTA
>CM070035.1:120463763-120480251 GCA_036250615.1 Ptychadena robeensis | reverse complement strand
GAAGAAGTTATAATTTACAAAACACACGTTGGCGTTGAACCTACGCACCATTGGATACTTTATCTTAATTGTGTGATGACTTTTGGAATTTTATTGTGACAATTAAATTTGTGAACTTTTATGAATGCATGGTATTTCACTTATTCTGCCAATCTTGGCCTTTAAAGTCCCTGTGCCTCTGTTGTATCAGGGGGAAAAATGTTGATAGGTTCATCCCTTCATCTGTCCTCTTTTAATATTTTTTGGGGATGTTGACCACATTGGAGCATAGTATAATATTGATGATCCCCAAGGTTAATTTGTGACCTTTGTGTACAGAGGTACTTTTCACGAATTCACCCTTAGGGCTTGTTCCCACTAGAGCGGATGGATGCGGTTTTAACCGCTTCGCCGCATCCGTTGCTCCCATTGAAAATACAGATGGTGTTTCCACTAATGCGGATGGGTGCGGTTGGCTGCCGATTTGGGGCCGTTTTTGAACCGTGTCCGCGAGTGGAATATCGTGAATTTTTACAGCGTCCCATCCTATCGGGGGCGATCAGAAAGTAAATTGTAAACACACCTCCCTAATACCTGTGCGTCCCAAAAACCACATCCAATTGCGTGAACGACCATGTGCAAAACCGAATGGGTAGCGGTCAACTGCTCTAGTGGAAACAAGCCCTAAAAGTTTGCAGCTGAGGTAGTAAAGGTCCTCCGCAGATCTACCATTAGCTGCAGTCTCTTCACTTGAATGAATTGTGAAGTATGGACTGTGTGGTTGCTGTTTTTGGTCTTCTGGTGGTGTTGCAATCTGTTTGTCACATGGCTATGGTTGTGTTTTGGGAATAAAATGTATTTTCTTGTAGTTCTGTATCACAGAAAAAGAAGTTAAGAATACCAATTGAGGATTTTTTATTTGTTAATTTTATTTGAAGAGTGCTAAATGCTTATCACTTTTTATCTAAAGGGCAAAATATCACAAGCTGAAGTATGGAACAGAATTAAACCAGGGTGATATGAAGCCTCCAAATTATGATTCCGGTAAGTAAACTAGTGTCTAGGGCACACAAAAAGAGGATTCGCACAATTTGCAGATTGTTTTGTTTATAGCAGCAATCCATTTAAATGCATGCATACTTTGTCTGCATTCTCATGTCACTTTTGCCCTTTTTTAGTTTGACAATTTATGTGGAATAGTTGATACATCTCCATGATCCTGTTGTTGTGTGTATGTCTGACTGTTGCATAGGCACTTCAGTGTAATACATGATGAAACTCAACTAAACCTTTAGTATTTGTTATTGCTGTCATAAATGATCTTTTAACCTTCTTAGTGGTATGGCTGTATCGCTGCACTGTGCTCTGCTGTGATTTCCTTCCTTTCCCTCAACATATCGCTGGCATCATAGATGATGCAGGCTATGTGGGTTGGAAAATCGAGGCCCCTCCATTAACTTGAAAGGGCCTATGACGCTGCCCCCCACCTCTTGGCCGTCATCAGCGTGGGGCCCGCAGCGGTGCAGCAAACATGCCTGATCCCGGCTCGGGCAGAGTTTTTTTGCAAACTGGGTTCCGGCGTACTGCCAAGGAGGTTAGCATATGCTGCAGCAATGGATAAAAGACTGTTTTGGCAGCACACTGGTGGGTTATATTGTGCCTTGCACAGAACTTCAGCCTGACTTTTCCAGGGGTTTGACAGCCTTAACGTTGTTGCAGTCGACAGCACTGATCAGGTGTGGACAGCATTGTAGGAAAATTGGGAAAGTCAGACAGGCCCACAGTTTTTTACAGCACCTAGCTCCCTATATGCAGCTTGATTGCATTACAGTCATAGATAGCAAGGATTCTACAGTGCTCCTATGTAACACAACCCCTAGATCCACCCATACCTATAAGTAATAAATACATGTACATGCATCTAACATGAGTAAATGTTGTTTTTAAAATATGTTTGGTATCACCGTACCATGCCAAGAAACTGAGAATGTATTTTAGGCCTATTATTTGGCATGAACTGTAAATGGCCAAGCTGTAATGCTATTAAATTGTCCTCTATAGACTATATATAAAGCCAAGTTTTTTTTAATTTTGGATAGAACAGGCAATGGTCAAATGTTGTTACACATGCAATGTGTGTGAGAATACAAAGCTGTACCAAAGTCATGGTATGTGCAAATTTGCGCTAGAACACTGTACTGTGTGCACATTTGCCTTCTCTTTCTGAACTCGCTAACCTTCTGTTTGGGTAATCCCTGTGACACGAAGAAAATATTTTCATTATTACAGCTTTATCAGCGACTAGATCATATGTTGCCACTTTTTTATTTATTACTTTCTATAAAAAGTAATATGCAATTGTTTTAACATATATCCTTAGCAACCTTTTCTAACAAAAAGAGGTGAAAACCCCTCCTGTATCATAACCTGTACCTGTGTGTTATCTTGTGTTGCATCTCAACTTATTGTATAGCGCTGTGTAATATGTTGGTGCTATATAAATAAATGATAAAAATTAAATGATACTCTTAAGGTGGGTTTACACGTCAAGATTTTTGTTTCGTTCAACTTCAGATTAAATTTTTTTTTAGATTTTTCAATCAGATTTCGTTCGTCCATTTATCGAAGGTAATTAGATTTTTTGGGGATTTTTGTACAACCGACGCAAATATCGAATGAAAATAATCGTTGGAAACATGAATGAAAAATCTTTCAGATTTTTTTTTTTTAGGAAGTGATAGGAAAAAAATATCGAGTGAAATTAGGACGTTCGTTGAAAAATAAACGACAGATGAAAGTTTACCAACATGTCCGATCACCTTGTGGACGATTTTTTGTCAGATATCTGGAAAAAAAAAATCCATAGGAGCAAATGTCGTTCATCGTCCATCTGTCGGCCGAAAAAATCTTGACGTGTAAACCCACCTTTAGGCCTGGTATGACCTAGGAAAGCTTATAATTATGAAGTTTTGTTGTTTTTTTTTTACTTTTATTTACCTATTCTGTGATCACTAATCAGTTGAAACTCAGAAACTAAATTTAGTTGTTGACGAGCCTTAGTACTTTGCAGTCAGATATTCATGATTCATGTTAACTTTTGCATTAGATGAAACAAATGAGGCGGACATGCAGCCACCACCGCAGAACAGCCAATTTATATGGAAACAGAGTCGACAGTTACTAAGGCAGTAAGTAGTTTTCCTACATTTATTTTATGGTTTTTGTTTGTGAAACGTGTCACCAAGATATTTCTGTCTTTGTGTTTTATTTTTACTTTGCTTAATACCCTGTGAATAGAGAATTGTACCAGTTACTTCTTTCCTTTGTCCAGTGACTGTAGAGGCTGGTACAGACAACTCTTGTAGCTGGAAGCAGATGGTTTATTAGCCCCACTACTCAGCACAGTGCTGCACTATGTCATTCTTTGTCTACGTCTAAAGTGCTTCATAGAGGTTTAGCATATAATTGTAATTCTTCACAATGGGAATTGATATAGATGATTGTATAAGTCTGTCTTCCCTCTAGGTATTTGCAAGAAGTCGGCTACACAGACACCATATTGGAGGTGAAGTCGAAGCGAGTTCGTGCTTTGCTGGGCCTTTCAGGTGATTCCTCAGACAGGCTGACAGATACAAATCAAGACTCCATGGTAAATGGCACAGAGACGGAGCTTCCCAATCCTCTAATAATAGGGTAAGTTTTACTTCTTTACTTTTTAGCTTATTTAAATGGTACTTTTACTCTAGTACTTTAGCTGAATAAGAGGTGTAAGCAGTTTGAAAGCTGGCATTGAGTGTTTTTCTAGAAAAGAACTCTATTAACCTATATGCTACATAATGCATGCCCCAGGAAAACTTTCCTTCCATGATTTTTGGTCAACTTTCTTCATTTATTACACAGATTCTGGTTCTTACTAGTCCATATTACTTTACAGTATTTTTCTGTCTGGTCATGAATCAGCTTTTTATAGTGTAACCCCTTTATGTCCACATCCAGTTTAGTGGTCTGAAAGGAAAATTTGTTCCAGCCTGTAAGAATGTAAACTAGCCTTGTAACAAATAAAAGCTAGGTATGGGCAACTCATTGTGTTCCTGGACGTCATATTCACTTTTGGACAAATTACTTATTGTGAAGCAACTGGCACACCTGCTTTAATTAAGGTGGCCACGCTCAAATCTACTTTTGCTTGACTGATCTTCTATGCAACTTAAATATCAACTGTCAGTCTAACATCGATCAAGCATACCACTACACAGTGAGATTTGATGGAAAATTATTGATTCCTTGATAGAACAGAAAAAATGAACCTTGTATGGCAACCTTTTAGTCTGAGAGTAAATAAATAATAAGAGTAAATAAATAATAAAATAATAAATAAATAAAAATAAAAGGAACCTGTAAAATGTACAGCATGTCTTTTTACATTTTTTGCCTTTTTACCGTAGATTATACAAGTGTTTCTGTCAACTCAGAGCATACTAGATTTTTTCAATTGGATTTCAAACTTTGAGATTGTTTTCACTGCTCCATGTGTTATTTAATTGAATGCAGATAGTCCTCTAACCATTTCTATTTTACTGTCCGAAACGCTCCTATTATTACTTATGAAAGGTGGGAAAAATGTGTGACTTTAACTGCCTTTGTGGATGGTGCCCCCCAATATTAGTTACTTATGTAGGAGACTGAGGAAGATTAGAGAATCCATGTTAATTTGATTGGCAATCACAGTTTTATCAGTAGCAAGATGTTTGTGTGATCAAATATTGTCTTAAGGAAATGCTTTATGTTCCCTTGCTCTGCATCTGCTGTTGGCGTGAATTAACTACTTTCACTTTTCAAAACAACTTGCTCACTTGTTTTGGACAACTGAATAATGCTCCTATTTTTTTGGGAATACAATAGTAACTGTTCTTTCTTGATTTCAAATCAGTTTGTTTTTTTAGTTTTAAATAATATGTATTAGAAACCATTTTGATACGTGCTGTTTTTATTTGAAAATAGAAAACCAGACATGACAGACTCTGCTTCTGTACTTGAGACCTTCAAATTCCTGGAAAATGCTGCAGCTGAATTTAGTGATGAAGAGGACGATGAAGATAATGATGGCAGAGACAAGACTGTGATTGATTCTGCGACAGTGAGTCTTCATATTGCCTACTCAAACACAAAAGTATGGGTGGGGGGATAAGAATATTGTATAACTGCATCTTTCTGACATATTTAGTGTAATGATTGAGTAGAATAAGGGGCACCAGCTCCTTTTCCGTTGTGTTTCTTGCAGTATATTTAGGTTTGGCCTAGATAACATTGTTGATTGCATTCCATTGTCAGATTCCTAACTTTAAATAAAGAATTAAAATAATCAGCTATGTGAATATACAACAGCTTAGATAGTGATTACCATCACTCCAGGAAGACATTCATTAAATACACAAAATTCAAGTGCAGAGTTTCTAGGTCCCTGAAGACTCTTAAGCCAGGCATACATGAAGAAACAGATTAGAGCAACATTGGGCGGCACCCAATGTTGCTCTAATCTGTTACAAGATTTAAGCCATCCACGGTTCCTTCAAGCAGGATCGACAAATCATGCTTTAAGGAACTCAACCAAATGGGTTTCCAACATGTTGGAAAACCTTGGTCGAAATCCATTACTGTGAATGGGGACAGCAGCTCTCCATTCAAAGTAATGGCGGGGCTGCAGCTGAAGGGCACACAGGCTGTGATCAGCTAGCTGCAGTCCCGGGAGTGTGAAGGGGTGGGACCAGCACGTCTCTGTGCTAGGGATGGGGGGTGCGCAGGCAGACTGACTGCTTCTGCCCAGCCGGTCACTGTTTGGGGAGAAGCAGAGACAACAACTGTACTAACTTTAAGTTAATTAAATGGTCATTGCTTTCTGTTTATATGTACCTTGTAAGATCAACTCCACTGTTTTGGAAACTATAATAATACGTCATTGCCTATTATTAATAGATTGTTAGAAGAAGAGTTATTCCTGATCCCAATGAAGACAGGGACACTGAAGAAGCTTTAAAAGAGTTTGACTTTTTGGGATCAGACGATACAGATGGGGGAGAATCGAGAAGTGCGGGTGATGGCACTGAGTGGGGTAAGGCCGTGTTTAGTCTCATTCCTTCAAATATTTTGTATGAATTAATGTTTACATGACTAGTGGCTAGTGTTATCGTATAATAAACTTGGTGAAGTGTAGATGGCATTTAAACATTTTTTCTAGTGAACTGTGAAGCTAGTCTGCACTTAAAATTGATTAGTGAAGGCACCGCAATCAACAAACCCTTAAGGTTCTTGTCAAACAGATATAGTACAATTGCCCAAGCCTGCATGTTTGTGGGGATTTGCAATTAGTTTAAACCTAGGTGTTGATTATTTCAAATCTTTGGGTATAACATACTAGACTGTCCCTATTTGTATTATCATTACTTTGCTTGCTAATGTAGAGATAACTAGTGGTGGCTTCAGAAGTATTTCACATGGCAGGATAGTCCGCTTTTGAGTGCTCTATGTTTGTTTTGTGTTAATGAGAACATTAGGAATTATGGTTACCTGTTTTTTATTTTATTGAACATCTAAATGTTGTGTAGTGTAGAGCTCCTTAACGTAGAAGTGAGCCCTGAAATACTGCCTATATTTTTTCACCAGACACTGCTTCTTTGACCCTTAGTTGATTGTGAGGCAAGGCATTTTATGTGTACTGATGTGGTTTTACCTGCTTCATACATAACACTTGCCTTTTGGTTATTTCTGGAAGGGTTAGAGAAGCAGTGCTTGGTTGAGCAAACCCACTCCAGTAATCAGGTAAGTATTGAAGCAAGGTTTATAGTTTGTAGGTCCACTTCCATTTCTGTCACTTTTTTTCCCCCTCCCCTTTTGAATAACGTAGGAAAGGGTTGGACCTTTGCTGCTTTGGGCATGTTTAACAAGATAAAGAGCAAAGGGAAATCTTTAACTCTTTCTCGCTTGTTTGTGGTGTTGGAGACTTTCCTTCACTTGCTGTGTGATAAAAAGATGATGGTCCTGGAGACAGGAATTTAGAAGGAAATAGACTTAGGCTTGTTTTTTGTGTTGGGTGAATGGGGGACACAGTTTGCTTTTTACCTAGAAATTGCACATATATATATTACAGAACTTCAGTGCAGCAGTTATTGCCTTTGTGGTTGGTTTCGGTACAAGCTTTAATTTGTGCATGTTTTCTAGGTTAATGAGTAAATTTTTCCTCTCTAAATGGCCTTTGGAGCTTGGAACATTTAGAATAAGATATTGGTGGAATGAGGAAATACTTGAATTTGCATCGTTAGTAACTGCATATTTTCTTGGGTGGAGTTTGTTATGCCCATGTACCATGAATGTCACCTTCTGTGTAATACTGTGGGAATATCTAGCTCAGTCTTTGCCGTTTTATGCTTTTTAATTTGGCCTCGTTCCCATAGCAATTATTTATGCTAAATAAAGCAAATAAAATGGGTACCTTGGCCTGTGATGCATCTTGCCAGCGTGTGCTGTCATAACAAATACACATTTTAATGTTCAGAACATCTTCTGTTGTCCTCTCTGTGTCTCAACACACTTTACTCCCAATGTAGGTAATGATTGGCTGTAGACACATGTGAACATACACTACTACTGCAATATCTTCAGTTCTGTCCTGAAAGAGGCTCAGGGCTAAAACAGTTACTGAAACAACTATTTTGTTTACTAGTATTTGACCAATTGACCAACCTTGATTTTATTTATATTTTCAATACAAAGATGTTGACTAAAATGTGCATTATGGTTTTATGGGTGCTTATTTAACAAAAATATTTTTTGCACGGGTACAATTTCCCGTAAAGTATGATTTCTTTAGTGTGTAGATTTCTGCTTTTAGTTGACAATATAAGTGACGTTAACAGTTTGTGATGCTACTATAGTCCTTAAGTGTATTTGCGGCTGCTGAAGCTTTTTTTTATCAGTGATTCTAAAGGTTGACCGGGCAGGTTATCCTTCAGACATATGTTGGGGTCTATATATTGAAGAGGAATGTGTTTGATTTCTTTCACTGTTTAGAAAAGGAAGACCAATGTCCCATACCGGAATCCTGGAATGTCGACCAGGGAGTAATAACCAAACTCAAGGAACAGTACAAAAAGGAGCGCAAGGGGAAAAAAGGGGTGAAGAGTAAGTGGAAAACATTGCACTTCCAAATCATCAATCCCACCTCTTTCATATCCTACCTTCCCTCCAAAGCTATTTTTCGTTATTTTCTTTCAATGTTTTCCTCAACCACTTACTCTTTTACTTTGCTGCTCCTCCTCTTTTTACCTGCTGTTCACCTTTTAACGGGCATTTGAGCTCTGTCACTCTTTAGACAAGCACATTGCTAACATCAGCCGAGGTTATAACATTTCACACAATCTCTACTGTATATTCTAGGCTTAGCATAGTTTATTGGTTTGCTGTGTTACCTGTGTTTTCAAGGTGCAGTAATAACTTCACCATAAATCACAATATAAGATTTTAGCACACGCGTGCTGTCATTTCATATATTAATGTAATCCTTCAGAATGTCAAGATTTAATATATATATAAATAGTCCATGCACAAGTCCTCTGTAGTGTTGACCTGTTAATTGTCAGTATAAAATGATAGCAGTCGCACTACATTATTGGTGTATTTAAACTGTACTGGTATATAACTGGTAACACACACTGCATATATGCCCCTTCTATTCACTGGAGGTAAATTTGTGTCCTAAATATTTTAGAAAGGTTTTTGCAAGGTTATATAAAACAGGTCATGGCGTGACCTGCGCACAATGCGCTGTTTCATAAAGGGGTGGACAAGCAAGTAGCCCACCCCATGCATACAGCTCTCATTCTCAAGATTCTGAACATTACCAGCAGCCAGGCTGACAGTTGTTTTGGACCAAATACATGTAGTGTTAAATCTTGATAAAGATTCCCTACAGGGAGCACAAGAAGTTTTAAATTGTGATAAGTCATTTAATCTTGTAAAATTTAGCATACATACAATGCTTGCACTTTTGAAGGACATTTAACAGTATGTTGTAACCCACAGCCCTAAAAAGCTACCATTGTAATCCTGCTTTGGCACCAAATTGTGGACAGATCTTCGTGTCATAATGTACAATAAGCTGTACACAATGATTTTAGTGAGGGGTGGTACTGGGAGTAAAGGAAAAGATTGGAAAACTGCAGTACTGTGGATTATCGAAAATATGTCTGTTAAATCTGAATCTACTAGAAAAATAAGCATTCTAGACGGAATCTACTCTCCCTTTAATTTTGTGTCCAGCCCAGTTAAGGTAATTGTTATAACGGTGTATAGACTTCAGGGACTTAAAAACTGAGCTCTTTGTGCCCGGGAAAAGGAAATGTAATTTTTGTTTCTTTTGAAAAGCTATGCATTCAGTATGCATTGTTTAAGAGCATTGCAGTCTCGCTGTGCATTGGCAAAAATGCTCAGACGCAATTTGTATAATCATCTCTTTAATAGCATTACATGCATTGCATCATACTGTAATACTTGGGGTGTCTGTGTTTTTCTTTAAATTGATGTTTGGTACTTTTTAACAGGTATTTGAGTAAGGGGTGTGTGTGTGTGTGTGTGTGTGTGTGTGTGTCAGTCAAAATGTCAGTCAAAGAACAAGTACACCCTCCTCATTTTAAGTTTTTACATATCAGGACAAAAGCTAAATATGCATCAACTTTTGTTCAACTTACTTGTTGTTCAAGGTAAATAATATCGACAGTCATTGAAATATCATTTGAGCCTCCTGCTACACAGTATAATACATTCAAAATGGTGTCCTAACATTTGTCTGCTTTTCAGTAATGCATTTAAATGGTCTGTACACACACTGCTAGATCCAATCGGTTATATGGAATGACCTGAAAACTCGATCACATATAAAGGATTGAAAATTTCTAACCTGATTGATCATGGCTGATTTTTGGGTTTTTTGTCTTTTTTCCTACACATTTAATACTTTTGGTCAGTTGAATTCAGCTAAAATGTTTGAACAATCCAATCAAAAGGTTGATTTTGCCACCCATCTATGGCCATGATACTTTAAAATGAGGATGAGGCGTGTGTAAAATGCACTCTTACCAAGTCGGTTATTAGCAATCCTGTTTCAACAGTTTACTCACCTGGGTCATTCCAAGTGTGTATTTCCATGTACCAAGGAGGAAAGACATCCATTTGCTAAAGCCATTACAAAACTACTTGTAACCTATCATCTAGAGTGAGAAAGTACTGAAACCGTGTCATAAAGAAGAGTGGGTCAAAAAAGATGGTTCTACAAGCTATTTATACATGTGATTTACTTATTTTTTCACACACTGCTTTGCCTTAAGTTTTGGAGCCAAGCTGGTATAATCTGTTGTGTGTTTAGCCCCCCATACACCTTTAGATCACTCCATACAATTTCCATTAGATCTACCAAAAACTATGTAGTGCTGGGTCCTCCCTGATATAATACATAGTGATTGGAAAGCTTAGAAAGATCCTCATAGATCATGGTTTTGGCAGAACACCTTCATTTTAGAACCCACAAGAACTAGACCAGATTTTTATCTGTTTCTATGTGCAACCTTAGAATGAAAGAGGGTGTGCCAATGACAGCATGTATATTTTTATACATATATAACTCCATAGAGATACATTATTATCTGTTTCTACATGGAAATGTTTTGTTGACATGATAGACAATAGAACTGAATTCACTTTTTGTAGAGGTCCAGTAACACCGCTCGGACATCTGCTCACAAAAGTACAGGCAACTGAAAAGCGACTGGGGGGACTCATGGCAATTCCTCCCACCTTTGTCCGGCGCTGGAAATGCGGCAATACGATAGAGTACAGTAAGAGACACCTTTTGAAAATGTGTAGCCATTTTAAAGTGGACCTACCACCAGAAATCTATGTTTTCATGAATGGCACTAGAAGTGCCAATAATAAGAAGTAATGCAGTGAAAAAATAAAACTTACCTGTAATGAGCAATTTAAGAAGATAGTCCCACAGCTCTCCTCACTTCCTGGTTCACTGCAAGGCAACACATGAAACTGGGGGTGCAATATCGCGGGTGGCCACTGGGGGAGTTCAGTGATCTTCTATGGGAATTTTCAAAGAAGATTACTGAGAAAACAAAGCTCCCTGTGCCGTGCTGCCTTGCTTTGCCTAAAGTGAACCAGGAAGTGAGAAGAGCTGTGTGGTAATCTTCTTAAATTGCTCATTACAGGTAAGTTTTTGGTTTTTTTCACTGCATTCCCTATTATTGGCACTTCTAGTGCCATTCATGAAAACATAGATTTCTGGTGGTAGGTCCGCTTTAACTATCTTTCTCTTTTCATATCTCTGCCCTGTTCAGTGAACTAGGGAATACATTTATTTTAATCCGCCTGGAAAATTTATTTGTAATAATACACCCAAGTTAAAGTACCTTTTTGATACCTTCCTGGTATATTTTCTGTAACTAAAGCATGGACATTTACATGTATAGTCGATAAGACATTAACAATGTTTTCTGAATGTGTCTGTTATTTTTAAACATTCAGGATAGATCTTGGTTTATTGTGAAACATGAAATCAGAGGGCTGCTAGGCTAAAAATATGAATGATCTGATTATAGTAATTTTGTCAATGCTGTCACATTTAAGATACATTTCTATAGGGCTCGTTTACACAGTTGGTTGTTAACCACCCAGTAAACGAGCAAGAAGCGCAACATGAGGCGTCCGCCAGTCTTCAGGTTTTTGTCTAGGGAAATGACTGTAAATCTAGCCTTATTTATGTGGTAAGACACAATTTTACTTAGACTCTTAACAAGCAAACAAAAATCTACAAATTTTTTATAAAAATAGATTATATAAACCTTAATTCCAGAACTTGTTAATTGCCCCAAAGTAGGTCACGTTTGTCACATCCCTGAACAAAACATGAGGATGCATAACTGTGGGACCAGCTGCATCTCAATAATTTAAAGTTGCCTAATCAATAAAGCATTATAGGTTATTGTTAAAGACCTCTACCAGTGCTTTTTAGAACCAGTTCAGCAATGGTGGCTTGCAAAGTCTTGTAGTGCTTGGTCTCCTCTTCTCAAATTCTAAATTGCCTGTCAATGTAACATGCTGGTTTATTAGTCTCTAGTAGGCATGAGTTGGTTGTGATATTGGCATTCATCTCTTTCTGCAGGGTTATTTAAGCTGCTTCAGCTATATTTCAACTGTGAAGTGTTTTTTCTTTTTATTCAAGGGACAAGGCTTTATTTAACTCCTGGATTTTCAGATTAAAAAAAAACGGGCACATATTTCTAAGCAGGTCATTCTATAAAGCATGTTTAGTAATATTTCACCACCACATATTTGTCCAATTTAAAATTCACAGGTTTTTCGTTGCTAAATCTACTTGTTTATGCACCCATGAGGGGGGGGGGGGCCTTATCCAGGCATGTCTTCAGAGTATGACTCCATATGCCCAAGTAAAGCATAGTCTAAGGGGTTATTTTGTACAGATACTAACCAAGTATATAGTATATGGAAACTTTGCCAACAATCTACCTCTTGATTCAAGAGTAAGCACAATTTTGTGCAGTTGTAAGAATTCAGAAATATTATTGGATGATAAAATATATAATGACTGCTTGTCTGTCTTTACATAATGTACAGCTCTTGGTGGCTTTCTACTTCAGGAGATGGTTAAGGTCACTTTTAGACATGGGTAGATCCCTAAACGTGTTTGTGAAGTTCACATCATCGACAGCTGGCCAGAAGAAAGGATGTAGATTTGAATTGGCTTGTTCATGCAGTTGCTTGGTTTGTCCCCTTTCTATATAGTGCCAGTGTAATTTTACCAGCCATTTGGATATTTGTCATACTTTTTGATGTGTTCAGGCCATATGAGCTTGACAATTTTTATTTTCATTTTTTTTTCATTTAAGAAATCACTGTTTTATTTAGGTATACCATTTATAGGGCCCAGCTAAATTTCTAGTTTTCTGAAATATGTTCGGTCCTTTTAGATATTTGTTGCGTATAACGAGTAGCTTGCTGTGGTTCATACCCTTATCTGTTGTGCCTATCCATTTTGAAATTCTCTAGATATTTTCCCTGATGAATGGGACTTTTTAGTTTCAGCTATGTTTATGCATAGGACTTGAAAGCTCTGTGATCAAACAGAACAGACACATCAAATTTGTACTTAAATAAAAAATTTCTATCAAATAAAGTATCTTGTTCAGCATATGCATATAATGAGACCTTTGTTTAATAGATTCTATTCTAGTTGGCTCTGTCTGCTTAATCTGTGGAGCTCTGCATGGTGAACTCATAGTTCTGCATTTATGACATGGCCCATTAGCAGTTTTGCACCATTCTCCACCCTCATACATGAAGGGGCCTTTTTTTTCGTTACGAACCTGATGACATGCTGTCAGTTTCGTCAGAGAGCACGTGCTGCTTCTCGCACATTTCAAGCACTTCCTAAATCTGTAAATGCATAAATGTGTGTCTATATAGCAACAAATGTTCTTTCTACCGCCCAGTTACACTGTCGCAAAATGACCTAATTTATAGATTGTTGAAGCACTTCTGATTTACCGATCTAGGAAATGCCTTATGAGTGGTGAGTTTTCATTTTGTTAAAGAACCTTTTGTCCCTAAACTTACAACAGGAAAAACCTCAGAAGATATGTCTCAGCCTGTGTCCCACATAAAACAATCAAAACAGGGATGTGGGAGCATGTTGGAGAAAAGCTCAGGTAAGATTCAAGTTGAGTGCGAGGGTGTTTTTATCTGTGTAGGGTAAAAAAAATAACAACAGAAGAACAAAACCACAATGTTTGCCTTAAACACATTTCCTGGCTACTTATATGCCTCTGTCTTTTTTACTTTGTTATTTGATTTGAATATAATATAATGGGTAAGTGATGTATTGTGTCTCAACAAAACTTTTATTCAAACATGAACACTTCCTTTAGCCTTAATCCTTCAGTTTTTGACTGTTTGCCAAGACTTTTATTTTTGTGTATTTTTGGAAGATGTTAAACATTTTCTGCTCCCACTTTCCTTATCGTTGTGGCTAGGGCCAAACAGATCGAAACTCCAAGATATGCTGGCAAACCTTCGAGATGTTGATGAATTGCCATCATTACAGCCATCCGTGGTGTCTTCTTCACGGCCAGCAAGCTCACGGTTAAGCGAACAAGAAATAAACAGAACAGATGAAGGTAAACCCCAACATTGAATGTACAAATTACATCTTAATTTTTTTTACGTAGAGCCTAACTTGTATTCAGATCAGGTACATTAATTTATGAATGCAATTGGAACCTCTGCTGCACGGAGGAAAGACAACTTTCAGACCTGTACATACAGTACAATTTTTTTATACGGTGCCTACCAAACAGCCACCTTTACTTGCATACACTATACTAAATCTGTTTAGACACTGCAAGGCTGTATATGAGGAAAGAGCAGTGCAATGGCCCCCTTCTCCCAACAGCACCTAGATCTGGCACAAACCCCCCTCCTCTCCTTCCTCCAGCAGACAGCACCCAGATCTGATGCATGCCCCTTCTGCTACCTCCTCCAGCCTTCATTCTGCCAGTGTCTGCAATCTCCAGATTTTTAGATATAGTATAAGGAAGATGTAGTTTGTAAGTCAGATGTTTGTAAGTTGGGGGACAGCCTGTAATTAGAGATTTTTATACTTTTTCTTTGCTTGCTGATCAGTCAATTAAATGCAGTTTTCAAGTATTCCTCTGTATCTGAATATAATCGGCATTCCCTCATTTAATGGCTAATACCTTTAAACTTGGTTATTCAAACATTTAACCCTCTGGGCGTTATGAGATTTTTGCATCAGTGATCAAACTGCCCAGGAGGTTAATCACGTAGCAATGCTTTTATGATTCTTTTAACATATCCAACTCTCCAACAACCCACCTGCCTAACAACCCCTAATTTGTCTACCTATGATTCTAAACTGGAATAAATGCATCCGAAAGGTAAAGCAAATGAGCACCTTTTAGTGCCCACTTACCACCACTCCTTTATAAAACACATGTGTTCTGTAGGGCCTTTAGGTGCCTTTTAAGTGTTGTGCATGATGGGAAAATCCTGTTGACTCACGTCAAAACTTACTTTAGGACCTCTGGACACCCTAATTCCAGGAAGAATTTATTATAGGTCAGACATGATAAACAACACCTGGAAATGAGCAGTTTGAACATTTTCACTGTATATCATTTAGAGATGTTTGTCATTTGCCCTGTATATATTTGGTGCAAAGAAACAATTGTGACCCATCCTGCATCTATAGTTGGTTTGCATTAAGAATCATGAAGCTTTATTCTGCGTCTCTTACATTAATATGTATGTTGCTAATGAAATCTAGATTCAAGGCTTTAGCTGAAATAGTAGGAGGTAAGATGTGTTGGTGCCCCTGGCAGACCGATGTTCCAGTGATTCATTGGACTCCTCCACACATGTTCATGTTGCAGTAAACTAGTTACTAAGCAACTACCTTCCATACATCTTCCTCCCCAAGCTTCAACTAAGCATATGTCGCATTTGTTGTGGCTGTCGATATAGCAAAGCGTCCTTTTTTTCTAAGAGATAAAGAAAAAAACTTGTGTTCCATCTGCATTCCTTCTTACGTGTGGTGTTAATAACGGATAGGATAAGGGTTGTGATAAGAAAACTGTGAATTTCTGGGTGAATGTTTTCATGTTCCCATGAAGGTAACAAAAGCTGGTATTTAAGGAATGCCTATGGTGTACTAAATGTAGTCAATCAAAAACAGTATTACTGCAATACATAACCCCCAAAACAAAACTTGTTATGCCATGAAATCATTTTGAATTTTTTAGCTTATTACTACTGTAGTGTGTCTTCTGACAAGAGTGGCCACAGTGTTAGTTTTAAAGTCATCACTCTAATAATCCATAAAAAATATTCACAGTTTAGCTGAGCAGGACTTCCCAAGGCAATTAGAATAGGTGATTATCACACTGATATTGGAAAATGTAAAATGTCTGTTCCGCTAAGCTAATTGGTTATGACCAGCTTTTTATGAATCTATAATAATCAGAATATATAAATAATCAGCATGGAGATTTCTTTTAACGATTACAGTAACCTGAGATGTTTCTGGATGTTTTGTGGTCCTTTGCCCTATAGGGTTAACATGTGGGCATTTTGTATATGCCCCCTGAGCACCTGCACAGAGTGTACAGGAGCACCCGGTCGCTTTCTGGGCTGCTGCCATCTGACTGCAATCTGACTTCACACTCCACATCTAGTTGACCTTAAGGAGTAGCAAATGGAGAAAAAAAAGCATTAATAAAAAAATCATTTAAAAATCTCATTATACCTGATAGGGGATGTAAAAATATGTTTACACTTACATCAGAGTGATAACAAATTCCTATGTTAAAGCGGAAGTAAACTCAAAAAAAAAATCCCCCACATACATGACACGGACATATT
>CM070035.1:120428588-120453253 GCA_036250615.1 Ptychadena robeensis | reverse complement strand
GCCGATCAATCGGAGCATCACTACTTTAGAGATAACTGGTATCTTCTCAAAACAAACTCTGCCGGAACTAGGATCATCAAAACTTACTTGTGCTTCTGAAAGCTGCGGCGATTCTCTATCCAGCGGCATCCACCGATTCATTCCGGGACCGCACCATCGACCGCACTGTACTGATATGGGCTAAGTGATGGGGAGGTAAAGGGTCCTTTGACATGTGAAATGTAACTTGTGAGCTGCTTTGTCCTTTCCCAGGTTTACTATTCGGTTTTATAGATTGTATGTCTGCATATATGTTGCATCTGCATATTTAGAGGAAAACAGCTAGAAATTGAAATAATAGTTTTAGTCTATTACAGAATCATTGTGTCCATTCTATTAGGAACTGCTAACTTTTGAGGTCTTTCTTTCTATTTTACAGGCCATGACTGTTCTATACGTTTATGGAATCTGGAAAGCAAGACATGCATACAGGAATTTACAGCTCATCGAAAGAAATCTGATGAATCAATCTACGATGTAGCATTCCACCCATCAAAATGCTACATAGCCAGTGCGGGCGCTGACGCCCTTGCCAAAGTTTTTGTATGACATCAATATTACTAGTAGCTTTTAATTTACCCAAGCAGCCACATGAAACCAGAGACATGCAACTAGTGCCAGAAGATTTGATTTAGCCGGACTTTCTCTTGTGTTCATTGATCAGGATAAGATACAGGAATGTTTTGGGTTTAGTTCTGTTGGGTGCTGTTTTCTAATTGAATGGTTTGTTCAGGGTGCTGTGAACTGGACTATTGCTTGGAGCCAGGATCCTGTCTTGCAAATGACCTCAGAGTTACAGTAGCTGTTTTATTTTTAAGAGTGCACATTTGACCAGGCAGGCCTGGATCAAATGGATCTCCCATCTGTCCAGTATGCACTGGAGCAGAATGAGAAAGCTGACCATTGGAATAGGAGGTAACCACATGAGAGAAAACACCGCATGAGAGTGCTGATCAACCCCCCTTTCTCACCAACAGCTTTTAACAATTAGTTGAAAACATGGACCAGCCCCATTCTAGCTTTGCCTCTTACTTCTTCACAACTTATTGTGAGCTAAATAGAAATCTGTCAATTGGGAGGAGAGGAACACCTCAGATCAGTGTATAAAAGACCACAGAACATGTATTTAAATCATTTTATTGACTACTCATAGTTGTGCCCTTGTGAATGTGCTTCTAAAAGAAAAACATAATTTAAAATTCTTAAGGTAACATTTTTCAAATATTTAGCTGATAACTGGAACTGTCATTATCACGTTTATTCTTCATGGGTTGCTTATAAAGCTAGAATTTTTATTGGTATTGCTTCAGGTTTTGTTTCTCTGTATCATTGGGCTTCTGGTGCCCCAGAAAGGATTTTAGGAATTCTTTCATTTGATAGAATTATTCATAACATTGAGAAATTACAGGATTGACGCTAGAAAGTAACACTTCACATGTGTTTCTAAAACCTTGCTCATCTTTAAAGCCGATGACTTACCGCCAGTGATGTTATGCCTACTTCCCTGCCAAACAGCAGGATCTTTTTCCACATAATACCCAATTTATAATAATATTGGAGATTGCATCACTTTTAACACTGGAAAAATGCAGAGAATATTGACTCACAATATAATTACAATTTGATGGTCAAATGGAGTTAATAAAGTAATTGCTGACTGCCAACAGCCCTACATTTATTTATTTTTATTTCCAATAGAGGCCCACCTTTTATCATTCATATACTGCATTAAAATATATCAAGCCAATAATCCGGTTAGGTCCAAGAGCAGGGATGGGCAAACTTTTTGACTCACGGGCCATACTGTTTTTTTAATACGACAGAAAGGCAGGAGCAAGAGACTGTAAGGGCCGCCCGACATAGGTGTCCTTTGTTCTCGTAGCCCAGACAGGAAATAAAAAAAAGAGATTATATAGAAAACAATATTAAAAGAGGCTTTTGAGTAAACATTCTATTGCAGGAAAACACTGGCCGAATTAAGACTAGAGGGCCGGTTTTGGTCCCTGGGCCATAGTTTGCCCATGGCTGTCCTAGAGCCATGTTTGTAATTCTGCTGTGGGCCTCTTAGGGAACAGACGTGAGGTAAAATATTCAAACCTTCTAAAAGAAAAGTACAAATTAGGAATTTGCTTCCATTTTGACTAATATTGATTAAAAAAAAGTGTTACTATAGTTTTGTAAATGTCGCCTCTTTTATGCAACACGATCATGATATTTATAATGATCAAGGAAAATACAGGCTTGTTTTTTTCCTCTTTGATTCTCACACTGAATAATAATAAAAAAAAAAAAAAAGTTTGGTTGGGCCTTTTTCAAGGGAAAACTTGTTTATGGGGGCACATTTGCAGCTAAACCCAATCTAGCTAGTGATATCGGTGTTTGCTTACATTTATTATTATGTGTGACCATGTGAGTGCTGAAACCCATTCTGCTACACAGGACAGGACCTCCGTTGTATATCTACTAGCAGGACCTGGTAGCTGCACATATGACTATGGTCTCACCAGGAACAACTCTGGCATAGGCTGTACCTCATATGTCCTTTTGCTATTCTCTCTCTCTCGCTGTCAAACATAAAATGTAGATCATGTAAACATACCATGATTAGAAGCAGCAGAGTAGAATTTATTGTGAGATCCTAATAATTGGATTATATGAGTGGCTGTGTTTGGCCCACAAGTGTCTAGGACAGGGGTAAGCAAACGTTTTCACATAATGATTTTTTTTAATTGACAGAAGGGCCAGAGCAAGAGGCTGTAAGGGCTGCCCGGCATAGCTGCCCTTAATTTTTGTAGCCCAGACAGGAAATGTTAAAAAAATTATATGTAAAACAATATTAATATATAGAGTCTAAAGAAAAGGCTAAACATTCCATTGCAGCCAAAATAAAGCCATTAGGAGACCTGAACATTCATCTTCTAGGCATTATCTCCACGTATTCCAGGGAATGAGTATCTGTACACCAAGTTGACAAAGGGCCAAAGTAAAAGATTAAAGGGACGGTTTTGGCACCCAGGCCTTAGTTTGCCCATGGCTGGTCTAGCAGCAGGATATTACAGTTGATTGCCGTTTCCATGTAGCTGATGAAATGGGCATAGACAAAGCAGTCACTGAAGCCCAACTGTAAGTGCTTTAAGCTGGCCATACACAGGTCAGTACCTGTCCGATCGACCTGCGATTGAGCGCAGCCTGGTGACATCACCATGCTGTGATCGATTGTGGCTCGATGGAACAGGTATCGACCCGTGTATGGCCAGCTTAAAGTGTCGATCCTTCCTTTAAAGAAAGGGTTTATTTTTCTTTTTTCGATTGGAACATCGAACCATGTATAGCCACCTTTACTATTCACAACTGACTTGTGTTATAGTGTTTAAAATCATGTTGCCCATCTGGTTAAGTAGGCTGGAGAGGCAGTAGGCCTTCCCATCCAGTAACTAATACATTTTGGGAATTTACTACTTTTATCCATGCTTTTTGCACTTTGCTGATCGACTTAATCTACTATAATGGAAAAACACAGCAATCCAAAACTTTATTCTATATTTACCATGTTCTGGGTTTTCCAGGGAGAGAAAAAGGGAGAATACGCTGACTGCCCAAAGTTACAGAGAAATAAACAGAGTCGCTGGGATCTTTTGCTTTAGCAATAGGAAAATGTGTTACATCCATTTTTAACTTTTTGTTCCAGAATGAGTAAGTCCATTGTAAAGAAGCAGATTCGTAATAAAAGGTGAATAAATGAAAGGGATATATGAAAAACATGTCAGCATATAACTTTCTTAAGAAAAGACCAATAACATATTGCAGCATTGTGTAATCATGCATGGTCATGCTCATGCTTTCTTACCAAATAACTTGTAATCTGCTTCGAAGTACATATTCCGAATGAAACATTTCCAAGATATTGTTCTCCTCCAAAAGTAGATTTCAGACATTGTAAACGTTTTCCTGGCTGATGAATTATACAGTTGTCAGTTTCCTATGTATCCAATATTGCTGGACTGATATGAAGTGCTGGAACACCATTCCCATCCCAGCTGGCTGCATCATTCTAATACTTCACATGGATCCTTTTATACAAAAGAAATGTACTATGACCTCACACACTGCTCTTTGGCTGCTGCCAAGACATGCTCAAAACAGCTTGGGGAATTGAGAGCCTCTGTAACATATTTATGTTAAAATAAATTGAGAAAATAAAAAAAACATCTATAAGTATATTAACAAATTGAACTGAAATACCACTAAATTAACCTAAATTTTTTTATTGTTTCCAGTTTGTTAAAAGGAAAGTACAGTATGTGGCTTTTTACTTAGACGTTGAACTTGTGGAATATTTGTGTATTTGACTTTGGGTTTTTTTTTTTTAGACAAAGTAATTGCAAAGATTTATTTGAAAATTCTAAAAAGCTATGTATATTATATATAAATATATATATATTGTAAACATATATTAAATGTGTCTAGTATGGGATGACTCTAAGGGGGTTCATTTTAATCTTTTTGTATTGAGTTCTCATGTGTACACAAAAGATGATGGTATGGGTATGAGTATTTTGCTGTTACATACTATATACAACTACAGCTGTTTCAGTTTGATGTACATACATCTTAAGTTGGCATGCTTGTTTTACTGACTGTAACATTTAGTTGATTAGAAATTTTGAATGTAAGTTAAAACTGGCTATGTAAACTCAAACCACAAAACCACCCGTCGATCTGTTGTAGATTATTTGGAATGATTGAAGGGAATGGAAGGTGCCTTGTATTAGAAAACGCCTTGTATGTAAGGTTAATTTCTGATGAACTTGCTACCATCTTCCATTTGGAATTAGAATTCGTGTTGTACACATACCAGGAATAAACATGGGGGGGGGGGGGAAATCTTTAAAGACTTTGAAACTTGGACGGACGAATAAATGTACACCTGCCCCGGGCCACCTTATTTTTAATATTGTTTAATTGAAAATAAAACATTTTTTTCCAAGTGTGATGTATTGCCAGATACTTTGGTTGAATCATGAATTGCACATTTCTACGTCAGTTTCAACTTAAAACGTGTAGCAGATTGCTGCCTGTTACATAGCACCATTATTTTGTGAATCTGTACATAGCCAACAGTACGTTTTGAACTGTAGAAACTTGAAAGCACTGAAAATTGTAGTTTTACTATCTGCGATGTTGACTGGACACAATTTTGTTATACATCCTTTGAAATTCTGAGTATTGGTGATGTGAACTGAAATATAGACAATAGCTGGGCTAACTGGCAGTGGTTTATTTTAATTTGCAAATCAATAAAGGGAAAACACATAAAAAATATGTATTCTAATCAATAAACACACTTTTTATAGCATTTGTTTTGAATTGTATATATGTTGATAAAATACTGAGTAACTTTTCTTTTTCAATGATTTCGGGTTATTTGCAAAGCCTGTGAACATAGTATCATCGCCAAACTTGAGGGTATACTTTGAACTTAATATATGCAAAAACTACATGTGCTAGAACATGTTCCCACAACCCTTCTCTACATCTCCAGCAATTTTGGTGAGGATACCATTTTCAGAGGCTTTGCAATCAGCTCACAAAATCACCAAGTCGAAAAATTCGACCATCTCTTTGCATACATCATTGTTTTTCCAAGCTGAGTTGAGAGGCTTCTATTTGTTCATAATAGCTAATCCCTGGAAGCCGAAAGGAGGGTTCCACCAAGAAAAAAAAATGGATTTTCAACCTCCTTATCGTTCACCACAAGTGTAGATTGGGGTCGGTTTGTTTGCTAATATCAGTAACCCTAACCTACACACAGGGTAGCTTGGCTGCTGCAGGTGCGCTTGCCTTGCTGTGACGACTCCTTGGCTCTTCCTGGTTCAATCTCCTTGATGTCAGTGATGATGCCAGGCAGTTGCCCACGCCATTTGCCTGTTTGGGTTGGTGGAGCTGGTGGTAAATATGAACAGATTACATTGTATTGTGGTTAAATTTCCCACTGCCTCTCGTAGACAAAAACTTACTTTACAGTGAATTTTTATAAAATAGATCTTTTTTTTTCTTTCTGGTCAATCGTTTTTTCTTTTTTGTAAACCTTAAGTTTTCCTAAACATCGGGCTCTTTTGTATTCTCTTTTATGGCAACAATGTTTGCATGGAGCTGCATTTTTAGAAAGGCTCCACTGAGGCATTTTGGGAGTGCCCGAACCGCTCCCATTACCACCAGTGAGCCGGACTGCACTGCCACAGGTTTCAGCCCATTGACAGTCGATAGAAAAATTGGGGAAACCCGACAGAAAAACACATTCGTTCGGCATGTGTTTTTCTGTCCTCCCTTGTGGAGCCTCAGCCTCAAGATAATGTTTGCATACGCTTGGGAATTTTGTGGGTTTCTGGATGGATTGCCTTTTCTATTATGATTTAATGTATAATAGGCAAGTAATGTAATGTGCACCTTAGAGCAACGGTCCATTGTGTTTTTTTTTTTTGCTGTTCGGGTGTAGTTTTTCTGCATCCTGGAGATGCATCCATTGATCTTCTAAATGACGCATCGCTGCTATGACAAAACGTGGAAAACAAAGCCGTGTGGGTGAATGAAAAGTGTCCTGTCTGCAAAAAAAGATGCAGTGGACAAAAAAGGCCTTAAATAGTCTTTAAAATTGCTCTAATTCAACGGCCCTTTATTAAAAGGTTTTTTATTGACATTTATTTCAGCACATAGAGAAATAGATGATATACACTTCCAATGTACATGTATAGACTCTATACGATGCATCACGTTGGAGAATATTTCATTGTTATGATGTGCTGCCCATCAAGAGGAATGGGCTACCCTAACACAAGACACATTAACACACCTGACTACAGAGATGTAAATGGATACACTTTATTATATATTTTTGGTCCTTTATGTAGACAATATGTGACACTGGAGGAACAACCAATCAGTGCCAAAATGAATACTTTAAGCTTTATAGTTTTATAAGGTTTTCAGATTTAGTGGTCCATAAGCACATACTGCCAGACTCAGTGGATGGGATGCTGGAGCCAAGTGTTGCTGCCATACTTAGGGTATGCCTCCACTGCGTTGTGTGCTTTGTTGGGACCCCCAACAATCATAAATATATTTATATTAATATATATATATTTAGAGGCTTCAGATAGTAAACTTACTGTTGCAAACATGGGAAAAAGACAGTGTCTAGAAGCAGATCATAACAATCATGCTCTAGGCATTATTTACGCTTATTTCATTAACAAATGGAGGAGAGCCAGAGCTTCTTGACACCAAGGTCATAAAGGGCCGGATTAAAATGGCTTGTCCCCACTTTGACGATGACCAGCAAAATGAATGCATTTGAAAGGGCTCTTCACCACAGCCGCGATTCTGCCCACGATCTAAAACACACGAATATCAGCCGTGGCTCGCTAGGTGTATGGGGCGTATGTTCTTTCCCTCTCCCCATAAGATTCTCCTGCAGCAGGAGGGCCAAAGGTGAGTGAACAGAGGCATGTAGAACAAACACCTTCATGTCTAGCGTCTAAACCCTTCCCTATTGGATTACTAAGCAAACAATGTATTTGCCTCAACAATGTCACTCAGATTACTTTTACATCATGCTACAAATTGCCTTTAGGGTTCTTTTGTAATATGGATATTCACCTGTGTTTGCTTCATGTTTTGGAAGCAGTTGAAAGTAATATGACGCAAACATTTTGTGGCTCTGGCAGAAACTAAAACTGCTTCTTATATAATAAGGTTTCTTTGTGTTAGAGGAACACCAAGCACAGAATGTTATTAAACATAGCAGAGTACATTGTTTTCCAACTATATTTTAGACCGATTTACTACAATGGACCTTAATGCCTAGAACACATAACATATTTAGATTAGACTTTTCCCAGGATTGCTGTTTTTCAGTACAACTTTTGTGCAGAAAGACATTGGAGAGAAAAGCATCCACGTTTATTGGCATGTTGCCATTAGGGCAGAGCATCTTTTGTATATTACTTGTGCAATATGTTATTTATTTGTAGTTTTTTTACATAGTGCATTGATGTATATTTTCTCACATTTAGCTGCAAGAAGTTTGGAAAGCTGTAGCCTAGAAATTGCTCTGTATACAGGGCTGCACATAAGTGGTACGCAGCTACCTATGCGTATCAAAACCTAGCTATGCATAGCTGCAGTAGTGCCTTTGCATTAAATAACAACTAGGAGTTATTCCAGGTGGCCGGAGCTGTCAGGGACAGTGAAGGAGTCATAGAGTGAGAATTGCTGTCACCCAGAAAGAGGAGAGATCTGCACTACTCAGCCCCCCATCTTCCCCATTGTGTCAGAAAGAAGCCGGTGATGTGAACTGTAAACTTGTTAAATGTATACAATTGATGTCAATTTAATAACCGCAGGGAAACATTAATATAACTATAAAAGGGTGTGTGAAATTGGGAAGGTAGGTAATCTCATTTGAAAATTACTAATCCAAAAAAAAAAGAATGGACTTTGGTGTTGGAGATCTAGGGGTTGATAGTCAAAGTAGGCATACTTAAGGGGGAAATCTGACAAGAGAAAAGCACAGTTTGACAGCTGAAATATGACAGGTTGACATTTGGACAAATTTCAGGGTTGCACTACTGAGGAATGAGATCTGGGGGTTCAAACGGTGTTGTACTGTCAGAGTAAAATTTGACCCAAAGACAGCTGCTGACCTGTGGATGAAGGTTCGATCAAGAACAGGGAGGTCCATCTGCAGCAGAATCTCCTATGCAGGTAGATGACACAGAGGACAGTGAGGAAGACTTATCAAAACCATGCTACATATGGTGTGTGTACCAAATTACTGGAACTCACCAGAGTAGCTCACTAAAAGAGTTATGTGCACCCCTGTCTATATATATATATATATATATATATATATATATATATATATACACACAATAAATGTATATCCAGTACATTAAAGCTATGAAATACATGTAGATGTACCAATTCCATGGACCCCTCCTAATCTTACTATCTGCTATTTGTCTTTTGTCCATATTGTATAGTCTATAACCAAACCACTAACATATTCCACATGTGTAGGTCAGGGCAAAAGTCAAATAGTAAGTTTAACATTCTGTATTTGCTGTATTTGCATGCAGTATGATAATAAATTATCTTAATATAAAGTACTGCTCCAACCTAGCTGAAGTAAATGAAACTTTTCAATTTGATTATTTTAAATCTCCCAATCACTACCACTAGATGGGGACAATACATTAATAGCCGGAGCTGATCATGGACAACATACAGCTTTAATATTTTAGTAATAGACCTGTTTGAATATTTTAAGAAACAAGATAATTTTTAATAGAAAGTTTGGAGTTCAAGTGATACTGTTTATTGGCTTACTGAAGTTTTTGTATAAAATAGTAAGTAAATGGTATGCTGCCTCGGATTCAGCTATTTTTTTTTGATTTGTTATACTTTTGTTTTGAAAGGGATTCACTTAATTATACTTAAGGCTTGTTGCCACTATACATTGGGACCCCCTCTGCTAAGCACATTGTTGGGTGGGGATCCGAAGGAGCACATAGACCTTACCTGCTTGGCAGATGCCCTGTTACTCGACCACGTTCAGCCTTGCATCGGTGGAACAGCTCGGTGCAGTGAAGACCGCCGAGCAGGTAAGTCTATGTGCTCAGTCGGGACTTCCCGCCAAGCAATACCCTTAGCAGAGGGGTCCCGACATATAATTGAAACATAGCCTTACAACTGTACCTCCCTTAGAACTTGGGGTTAAATAGCATCAAGCTATCATTTCCTTCCATTTTCTCAGCTTTTGCAGCACTTTTATCATATTGTTTTGCCGTCTATTATTGTTCATAAATGCTTCAGTATGGTTTTCTGTTATACACGTTGTTTGAACTGCTACGGTATAACATCTAACAGTAGTCAGCCATTATACTTTTATTCTAGAAACCTTGGTAACAAGTTTCCATTACTTGAATGTCTTGATGAACACTTACTTTGTTTGACCATACCACTGACCATACCAAGGTATTCTGGAAAGAAGTCTAGATGAGAGAGCAAGAACTTTTTTTTTCCCCCAATAACAATTTTATTAAAAAATATTGAAGTTTACATTGTATATAAAAAAGAAATACACAGTTGCAATCAAAAATAGAAAATAATACACCGACCAATAGCTGAAATAGGGACAGGAAAGTGGCCATAAGGTGGGGCTGGGTGCCCCAGGCAATTTCAGTATCAGCAATGGTTTAGAAGAGTAAGGTTAGGTTTCCACTGTGTTTTTCAGTCTGTCAAGGTCCCTCCATCAACACCACCATAATACGTTGGGGACATGCCCTAAGCATCCACCAGGGCATACACTAACCATTTTTTTGGGGGGGTGGGGGAAACAGTCCATTACCAACGCATGCACATCTATTGGTAACGGATTTGATGCATTCTCTATGGGTGTGTCAGTGCACACACACTTGCGTTGGTCTCCGTGGCGTCAACATGATTTTAACACAATGGAACACAACGTATCAGACTATGATATGTGGATACAGGCTTATTGAAAAGAAAAGTACAGATGGGAAGAGAATACATAGTAACCCCCTGTCTGCTGGGATTCATCACAGTGGGTAAAAAAACTACACAAGTATAAAATAGATAAAACAGTATATGAGAAGTCACTCCTTTAACCTGTATTTAACCTCATGGTCTGCAGTGGTGCAATAGTAACTCCAGCATTTCCACATTTTTGTAGAGGATGTAACTCTATTCTGTTTAACCTCCTGGATGTTCTGCCCGAGTTATTTCTCAGCTAAATAAACTCACCCCGAGATAACTGCATTCGGCATGCCTGTCCTGTTGAAGTCCGATATGATGCCGGAGGGGCAGGGGGTAGGCGGCGCCATTGACCTCTATGTAATGGATGGCCAAAGTCGTGCATGGGACCTCCCGAAGGGCAGATCATCGTAACAGCACCTAATGTGCTTCACCCAGGACGTTAATGTGCAGTCCCTCTTTCATAGGTGAACTGCACCTGACAACAACCATTACCCTATCTTGGGGCTCCATTAATTAGGTGACGCTTAATGGTTTTGAATCGCTGGCATTCACATGATCGTTATGTAATAGGTTAAATGCAGAAGCAGTGGTTTTTTAATGTTATGTGACATCCTGTTTCATGGTTTGCCTTCAGAAGATTTTCTACACCAGTTTTGTATGTACTCAACTTATAGTTACCAAGGAGGTGTTCACATGAAGGATTGATAGATGAAAGATTCTTTCTTTTCGTGTAACAAGGACCTAATATTGGGGCAGACAAATCTTCCTTCCCTAAGTTTAGCAGAGCTGAGATGTAGAAATTAGCAGAGCTTGATATATAGTGGCAGAAGTTATATCATTTGTGCATTGACAGTTGAAATACAATTAATAGATTTTTTACGGTTTTCAGTTATTTTATGAGATTGAGATTTAGGTGTGAACAAGTGTGACAGAATATATCTGCATGGGCTTTGCACTTTCTAGGCATGATTGGACACAATATAAATTACTGTTGCTTTGTTTTTCCAAATCTAAAACAAAAAGAAACATCAATGTATTTATTTTATATTTTCCTTTATCATTTATAGAAGGTAATTTTGTTGCACTAGGTTGTGTGCCTCGTGTCATTGTTCCTATCTCCTTTACAGAAGCCCAACACATGAACATTTTACATTAAAGCAGGGTACAGACGGCTCGATATTCGAGCCGTCCGATGTACCCTGCAGCAGCGTGATGACGTCATCACGCTGCTGTCAGATATCCGAGCAGCCGGGAGAGCAGAACTGTCTCTCCCCAGCTCCTCAACCGAGCTTTGCCTGGACAACCAGGCAAAGCATCAGACAACGGCCGTATTAACGCTCATGTCCGATAAAGCTGCTTTCGAGTGGGATTGATTTGTCCTGCTCGAAAACACCGCAAGGGGCAGACAGTATGGGTGAGATAGATGGCCGTGAGAGTGCACGGGGCTCGAAACGGCCATCGATTTGAGCCTCAAGTCTTTTTGAATATGACTCAGCCCTGAGTAGGGACAAACTACTATATGAGACACGAGAACGGAATAACACTGAGTCAACTAGGATTATTCTGACTTCAAATGAGCACGTTGAGATTAGGAAAATCTTTCAAAAGTACTGGTACATATTAAAAGAGGACGCCATAGTCTCTCAATTCATAGCGAAAAAACAGAGATCACCTTCAGGAGAGCAGACTCCATTAGGGACAGTCTTGTCCATAGCCATTATGTGCCGTTAGAACCTAGAAGGGAAGGTGGTTTGAAAAGCTGTGGAGAATGCAACCAGTGGCCATGGATCAGAGAGGGCTCACTTGTCCCTCTACCAAATGGACAGCAATTCACTTTAAAATATGAGGTAACATGCCAAATATCAAGTGTGGTCTACATTATGCTATGCAAATGTGGATCCTTCTATATCGGAAAAACCAGCCCTGAATTGAGAATTAGAGTCCGGGAACATCTACATACCATTGAGGCTGGAATTATAACTAAATTGATTGCGAGACATGTGGCACAGCACCACAATTATGACCCGCAGGCCATCTCCTTCATGGTCCTGGCACATGTCGGGACCAGTGGAAGGGGGGGAGCCATAAATAAGACCCTAGGCGCATGCGCGGGGACGCCGGTGACGGTGTACCTAGTGCGCGTGCGCCGCCCCCTCCCTTGTGGCGTGAGATGCATGGCGTCCACCCAGGGAGACGAGGGGGCCCCGGTTTGACTGCTGCCATGGTGACGTCGGTTTTGGGATGTCCCGGCTGCGGCACAGTCCTAGACGGCCGGTGGCCCCCTTCCCCTCCCGGAAGTGAGGATGAAGGACCATATATATAGGAAACCTCAGACTAAGGGCAAACCCTGGCCCATACGGACGTCCCTAGGAAGTTGGAGTGAGCATACACAGTGGACATTACAATAGAGGTTTATACAGAGATAGAATTTACCTCCCAGCTTAAGACTTTCTGCAATACATGGCTATAATGGGCGTTTGATGTTGTGTTTTTTTAGGTTTGGAAAGGCGAAGGGTTTGGAGGTCTTGGAGGATAGCTGGAGGAACAGTGTCACAGTTCCCCCTCTCCAGCCCCATCTCCCCTTGCTCCCCCTCTCCCTCCCTCCCCCCTCCCCCGGTGGCATTGAGATAAAATGTTTGGAGTAAGTACCACTGGCATCAATTTACTCGCCCCCCCCCCCCCCCCCCCCCCCCCCCCCCCCCCCCTCCCCCCTTCCCCCCTCTCCGTCACCCCTCTTTCCCCCTCCCCCTGTAGGTCCTAAACACAGGGGGCTGGCTGTCTGCAAACTGGGTTTTTGTGGGCTCCGTGTGGTACTTTACACACACATAGTGATGTGGTTTCTGGGTGTTACACACCCTATGGATTGGGATTGTCTTTCTTCCTTTATGGGTTTGTCTTTTTCTATATTGGTTTCCGTGGTGTTTGTTGATTTTTATGTCTACCTATTTATATTTGTGGTTTGTGATTTTTCTTTGTGTCTTTTTGAATGCTTTGTGAACAGCTAATCCCTGGTCCACCTATGCATTTTTAAGTTCTATCCAGCCACCCCCTGAAAACTGATACAAGCAAGGTACCAAAATTATCTCATAATAGCAGGGCACCAGCTGGTCCCTGATGGTACCAACTTGCTACTCACCTGATTTGATGGTGAGTATATAATTTGTTTCATCATAAAATTTGAAAATAGGGTACCCCAAGATGGACTATATTTTCTAAGAGGGGCCTATTGTTGTTTTCTTCTCTAAAACACTGTTGGAATATTTTGCAAAAATAAATGTATCTGTGTATATTATCTGAGGCTGATAATATAGATTATCTAATTGTTGTGGTTTCATTTATAGAAAAAGGTCCTGATAGCATGATCTCCTGAGGAAGCCCCAGTTGGATAAGGGGAGAAACGCGTTGAGATATACAGGACTTTCCGGTTTATAAACCCAGTGGACCAACCAGGACCTGCACTTCTCCGCCTAGTTGGTGCAGTTGTGGTGAAGGGGCAGTACTGGGGGTCCTGAATCATGGGGATAAAAAACTTGTTGACACTGTGACTACAATGTATATACTCCAATACTGTATGATACAGCTTACTTGCTTTTAATGTATTTATTCTGTGGTCATTATTAATAAAGATCGTATTTTTAATTACTTAGTAAATCTTGAAGATTAAGATGTGCCTCAAAAGCCCCATCTCTCCCGTCCTCATCCTTGTTCCAGGTTTTTGATTTTTTGAATATGATGAGCTTGGTACACCTATCCTTGGCCAGCTCCGCCCATTCCTCTTTGCAGCACCTTTAAAGTTCCATCAGGTCTGAGTTCAAGAGCAGGTTTTCATCCAGGATGTCCTTGTACATTGCTACAGTATTCTTTCCCTTTATTGCCCTGTTGATGATTTTTTTGGTTTCCTCCAAATGTGACACCTGCCATTCACACCAAAGAGTTCAATCTTTGCCTCATCAGACCAGATAATTGTGTTTCCCATAGTCTGAGAGTTCCTCAGTTGCCTTTTGGCAAACGCCTAGCGGGCTTCCATGTGTCTTATTCTTAGGAGTAGCTTCCGTCTGGCCACTCTACCATATAGGCTTTATTGGTAGATTGCTGCTGAGATGGTTCTGAAAGGTTCTCCTTTTTCCACAGAGGACCTCTGGAGCTCTGACACAGTGACCTGGTCACCTCCCTCACCCTTCTCCCCTGATTGATCAGTTTAGATGGCCGGCCAGCTCTTGTAAGCTTGCTTTGTGCTCTGAAATGAACTGTCAACTGTGGAAACTTATATAGACATGTGACTGCCTTTCTAAATCATATCCAATCATCTGAATTTACCACTGGTTGACTCCAACTGAGCTGCAAAAATAGGCATGTGGATTTAATGGCTTCCATACCAATTTTCTAATAAGTACAGAATATCATGCCCTTCAACCTTCTCCTTTTTAAACTGACACTCCTGAAGATCTGTATAGTGTAACATGGCATTGACCACCCCCCTGCTTTTCTTTTAACAATTCTCTAATTTTCTCCCTTTTTTCTTATGAGTTGTCAAGCTCAAGACATTTATGCTGAATATTGTTTTTGTACTCCACACTGTTGATATTGCTATTTATTCTAACTCTTTGTATTTAGAAAAAGCATAATAAAGATCAGAATTAATTAATCATATTAGTACAATAGTGATTGTGTATCTGAAGGCTAAGGTCAACACTCTTGCAGTGTTTTCAAATGGGCCCTATGTATCTTACTCAGACTAACCATGACATGGGGTGGTTTGTAGGGTAGAAAAGAGAGTCCACAGACCATTTTCATACAAAAGTGATGAGAATCTTCTTGGCATGAATGCCTCTAGCTAATTGTTCAGATCCTGCTGTAACCTCAGTCCATACAAATCACTCTGTTCATCTATAATGATAATAACAGTAAGCATAAGGGTATAGTTATGATTTATCATATATATTATATATATATAAAAGTGTGGTACAAATGTAATTGCTTATACAAAACAGATGGTAGTATGTGTCATATTTTGTTCTTCCATGTGGTTTCATGCACCTAAAAGGATGAAATTGCTTTGATTTGCCTAATCTCCTTAATCTCTAATATTGAAGCTCTGCCAAGTGACCTTTATGCCATGTTTGTGTCACTCCAGTGGATTTAGGTCATGTGATGGTGCAAAGCAGATAGTGTCCTTCTTCCTCCTGAGAAAATGTCATCTGCAATATAGCAATTTAAATTAGCTTTAAAGAAAACCCTCTCTAAGAGAATAAGGAGTCTGGTGCTACTTAACGCTCCTGCTTATCCTTCCTCTCTGTCTAGGCGCTAGTTGTCTGCTTAGCATGCAAATGCAGCGGCTTCAATAATTTCTTGATCAATAGCATAGAGCATGTGGGCAGCACAAACATTGTGACACTCGCCTTCTAATCTTATCACCTTTACCAGGTTAGATACTGAAAAAGCACTGACAGACAAACAGACAAATAACATATTTCTTACTGTTTGAAGTTGGGCATACATGTCTCCATTTTTTAACAGATTCAAGCCCAGCACGTCAGCAGTGCGATGATGTATTTTGAAGCTGTGTGTTCTTTGTCATGCTGGTGTTAATGCTTTTGGAACAAGTAAGGAGTTAATACGACCCCAGTACTCGTTCCATGTTACCTGTAATCATTTATTTCATGATTACAGATAACATTATTTTATAATTGCAATGTTGGTTGGGAGATATACATTTGTCAAGCCTTCACATCTGTGTATAAGTCAATGGAATTTTGTTTTTTTTCATTGAAAACCATTATATCTGTGTATTTTATCTGGGCACACACGGCTCTAGTTTCCTCCATCGAGGGAGCCCGATTGCTTAATGACAGGAAAGCTATTGGACATGCCCAGTAGTGACAAAAATGTTCTTACTCTTTCTTCGCATGCTGGGGCAGGTCATATTAGGACATACAATGTCAACAAATATGACATGACATATGACACAGAAGTTTCTCTCACTACTGTGCATGTCAGCCATGTTTGCTTAAACGTGAGAACATTTCCCTCACTCCCTCACCTAACACATATCACAAACCCTTACCCCTACCCCTACCCTAAAAAAGCTGTCAATTCTAGCCTAATAAAAATACCCCCATACACAGTATAATATACATAGCAATTTTGAATGCAAAATGTGTACATTACAAAATACCCTGATACACATATATATATCATAATTACTTATTACTCATACAATAGGATTAAACTAGAGGTAGAATTTACTCCTATAGAATTCCTAAACCATTAACCCCATAGCAGGTTTTCTAATGGATTTATATCATGATTGGATTAGTGCACAGGATTGGACATGTAATGGTATGATTATCTGACTATAGGGGGTGGGGTGTTTTGTATATTTCGTATATGTATTGTATATGCGTTATTTATGCAACAACATATATACAATAGATATATAAAATATGTTAAGTTGTTACATGTAATCTTTATGTCAGTATTAAAAAATTTTCATGTATATGTATGTTTTGTTTGTTTTAGTGGCTTTTCCGCTCAGGGGTTAATAATCTGGAAATTAATATTTACTCATTTTAGGTTATCTGTAATAATTTATTAACTTATTACAGATAACATGTTTTTTGTAATGGTACTTACAAGTTTATTTATTGATTTATTTAATTGTGTGTTTATTTTTTAAATTTTAAGACATTCGCAGTAGTCAAGGAAATTTTCTCACGTTTCTGCACATGTCCACGGAGGTTCTATCAGGACATACATGTTTGTTGCCATTGTATGTCCTCATTTGACCTGGCTAGGCATGCACAGATGCGTGAGAACATTTTCCTTCACTCCTATGTCCAATAGCTTTCCTGTCATTCAGCAATGGGATGCTCCACTTAGAAGACAAGAAGATAGCGCTAGAGGATCTACTTCAAGTCTAGAAGACAATTCTACAAGCAAGATAAAGATTTAAAAGAAGATTCTACATTCAAAATATCGAGAGTATTTACTACTATCAAGAAAACAAAAAAGCGAGAGAGGATTTACTACAATCAAGACAGGGATGAAGATGAAAGATGAAGGAAAGGATGAAGATGAAGACAGACCCATTTGCATTACAAATTTTATTTTAATCGTAGACTGTAGTGCTACACGGAACTGGGGAAATTACAGTTCTCTAAGTTCGCTATTTATTTGTTAATGTATTTATTTAGTGTATATATTTATTTCATGTTGTGAGTTTTATTGTTTTGGGGGTGATTCATTTTGCAATGGGTAGGGGTCAATGCAACCCCTATACTCATTCAATTTATAGATGTTGATTTAGTTGCACGGAGGAATCAGCACACTGATCTCCCTGTCCCCTGTACGCTGCATGTGTGAGGAAGCTGGAAGTGCAGCTCTCCCCACACACACTAGATCTATATCTGCGGGACTCTGCAAATATAGCCAATACAGTTCAGCTCTCCACAGCTCTCCCGGTCTGCACACAGGTGATCGCCCATCTGCCGGGAGAGCTGGCGGGGAGCCAAGTTCACCGGCGGCCAAATGGCCAAAGATGGTCGCACATTCGGACCATAAGATGCAGGCACCCCCCCCCCCGATTTTGGGGATGAAAAAGTGCGTCTTATGGACCGTAAAATACGGTAATACAGATAAAATGTTTTTAATGTATTTTGAAAGTTTGTGTTTCTTTGGTTTATTTCTTTTATTTATTTATATCATGATTGCAGATAACATTTATATGTTTTGAGATTTTAAATGTGTTTTTGGGAACATGTTTTAACATGGTTGGATTGCCAAGAGACCTCTATACACATTCCATAGGGCAACAGGGATCAAGGTATATTTATTTTCTTAATGTAATCTTTTTTGTAATGATTACATTTAAATATAAATATATATTTTCTTAAATCAAAATTTCTTTGAAATCGAATGGAGAATTTAGATTTTTTGTTGACTTAGACTAGTCAAACTTTTGACCATCTCTAGCTCAACAAGAAACATTTCACGTTTTTGAAGTGGCCTAAAATGGGCGTATTCGTGTGGGGTAGAGCAATGGGAACCATCAGGTCCTATGCCCCTGTATACTCCGCATAGCGGGAGAAACTGCCCTGCTTAATCCTATAGCAAATCTGTGGAGGGAGCTGACCATTTGAGTTTAGAATATATATATATATATATATATATATATATATATGTAAAAAATAACTCAATATCTTTCAATATCCTACACCAATAGACCCAGCCTGAGCTCCTAAACCACCTTAATGTTCTTTTTGGTTTGTTTTTCTTTAAACATCTGTATATGTCGCACACTAGAGAAAGTTAAGTGTGCTTATGCAATGCCTTATTCTTATTTTTCCAACTTATAACATTTGAGGTTTGATAAGTATTTTTCTATCATGTCATTTCACTCGCTCAGCTTGTGTGTGTTTTTGCTGTGTTAGGCATTGTCCATCTATTCTACACTTAACTGTTCTAGAGATGATTTAGGCAACAGCATGACAATGATCTCTGGTAATCTTTTATCTAATAATAAACGCTGACACCCATGTCTGCTACCAGTTGGCTTCAGGGCTTTACCTTAATACTGCTGTAAAATGAATTTGTAGATGTAAACTGAAATCCTTTGTTTAAAGAAAAAGAAATATGAGATACTTCTTCCTAGATACTACTCACAATAATTAAATATATTAGGTAATAAGGTTGTCAAACTCTGTACAATAGTTATAAAAATGCACCAGAGATGTATTCTTAAAGCAAAAGATAACTTGATAGAAAATGTCAGGAGAGTTTGGTTGCCAGGAACAGTAGTTGAGAGTTGATGAGGAAGGCAGTGGTGTAAGGATGAAACCCCCTCATTGCTGGAGGACATCAAAAAGGTTGTAGGGGTGTAAACCATAACCTGCATGCACTGCAGAAGGTAATCCCCAGTTTGGAATTGGTTTGATCCCAAATCCATATAGGGGTCTATATTAGCCTCTTTCCTTTCCCAATCCTTGACCAATTAATGTGGTAAGTGGCCTTCTAGCCAATTGTAAGCCTTAAACCGGAAGGCTAAATTTACACTGTTGTTTCCCGAGCTGCTTTCAGGCCACAGCAGCTTGGGAAACCACAGTGCGCTCCCGCAGCCATGCAAGTGGCTGCTAAATAGTGCAGGCGTTCGCAGGTCGTATAGATTAGGACCCCATGAAGGTCCTATCGGGCAAAAGCCTAAAAGTTAGGTTTATGGGCCCTTTACCTGACGGTTGAAAACTGCCAGTGTAAATGAGCCCTAAGAGAGCCCAGGCACTATCTATTCAGGAAATATAAACACATAGAAATATTTGATGTCTTGGCTATTTTGGAAACTTAACATAAATTCTTAATGCAAATTACTGTATATATCCTAAACTTTAGCATTAAGGTATGGTTAGTAGTAATACATTTTGAGACATACGGTGTAGCCTGTAAATACCCAATAGGGTACTGAACATCGTTTAAGTGCAAATTTTTGACCACACAAAAAAGTCCATAAACCTAACTATCTAAACCTTCACCAGAACCTTAAGTTGGGTTTACACGTGTAGATTTTTTGTTCGATCAACTGCCGATTAAATTTTTTGATATATTTTTTTGTCAAGATTGTTCGTCCATTTATCGAATGTAACATTTGATTTTTTTTGTTCGTTCTTCCCGATATCGAATGAAAATACATTCAGAATTACTACGACCAATAAAAATTTACCAACATGTTCGATGACCTTTTGAACGATTTTTTGTACGAGATCGAACAAAATTTATCCATCGAACAAATTGGCCATTCTAGATTTTTGCTCAATCAAGCAAAAAATTTTCGTTCTTCATTGATTGGGTGAAAAAATCTACACGTGTAAACCCACCTTTACTATCAAAACCTTCACCCTTCTAGGGTTCTCCTAGACAGTATCGAAGGTTAATTGTTGACATATGACAAAGACTTCTGAGTTCTAAGAAATACTTCCTAAAACATGACGTTGGGTTATTAGGTACTGTAACATAAGCAAATGGCACTGAAATGGTCAATGTTGTTTTTTCTATGTCTAGGCTTATCCCAGCCCAGTCTGGAGGTGGTGCTGGTGTCAGAGGTCTATAAATATGTTTAATAGGAGAGGATGAAGGTCTTTGCTGCTGGCTAAGTTCTGAATTGACTTCAAGGATGCCCATGTGGGAGATTGTCTGATTAAACCTCTCTAATATGCTTGGAGGGTTACACTTGCTCTAATAGTTAGCCCTGGGGTTGAGACCTATTTACTTTTCAATAGCCATTATAATATCTGTTGGGCTCCCCCTTGTTTGCAACATCATCCCAAGAACTGTACCCTGTCTCTAGGTTTAGAAACAGTAAGGATTGTATCTAAAAATTGATTGCAGTAAAGGATTTATTTGTTTAAGCATACCGAAGTGTGTAGACTGTATTTCTATAACAGAGGCCTGGGTATAGGCTTGTCCAAGCTAACAAGCAGCCAGAGTAAGAGCAGGGCTGTTTCTCCCGCTATTCAGAATATGCATATGGCCCTGGGCCCCCAGCACCCTCCCATGCATGCATATTCCGCACCATCTCCGACATCATTGCTGATCTCTGAAATGCTGGTTACTTTCTGAGTAGTATTACTTAAATAAGGAATCTATGTTTTCATTAATGGCACTAGAAGTGCCAATAATAGGGAGGAATGCAGTGAAAAACCCCAAAAACGTACTTGTAATGAGCAATTTAGTAATATAATCAGGCATTCCTGTTCACTTCCTGGTTAATGGAGAAAGCAGGACCCGGCAGAACGTCACAGCAGCACGAGTGTAAATCCAACACATGGTGGTGCAATATCGCGGGTGCCCACTGGGGGCGTTCAGTGATATTCTATGGCAAAGCAGCTCACTGAAAAATCACGTGTTGTGACGTGCTGCCGGGTCCTGCCGGGTCATTCATGAAAACATAGATTCCTGGTGGTAGGTCCGCTTTAATCTAAACTTTTAAGCAAAGAGTTTAGCAGCCGCCATGCAACTATCTTTTTCACTCAAGGTCAGCAACTGCTGTCTCCATGTCTCTCCCATGACAAGGTAAACAGCTTTGAGAGCTGACTGAATACATACTATTATACATTATACTGCCCTTGAAAGAAATCTTGGACTGGGAATATCCCAAAAGCTGTCATCTTTCAAAGTTCAAGCTGTCTGTTCATTATGATATTAATGGTTTCAGTACTTTCTGAGTCACTGACCCAGAAGAATGCATATCAGAAGTTCTTTCTTCACTCTGACAAAAGTTACAGCATACTTCAGATTAGCAAGCCAAAGACAGAGACAGCAAGACAAGTATCATTCCATAGAGAAGGTCAGAGCTGGCAGTGGAACCAGTATGAGTTTCATTGAGTGACAGATTATTTTCACTGATATCATATTAGGGCCAACAGGCAACACTGTTCCTTTCTCATAGAACATAGGACACAGCTCTATGCCACTTTGCAATGTCTACAGATCAAGGACACTTGTGCTGAAGAAACATATGTAGTATTCTATTATTGATCTTTCCTTAAATACAAGCTAAGAAAGATGATGGGTAGTTGCGCACAACCTTCAACAGTGATTACACAGCTATAGTGATAACAGTGGCCAGAAAGGCCCTCGGTTGGTGTATGGGGACTGAGCAAGGATCACAGAGTAACATGGAGTCAGTATGAGGGATGGATGTTTAAGTTGTGTGTAGGTGTGCAGCTCTCAAAATGGAGGAGTGTGGGCCCCTAATTGTGAACCATCTAATTGTCCATTTGTTTGTTTGTATCCCTGTTCAAGCAATTGCTCAATACTCCTATGAGCTGATCTGGCCTCCCCTGTACCCTCCCCCCCTCACCTGCAGCATGCTAATGAAGAGGAGGGCACTCCTCTATGTGTGTGTGTATAAATCCAGAGACTCTCTGCACCCCTTCCCCTATGGTTGAAAAAGAGCTCTGCTCGAAATGCGTCCCATTGTTCCTATTGAGCCCCCCAGTATCTGTAAGCAGGAAGTGATCTCTTCTCCCCCACCAGGAAGTGAGGTCCTCCTGGAAAGCACATGGCCCTGAGAGAGCCAGCCTTGTAAACCTCTCTCAATGTGAGTATCTTGTCTGTTGTTTTGTCTCATTTTGTTTCAATTTGTTTTACCTTTTCCTATTCCAAATTTTTAACCATTTGTTGTACTAGGTTGTGCGCCTCTGTCCTTGTTCTTATTTCCTTAAATACAAGCTGACTTACAATCCCTGGTATTAGTCACCTGCATCAAGTATACAGCAAATCAGGTCGAGTCATATTGGAACTTCAAACCTGTTTATTTTCTGGGTCAGAAACTGGGCAGGTTTTGAGTTCAGTAAATCATCATGGCAGTTTCTCTCCTCCTTGTAAAAGTTTTGTGGTTCATCACCAAATAATTTTGGTATTTCCAAATAACTCAGCCAGTTTCTTAAGTCACCTAGGGACAAGATATGTTATATTTATATACAGTCGAGCCCATAATTATTCATACCCCAGGCAAATTTTGACTTAAAGTTACTATTATTCAACCAGAAAGTAATTTTGTGATGGGAAATGACATAGGTGTCTCCCAAAAGATAATAAGATGATGTACAAGAGGTAGAAAAACATTTTTCAGCTTTTATTTAAATTTGAGCAAAAAGTGTCATGTCTTCTCAATAATCAACAGAAAAGCCTTTTTTGGCTATTACAGCAATCAAATGCTTTCTGTAAGCGCAGGCCACGGTCTCACAAAGGACTGTAAAACCACTCTTATACCATACCCCGGCGCTGACTGTCTGTTATAATTTTACTGTACATCATACCTTATACAGTTATGAAACTTATATCAGCGTGTTCGTCTGACCCAGCAGGACACCCTGATATGAAATATGTACTTCTGGCATGGACGGGCTCAAAGTTATAACCTTTTCTTCATGACTGGATATTAAATTTCATTAATGTTTGGTATTAATGTGACCGATAATTTCTGGGGAGTTTGGATTTGCCATTATCATCTGTGTGCCATGGGCCAAAATATGGATTGTGTCATATTTTTGGGACGTAGTTCCCTCCAAAAAGTGTAATGACGCCCATGGGGGCCGGATCTCAAAACCCGCCCAGGATTGCTTATCCTTAAATAACAAAGATTGCATGACCTAAACAGTTCTCCATTTTAACATCACCGGAAACCACACCAGCAGAGGACCACAGTGCTGGTGGCCATCTTTGGACTTATAGTTCTTGGACTTATTGATCTTGGACTTTCCCTACAAACGGACACTCTTCCTTCAGCAACCTTAAGTATTATTTCTTCTGTTTTTTCCCTTTTATTTTACACTGAACTACACTCTCTTTAATTGTTGATTTTAATAATTATTGTATATTTTAATAATTCGTATTGCATAAAATAAATGACTCTTAAGTCATTTCTCTCAGCCTCATACCTGCTTTGAATACCGCAGAACGCTTCCCTAGCTTTCTGAAGAGTCGCTACCTAGACGTTTATAGTGCTAATCAGAACGGGTTTCCCTTTTCCCAAATTAACTGGGATGGTGGCAGTGATACCAAAATATTGTGTTATTTCTGGTCCTGTAATTTGCACGCTCCCCTTTATGGTCTGACTGCGGCCCAATTCCGGCGATTCTGGCGCACTGATTGTACCGACTTAGTTGGACTCCCTGTGTATATCATTTTTATTGTGACATCAAGAGTTACAGCATCAGAATAAAGACGTTACAAATTTAGATGAATTTGTCTCGGACATTTTTCAATAAATCGTATACAAAGGAAAATCTTAAACAACAGTATAACTTACCTAGTTATAGCTACCTTAGCTACACCGCAAAACTCGCCCTATCCTCCCCAGGGGATGAGTTTTGGAGGCAAAAGTTGTTTATGGGTCAGAAAAGCCCTAACTACAACCTCTAGAGGAATCCTGGATGGTAAAGGTTGGTTTTTGTATGCTTAAGTTGTTCATGGGTCAGAGAAGCCCTAACTACAACCTCTAGAGATATCCTGGATGGTAAAGGTTGGTTTTTGGAGGCAGAAGTTGTTCATGGGTCAGAGAAGCCTTAACTACAACC
>CM070035.1:120387501-120419392 GCA_036250615.1 Ptychadena robeensis | reverse complement strand
GACAACATGCATAAAGAGGATGATGTGGTCAAAATACTCGTTTGCCTAATAATTCTGCACCCCCTGTATTCCTACCTTTACCTTTCAGTGGCTCATTCATTATTATTAGTCATTATTTGTGCCACAACACTTACCAAGGTCATTCGGAGTAGATTTTGCTTCCTGGCCTGCCAATCATTTGTCCAGTAGAATGAAGTTTAATTAGTTAATACAAGCTGATTTTAAGTGGCTTGAAATCCAACCTCCTTGTAGGAGACATCTGGCAAGGGGAGCGGTTTTGGTAATGACTGGATTGTCATTTCTTCTGTCATGAGCAATAACTCTTTCAGAGAAACAATGACCTAACCATGATGTGTTTTAGACAATTTATTCTGTAGTTTTACATTTTTAAAATCATTGATGTCTTTATTAGTCAGTTTGTTTTCTGCTTAATAAGGGCTGTAAATGTAGAACAGCCAATACTGGAACACAGGTAGCAGAAAATAACAACTTTTAGCTACTGACTGGATAAAAGAATTTTGCTTCCACTATATTTTACTTTACTCAAAAATCTGTGCATGTTAACCTACATAGGTTAACATGCACAATAGTAGCAGAGCCCATGTATGGAAGGCATGTTGTTGCATCATATTTCCATTCTTTTTGAGATATGATTTAGGCAGATCAAACACTGGAGAGTAAAGGTGGGTTTACATGTATAGATTTTTTGTTCGATCAACTGCCAATTACATTTTTTGATCGATTTTTTTTGTCGAACATCGTTTGTCCATTTATCGAATGTAACATTAGATTTTTTTGTTTGTCCATACCGATATTGAATGAAAATACATTCGGAATTACTACGACTTTCAAGATCGAAAAAAGTTATCCATCGAACAAATTTGCCGTTCTAGATTTTTATTCAATCAACCAAACAATCATTCGTTATTTATTGATTGGACGAAAACATCTACAGGTGTAAACCCACCTTAAGGCTAGGACTCCACCAGCATTTGTAAAATGCAGTGGAGTCATATCCTAACCTTACACTTAAGTATTTACAGTAGATTTATCAGAAAAATATACTTTCACTAGAAGGTGTACTATGAGAGCATAATAAGTTTGATGCCGCAGCAGCACCGCCCATTAAAGGTAATGGGGCTATGACATGCTTGTACACACAGGCGCGTCATTGCCTGCGCACTCACCTCAATGCATAAAACAAATGTGCTGAAAAAGACCAAGGCTCCACTGGGCCTCTTTATGAGTTCTGGTGCATTTCCTAGATGTGCCCGAAATGCCCCCCATAGTTTTTATTAGGGCTGTTCACACAGGTGCCATGTGAGCCATGTGAGCTGGCTCATTGAATGGAATGGGGAGTGTTTCAGGTGTGTCTAAAAGACAGTGGTGCCTTGGCCAAAGTCAGGTGCCAGGGTCCCTCCAGACTAGCACACCGCGACCTGCTTGTAGCCAGTTGCCGTTAATTCTGTCCCCACCAACCTATGTGGTGTTGTGCCGTCTCATACCCCTTGCATGCTGGGGAGGGTTGGGTCTGTGTGGTCATTGGTCAATGACTGTGGTCGCTAAACCCCTCCTGCGGCAAATGTGCTCTTCTGCCAGCTGCAGCATTTCTATTGTCATGCCATCTTTGTCTGCCTAAGGACAGACTAACATCTACAGGTACCAGTACCATAAATACAGTGTAATGCTGTGTATTATTTCTATAACAAGGTGCTCCCACTGAATCAGGAGATCTGCTCTAAGACAACAGCTGACTGTGGTGGCTCTCTCCCTACTGACTTTCTGAAATAAGCAGCAGATCTCCTGAACCAGAGCCCCTCTGAGCTGCGCGTTCTAAAATATGATCCATATTGTACTGTATTTACTGTACTGGTACCTGTGTGTGCCATGTCTGGGCAGAGGAAGGTGGCCGATGAAGGAACTGCTGCATTTCCCACCCTTGGCTGCTTAGATCCCTTGACTTATTTTTGGGTCAGCTTATATTCAATTATATTTGGTACTCCCTTTTTTTTTGTTTAACTACGGAGCTTGTACTATGAATCCCTAAAATCCCCCTTTCCACATTTGGTGGCTATTTATTAGTTTTTACCTTTCTTGGGTTTGCACTAGACTTAAATCTTTCCTTTCCTTTACTACTAGAGTAAAATTGTATTGTAAGTGACTATAGTCCTAAAAATGCAGCGATAGTAGTTCACAAAATATGCCAGTGAGCATTTCCTTGTATCTTATCTTAGAGTAACAGCCAGGGGTTATCTTTCAGAGAAATGCTGAATTTAGAATCCACCCTTTTAGCTTTCTAGTAACTGCTTTTAAATGATATAATACATGTATAAATTATACTGTACTTTAGTTGGTAGAGTACCTAATTATAGGATATTTCATTTAATTGTTATGTTATTCAATGAATCTTGAATGTAGTGTAATTCCCATGTGGTCACTGTCATTGGGCGTAGCAATTTCTGTGTTCTGCCTTGCAAAAATCAGAATCATGGTGCCTTGTATATATGTGGTGGCTTCACAAGGCATTCAGACATCTATAGCTTGTTTCAATTTTTTTTATGTTGGAGCCTTATTAAGCTTTCGACCTGAATTCTAAGCATTCCCTTGTATCGGCTCCCCAATACCATTTCGGCAGTAAACCACGGTGGTGACATAATGCTGTAGCTGAGTAGCTCAGGGACAACTCCCTAAATGTCCTACAGTGACCCGGCCAGAGCCCTGTAGAGACTTAAAAAAGGATGATCCATATCCAATTGAAACTTTTCCACATTTTGTCACATTACAGCCACAAATGTGAATAAATTTTATTGGAATTCCACGTGAAAGACCAATACAAGGTGGTGTACCATGAGTAGTGGAACAAAAATCATACATGATTCCAAACATTTTTTACAAAAAAAAAACTGCAAAGTGGGGTGTGCGTAATTATTCAGCCCCCTAAGTCAATACTTTGTAGAACCACCTTTTGCTGCAATTACAGCTGCCAGTCTTTTAGGGTATTTCTCTACCAGCTTTGCACATCTAGAGACTGAAATCCTTGCCCATTCTTTTTTGCAAAACAGCTCCAGCTTAGTCAGATTAGATTTATTAGATCTATTAGACATACAGTGTTTGTCAACAGCAGTTTTCACATCTTGTCACAGATTCTCGATTGTATTTTGACTGGGCCATTGTTGCCCTGGCTTTATGTTTAGGGTTGTTGTCCTGCTGGAAGGTGAACCTCCACGCCAGTCTCAAGTCTTTTGCAGACTCCGAGAGGTTTTCTTCCAAGATTGCCCTGTATTTGGCTCCATCCATCTTCCCATCAACTCTGACTATCTTCCCTGTCCCTGCTGAAGGGAAGCATGCCCAGAGCATGATGCTGCCACCACCATATGTGACAGTGGGGATGGTGTGTTCAGAGTGATGTGCAGTTTTAGTTTTCTGCCACACATAGCGTTTTGCATTTTGCCCATAATGTTCCATTTTGGTCTCATCTGACCAGAGCACCTTCTTCCACATGTTTGCTGTGTCCCCCGCATGGCTTGTGGCAAACTGCAAATGGGACTTCCTATGCTTTTCTGTTAACAATGGCTTTCTTCTTGCCAATCATCCATAAAGGCCAACTTTGTGCAGTGCACCACTAATGGTTGTCCTATGGACAGATTTTCCCACCTGAGCTGTAGATCTCAGCAGCTCGTCCAGAGTCACCATGGGCCTCTTGACTGCATTTCTGATCAGCGCTCTCCTTGTTCGGCCTGTGAGTTTAGGTGGACTGGCTTGTCTTGGTAGGTTTACAGTTGTGCCATACTCCCATTTCTGAATGATCGCTTGAGCAGTGCTCCGTGGGATGTTCAAGGCTTTGGAAATCTTTTTGTAACCTAAGCCTACTTTACATTTCTCAATAGCTTTATCCCTGACCTGTCTGGTGTGTTCTTTGGACTTCATGGTGTTGTTGCTCCCAATATTCTCTTAGACAACCTCTGAGGCCGTCACAGAGCACAGCATTAGATTACACACAGGTGCACTCTATTTAGTCATTAGCACTCATCAGGCAATGTCTATGGGCAACTGACTGCACTCAGACAAAAGGGGGCTGAATAATTACGCACACCACTTTGCAGTTATTTATTTGTAAAAAATTTTGGAATCATGTATGATTTTCGTTCCACTTCTTCTTCCACTTCTCACGTGTACACCACTTTGTATTGGTCTTTCACGTGGAATTCAGATAAAATTGATTCATGTTTGTGGCTAAGACAAAATGTGGAAAAGTTCAAGGGGGCCAAATACTTTTGCAAGTGCACTGTACATATTGCATCGTTGTTAAAAAGTACTATGTGTATATGTATGAAACTCCAATAAAAACATATTAAATAAATCAACCCATGTTCTGTATCTTGAAGAGCTGTCAGTTTTGTGTTTAATAAAATGAAGGTGGTTGTGTCAGATTAAGCCCCCCTATACACCTTTAGATCACTCCATACAATTTCCTTTAGATCTACCAACAACAATGTAGTGCAGGGTCCTCCCTGATAGAATACATAGTGATTGGAAGGTTTAGAAAGGTCCTCATTTTACATGGTTTTGGTAGAACAAAAGTGGATTGTACAGAAATTGTATGGTGAGAATGTAATGTGTATTGAGCCCTTTAGAGTTCCTTCTTACTTATTAGCTGTGTAGCTAGGATAGTCTCCGTCTGCTCTTGCCTGCAATAAAATGTTTAGGTTTACTATCCAAAGCCTTTTTTGAATTTATTTCTCGTTTTAAAAATATTTTTCCTTTTTGTAACCTCCCTGACAGTAGTAGTAGTTTTTAAGTGGTATGGAAAATGTATCTATTTATCATGGTAACCAGCTTAAATGACCCACCCAGGCTGGGAGGACGCGGGACGTGGTGGCCCTTACAGGTTTTTAAATTTGACAGAGGCTGTGGAGGTTCTGAGAGGCACTGGTACAGTAGGTGGGTGTAAAATCTTTATCGGTGCATGGGCAAACAATCTATGTGACCTCATACGTACGTCATTTGTTTGGAGAAGGCAGCACCATGTTGAGTAGAACCTTTCAGCCTCATCACCTTGTGTGCTCTTCCTTGGCAAGAGACTTCTCTAATGAGCTCTGAAGACCTGATGCTAGCCACAGGAAGAAGCTGATCAGGGGAAGCAGACTCTATGTGCAGGGTCAATCATTGATCCCCCTATCTATAATGGTATCTTTGACCTTATCACAGGGTTGTCTCATGCCAAGAAAACAACAATTACTTTTGCCATGCTGATCCTCTCATTCTGTCCCTGACAAAATACACGTATGTAGATTATGAATTAAGAGTGTACATGCCATTTTCTTGTTCTATTTGTGGCTTTGTCTCCACTGTGCGCTAGGATGTGCTAGCTTTAATGTGCCCAAAAAACATGAGGGTTGCGTTGGGATGTGTCGGGGTGCGGAGTCAGCGAGAGAAATCTGTTTATCTTTTCACCTTGAATGCATTAATATACGCATCGCCAAATCCATACCGTAGTGTTTTTGGCACACCCAATGCATTCTCTGTGGATGCATTGACATGCCAATACTGGTGCGGTGTCAATGTTAATGCAGGGATCCACAATGATTTTTAAGAAATGCAATGTGCCCCATTGAATATCATATATATGATCACATGATGACAGACTGTGGACCTACCACCAAAAATCTATGTTTTTCTGAATGGCACTAGAAGTGGCAATAATAGGGAGGAATGCAGTAAAAAAAACTCAAAAACTTCCTGTAATGACCATTTTAACAAGATTACCACACAGCTCTCCTCACTTCCTGGTTCGTGGAAGCCAACACATGAAACTGGGGAGGTGCAATATCGTGGGTGGCCACTGGGGGCGTTCAGTGATCTTCTATGGGAATTTTCAAAGCGAATCATTGAGAATTTAAAGCTTCCTGTGACGTCCTGCCTATTTCTGCCTAAACTGAACCAGGAAGTAAGAAGAGCTGCCGAATTATCTTCTTAAATTGCTCATTACAGGTAAGTTGTTTTTTTTTTCACTGCATTCCTTCCTATTATTGGCACTTCTAGTGCCATTCATGAAAACATAGATTCCTGGTGGTAGGTCCGCTTTAACTTTCCATTCCCTTCCAGTGCTGGGACATCAATGCTCCAGGTTTGGTGGTTTCTAGGACTATGTCTCTAGTTAGCATTAACGTAAACATTGGAGTGTTTTTGACATTTGAATTTTTTTTAATGTGTAAGTTCAGGGTTCCATGTGTATTTGTGTGTGTTTGTGTACACGCATCCATTAAATATCAGAGAATTTGTTACCAATGTGTGAAAATTCCCGCATTTCACGCATTGCATGCCAAACACTGGAATTTTATCACAATGGAGATGAGACCCAAGTCTTCAGCCTTTTGGTCAGGTCGGGAAGAGGTCTCTCTTCCTGACCTGACCAAAAGCTGGGATGTCGGAATGACTTGCCCAGTGACCGACTTGTGCTCCCATCCAATGCTAAGGTGGGCATGAACTGCTCAGTCTATACATACATTTTCTGTATGTGTATAGTTTTTTTGCAAAGTGCAAAAGATATTTGTCCTGTAATTGTGATAATGAACACATAAATTTGATTCATATATTTGATATTGTTAAGCAACTCTTCCAGCGTTGAAGTCTTAATTAGAGCTGATCTCAAATATGTCTGGCAGAGCTGTATCCTTCCTGAGGGAGATGATGATTTCGGCTTGTACCCAGGATGCTGACATCTGTCATTTCTGCAGTGTGTCACAGGGATACAAATGTATTCTGGTATTTGGTGTCCTAGAAAAATCAGCTCTTACGTAATGGATAGTGATGGCCGAACCTCGGCCATGTTCGTCCGCGAACGGGCGGAGCAGACTTTTAAAAAAGTCCGCCGCCCGCCCGTTTGCGGACAGATTCAAATTCCCCGCTGCTAGGCGGGGAATTTAAACGGAAAACCCTGGAATGCATAGTTCCTGGTTGTGTTTACCGGATGTGACGTCACTGACGTCATATCCGGGTGTGCGAGCCGGTTTTCCACTGAAAGACGGTCTCTACCCGGTCTTCAGTGGAAACATTTTTCCTGCAGTGGGATCTCACTGCTTATGATCCCACCGGAGGAAGAATAGAGGGCTCCTTCACGCCGGCGGACAGGGCGGGTCGAACACCCGTACTGTCCGCCGGCGAGAAGGAGGGCAAACATGCCTGTTCGCGGCTGAACTGTCCGCCTTGCTGGCAGTTCGGCCATCACTAGTAATGGATTATCTTTTTCCAGTTAATATTCCTCTTTATAGGTAAAAGACAGTGTTCAAGGCTCCGGGTAAAAAAAGGGTGTCAATTGTACAGGAAGTGGGAAATTGTCTAGATAATGTACTGCAAAGAGGATAAACCATTTATAGAAGATCCTTCTATGAAGAGGAGCTGAATGGAGTCACCGGAATCACAATTTAGGTTTTTAAAATTTTAAGTATTCCAGAGAAGAAATTGTTCTTAAGAGGAATCCCAGTTTTGTGTGAACATGATGGCTCTAGTTATCAGAAAATGCAGCTTGTATGTATGAACACAGGTTGTCTTTCTTACCTAATCATTTGTCAGCAGATATAACTCAAGACCTTCAACATAACTTGTCTTCTTCTGTCCCTCACTCTTCATATTGCCAGAACACCCAACCATGACTGCACATACAACAAATAGCATATTCTTAAGGCCCCCATACATGCAGCACATTCGTGGCAATCGATCACCTGCGGATTGCTGCACGCATTGAATGACAGAGCCATGTCGTCCAAAATCTCAATAGGGCAGAGATTCAGCATTCACCTCTAAAGTAATGCCCGCCACACAAAGAGTGTGCCCAATTTCTTTGGGTGACCAGCTGCAGTGTGATGACATACATGGACATCACACTAATTCAGATTAACAAATTGGTTTCTGGTAAGATTTGGTAATCTTTTTGGAAGACTGAGCTGTCAAAGTCCACCATGTAGGGCTGTTTAGCGTCAGAGCTGCAGGGTTATGGAACGCACAGACATGCACTGCATCTTTCATGTGAAATTACAGTTGTACTTTGTAGATGGCAAATTGGAGAGCCTTAATTACTGTTATTTTTTTAATGATTTGTTTTATGCATTGTATTTACCTCTTACATATTTTTTTATAAACAACATATATACGCCCAGTTTACGGTCCTCCGTGGCGGGTGCAGGAGAAGCAGAGGCAGGATTGCACTGCACTGTGCAGGATGGAACTGTCAAAGTCATTCAGGTTTCTTGTGTAACCAGTGGCACTCCTGCTGCTAATGTAAACATCTGCGTATAGCAGGTAACCAAGGTAAGCAGTAATCCCATGTCTATTTGCCAGTGGTTGTCCTGTAAGAGAAGACCGGGGCTTTGATACAATGTGCAGAAACCATGGCAATTCAGTAATGACCTACCTGTAAGCATAGTGCTTGGAGCTGAATACAATAGGTAGTATTCGTGTTTAGGGGGGTCATTGTACTTTTTCAAACACCATTTTTGAAATGTCAGGTATGTGTCAGGATAAACTTGAGATCAGTTTGTTTTTTGCCTTCAGCTATATGCAACTAAAATAACCCATAAAAAAATACATTAAATATTATGTTGATTCTGTAGTGGCACACCATCAATATTTTGAAGAGCTTAGTTTTTATTATGTAGAATAAGGTTGTATATATTTCATTGTTTTGGTAAATAAATTCCATGAATCCAGTCACAATGTCCGGCTCTTGCAAGGGTTTCTGTAAGATTTTATAATCAATAAAACTACACTCTCAGATGTAAAGTGGTGACATCCCAAAAACAACAGACAGAAGTTGATGATGGCATAAACACATCGCCCCAAATTTGAATAGACAAGGGCGAGGGGACGGGCCACTCAATATGTAAAAGCGATACATTTATTATACACAGTGCAAAACATGAAGTAATGACATCATACCAATCAGAAACAATGCACAATGTTGCGGATGTCACATCTTTACACGTGCTGTTAGACAATCAAAATGGCGCAAATTTCACCCCAACGTGTGTTTCATTGAAGACTTCTTCAGGGGGTACGATGTGTCATTTCATCGGCCAAATCTACATAACACAAACATATTGAATAACCAAACCAACATAAAAGTGGACACAGACCCTCAGGTTACTCACGTCCATAGACCAATGTTTATTAAAAGTGTCCACTTTTATGTTGATCTGGTTATTCAGTATGACTGATCCCCTTGTGTCGGCTGTTTGTTATGTAGATTTGGCCGATTAAATTACATATCGTACCCCCTGAAGAAGTCTTCAAAGAAACGCATGTTGGGGTAAAATTTGGACCATTTGGACTATTTTAATTGTCTAAACATGTGTACAGATGTGTACATCCACAACATTGTGCATTGTTTTTGATTGATATGATAGTCATTACTTCATTGTGTATACAGTGTATAATAAACATATTGCTTTTACATACTGAGTGGCCCGTGCCCTCATCCATGTGTATTCAAGGGGTGATTTTGGGTGATGTGCTTATGCCATCATTAACTTCTGTCTGTTTTTGTAAGATTATTGGGCAGTTTCTCTGCTACAAGATATTATCACAGATGCTTGGTTTAGTTTTTCAGTTCTCAAAACTAAGTGCAACAGAAACATTGTCCAAATATGAATGATTAACCTAAACTGGGGATAAAAAAACTAATATGAAAAGTTGTTATTCTAAAAAACTTCACCTACTCTCATTTTAAAGTTACACCGGCAAGAATGATTGATTTAAATCAGTTTGATTTAAATCGCGCCTTACTGACTAGTGATTTAAATCGTGATTTAAATTGGTTTGATTTAAATCATATCCACCCTGGAAGGGGTTACTAAAATGGTAATCCCCCCTCTGAGTCTCCTGTGCCATTTTGACCCCCCCCCCGATCCCCCCTCATGTGTCATTTTAAGTGATCCCCCCACCCTGACACCCCAGTGCTGTATTGTTCTTCATGGAAAAATAAGATGTAGGGCATCTTTGGGAGCAAAAATTAATATAAGACATTGTCTTATTTTCGGGGAAACACATAAGCTTGCAATACCTTATGCCCAGTCTTATCGTTTGCCTAAAACGAAACATTTTCACAACCAAGAAGGTAATAGTAGTATGCTAGGCAGGACCTGGAAGGACCTAATCCTCTATGATGGCATATTCTCTGGGTGTTTTTGTGTGTATTGCCTATGATTTTAGTCTGGATTAAAAGAGGTAGGTTTTAATTGTCAATGGCGTGAAGTGGTGAGTGTGGCCTTTCATCCATTTTGCCGTAGAAGAAAAACCACTGGAGCCCCCTATAAACAGGTTGATACCCGTTCAGTCAACGCCTGATTGTCTTGTGTTATGCAGCTCTGTGTCAGACCTTTGCACTGCTTGATTGACCGGGATTTATGGACATATCTGTTCCCTGTTCGACCAACCCATCTTCAATAGATTGGATGGCTGGGCCATCGATCGAGCAGCTATCTACACATGTATGGTTACCTTTAGACCTAGGGCACTAAAATCATTGACTTTGTGATTGTGATGCTTGATATACCCATATCATGTCCATGGCATTCAGCAATTATTTCAGAGGAGTTTAGGCCTTGCTAAATGAGTTGGAAACTGGAGTTTTGCCTGGGCATGAAGGATAATTTTTTCATACTGTCCAAAGGTAGAATGTTGCATGTATGCATTGAAAATTGATTAGCTTATATTCTTGTGTTGTTTTGTTTAAACCTATCAACACCATTTGTAACAACCCTGCTGCTTTTGTAATGCTGTAAAGTGGAAATGAGTCACTTTTCATACACATTGTAATTCACACTTGTGCAGTCATATACATCTATTCCTGTATCTTCTGAGTTAATCTCTCACAGAAAGTTCTGCTTTTTTCTACAATATCCATTCTCTTTTTGCATTTTTTTCAATAAATATTTTATATTGAACCATTTGAAACATTTTCTTAACATAATGGTATAGCAAATATTTAACAGTCTAGATATTAAGGATACAAACATTTTCTTTCTAATACCTTAATTACTAAAATAAAATCATACATTCCCCCCTAAGAAATTTCATTTCTGGTTTCTTTTGGGTTTCTGATTGCTTTAGGGAGAGCACAGCATTGGTGAGAGTGAAATCGTTGCATCTATGACATCAGCAATGGCCTCATTATAAGACTGGAGGTGGAGAGGAAGGTTGCTAGCTAGATCTAAAATACCTCATACAAGATGTCACCTCTCACACATATAGTGGCTATGATGGTTTTCATGAACATAGGGTGAAAAAATGCAAAGGAGCTGTGTCAAGTATCAAAATTCTAACGCAGGTACATATATATAAAAATCCTAAATTAAACCTTATCCTAAATTAAATTTTTGAGTTTAGGTGCCTGAATGTAAAACTTCTGCACTGCTAAAGCTTCAATTATTGATGTGGCTTATAGATGTACCAATAATGCATATAAGTTTCCCCAGGATAGTATGTTAAAGTGGACCTACCACCAGAAATCTATGTTTTTATGAATGGCACTAGAAGTGCCAATAATAGGGAGGAATGCAGTAAAAAAAACTCAAAAACTTTCCTGTAATGACCATTTTAACAAGATTACCACACAGCACCCCTCACTTCCTGGTTTGCTGAAGGCAACACATGAAACTGGGGGTGCAATATCGCGGAGGGCCACTGGGGGGCGTTCAGTGATCTTCTATGGGAATTTTCACAGCTAATCACTGCCTGTGACGTCCTGCCCGATTTCTGCCTACAATGAACCAGGAAGTGAGAAGAGCTGCCGGATTATATTCTTAAATTGCTCATTACAGGTACATTTTAGTTTTTTTTCTGCATTCCTCCCTATTATTGGCACTTCTAGTGCCATTCATGAAAACATAGATTCCTGGTGGTAGGTCCGCTTTAACTAAAGCCTATTTCCATCACATGAAATGTTACTCCTCACTGTAAGCTCTGTATGTGACTGCAATAAAAATTTCTGATGTAAATTGTGCTTTTCTGACAGTCTGATAAGTATTTTTATGTAAATTTAGTCTTTAGTCAATGTAATGTGATCTAATGTTAGCATAGGGCTGGACGATATGGCAAGAATTTATATCACAATATATTTCTTAATTTTGGTCCATACAATATAATTTCGATATCGATATGGACAATATTAAAATGCCTCAGGAAAAAACTACAGAGGACACACACAATGGATGTCTGTATAATACCTCCAGGCTCCTCCTATTAAAATGAATGTGAGGCTGATCTCCATATGCTGGGAGGATATGAGCAGTGACACAGAGGAGGCTGACCTTGATGGGTCCCCTGCTCCCCGACCCCCTGGAGTGATATCTCTTGGGGAAGGGGGGACCTGTCAAGATCAGTCTCTCCTGTGTCACTACTCATATGCTCCCAGAGGCGGTTTTACATATGCGCCGATTACAGCTGTGAGGGGGTGGGGGAATATGTTTTCAACCTATGTTAGCACTAGTTGTGTTTTTGTACTTGACATACTTATCATTTAAGTTTTGTTTCCTTCATCCCCTCCCACCAATAACATGCCCCATAAAAGTTTAGATTTATTAGGAATGGTGGGTGCTGAATACCTTCATAACTTTTTTTGCTTTGAGGTTTAGGCGATTCACCATGAAATACAGAAAAATGTGTTAATATGCATGTCTGCTGTATTAATCCTGCCTACGCAAGAGTTTTTCACGTCTTTAATATTGCAGCCTCAGGCGATTTCTGTGAACATGATAATAGCATGACAGCTGTAGTTTTGGTTTCTGTTAACACTATAAGTTATGCATGTCATTTCTATACTTGAAACATTGCATGATTCAATATCAGAAGTGGTTATGAAAGTTTGCATTTCACTGTACAAGTCACAGACTAAAGTTAAGGGGGGTAGTGATCCACAGCTAAAATGAAAATAAGGCTCTTGAAGAGACGCCCGTTTTTGAGAATTAAAAATATTTATATTTTTGTAATTATAATCCAAGTTACATCAACGCTTTGTACACAGCGTTTCGTGGCTCACTGGGCCACTTCTTCAGGATGAGGATATAATCTATACAATCACAAAGACAATAATCTGTGGGATATAACAATGGGATACCATATATATACCATATATGCCGGCGTATAAGACAACTGGGAGTATAAGACGACCCCCCAACTTTTCCAGTAAAAATATAGAGTTTGTTATATACTCGCCGTATAAGACTACCCCCTCTTCCAACGCACACCAAATAAAAAAATGTATGTCTACTCTTTCAACCCACAGATCTCCAACACCCTTAGAAGTCTGATCTTTTTTTGTATTAGATAGGATAAGTGAAAGCATGTATGCAGCAGAGTAGTGCTTTATGCTAATAGGGAAGCAATATTTTATAGGGGGCTATTAGTAGGAAGGATTATGCTCAGGGACCTGAACATTTGCATGGATATAGTCTTAGGGGTTAACTAGTAAACCACAAAATTTCAAGGTTCTACCATTCAGGAATTTAAAGATATATGTGTTCAATGTAGGCAAGTTAAATGTTGCATATAGGAGTAAATCTCCGCCCATGAAAAAGCATTGTCTGGTGGCTGGAATTTAGCTGAAATGTAACTTATAAGTATTATAGCTAGAGTGGTGAAACTCAGGGTGTAAGTAGTAGTAGGTGTGCATTACTGACCCTGAAAGTTTCATCGTTATACTATAAATGGTTTTCCTGCTATGAATGTTCAAAATTACAGCAGTCTACAACAGAAACAGTGTATGTTCTCTGTGGAGAGCGTCCTGTAGCCGTGGTAACACTGCTCACTCGTTCTTACAATGTATCTAAGCGAGCCGCTCGCAGCTTCAGGCAGCAGGGATTCAATAACCGGCTGCCATAGATGGTCCCCTGTACCCCCCCCAGCCTGCGGCACCCGGCGTATAAGACGACCCCCAACTTTGGGCAGGATTTTAAGGTACTGAAAAGTCGTCTTATACTCCGGCATATACGGTATATATATAATCTTGTATGATTTTTTACAATGCATTCAAATACAATAAAATTCATCAACATATTATATATGTATATATTATATGTATGCATAAAAATATATATACTACCCCCCTTACCTTTGTCTTCTAACCGGAACGAGTATGGACCAAGCATCCAATAAATGAACCGGTCACCCACAGGCTCACAGTATAAATATACTTATAATTTTATATAAATATAAAAAAAGTAAAGATAAATACAACGAAAAACCATCCCCCCTCAAAAACACCCCCCCCCCTACCAAACAAAGAAGACCGCTCCTCCACAGGAACCGATCCTATCCCAAGGAAATCTTTTTTCACAGCTAACCTAATACAGACTAAAGTTGACATACCAATTCCTGCACGATCCGATCCGATGCCGTGCGCGCTTCTGCATTCCTTCAGGATCGGGTCGTGCAGGAATTGGAGGCTGCAACTGACGAGGATTGGGCTAAAATCAGCTGTTCTGTCGGATCGCACTGTTATCCGACAGAGCGGTAAATTTCAGCCCGATCCCATCAGTTCGGCTGGGGACAGCTGCCCAGCCGAAGTAATGAGCTGCACAATAAGAGTGTAGTCCGATTCTCGGCACTAGCAGGCAGGCGTGATGATGTCATCACGCCGCTCCTAGTGCAGAGAATCAGATAAGACATAGACGGTAAATCGTACCATCCATTCCCAGCTTATAGGATTTAACAATAACGCTATCCTATAGATAGACAAGACAATGGTATTTAGGCAGTGGCAGCAACATGTCCCAGTAATTTTTGAAGCATGCTTTGGACAACCTCTATATTTTTAAACATTTTTTGTGAGATAGCCATCCTTTGACCATCCTCCTGTTAGATATTATTGGCGCCAAATGAATCAGTGTTCTTTTTCTCTTTCATATTTGTATTCAGACCGCAAGGAGCCTGCATTTTATGTGGTTTGAATTAAATACAGTGGTTGTCCAATAACCGATAATAAAAGTGGATTATTAACACAGGTATAGGCATACACCAAAAGTAGTGTACCTTTTTAAATGTATTGCAGAAAGGCTGCCCAATTCATTATATTTACATTGCCTAAATGTTTTCAGATGGTATTTATTTTATAGTTCTATCTTACTACTACAAACACACAAGTAGACCAATAGCAAGGGATCATGTTGGCAGGAATTGGTGATGCCTCAATGACTGCTTGACTTCCATACTGCTCCATCTAGTTTGCCTTCAAATTAGAATATTGAAGTAACTACAAAGGAATACATTAATCTCTTATTACATTATCTCCTTGCTGGTACATTTCAGCTCCTACCCACACACCAACTGAAGGGAAAGGGCAAGTGGGAGATGCAGTTCTGGGCATGTGCTTACTTTATTGGGAACTGAGGTCCCAGCCACTGATATTTTACAAGCCTATTAATATTGCAATTCTTGATTAAATCCTGTTTTAAGTTGTAGGAAAAATGTGAAAGAAAACCGATGGGAATGGTATTATAGGGACAAGGGATTGTCTATTGGGGAGTACTACATAATTTGAACAAAGTTGATCACATATCCTCCATACTATGTAGGCTGGATTTACAACTGTTTATTCACAAAGCCAACTTATCTAAACTAATAGGTTGTCAATGCGTCGAAATATACAACAAAAAACACAGTTTTTTCACACCGTTCACACAACCTGCCTGTTACCATTTCTGTTGAAGGTATGTTGACTTAATGGATAAAATCTCACTGGAGAGGGTGAAACCGGAATATAATAATTAAAAAGTTTCTCTTTTGTTAAGATGCCTATACCTAGAGCCATTTTAATGACAACATAGGATATTTTAGTCCTACCTAGCTGGAAATTGTGTGATGCTCTAATATGAAGGAGAGCACATGACTAAGCTTGTCGTAATTCACACGAATTGTCATCTGCTAAATACTAGTTAGTCTGCTTTCATTGTATTGGATTATTGAATGACATTCACAGAAATGGAAACCTATAGTCATCCAGCTGAATGGCAGTATGTGAGGTCGGAAATACTGCAGGTTACCGCTATGTCATAAATAATTTCATACCTTCTGTATATTGATTTATAGAATTCTATATTTATTCAACTGCAACCAATAGGATGCATTAAAAGGGTTATTAAACCCCCATGTAAAAATATTAAATCGCATATGTTGGTTTCATGTGTTTCTTTGCACTAAAGGCATCATCAGTTTTTATTTTAAATGCAGATTTAACGTGTGGAACATGCATGTCCAGTATTGTGGGTTAGCTTTGAAGCTCTATAGTGCCTAGTATGTAGCCACTGCTGTGTTTCTAGCTCCAAATAACTGGTTTACTTTTTAATGTGTGAGCAAGTAACTTATACATCAGCATTTGCCCACTAGTGCAAATGCTATCTGCTGACATTTTCAGTTCTAAAGGTAAATTTTTTAGTGGCCGGGGACCAGTGCCCATTTTATGTTGGCTTCCATTCAGGTCAGCAAGATCTATCCAGATGCTTGTGGAAAGCCTGCTTTTTTCTTGGTCTGTAAATCTATAGATATGAATCTATGTAACACAATACTGGTTTAGTAAGGTTACAACATCTGGACTTGCTTGCAGTAGCTACCTTTTGAATCTCTCTCTCTATCTCTATCTATATATATATATATATATATATATATATAACATAAAGTAGATTCACTAGACCTGGTATGCCATCCCTGTTCAAAATTAGGTAAAAAGTAGCAAATAGACACCCTCGAGGACCCCTTTGAGGTGGATACCAGAACAAAAGACAAACAGAGTAACAATACATATTAAATCTGAAATCTTTATTTCATCCATTATTTTAAATGGTGGTTGTGACAACACATAGCTCAAAATATCGATGAAGCATACAGTTAATAATAAGTCAGACAAATATTCAGCCCATGTATGATCTATAGTCTACATGTTCCACCCCGTTTGTATGGGACTTCTTTAGGACTTAGGGCTGCTAATGGTGATTCAATTATACAAATCCTATAGCTGTGGATATATGGACAGTGTTGATAATGGGAAAATATATAGATAAAAAAAACTATATATTTTCATTGACCTGGACTAATGACAAAGCTCAATGTATATTATTTTTAATGTTCTCCTCTTCATACTGGCCCAACTTTCACTAGAGTCCAAGAAATTATGATCTTTCCCAAGGAGAAGATACATGTTTGTCACGTCATCTGGTGGGACAACTAGTTGGAGGAGTTTTAGATGTATTTTTAAAAGATTTCTGAGTGACCAGTATATGCATTTGGGTGTGTTGGGCTTCATTATGTCCTAGGCAGCTGCCTGACTTGCATGTTCCTAAAAAGAGCTCTTCTATATTTACTTTTGAGTGCTTCTCTGCCTTCAAAGGTTCTAATCATGTCAGGTGTTATTGGACATAGCGCAACCATGTCTGCTGCAAACTTCATTTAGTATCAGTAGATTTTTTTATTCTTTTTTGTTGTCACCAGAAGTAGGTGGACAGCCTCTTGAAGGCCACATAAATGACAGTTGGCCGTAAAATACTACATTTTGTTCCTGAGGTGAACTTTACTGATACCTGACCTTCTAAATAATGATGATCAGCACTAGTGGTCCATAGAGAAGTGCCCTACACTGTGTGGATAAGTATTTAGCACAGTGTTGATTAGAGAAATGCCCTCTTATGTTGCTGGTCCATGTAGAAGTGATCCTTTACATTGGACATAATTTGAGAACTCAAATCTGCTGTTGCCTCCACTTCTTTTTCTTTTTTTTGTGTCTTTTTAGCAACCTGTTTAAAACCTTTTCTTGATGATAAAACCCACCCGCATTAAACCTGAGTGTGGGCAGAACAAAAAGCGCTAACCACACCCATCCTCAACCACAGTCTACAGTGTCCGCTGAGTGTAAACTGTTTACATTTTATTATACCATATTTATATTTTTTGGGGAGGTTAATAGTCTGCATTATATCAGTCCATTATTCACATAGAAATGACACAATCATTATCAGGTTGGCAGTGCCATGGAATTAATCAGAATGTACCAGAGTTGCTAATCATTTCACCAAATGAAAAATAATTCCTTTACATGCATTCACCATACTTTTACAAACACTTTAGGAAAACAAATGCTGCTTCAGGTAAAAATCAGCAGATTGTTGCACTGATCATCCTACCTAGTTATGGAAAGTTGTTCCTGCTTCTCGTTCTAGGCCACTGGCTTACAACCTTAGAAGTGGTAAAGCAGTTCTGATCTATTCTATACTAAAACTTGTAGGTCAAAGATAAGACAGTTGGCTTTTTTCTGCATTTCTCAAGGTTAAATAAACACAGGCAAGTGTTTCTAAAATGGTCTTCAAATGTGTTCAATCACAGTAGGTTTAGGTTTATGTTTGCTTTAGATATATTGTTGTGTGTACAGTGTCAGTGCTATCAGAAGTGACATATATTTGATAGATGATATATACATAAAACGTAAGCGAATTGGCTTTGTAAAATACGCTCTGTATGTTTACTTCTTTATTCTTTCAAACGTAAACTTAAGAATGCCTTTAACTTTTGTTCTGAAAATGTTATGTTAATTTTATTTTCATGCTATTTTCAAAATTATGTTTTAAAAAGGATACATTTTTTGAGCGTATGGAGTTGATCTGTCAGAAGAATGTTTCTGTGGGAACAGGAAAGGGTGATATTGTTTGGAACTTATAAACCACTATAGAACCTGTAAGGACTCATGTGGCACAAATGTTCTTTCCTCTGCTGTTGAACTGTATCAGTTGGGCTAGTGTATGTATACTTGTGTGTATAAAACTACCTACCTTTTATTAATAACTCCTAGAAATATGATGTTTTGTTTATTTTGATCATGTTTTTAGTCTGAAAAGCATGTGCAGTTGTGTCATGGTTGCTGTGATGGTCTTTGTTTAACCACCCTAGCGTTATGGACGGCAGCACCCCGTCCAGCGCTCCAACTGGTACTATCGCACTGGACGAGGTGCTGAAGTCCAGTAGAAATCATGGCGTGGGAGAACACATACTCACGCGTGTCCCTGTGACATGCTGGCGACATGCTGCTGCTCGGTGCCTGTGTCTTCCTCTCTTCCCCCCCCCCCCCCCGCTCCGAGTGACGTGATGACGTCACTCGGGGAGGCGGGCGGGAGATATGAACAGTAAACAGCATGATTATTCTGGCGATATTTAGTACATAGGGGCGTTTGAAAGCAGTTTTTTACATAGAAAACTGCTTTCAAACTCCCCCTATGTACTAAATATCGCCAGAATAAAGCCCTGATGCCCAGATGTGCCACCCTTTGCAGTAAACCCTTTCTTCCCTGTGTGATTTTATCACACCAGGTAGAGAGGGTTAAGTGCAAATGGGAACATCTGGGGCACCAGAGACTTTTTATTTTGGCGATATTAGTACATAGCAGCATAGTTTTGTGTCCTAATTTTTGGTGTTTTTTGTTATTGTTTTATTAAAACTTTTATTTTTTATTTTACATAATTGTTTGTTTCAAGCATTATTATATTCAGGATGTCCATTAGACCTTTGTTACGGACATATTTTGGGAAGTTACAGGCCTAACGACATAAAGAAAAAAATTTACCATTGAAGCCTATGGTGCACTTTTGGTACAGAAATCTGGACCTCAGCAGTGCGCTAGGGAGGTTAAAAGCAAAAATTATAGGGCGTTCATACACAACCACTACCAATAAAACTATTTGTCCACTTATATGTTATGGTTCTACAATGTTAAGCTAGGCATATATGGCTCGATTTTGTAATAGATTCGGTGACTGATTTTGCTTGAATGTATTACAAAATTTTAGCCATTCAGCCTTCCTATTGAGCGGGATTAACCAATCTCAATCAAAGGAGCTCGGCCCAACAGGTTTCAAACATCTTGTAAAACCTTGTTTGATTTCCATTACTTCAAAGTAGTGGTTGATATTGATGATGCAGCAGTGCTGCACCTCAATATAGATGAAGATCATATAGATGAGGTCATTGCGCTCGGCTGGGCATCGGTCACACGTGGATCTACCCATCTATGCCAAGCTTTAGTGACATATGAGCAGTCAAACTGCTGATTTTGTTCTTGACTAACCGATCTGATGGAAATACTGGAATTTGAATGCTTTAGCAGTGTACAGACGTGTAGATGTTAAATAAAATCGATGTTCGATTGGATTTTTTTAGTGCGATGAAAATCTCGTATCTTGATTTTTTTATCTCGATTCTTTTTAAAAAATATGTACGACGATAAGGCAATCGATGAATTGCATTAATCTTACGATTTTTTTACTTGGATCACAAGTGATGTAGTATGGGCGTCATTTTTATTCCTATCTTCCTATATTTACAAAAGGAAGTGATGTTTAAGTGTCACTGATGTCGAAAAAATCTAGCGACAGTAGCAATTTTAAATCTAATCGAAACTCGATTATTTTATGAGACATAATTGATAAATTTTTAATCGACAGGAAGTAACAACATTAAAATTAGTTATTCGATAAAAAAAAAATAGATTTTTAAAATTTAATGTCTCGATGACAATACAATCGATTACATTTACAGACATGTCCGATAAAATTCCAATCGAGAAACACGACGATATCGATAATTTTTCTGGATCTAATTTAATAACACAATTTCGATTAAACTTCAAATCGATGCAAATATCGATCTTTTTAATGGATTTGGCCTAAAAATCTACACTACACTGCTTTAGAATGTGTTAATTTAAGGTGTCCATCCACAGCTCAATTTTTTTTTATAGATTAAAGCACAATCCAGCAACATTCGCGTTTACCGCACTCGATTGTGCTCTAATCTTTAAACAAATCTAGCCATGGATGCCTTTCTTCAAGCGGGATCAACCGATCCCGCTCGAAAAAAAGGTCTGTCGAGCAGATAATGGACATGTCTGTAAATCCTCCTCAAAAGTAATTTCTTTGGATGACTGGGAATTGATGGTTGACCAGGACAAAGATGGTCAGTGGCTAGTAAACATTTGCAGTGATTTATAGATTCCTGTTTGTATGTCTAAATTTATAGATGTGAACAAGGCTTAATTGCAGTTGACATTTTTTGTGCTAATTATGTGTGTATTACAGGTACCACAAACGGCATCCTTCTATTGACCTCCTAAACCATCAACTTTGTTTGTTACCATACAATACATGTTCTCTTTTTTTGTTTGCTTTGCACAAGTAATTGCCAAGTAAAATTGACTTGTTTATATGTAATCTTGTTTGGTAACCATGCACATAATCCAGGCCAACCGAGGCATTCCTATCGTGGGTTATGTGAAGTCTTATCATTGTACATCTACTGATATGTATAGTGTGATACTTATTGTTGTGTAGTAATAGTCCATGAATGATTTCTCTTTGCTTTGAAATAGAACTTGCTACAGTTTTTGTCTATTATGAGGTTTCCAAGAATGGGAGGGCAAGTAACAACATCTTGTGGGTTTATCATATCATTGGCCACAATCTTATATTTACATAAACACAATATTTATAATAGTATTTTTTACAGTCCTTAAAATGTCAGCCAGATGTAAAGAGTATGTTATCAATGAACACATTTGTGCCAATAATATACTAAGGGAGTGATGTACTGTATTCTCACAATAAAATCCTACAAAAGCTGTATTCTGCCAGAACAAGTTTTGTGTGTTTATAAAGCCTACAGGATGAGAAATAAAAAAAAAAATATTTCCACATTTGGAACACTGCTGCCTAACTTTAAGGGCCATTTCACACTAGGCGCTGTGATATAATACTGTATAATGCTGCAATACAGTGCGGCCGTGTAGTTCTCACACTGGTCCCGCATTTGCGTTTACGGTAACATGCAATGCGGCTCATTGCCACAAATGCCCTGCTGCACGCATTTTTGTAGACACAGCTCAAGCATCTGCCATACACTTGTATGGGAGACACAAGCAAAAAACTGCACCGCAGCCAAACAGTCCTTTTCATACAATGAACGGTAGCTGATCCTATGCCATACAAGATGGTGCCAGAACTAGTGGGCAGCTAGAGGAGGCAGTGGTGAAAGGGTCTGAGAAAGCGGAGCATGCAGTTGGTTAGGTTTATTCACCGATCATTCCCTGGGCAGGTTTACATTCTGTACAGGTCAGGAAATCAAGCAAATGCTGTTTATTTCTGCCTAGATAATAGATGTATCTTTTTGGCTCAGAACGTGTTCTTCTTTTGTTTCTGAGATCAGACTATTTTAATCTTTCTAAACAGTACATATTGTTATTACCCCCGATGTAAGCTTGCAGTGGGAGATCCTGTGTTTCCCTGTGCTAGAAGCCTATACCTTGAGAACAAAGCTTTCTTACCCACTGCTTCTCCCTTTCCATTGTAGAAGATCCAATATGAATACAAGTTGAGTTTAAGATTGGCCATGCATCATCGAGGGGTGTTGCAGTCTATGGTGTTGCTCCGATACTTTTAGTAATTCTGTATAAGCCTTTTGGCTTGTCTCTATTTCTCAGGCCTACAACTCTTTGGCCTATTAAAAAAGAAAAAAAAAACAGAAATTTTGCCCACCAACATTACTCAACACCCCTATCACTAATTCTGCACCTTAACCTCTAAATACTGCTTCTCATGTTCCCTATCTACAGCCTTTGTTATTTTTTATGTCTACAGGATAAAATGAGCTTCGCTTAGGCCCCATTTCTGCTGCTGGCAAATGTGCAATCATGGGAAAAGCGCAACGACTGTGGTGTGTGCTATGTGAGCCTAGCCTTAATATCCTTCTACTATGCTAATATATAATATTACTAAACCACCCCTCTTGCAGCCATAGTACAATTTACACATGACTACACATATCATATTTATTATCCAACCCCCAGCACCCCCACTGCAACCAACATATTTTACACATGACTCACCTTGTGATACAAATATCGTATCTGTAAATCACCCCCTTGCTATAGCTCAGGTACCTGCCTCACTCTCCAGGATCAGAGGGGACGGGCAGCAAAGGACTGACTTGATTGACAGGTTGATGCATTTACTTTTCCATTTTTATTTAAAAAAAAATTTAGAATAACCACAAGTTATGGCTCATTGCTTCTTAACTAAGAAAACTACAATTAAAAATGCATCCTGTTTCAAACTGAAATTCTAAACCCTTGTTAACATGGTACTGAATGTTAAACCAATTATTTGAGTTGTAAATATAGCCATGTCCATCTGAATACAAGTTTATGATTGGCACATGTTGTATGAAGGAGGAAGGAAGCAGCTGCTATATTCTTAAAATTACAGTTCTCACAGAAATCTGTCAGTTTAATAGAATGTAAATATGTGTGTTTGTGTGTGAGGGGGGGGGGTGTTTAGAGTAAAATGCATAGCAATAATCTCTCTTTAAAATTTTTGTTCACTCTGTGCCATTCATTGTCCCCTGCTTATCACTCTGTGCCATTCATTGTCCCCTTCACTGACTCACTTTTTTTGGGTTCTACCGGTACGAACGGGTAACAGATTCTGTTGCGGCAGGGATCAACAGCTTGCTTGTCCTATCTGGCGTGTGTGCGGGCCTTTGTAGTCACTTCCTGTTCCGCTCTGCACTGCAGCCAGCCCTGATGGAGGCACACAGTTACCCATTGTACCACCGAATGGGAGATTTGGGCAGGGGCAGGTATAAGTGGGTGTCTTATTTGTGGGGGGTGGCTTATTTGAACTTTTTGGGCAAAAATGGGGGGGGGGCTTATTTGATGGGGATGGCTTATCATGGGGGAAACAGGGTAACAGAACAGATGAAGGGAATAACCTATCATCAAAAATGTCCCCCCTGATACCACAGATTCATAAAAGTTCACGGGTTTATTAGTCACAATAAAGTCCAGCTACTAGAAAAGACTAATTTCCTTTATTACAAACCTCCTTTTTGCCCGTGTAATCTTGTTTCTCCACCATTCTACAGTTCTCTATGTTGGTGAGCTCTGTTATCATGTCAGCTGGTATTTTTAGCACATGACAAGTCATGTTTTGAATACTCGTAAACCCATTCTTTGCAGCATGTGGTGCTTATAATTAATGCTAAAGATTGATTGCATGGGAAGGTTTTAAAAGCCTCAGAGGCATTGGGTATATATGGGTATATACCAGAGTAATAAATCATTTGAGTTCCCTTGAGACCATAAAAATTCTGAAATCCTTGTTTGGGTCCAAAATGTACATAATTGAGTGCCACAGTTACTAAGAATAAACTATAGGTCTGCCAATAGAAAGTAGATAAGCATTCAGCTGATACTCTATCACAGGACAGAAACATTCCTGTATATAGTCAATGTATACGTTTCTTTGCATTCATGGTATAAGATTGTGGAATTGATGTATAAAAAGCACGTGTACCGTGGCTATAAAAAGTCTACGCACCCTTGGTAAAATGTCAGGTTCTTGTGCTGTACAAAAATGAGACAAAGATAAATAATTTCAGAATTCCTATCATACTTACCGTAATTTTCCTTTTCTGACGCGCTCCATGTCAGCATACACAAGCCATTGTGTATGCTGACATGGAGCCATCAGGAAATGTAACCTATGAATTGTACCACTCGATTTGAAAAAGAAACTGAAATCTTTTAGGTGGAGAGAATGAAAAAAAATACCTTAAATAATGTGGTTGAATTAGTGTGCACACCCTCTTCTAACTGGGGATGTAGCTGTGTTCAGAATTAAGCACATTCAAAATCATGTTAAATAGGAGTCAGCATACACATTCCATCATTTACAGTTGCCTCTGATTAACCCCAAATAACGTTGAACTACTCTAGTTGGTCTTTACTGAAATGAAATCACACCCCACAGCAAAAGTCATGGTCCACAGAGAGCTTCCAAAGCATCAGCAGGATCTCACTGGTAAAATATATCAGTCAGGGGAAGGGTACAAATCGGATATACAATGGAACACAGTGAAGACAGTCATCATCAAGAAAAGAAAATATGGCACAACAGTGACATTACCAAGAACTGGACATCCCTCCAAAATTGATGAAAAGACGAGAAGAAAACTGGTCAGGGAGGCTACCAAGAGGCCAACAGCAACATTAAAGGAGCTGCAGGAATATCTGGCAAGTACTGGCTGTGTGGTACATGTGACAATAATCCCCCATATTATTTATATGTCTGGGCTATGGGGTAGAGTGGCAAGACAAAAGCCTTTTCTGATGAAAAAAAAACATCCAAGCCAGGCTACATTTTGCTAAAACACACGTGCAGTCTCCCAAAATCATGTGGGAAAAGGTGTTATGGTCTGATGAATCCAAGGTTGAACTTTTTGGCCATAATTCCAAAAGATATATTTTTCACAGAATACTGCACATCACAAAAAGAACACCATACCCACAGTGAAGCATGGTGGTGGCAGCATCATGCTTTGGGACTGATTTCCTTCAGCTGGAACTTGGGCCTTAGTTAAGATTGAGGTAATTTATGAACAGTTCCAAATACCAGTCGATATTGGCACAAAACCTTCAGTCTTCTGCTAGAAAGCTGAACATGAAGAGGAACTTAATCTTTCAGCATGGAAATTACTAAAGCATACATCCAAATCAACAAAGAAATGGCTTCACCAGGAGAAGATGGAATGGCCAAGCCAAATCCCAGACCTGAATCCGATTAAAGATCTGTGGGGTGATCGGAAGAGGGCTGTGCACAGGAGATGCCCTCACACTTTGACAGATTTGGAGTGTTTCTGCAAAGAGTGGGCAAATCTTGCCAAGTCAAAATATGCCATGCTGATAGACTCCCACCCAAACATGCTGTAATAACATCAAAAGGTGCTTTAACAAAGTATTAGTTTAAGGTTATGCAACCACATTATTTTATTTGTATATTCTTTCTTCCCTCCACCTAAAAGATTTCAGTTTGTTTTTTATTTGAGTGGTACAGTTTATAGGTCACAATAAAGGGGGGAAAAGTTCTAAATCTCTGTCTCATTTTTGTACAGCACAGGACCGGACATTTTATATACACTGTATGTCTCCTGTGATTGTTTTTTATTAATGCTCTGCCACCTTTGCCAGCCACCAGCTGCTAGCTATCTTTTCTCCAGATGGTGATGATGTATTCTTTAATGGTAAATCATGATTTCATGTCAGAATATCTTTCCTGCAGTCAGAAATTTGAAGTTAAGCCAGAGAACCTTTTATTAAGTGTAACATGAGATCAATGACTTCCTAAATATCAATTTAAAAAAAAAATGTTACCGAGCTTTTCTTATGGAGCATGAACACAGGCCTTAGGAAAGGAATCTATCACACTGTGTACTGGTAGGATCGACTCATTAGTGACTGATCCTGGATATTTAAATTGCACTATTGAAACAAAATGAACCTTGATCAAGCAAAAGTTGATGTGTGTTTGCCAAGCTGGAAAGCACCTTCTTCTTAAGATTGTTTTGTTTACCAAAAGTTGTACATATTTCTAAAAAGTGCATTTGTGTAACAGATATATTTCATGAATGTCAGACATACCACATATATGAGCATAGTAGATCCCACATTTTGGTAGCTGTGGTTTAAATGTATTCTTGTATGATCACTGCTTTGTTTTACTTCTTTTTACTTCTTTTACTGTTCAGCAACTGATAGAAAAGTAGAATAAAATAAAAACACATAAGATTAAAAGTCAGAAATGTTTTATAGGATTTCTGCTTGGCTGAATTTTACTTTTCCCTTTCAGGAAGAAGAAATGCCGGATATAGAAATAGACATAGACGATCTTCTAGATGCATCCAGTGAACAAGAACGAGTTTTCAAACTACAGGTACAAAGTTTTAAAAGCTGCAACTAGAAATATTATTAGTATTGAATGGCCCATGGAATTCTTTTGTAAAGCAGTTCATTATCATAAGAAAAAGAAGTACAACCTGTGCCTGAATGTTGATTGGCCATAAGAGTGGTTTCCTATACTTGTTGATGTTGGGCATTCTTGAGCAAATATATGCAAGCCTATTGTTAAGGTGGCCAACATAAGACATGTTGGTAAATTTTAGTACAGTATCTGACGGGTTTTCTAGGTATTTTGATTTACAATCGTACTATGGAGCGTATGGGTATTACAATTATAATAGTACAATTGTAAACAAATCAATTAAGCCGGCCATAGACACCTCGATCCATGGCCGGCTTGTAGCAGACTCATTACAGTGTGGTGACGTCACCACGCTGTGAGGAGTCAGCTACAGAACTGACGGGAATCCTGTGTGCTCCACCAACACAGGGATTCCTGTCAGATTGTAGCCAATTAACTTTCCAAGTTAACTGACTACAACAGGATCGGCCACAAAAAGAACCAGCAGGATGGATCTGACCTGACCTGGAGGCGATCTGACCTGACGGCTTTTTGGGTCGAAACCTCAAGGTAGGCACCCCTGTAGTTGCGGGCAACCAACCATTATTTGTTTGACAGATCACCCACAGCTATGGGCGGGAATCGGCTTTACATTATGTGGTAGTATGATTGATGTGTCAGCGCTTGATCAAGAAAAATTTGACCTGTGTATAGCTAGCTTTAGAGAGAACTGTGACCAATAAAATAGAAGTTGGTAATGCGTCCTTCATGTTAGTGTGTGTGTGAGTTGTTATTTTTTAAAACTATATAAACTTACAGATTTATCGTAAAAAAAGTCACTGTGTTAAGTTTATATAGGAAATACAAAGGAAAGGATGCTTTTTAAAATTTTTGCTGTATTGGTCTTTTTTGCAAATTAGTTTGGTGAAGATATGTAACAGAAGGTTGAATGAATGGGATAAATAGCTCATGTAAAGTGAATTTAAGATCTGAGTCCAAACCTAGTAATGAATAGGCTATTTGGCCGCCCAGATATAGCAGTTTCCAAATAAGTACTGCCAATCTTTGGGCTAGATCTGTTGAGGGATAAATCCAAGAAGGCAGCATGCGTCATTTTATTTATTTTAGATGAGCCGTTTTTCTATACATGTTTATCACATTTACCTATTTTGTGTACAATAAGACACACATTTTTATCATTCTTGTCCCAACCATCCTAGGAGGAATACCTCTGCATAACAGAAAGCTGAAATTAGTTCCATTTCCTCCAACCAAGCCAAAATGCCTCTGCCAAGAAGGAGATGCGCTAGCAGTACCCATTCTCTGATTACACTGACCAACTTATGGAGAGAGATATTTTACAATTAGATAGCATGAGTTGTGTATTAACATTAATATTCTGCATTGCAATAAATACATTTTGTGACATAGACGCATATGTCCTCCCATATATAAAGAGCTGCTTATGGGTAAGTTGTTCTGGGTAAGTTGTTCAGTGTGTCAGATTGTAAAATGGGTCTCTTCATAAGTTGGTAAATGGGCTGAGTGACTGGGTACTGCTAGTGTATAGACATAGGCAAAAATTTCAGCTCTGCACACTCTGCTGCAGTGAAGACCATCCTCCTGGCACTGGCCTTTTGGCTGGAGGAATATAGAGTGAATACTGCATGGCCCAGTCCTGCACACTCTTCTAGAACGTTCTGTATATTCCCTTGATATCTGAATAGCTGTCTGTTTTTTTTTGTTTCCCTTTCCTAATTTTCTTTCCAAAACTTTGTGGCGCGTCTTTATGGTCCTGTAAGTGTCATAGTACCTAAACGATGCTAACTGTTTATGTGGATGGTTTTCTGAATATTTTCTTTTCTTTTTTTTTATTAATGATATAACTGAAAAAGGAAATGTATCCAAAGGTGGGTTTACGCGTTCAATTTTTTCGTTCAATCAATGAAGAAGGAAAGATTTTTTGGTTGATTGAACAAAAATCTAGAATGGCCAATAAGTCTGATGGATAAATTTTGTTCGACCTCAAACAAACAATCATTCAAAACAAACATGTTGGTAAATTTTCATCTGTCATTGTAATTCTGAATATATTTTCATTCAATATCGGGATGGACGTACAAAAAAATCTAATGTTACATTCGATATATGAACGAACGATGTTCGACGACATCGAACAAAAAATCGAATTGGTAGTTGATTGAAGAAAAAATCTACATGTGCAAACCCACCTTTACTTGTGGGCAAACTATTTAATAATTATTACTGTATGTCGGTCGGTCATTTTGTTTCTGGTATGTTTTATTATAGGACCAGCTTTAAAATGTACATTTATTTGTTTTTTTTTTAGGAATCATTAGTAGGATGCTACAAACCGACAGAGGTAATTTCTTTCTTATACATAGTCATCTGTAACTAATAGTATCACTGTGTATAATCATTACCACATCATTTACATTAAAGCTGGACTCGCGTAATGACTTGGGGGAGGTGGGGGGCTTAGCACACTGCATTGTAGTAAAGACATACGTGCCCCGGACACACACATTGACAACGGTAATGTGTATGTCTGTGTGTGTGGGGGGGGGGGGGGGGGGGGGGGGGGGGGGATTGTGGGTGGAACAGAATTGGCAGGAACTACAAGCAGGTGTTTGTATTTCCTTACCATTTTTATCTGTTTGATATTTCAGAAAGTGTAAATACCTGTATTTTAGTTGGTATCTATCCCTGTATAACATAGATCACAGTTGAATGGTGGTGTGAGGGGACGGGGGTTAGCATAAGGAGCCAATGACATATTGTTCTACAAGGGAGACATGTTGAAGAGCAGACAACAGAGTGACTGATAGGGTTTAGATCAACAGACTTTCCTTTCACAGTTGAGTCCTAATATTTAGGAGGAACCAAGTTCTACCTAACTGCAGCAGAGATTTAGGTCTCCTTCACTGCTAAACAGGGTTGTCAGTGAAGGGTTTCCTTCACTGCTAAAACAATCCACTGATAAGTATTTAAGCATGCATGCTTAGTTGCGTGCAGTTCACCATGTGTGCAGTCAGCCACAACATTATATATATATATATATATATATATATATATATGTATATGTATTGTGTTTATTTGTTTGTTTACAGGCAGATTGGATATAATGTCCTATGCTCAACATGCTTTGCCCAACATACATAAAAATGGATAGGTGTGTGCCAGTCATAGCGCCCAGGCTGACCCCCGTCCACCTCCAAGGCTATGGAGTATGGGCACATGAGTCCAAGGTGTTGGCTTACAAATCCCAGAACCTAATCCTGCTGATCATCTGTGTTTGCTGGAAAGAAAAGTCTGATATATGAAAGCTCCTCTTACAGGACTCTTTCTGGCAAGACATTCTTCTCAGAAAACTCCGGGCCACTTCAAATTTCTTTTAGAGGTCATGCCTTGACTGGCCTGAGCTGTTTTGGCTAAGAAGTCTTAATTTCAGCAAGATGTCAAGTGTATTACCAAAGATTGTTTGTGACTTGATATTTAAACCCTGAAAAAACACCATCCCTGTAACTTAATAGAAGAAATGCTACACCAGAGTTGTAATTATAGCCTGGGTCAATAAATCTGCATAAGGTGATCCTTTAATTTGGGCAACAATCTGATGGTGTTTTTCATTGATGTCATTTGTTTTTTTTTGCTAGTGGTATTGAGGCCACTGTAAACATTGAGAACACAGAAAGTAATGTTTGGTTATATTGCATAGAGGGCCATGTTCCTTTATACACAAATTACATAAAATCACTTAGGTTTATTTTATCATCACCATATTATTTGATGGGGGAATGTGATGGAGCTCATGAAAAAACCTTGAATTTTTTAGTTTACAATGTAATTGCAGAAGTTTTCAAATGTTATAAAATACACACCCTGCCTGCAACATATAAAAAACATTGATGGAAAAGTAATTAAAGAAAAAATGGATTTGTACAGAAAACAAACCTATAAATATCACTTACCTGTCACATTTTCTTATTATACGTCGGGACCCCTCTGCTAAGCATATTGCTTGACAGGAGGTCCCGACGGAGCACATAGACCGCAAGGCTGAACACAGTCGAGTATGTAAGCCTCTGCAGTTTACCTGCTCGGCGGATGCTGTGTTTATACATCCACCGAGCAGGTAGTGCTCCATCAAGTCTATGTGCTCCGTTGTCACCCCCACCAAGCAATGCGCTTAGTGGAGGGGGTCCCGACATATAGTGGAAACAAGCCCTTAAACCACCATTCTTACCTTTCCCTCCTGGCGACACCTTGTTTACTTCAGTCTACCTCTCTACACCCTAAAATGGCCTCCAGCTGCTCATCTAATGCGAAGTTCCATCTGTAGCGACTTGCAGTTGTCTATATTTTTTTTTTTTTTAATTGGACTAGTTTTACATTGTGAGTTAATTACAAAGCCCCTGGACATGGTATCATTACCAAAGTTGCTGGAGATGTAGAGAAAGGTTGAGGGAATGCTACTAAAAAGAAAGTTTTGCTCTAACACAAATACTTTTTGCATTTTTTTTAAATAAATGATCTCTCAACCCTTCACTACATCTCCAGTAATTGGTGATGATGCCATGTTCAGGGGCTTTGCAATAATCAACTTACAAAGTCAGCTAGTCAAAAACATTCGACCATCTCTAGCACTAACATCAGACAAAAGAATTTGCATAACAAAATTACCACAATACCCACGTAGGTGTGTGGCCAGCATCCCAAAAACAATATAATGTGAAAGATTAATGGATTAAGAGACCAAAGGTCCCTATTTTTCTATCCATTCGATTTTCTCTTTACCGAAGTAAAGACAAGGGGACTTTCTAGAGGCCAACCCTACTATACACACATTACCCAAACTGGGGATTTAAATGATAATTCACCAGGTCAGAATAGAGATGTAAAATTTCCGGAAATTTTGAAGCTCGGAAAAAAACGGAAATTTTCGGAAAATTTTTAAATAATGCTCCATTCAACACTTCATCACAACAAGTCATTCCAGACTGAAAGTCATTCTGTTACTTTAGAAACATAAAATATAACTATGGACAATGTT
>CM070035.1:120362212-120387401 GCA_036250615.1 Ptychadena robeensis | reverse complement strand
AAATGTGATGCTTGCTTAGTTTGCAAGAAGACATTAAGCTGTGGTAGTAGTGGGTGGAGGAGGAAGTAAAGGACCTGATTTAATAGTAATTAAATTATTTGCACAAAGGTTATAAACTAGCTAAAGTTCAGTTTAAGGTAAACCAGATAAATGAAAACTCTTACATTTTTAAATGAAGTATATACTTTCAGGCCCTTTTTGTTGTTCTATATTTTCTTCTGATGTTTTGAGGCCTAGTGAAGAGGAATATAACCAATACCACATGCATATGCAAGCAAAAACGAAACTGAAAGCTTTTCCTTTTCTGGTAACAATAGCACCTCCTAAAGGAAGAAATTGTTCTTGCATTGGAGAATTCACTTTCTAATATGATTTTCTTCTCACACATATTACAATAATGTGATTCCATACATATTTTTGAGAAATAAAATATTCCATTCATCATGCCATAATATATTTTTTAAATTTTTCCGCTTCCCATCCCTAGGTCAGAATGATCAAAACATGATTAAATAACGAAGTTGAAGTCCATAAGTAAAAGTGAGAGCATAGTCTTTTATTCTTCATACGATAAAACCAAGTGTCAAAAAGTTCCTCCGGACTAGGACGGTGACAAAATGACATCCAATTCATCTTTTGGGTTTAAAACATAGTTCCATCAACCTCGATCAGACAAAAGCAGACTTTGGAAAGTAGGTCTTGTGCCCTGCAGAGATCACTGTAGTAACAGAGGATAAGGGTGTTGTTGTTCATGGAAATATTATTTATACAAAGAAAAAGCTAAGTTCTGTATCCAATGTTTTTTTTTTTTTTTATCTACAGCATATTTGAAAGCATTTTGAGATTACCTCGCCCACATTTAAAGGAGGCCTTTTTCTAACAAACTCTCCTACTAAGGCCATTCCCAAGGAGGACAAATGTCCCTTCTGTTAGCTTTATTGAATTATTTTGTTCCTACTAAAACAAGTAGTATTCCTACTATGGAGAATACCTTCATGACATTGAAGTGTCAAAAACTCTACCACATTTTCCCATTCTCCTGTTTTCCTCGGATGCAAAGTTGGGCTTTGAGGTTCTCTAGTCCTTTTTTGGATCTTATTCTACATAATATCAGACCTGATCGAGTCCCGAATCCTGGCCTTATACTCACACCCTGTAACAGGTGTTCCTGTCAACAAACAACCAATAACAAACTGCTCCTTCCAATGCTGTCTTTTTCCACCTTTCTGTTAATACCTAGCTAAGAACCTTTTCTGTACAGCTAGGTCATCAGAAATTTGCTTTCTATGTGACATGTTTTACCATTTAGGTAAACTCATAAAAATATGTATATCTGTTATTTCAGCAGATTTTTATTCTGTATTCAAACTTAATTTTAACCCTTTTTTTGGCACGCATGAAAGCTGCGCATTGACATTATTTGAATATTACAATGCTCTGAAAATCTATTCTTTCACGTATCATCTATATTCTTTGGGCCTTCCCAATTCAAGTTCTCAAATACTTCTCCTCACAAGTTCATACTGCCTTCCCCTTCCATATTTGGGACTACGGTATTTCCAAACTCAAGTTTTTCTCCCATACTCCAGCCTAGCTAAAAGTTAGGATTGGCCCTCCAAATGAGGGTATATTTATACCACCTAGCAGTTTATTGCTACACATTTATAAATTGGTATTGCCACATGAAAGATAAAATATAGATTCTTATGGAACATGAGGACTCCCCTTTGTAGTATTGTGGTCTCGCATGGTTACATACCCCCCTTGCTGATGGTAATATTTGATATCACTCAGTCAGTGTAAAGATGTGGATAGCTGGGACTGTTTCTCATCCTTTACACTGTTCCCTTTTCCCTTACCGCTATTTCACATCCTTGAAAATCCTGGCTTCCCTCGTCATTTAGGCTGTGTTTCCACTAGAGCGATCGCCAGCGATCACCCGCGTTTTTAATCGTGGCACGATGACCGCGGCCGATCACTCCTATTAAAGGCAATGGCAGGATTTCACACAAGTGATTGTCCGAGCGATCGGGGCCACTCGCATTCACATGAATGGACGCATACAAAAATGTTTTTGAACATGTCCCTATTCAATCTCTATGGGCGGGATCAGAGCCAATCGGGCACCGTTGAAAATCACGGCCAAAAACGTTCCCAATCGCCCCTGATTGGTCGCAAAAAATTGCAAGTGATCTCCAACGCTGTGGTGGAAACATAGCCTTAGATCATTCAGAAGGTCAGGTTAAATTCACCAGATGATATATGTGGTCCAAGGGTCCCCACACACGTAACAAACGGCGTCTGATTTTGCCACCGACCGATGTGCCTGTGCACCCGCGGCCACCTATCGGGGCGACAGATCCCATCGGTCGGCCAGAGACCGGACATGTCCGTAAATCTCTGGCTGATGCCAGTAGCTTGAATGGGCACTGGTGTCCCCATCCAAACTAACGCCCAGCACACAAAGGGTGCCTGCCGATACTCTGAGCGATGGAGAGCAGCGTGATGATGTCATCACGTTGCTCTCCACAGCTCATCTACCGGTCCCCACTCCCTACATGTGTGGGGACCTTAATGGACCCCTATAAATGTACAGTTGATGTTAACGAGTCTTTGGAATTGCCCTGCAATTGCATGCTGAGACTTTTTAACCTTCTGGGCGTTTTGGGCTTTTCGCGTCAGCGGTGTGTGGGGAGAATTAACATGGAGGTCTAAGTTACAGATGATGCCGAAGACACGGAGCCGGAAAGGCTCAGTGTGTCTGCAGCTCTGTTCCGGCACAGGCGCAGTTTGATTCACGATCATATTGCCCAGGTTAAAGGTTAAATAAAAAATTAGTAATCTGTGGTGATTAAAATGTAGTGTTATCTTCACACAATTAAATCCTCTAGTGTCACTTCACCTAAAGGTACCATCATATCTGTTACTTTACTGTAATTGCATAGTAGTGTTAATGATAGTGATAATCGCACTGCCAAACACCGACGCACAAGCAGTGGTTTGTGTGAGAAAGCCCTTTGTTCTGCTTGTCCTAGAGTTTTGCTAAACAACATATCAACTGCATTTTAGATATTTTTGTGCTAACTTATTTTCTTTTTTAAATGGTTTAAACATCTGATATTTTGTTTTTCAATCAACATGACAAGTTTATTCCTGTATTACCAAAGGTTGTCAGTGAGTTTTGATACCTAACCCTATGCTGCAAAAGTACTGTCCTTGTAACTTAATATAAGAAATGCTAAACCAGAGGACCAGAGGTGTAATTAATAGCGTGTATCAATAAAACTGCAAGAAGTCATTGTAAATGTAGGCTTTGATGTAATATGTGGTATTGCTGCAGTTATTTGCACCAATATATCATATACATTGCACCGTGAGGTAGAGAACATCATGTATTTTGTCACCTTAAGGTGGGTTTATTTTTTTTAGATTTTTGTACAACCGACGCAAATATCGAATGAAAATAATTGTTGGAAACACGAATCAAAAATCTTTCAGATTTTTTTTTTTAGGAAGTGATAGGAAAAAAATATCGAGTGAAATAAGGACGTTCGTTTTTTACACGAAAAATAAACGACAGATGAAAGTTTACCAACATGTCCGATCATCTTGTGGACGATTTTTTGTCAGATATCTGAAAAAAAAATCCATCGGAGCAAATGGCCGTTTCAGATTTTTGTACAACGAACTAAAAAATCGTTCATCGTCCATCTGTCGGCCGAAAAAATCTTGACGTGTAAACCCACCTTTACACACTCCTAAGACTGCAAAGAAAGTAACTGCGATTTCTTGTTACATCACATACAGGAACATGTTTTCTTAAACACAATATACATAAGCCACTTGTGTTTATCACCTCTGTACTATTTATAATGTGGAATGTGAAGGAGCTCACGGAACAGGAATAATTCCATTTACAATGTTACTGCAGATCTTATCATAAGTGATAGAAATACACACCCGGCCTGCGACACAATAATCAAGGAATGAATTCCTTACAGCCTTAACCTGGGCATAGACGTCCCTCACCGGAATCGATTCCGGAGATCAATTAACCACAAGTTGATGCATGCACAAAGTGATCAAAGTGATTGTTCGATTTGACCCTAAATTGCATGTAAAATCGTTCCAGCAGGAATCGGACCTGTCTGTAAAATGAAGTCGATCACTTTGGAATTGCAGAACGTTAATGGAGACCTGCGATCATTTCTATCGATCAACCTGTTGCCGTCCAACCCACATTACACCATCTCCGATTAGTACAGCTGCGAGCTGGAGATCGGACGCGGGAAGGAATCGACCAGGAATCGTTATATGGTGCGATCAATTGTGTAAATGGAATCGATTCTGGAATCTCATGCACAATTGTTTAAAAGATCGATCGCTGTGAAATCTAAATGTCTATGCCCAGCGTAAAGCCCCCCATACACCTTAAGATCGATCCATACAATCTTCATTAGATCTACCAACAACTGTGTAGTATTGTGGCCTCCCTTATAATACATAGTGATTGGAAGGATTAGAAAGGTTCTCCTATTACATGGTTTTGGTAGAACAAAATTTGACTGTACAGAAATTGTATGGAAAGATTGTAAGGTGTATGGGGGCCTTTAGCGAGTTACTTAATAAAGCGCTCCCTGGCACACTTAGAAGAAACAAGAAGTAATTACAAGCAACATTGAGAGAAAAGTGTTAGTTATAAAAATCCCAATACAACATTTTCCAAAATACTGGAGTGTTGGTAACCTTCCTTAATTATTAGATTAAATCTTATTAGTTCATTTAATACAATAAAAAAAATCCCATATGTATCGGCGTCAACCCTACTACAAATAATAACTTTCTAATACATTTACAATTGTTAGTGTTAAGCAAGCCCAGTGAGAATAGAAGGTAGGAAGTAGCTGATGACTAGATTTAAAGTGGATATAAAAAGCCAGTTTGTTTGTAAAAAGAATCATCAATAAATTATTCCACACTTTTCCTGGATGAAAAAGAAAACAAATCTGTTAAGATTAAACATGTATAAGTTGGTTGCATAGGCTTCATCAGAAAAGCTTTGAATGGCTCCACTAGAGCCCAGATGTAAATTAAAATAGAAAATCTGTGGAGGTGGCAAGAAGAGGGCTGAACACAGGAGATACCCTCGCAATGTCACAGACATCCGTGACCCTGTTAGGTTACATGAAAGCATCCTCATACAGACAATGTTATGTACAGGTTTTTCTTTATTTCCAGTATACAGTGCCACACACAAGATGGCACCTTTCACACATGTGAGCATAACATGAGCATAGGTTCCACTTCCAAGCCCATCTCTTTTTGATACTGTAATTTAAGGCCCCCATACACCTTACGATCTTACCATACAATATATGTGATATGAGGACCTTTCTAAACCTTCCAATCACTATGTATTCTATCAGGAAGGACTCAGCACTACATAGAAGTGGCTAGATCTAAAGGAAATTATATGGACTGATCTAAAGGTGTATGGGGGGCTTAAGGAGTGTCTAAAATATCCTGTTTGTAAGTGATACAAAATTAATTACATATAAAGACATATACAGTACATCCAGAAAGTATTAACCATTGCCATGAGGATTAAGACTGAGCTTGTGTGCATCCTGTTTGTGGCATCATTTTCAAAAAGACTTGTGGTAGTAATTGCTGCCAAAGGGGCATAGACAAAGTATTGAGCAAAGGCTGTGAATACTTATGTACATGGGATTGCTCTTTTTTTTTTATATACATTTGCCAAAACCTCAAGTAAACGTTTTTTTACATTGTCATTATGGGGTGTTGTGTGTAGAATTCTCAGGGAAAAAATTAATTGAATCCATTTTGGAATAAGGCTGTAACATCACAAAATGTGGAAAATGTGTTGTGCTGGGAATACTTTCCAGATGCATGAATACACATAATGTATATGTAATTAAGAACATTTCATGTAAATGAACTTTTCTTCCATTTTAAATTGCTTTTTTTGCTTTTCAGGAATTTATTAGTCAGCTTTTGTCTCGAATACAAGGCATGAGAAAGTTGAATCCCCATCAGAAGAAAGATATATAAACCGCCATGATCTTCCCAGCTTGAAGTGAAACAAAAGAAACCGACAACAAGACTCAAAAGGAAACTTATGTATTGCTGTTTCATGAAGGGTGGGGTGGTATATGGCTGTAGCTCTAAACATAATACTCAATTTGTTATTGTGGTAGTTAAATAAAGTTTTTTTAGTGATATATAAGTTATTTTGGGCTAAGCTTTAGGTAATAAAGGTAAGATAAATGCCATAGAATGTAAGCACTATGTTAGGCATGCGTCAGAAGGAGAAGCTGTTAGCCCAGTAGGCAAATCTAGTGATGTGCAGTTACAGGAATATATTCAGAACCTCAATTTGAAGCAATGGGTTAGAATACTATTACCCAACGTTGCTCCATTTTAATAGATACATTTTTGCACATGGTTTTTAATGTACAAGACTTTCTGTATATAATGCCTTTGTTCTACCAATGGCCATCTCTGGAATGATTGCACAAGAATTTATATGCACTATTGCAGAAGTCAATCAATACACGTTTGACCCTAAAAAACTTTAAATTGACATTTGAAGTCATTTTATAATTTGTATGCAGGCATGTCCCATTAAGCTAAACTAATAAAATAATAAAAACATTTATTTTAAAGCAGTGTATAACGACATTGCCTATGTTTGAGTTTAGTATAATTATGTTTTCCTATGGCCAACTGGGGGTACTGCAAAAAGTAGGTGTTTTTTATGTGCCACTAATATTGTATGTATTCCAACAGGGCTTACTATAGATAGATTTCAAATAAATCCCTTAACTATGGTGTGTTGATAATATCGGGGACTGTTGTGGGTGTATTGAAAAGGTATCATTGGAGCAGATAACAAATCAAGGGTAAATTATGGTGTTCACCTGCTTCGAGTACCTAGTCCTATTTTAACTTGCAGGCTTAAAGTGCTGGCCCTCCTAGTTCCAATGTCTAAGATTTTGTACTATGTAGACTATTTTCCAGCAGCCTATTATTTGGTTACTCAAGCTGATTTCATGAATAATCCATCTCCCATTTTTTTTTATAAGCTGAGGGGTCTCTGCTCACTGTTGGGGAGTGGGGTTCTTATTGAAGGAGTAGATAACCTACATTCTGCTCCTTCGTTCAGCTATTATGTCTTCTCTGCCTATGCAGCCTTGCCTACATTCTTCTGCCTGGTTTGTAAATATATATGTTGGTATGAATAAAGCTGGCCATAGACACTTTGATTTCCCCAAAATCGATACGATACGAAAATCGGGATACGATTAATCGCTGATTTCTGCGTCCGATCATCTATAGTCTATGGCCAGCTTTACACATACTACACCTACACCTAGCGTTGTGAATGATTCAGTCAGGCTGGTATCCATCAGTAAAACTAAATAACATTCACAACACATGGTGGCAGTCTGGTTAAGGTCCCCATACATGGGCCGAAATCCGCTCGATCGTCACCACGCTCTGCTTGAGCATTCGCCGATCAAATGGCAAATCAATACGCATCACTTTGTGTGACCAATTCCAGGAGTAATGGCGATTGAACAGGGATTTTCCAACATGTTGGTTCCCTGTTCGGTTGACATTTTTTCAAGCTGGACCGAAGAGAGAGTGGCCGTAATCAAATGAAAAATCGATCCCTGTAAGGGGAACCTTAATCGTGGTGAAATCAATACAACCAGAACGAGAATGGAAGGAAATAGAAAGGGCTGAAACAGCAAAGGAAACTTCAAGGCTGAATCAAGGAGTGGCAAGTGCATTGATCACTTGAATTTACACCAAGATTCCATTTAAAATGCCTTATGGGAGCCAATATATGTTAATACACAGTACCTGCTGCAAGTGGAAAGGTCATTAGGACACAACCTTGGATAACACAACCTTCTTGGGTGGTATGGCTACTTAAAACTAACAATTGCATTGGTTTTGACTTTTTTCCTGTAGTTTAAGAATATCATTAATATTTTGTGTGCCAAAAGTTTTCTTTTTATTAATCTTTGCAGTGGCAAAAAAATAACCAGCACTTTAAGACCTTCTCTAATAATGAGACAAAGAAGGTTCATAAAAAATTTAGGTATTTGTATTCTGACATTTAATCCCTATAAAGTCTTTCATTTGGTATGATGTCGCACAACAGTGTGAAAACTCTTCAACAGAACTTAGCTTGTCATGTTAAGATCATGCTTTTATGGTTCTGCCAAAGTAAGAATGAAATCATTTTCATAGCAATATTTCAAGGTTGACTTATAGTGAAACTTTTTTCTTTTGTGTGAGTGTGTGACTTGGTAGCAGTACAAAGTTATTATTTTGTTTTCAAAACAGGAATTTCGCACAGCAGCCAATGGCTATTAAGAATTCTGTGTAAATGGTGCTCTTCTTTTCAACAGAATACTTTTAGGATTTTCCTTTTCTCTGGCAAGCTCCTTTTTTGTTTGTTTTTATTTTATATTGTAAACTGATTTTATTTACAAGATATTTGCTGAAATAAACACTTAAGAAGGTGACACTGGTTACAGTATTTTGTTCTTTTGTAGCTAAAATGCATTAAATGTCGTTATTCAACTACTGGTCTTCCACAAAGTTTAGGTATTTTCCACAACATTATCTAGTTAGGAACTCGGGGGACTTTTTAGGCATCACAATTATTATTGCAGTTAATGTTGTTCACCCCAATTATTTTTTTTAACACAAGAAAAGGTAATGCCTGCAAAAATTCCATACATTAACATTAATCAGCAATGTACCATCTGACAGTTCCTCCACCTCCCCTGCTAATCTTCTTGCCGGGAGAGCTGGCGAGGAGTCAAGGTGCGATCACCCGCAGCCATTTGGCATTCGGACTATTAAACGCAGGCACTTTTCCACCTGATTTCTAAACAGATTCTGGTATTTACATTCATAAATTAACCTTTATGAATTATTATATTGGGATGTTGACTTATTGCAAAGCAACTGACGTTTTGGAAAGGAAATTTAATGTGTTTATTAGGCAAGTGGTACACGATTTTAGTTTACATCAATCAAACTTAAATTGTATACTGCACACATGATTTAATTGCCAAAAATTGTTCAATTTTTCAATTGATCAAAAGTGATCAGACATGTTGGAAAATGTTTGCCGATTGTACAATCAAACAAAAATCACAGCATTTTAATTGTTGGTCGGGTTGAAAATCGGCGATTTTAGTCGTATTTTGATTGAATCCTCCATGTGGTATTACTTCGGATTCAATTCTGTTCGAAAGATCAAGATCTAAAATCGAATTGAAGTTCGATTGTGCTAAAATCGAACCGTGTATGCCTAGCTTAAATGTTAAAGCTGGACAATTGTCTTATTTTGTAGCTCTGTAAATACTTCTGAGCATTGCACTGTCCAGCAGTTTTTACAGAGCTACAAAATCTTCACCAGGACCCTTGTCCTGTTAAGTGACTATAGCGATCAGGAAACATGTTGAAAGGGGTTTATCTATAAATTCAATACAATTTCTACAGTAAAAAGGTGCCTCTTTCTGGCTTGTTTTTGCCTATAACTTCGATATTTTCTTTCAATCGATTTTCAAGTCGACCGAATGGAATTTGATGGCACCTAACCTGGTTTGATTGACCAAAAATATTGGAAATCGAACATAAAATTGATCAAAAAGTGATCTGTAAATTTTGAATCTGGCAAAAATCTAAAGTGTTTTAAATACAAACTTCCTGTGTCATAGCAACAGGTTTTTGATCAAAATGGGCAAATGTCGGTATATGCCAATTCACCCAATGTGGTATATCTTTAAATTCTACTGCAATCCCTGTTTGATTAAATTATGGAAAACTGATCAGATCTATGGTCGGTCATCAAAAAATCTTCATGTGTAGCTTTAGCGTGGTCATGACAGAGAAGAGCACACCTATCACAGCTCTTCCTTCTCAAAGGGGGCCATGTGTGTTATCTATTTGCACTACAGCGCTACAAAATAATTTTTTTTGTCCTGATGAAGGGGCCACAGCATTCGCAAAACACATTTAATGGTGTTTATCCATCTATGAATTCAATCACATTTCTCAACTAAATGGGGCTACTTTCCCTGCCTTTCTTTTGCGTAACACACTTGATGTTTAACCCCCTATTGATTTAACTCCCCTAGCGGTTGAGACAAACCCAGTTCGTTCAGAGTTTGTTTGCAAAGATTGATTTGGGTATTAATAAACCTCGCAGACACCCTCGGTCCAGCTCCTCAAGGCTTTGAGTGTGACCATATGGAGACTATGCAGAAATCTCCATACACGCATCACAGATAGTGTGCTTGATGTCAGACCAACCATGGCGCACCAGCAACCGAACTGCAAGTATCTTTCCAGCAGCACACTACTCTACGCTAAGTTGACCTCTTTATATGTGATAGCTCTCGATTCTAAACGTGTGAAAACCTCATGCAACCTTGTCCTCATGTTCACAGGTAAGCTATACTTTCTTTGCAAAGAACAAACTTTTTTGCAGTTAACTTTTTAAATCATTGAATTTTATAATACGCTTGTATGACCGTCTTGTATTAACATTGCAAACAAGCTGTATTCTCATTACTGTAAATGTATTTTAAAAAAGCCCTAAACACTACCCGTGACACCCTTTGTTTTGTGTAGTCTGAAAGTGTTTGTACAATTGAGCGGTGCATTTAGTCATTTTTCAGTTCCACTGCTCAGCAATGCTTTCTCTGTATTACAATCACATTCTTCTTTATTCTTATTAGAAAATGTGATGAAAGATGGAGTAGTTGTGATGACAGTTACAAGTTTACTACATACTTTGACACACAAAAATACATAACTAGCATTCTTAGGGGGGAAAATATTGTGTTTACAGCTTCTATGGTTTTTGGTATATGACTGACATGTGCTTCACGTGTAAATTACAGGTGCACATGTAAGCTTCATTTACACCATTGCACTGGTTTTAGTGCACAGTTACAGAATGTCAGAATAAATGGTGGTTTTAAATAGTGGTTTTAAACACAAAATAAAAAAAACACACATACATTAAATAGACACAATACCCACCTGTATGCAGTTTAGATGCTGGAATACTGCAGTTCAGATGCTGAAATACTGCTACACGCCCCTCCTGCTGTCAGAAAAAGTTTAATTATTTACAATTGCAGATCTCAGCAGTATCATCTGAGCTGCAGCCAATACTGCTGTGTGACCTACCAGGTGGTAGGTCTGCTTTGATGTATGTAATTTTACCACAACACTGTAGTATAAACAGGACCGAAGGATCTATTCACATTGTAGAACTGCTTTTAAATATGTAAATGAACATGTGTACACAAGCATTTTACTCTGACAGCTTATTACCTGAAATTTGCAATCAACATACTGTTAGTTATGAAAGTGCTCAGTTTAACACAACATAGAACAAGTGTGTTGTGTTTCCTACTACTACTGCCTGACTACATAGGATCACCATCAACTGAAATCCCCAACAATATTAACAATTGGACAGAAACCTCTATAAAGACTTGAATAGCTGATAATGTCAACTGTTAAGTTCCAACAAATGTTCATCCATAATTGGATTATATAAACCCAGCAACTGAACGAAGTGTAGAAAAGGGCAACCTTTTCTGGGGTAAAAAAAATGTACTTAGCTTTGAGCTGTTGCCTATGGCAGTCACCATATTTAACCCTCTGTAGATGCAGCCTTCTGGGAGGGCTAATTAAATGCAGTAACATGTATGGCCACTAGATGGCACAAGATAAAGTTTCAATGATGAAAACGTAGCACTGTAGGCTTCTAAAGGAGACATCGTGATGTGATTAATTTGTATTTCTGTAATGTATGTGTAATAGGCTGTTACAGCTGCAGAGTGTTCTTAAGAGGGAGTTGGGGTAATGTGGGGGCATCCAGGATTATCTTATTACAGGTAAGGATTATTTTAGCTTTTTTTGGACTGATTATCATATTAATAGGGTGTTTGCCAGAGAGGGACATAAAGGAAAGAGTTTACATTAATAGAGATAGCCTAATTAGTTTTTTGAAAATGACCTGATCTTGTAAGTTAAAAGCAAAGCCTCTGATCATATTATCACCAAAATTGCTGGAGATGTAGAGAAGAGTTGTGAGAACAATGCCTTTTAAGTCACTGTCGTTTGACTTCACTTTCAACTTAATTTATGCAAAAAAACTACATGTGCTAGAGGAATGCTTTCTTTCTTGTAGTGTTCCCACAACCATCTTCAGCAATTTTGGTGATTATTATTTTGTGATTATATTGTACTGAAAACACTCAACCATGTCAATTCAAGATGAAGAAGAAAAAGGACCCACATGATTGTCTGGTAAGTGTGCCAATACCAGTTGTGCCATGTCAATGAAGTTTCATTTCTTTATTTTTTACAGGTGTTCCTCAACCCCTGTGACAGTTCCATTGGTAAGTGCTGGGGAGTTGAGTTCTTAAATAAGCCAACTCAATTAGCTGACTCATATCACATAAGCAACCCTCGAGTGCAGCAAGATGACATTACCAACTTTCTTGATTGAACAGACACTTGATTTGCCGCACTTCTGCACAATGGATCCTGCTTGATACTTTGGATGGGTACCCACGTTCACCATCCAAAGTAATGACAATCACTGGCCAACAGAGATTTGCCAACATGTTGGTTCCCTGTTAAGTTAAAGTTTCTTAGAGCGGCATCAATCGACAACGCATAGCCACAATCGATTCAGGCACAATCAATCACCGGGAACACGCACAGCGATTGATGGTGCTCGAATTGATTACAAAATCTCGCCATGTATGTCTAGCTGTACTCTCCTGGGGTTTTTAGGTTTTAAAAAAAGTGTTGACTTTTGGGTCATATGGTGTCCCACAATTGTTTTTCTTTTAGTGCCATACGTCCCATAGGCTCCACAAAAGACAATGATGCAGCTTCAAAACCCATGTACATGACCATAGGTTTCATTCCTCTAAATGACTATATGATCAGTAACTCCACACGTGTTACGTGGGTAATAGCACTAAGCCTGTATTACAGATGGAAGCACTGAAACTGCTTATTGTCATCACAAGTCATTTCTTGTTGGCTTGGCTTTTGTTGGAAGCTAATTCCTCCTGTCAAAGAGCGTTTCAATATTTGAACATAATGACACATAATGTAGAAAATATTTTAATCCTTACTATTAAAAACTGGTGCTCTCTGCAAGAGTCACACCTGTAATTTACTTGACAGTTTACAGAATGATTTGGGATTGAAGGTCTTCATTTGCAGAGGAAGTAGAAGTTGCGGTGGGTTTCCATGCCAACAAGCCAGAGAAACATATATGGAATGAAGTCCCGGAAGTAGCAATGAAGATAGACATGAATATTCCCTTTCCTCTGCTGTATGCCTGGCAGATGTATGCATTGACAGTTTGGTCTGTGTCCCTCAGACATAATAAACTGTTTTAGCTGTCCTTTCTTCAGAAGAATGTATGGTACACCATAAGCCCCAAATAAGCGAATGATGAAGAATGATAAGCGATCTGGTATTTCTGTTGTGGCGGCCCATGAGTGGAGATTTTTCCTGTTCTTTGTCCAGTGTTCATTGGCTGCCAGAGCAGTTATAAAAGCTGCCATTGTTCCTCTCAGAAGATGGAAAGGATATGCTAGTTAATTCAATTTATTAAAAAATGCCACAACTGGAAGAAAAGGGGTCTGAAAGAGCCCGCGGCAGAGAAAGGATCCGTAGGCAACAAGTATTATTGTTTGTTTATAAGAAGGGGTCCAGTGAAATGTACATGTAACGTGGGAGGGACATTCATCTGAGACAAACATTCTGAAAACTAAATGACAGTGTGTGCGCATACTGTGAGCACATTTATATCGGTATTATTGTGTTAAATATTTGGAAGCAGAACTTAACCCCTCTATGGTTTACAAATAAAGAATGTCCCTTCCTGGGCTCTGTTTAGATCTGAAGATCTGAAGCTGCACATGTGATCAGCAGTGGAAATATTGACGCTGGAGCTGCCATAAGCATATTGCCAACTTTGCCAACCGTTATTATGCGAGGCATGCATTTAATTTAAACATAAACAAAAGCAGAAACATTACAAGCAGCACTATTACACCTTCATACCAGTGAGGGTCTATCACAGTGGTTCAGAAACTGGGGCTGTCAAGGTATTCTTGGGGGGTGCAGCTAGAGGGCTTAGGGAGGGACAAGCTAGAAGCCAATCATGGAGAAATGAGCTGCAGACAGTAAGTAGAGTTTGTGTGTTGTGTGTGTGTGTGTGTTTGTCTCTATGTGAATGATGAATGTTTTTGTATGATTGGTGTGACTATATATTATGCATGTCTCTGTATGATTGGTGTGAAAACCAAATAAAGTTGTATTTCAAATAAAGTTTGAGCACCATTTTACACTAGTAGTACAAGATACTGTAACACAAACACGGCTAGTGTGAAATGGCCCTCAATCTGAACCTGTGTAGTTTGCATGGGGGGGCCCAATAGTGTTCCTATCTAGAAAAAGGGGGCCCTGGAGAGTTTGGGAATCACTGGTCTATACCCAGCAATCGCTGGACAGGAAGTCTGCTAGTGGCAAGATCAGCAAGTGAAAATTAAAGAAAGCAATTCATACTTAAACTTATCTTTCAAAGGATGTTATATGTCACTTTTATTTCCTGTTTTTACTTTAATATGTTGCATGATTAAAGTATTAAGCACATCTCCAGCTAAAAACAGCAACATTGGTTTTGGATGACTGATCCGTTGAGACTCTTGGAGAGTGTATATGTTGTATTGTCTGACAATTTCCTATAAGATGGTCTACAGATTACCAGTATGAACAGTAACAACGTTAAGTCATATTTAATGGAGTTTAAATGAGATGTTTAGTCATGCTGAGCATAATCACTTACAAGATAAGTGCTGTATTCTTGCTTTAGAGACATTTAATTGAGCTCTGCCGTATACCACAAACAGTTAGTTTTATAATCGATGAGGCCCAGGAGATGTTTCCATTTTTATTCATATTGATTTATTGATCTCCGTGTAGATTTAACTAACGTTGTTCATGTTTGTTTGGGTTTTTCTTTGTAGATAACAATGAGTTTTCTTAACCTAAAACATTTATGTATTGTACTTCAGAATACATATTTAAACTGTTTGATTTTATATATAAAATATGATCATTTGTGGTATAGGAAAAATCTTATTAGTAAGTAGATAAAATCCAATTTAGTGATGTTGTGTGTTGTTTATGTTGTGTCGAGTGTGTCAGGTACTTAAAGTGGTTGCAAACATACAACTTACATCATGTATCTCACTTAACATTCTGACTTTACCTCACTTTCAGTGCCAACCAATCACAGGACTAGGGTAAAATAAAAGGTAAGAAGAATTTGAATAGATTTACACAACATGGCACCTTTCAAAATAATTTCCAGTACAGTTAACTTTTGCGTTGGATAAAGTAGAGCAAAAGAAATAGAGGTTGTGTCCACTGCATCTTTTTCTGCGTGTTCGGCAAACACTAAATGTAGGGAAAGAGAAGTGGATCCATTGCCAGCGGCGCACCATTTTGACGTCATTGGGATACTGGGCGAGTTCTTTCCATTCAAATGAATAGGGTAAGATATCACCAATGCAGCAGTAAGGCACCCTAAAACACAGACAATGTGTCTGCAAACCATGGGTAAGGCCGGTGCATCTTTAATGCCCATAAGGTAGGTAGGAGTTTGCCTAAACTATAAGACCGTATGTTGTTGCAGGTTGTTTTTTGTAGGAAATGGGACTTGGACTGTGTTAGCTTATGTCACTAGGGCAATGCAGGGAAATGCCAATGGCAGCCCCCTGTGACATGCATCCTAGAAGACAACAGACAGACATTGGTGGTGGACGCTGCCAGCTCGTCTTTAACAGGTAAGCATCATGAGTGCACCTCGGGTTTATCGATTTTGGTGATTATGATCTACCCCAGCCCTCGGGATTACTACCAGAAAGGTTAAAAAGATATAGACAAAAAGGAAGAAGATCTCTCGCCCTATGCATTAACATAAAGTAAAGTCGTCCACCAACATCCAGTTATGAGCATTCAAATGAGAAGAGAAAAGTTTGCACCCTGGATCCCTGAGTCCACACTCCACAGCATTTAGAGGTTGGCCCAGGGTGGACTATGGTATAAACACCAATGGGTAATTAATATAAAATAAAGTTCAAATAAATCAAAATAAGTCCAGTAAATTCCGTTTTATAATGAGACGTTTCAATAAATCTTGGTCTAACAGAATGGGTGTTCCATAGGTAGAGATGCAGTTGTTACAGGCAGATCATGCAGGTGACAGTCTACGCGTTTTGCGATTTAGGTCGCTTCATCAGGACTAATGCATGCCTCAATTCAGGTATACTGTACAGAAAGAAGTGAGTGAATATTTGTTTATGACTAGCTAGATAATGGCATAAAGTTGGTGGACCTTATTTGGTCACTGTGGTCTTACCTGGCTGGTGAGTGGGTTCGGGTACATCGGGAGGGTTCACACTGGGCAGTGCCATAGCACCAGGGGGGTCAGTGTACCTACCTCCCCTCAACAGATATACCTGTATGTGTCCTCAAAATGAGCCTTCCCCCCTCCCAGTGTCACTGATTCATTCTTCTATAGACAGTGGACAATCAGCCTCACTCCTCTGTGTCCCCTGTCCATAGCAGAATGAACATCAGTGACAGAATGTCACAGGGAGGCTGATCTCCACTGCACCCCCAACAGGAGTGATCTCTCTCAGGGGAAGGTGGCAGAGCTGGATTGGATACCATTGCACGGAGGAGAGGGCAGTTTTACGTATAGGCAGTATTAACCTCCACTGTATACATGGTGGACCATCTTAAAACTAGTACGACATATTGGCAACAGGTCAGTAACTGTAAATAAATAGGGGGTTTCAAAGGGACTGAGCCCCTCAGAAGTGAAGATGGGAAGGGGTAAACCATTCAACAAAAGACTGGTGTGCAACAAAGGTACCAATTTAAGATGAACATTCTTCAAATGTAAAATTTAAACAATATTGGCCTTATCTTCTGGTCTTCAGACATCATTTCTTTCGAACAGTTATGTTTCTGTAGTGGAAATCATGACCATGACAGTTCCCATAAACCACCTGAGACTCTTCAGGCCCTCAGACACAAAACCACCAAAAAACCCAAACCTTATTTTACCCAATAATGGACCAGACACCTGATTTGGAATTAAATTAATAAAACCTTAAATAACATCAATACATAACACAAATATCTGAATAATGGAATAACAAGGTTGCCAGTCTTGTTCTGCCTGAATATATATATACAATGTAGTTTGATAGGTCTACCATTACTTGAACCAGCTGCAACATCACAACAAAATCAACTTAGGTACTTTATCCACATAAATAGACCCAACTGACATTAGCATGCCTCGCAAAGGCAGGTCCTGCAACCATTTAAACACCAATGACACTGTCCACCTTCAAAAACCCCACCTGCCAGAATCTCTGGCGAATGCACCCACACCAACAGAACGCATCCAAAAGGGCAGGAGGGTGGGAACTTACCATTACTGTCTTACGACTTACAACTAAAACCACCTCCTTTACCGATGACCCTGCCAGATCCAATCACATTACCTTGGGACCCTACCTGTATTTTGCTTCACTGCCCAATCTGGTAAGACACAGTTTTCCATCATTTTGTTATTATTTGAACCTACTGAGCCTTTTAACTCTTTGCTTTCTGTCCCTTTCACATCCTTGTCATGCAGGCCCTACTCTTCTCTTCTTTATTTTTCTGTAAGCTCAGGGCCTTACATGAACTCATCACTGGATTTACAAATGCACATTAAAACTCAGAAATGCAATTAATAAACAATACATAATCAAGAAATAATAGGGAGTCTTCTGTAAACCCAAGCTGGGGTGACATGAAAGCCTGTCTAGCAGAAATCTCATTCTAATGGGAGTTTATTTGGCCACCTTGTGCTTGTATGTATGCCTGACTAGGTTGGATCATGCTCCTTATGGGATGACAGATGGTGTCTTAGGGTATCTCCTCCTCAGATCCTGACCAGGGCATCAATGAGGTTCTCTATGAATAAGTCCCGGATTTGGGGATAAAAAGCATCAGAGAGTTTGTTGTGACCCCCTGAGGGTGATTTGATGCATCTTTGTTTATGCATGTCGCAGACGCATGTCTGATTGAAAACTTTTGAATTTAATAAAGCTGAAATGAAGATTTTATCTGGTGTGCGGAAATCCAGTGTTTGTGGATATATGTTTGAAGGAGACCCAGGAGAGGGGGTCATTAGAGGGAGCTCCTGCACCTGGAGGATTCAGCTGGATTACAAAACTATAAACTCGAGGGGAAGTGGTGTACGATATACATTGCGGAACACGATGAGTGCCGACCGGTACAACTCTGTATATATACTTTTGGAGGACAGTCTGAGATACAACATTGCATTGCCAGTTGGATCTAATATGATGTCCCAGAAATATTCTACTGGATTAATGTCTGGTAAACACGAAGACCAGTCAATTGTATCAAGTTCCAGCAACTGTAGGAACATAGAAAATAAAAGTAATAAACAATAGCAGTTTCCAAATACCGATATACAACAACAGATGAAAGGGACAATATCATTGCCTAATACAGAGATCATGGCTAGCCCTCCTCCCATGTACATGAAATTATAGACACAAGAGACTGAGAAAGGTACTAAAGTGGAGACTTAACACTTCTTCCCAGCCACCCCATACCTTATATTTGGCAACAGCATTTCTGTAGAGGTGGCATTGCCAAGCCAGGATCGCACCTGTGGACACTCATGTCCCTTCTAGTGCACCAAACTAAGTTGAGCCTGATACAGCACCTTGACTCTAGAGGTTGCAGTGTGCATATTATCTGTCAGCAGAGAAACAATACATATTATTGGGTCAGAAGGGATTATAACCTGTCATACAGAGGATCCTTAACACAATATGTTTAAAATAAATATCTTTTTGTTTCATTTTGTGTTGAGTTGGAAATGATCTAATCTCCTTGTGGACTTTACAGGTTCTTGAGGTTCCAGCAGCATTCATTTCCCAACACCTGGCATGATGATGACAAGCTTACTGTTTATTTTCAGCTCTGATTCATTTCATTGAGAAGTACTAGGGCAATGTTTTGGCTAAAGTCAAGACAGACAGCTGACAGGAGTAACTACCTATGAAAACTAAGGCTTAACTACCATGTAAGTTTATAGAGTGTGTATGGTTACACAAACATCAACACAAACCAGATCAAGTTTAATTATTAAAGTTTGCAATTGTAATGTGTACTTTCTATCTGTTTATTTACTTGATTTAAATGAGATTTTTCTGAACCTCTTTGTGCTTATTTGGAATAGTCATGTTTGTGTTTTAGGGGAGTGTTGTTTTACAGTGCCTGGAGCTTATGGGTACAAATATAGACAATGGCCGTACCACTCCCGAGATCGCCATTTGAGTTTCTTGCCTCACCCTTCCCACCCTGTTTCTTCTATTTCACTTTTATACTTAAAGCCAAAAATGATGTCATTTTAGTTTTAAATAGAGACGGTGAGGGGGTTTGACTTGCCCCAGTAGAAGATTAACCCTCATTAAAGCCATGACATAAAATCAAAATGGCACAGGTTTTACCCTTCCTTTTCAATCCAAAATGAGACATAAAAAGTGTTTAGGTACGCTTTAAACTATATCTGAAACCCAGTCACCTTATGTACTTCATGTCTCTCACTGTCTAACATCCCCTATACAGTCATTATAACAATAAATAAACCTTACATGTAACAAGAAAATCCAGAAAGTATCTCATCACTCCTCCCCTAAGCTGAGAAAATGGCAGTGACATCATCATGTTTCCTATCCAAACCTCTAGAGACATATTTTCACCATTGAAAACGTCTATCTATATAGGGCCATCTAGTGGCCATACATGCTACTGCAGTTTATTAATTCCTAATAAACCCCTAAACATGGCCACTGCCAGAGCACAAGGGAACAGCTGGTTAGTGTATGTTTTAGAAAGAAATATTTTTTTTTCACTTTAGGCTTGCTTTAAGTACACAGATTAGAAACAACAGGTTCTACAACAAGCACAACTACAGATCAAGCATCAAAAACATTATGAAAAACATATTAACGTCATCTCAAGTTGTCTTGCATTCCTTGCATGGTGTAGCATTCTTCCATAGTCTCCTTATTTGTAGAGACATGGCATATCCACCAAAATGCTGCATATGGACCTTTACTAGAAGATGTATATTTTTACAGGCAAAAACTTTTAAAATTACATATACTACATTATTATGTACTTTGTCACGAATTACAGAAGTGACAAACCTGGAGCAAGGTCCAATAGAACATTTACAATATGAAATTAAAGTTCAAGCTCACCTAGTTTGTACGTGCCAGTATCACGAATAGGCACCATTGCCCTGACCTTAGCTGACCCATTAGCACTTAGGGTGCATGGTACACTCATGTGTTCCCTCTCCTCCCATCCCCCCTCCCCTGTTTTCTTTATTCCGCATCAACCTCCCCATCTCCGCAGTTTGTTGTTATGTGCAGATGCATGCATAAAAAGTTTTCTCTTGAAATTTTTCCTGTTTTTTTGTTTGTCAAGTCCAGTACTCTGTGACACAATATGCAGCAACTCTAATGCATCTCCATGCTTGACTGTACCATCTTTGTGATTTGTACGCGTTACCGTTTTGATATTTACTGTATCTTTGCTGGCTGTACTTGACCCTGTTAAATTTCATATTGGGAAAAAAAAACCTTCTCTACACTACACTAAAGCTCCTGCTTTATCCATTCAAGGAGTGTACAAATGGCCAATGGTGACACTGTACTTCCCTGTGTTTCCCTAGGAAACATTTGATCTACAACTGGCTCAGAACTTCATTCTACTCCTTGCAACTCTAAGTAGAGACTGGCTTCCTGGAATATGACCATAGTGTCCCCTATTGACCAGAGGTCCAAACAACATAAAGAGAGAACCACTCAACACATATTCAGCCACCTTACATGACGCTTTGAGTTACAAAATTATGTTTTTTATGTCAATCTTACTATAGCTCTGTTTGGACTTATGTCTTGTATCATATTAAATCATTTGAGTTGTTTTTACTATTTTATTAATATTAATTAATAAATTATATTCTTTAATACAATTCTTTTCAATCATTTTTATTCATCAGACAGGTAAAACTGCAATCTATAAATAGCTATTTATGAAGTTTGACCTTGAAGTTGAAATTTGTATTTATTATTGTGGTTTAAAGGCTGATACTTTTAGGTTTGAAGGAAGTGAATCGATAAACCAATGAGTTTAAAATCCTTACTGCATGTCTGCATGTGAAAGCTTTCTGAGGACAGGTCAATACAAGACACTAAGCTTGACAGAGCTACAAATAAAGATTGTACTTTAAAGCCACAAGGTCCTCACTATATATATTTGAAGGGAAAATACAGTATATACAAATATTATATATTACATAATGTTTACATTACTGAATACAAATACCTTCAATTTCTACTAAGCAGATAATCCGTTAGGGCCCTTTCACACTAAAGATTTTGCATAGTGCCCCCCTAAATGCTAGAAACGGCCCTGTGTGTTTGCATTTAGCACATAATGTACATGTCCTCATTTACTGCTGAACATAAGATATGTTGTCTTTGAAACAAAGCAGCATTTACATCCTAAAAGTTTTATATTTCAGATGAATGAACTTTTCCCACAAGTATTATTCATCTATAACAAAATGTACCCTGGCATTCTTGACATGGCTTTTTCTCCATTTTATTTAATTATGTTCCTGTTTGGTGTAAGCCTCTACTGCATTGTGTCTCTCTTTGTTTTCTGCATGCCAGGCATCTCCCACCTGCTTCTTTTGTTGCTGAATATAACATGATAATATCCCCAGCATACCAGGTGCTGAACAGAGACCAATTCAACCAAACCATTTAAACAACAGATGGGAAGATAAGCCAATACAACAGGTCAAATGAATCCTATCAATTAAACAGAATAACATCAGTTATTAAAGTGTCAGTGGCCAAAGTAGCCAGTCTAATTGTAGTTGTGATGAGGATCAGCAGTATTCTCAGAAATATTCTTTGCTGGCCAGCTAATAATTAGGTTAAGAGCGATAAAAAACATCTAATGCTCCCCATACACCTTAAGATCACTCCATACTATTTCTTTTAGATCTACTAGCAACTATGTAGTTGTAGTGACCTCCCTGATAGAATACTGTTAAGATATGTAATATTCTGTATGCTCTTATACTGTATATCTCTCACACAGGACCTTGTGTCATGTGACTATATTGTCTGTTTGTTAACAAGATTGTATTTACAATAAAGTTTACTGAACGTGTGCCTTCTTCCTGAGAGAAGAGAAGCATGGTGTCTGTGTGAAGTGATTCCTCCATCTTAGGATCAGCAGAGTGCACAGATAAGTTCACAGAACTTCATCATACCAGTTATCCCATCTCTAGCTATAAAGGCAACAAATACATAGTGATTGGAAGGGTTATAAAGGTCCTCATATTACATGGTTTTGGCAGAACAAAAGTTGGTTTCAGGAGAGTAGTAGTTTGCACATATTGTGTGGGTGGTGTCAGGCTATTTTCAATCACTTGCCAACCACCCCTCATGGAATGCCTGTGGCGCTATTCAAGTGTAATGTGAAACCACTCACGCGGCCAGGTTCTTTAGGGTGGATGTCCTCTGCTCGATCACCAGGTTCCGCTTACAGCCCAATAACTCCAAGGTCCACGCCAGTAGGTGTGGGCTATTTACAGTTTTATTGAGGAATATTTACACGCTTTCACCATCACCCAGAGGCAGGGATGGGGTTCTACGTTGTTCTGTCCCCAACACGAATTATGCAGAAGTCACCCTTCTTGAGACCCTTGCTCGATTGGATGGCATAACCTTGATATGTTGAGGTCAGAGAGTTTACTCCATAAAAACACTGCTAGATGTCCAGTAATTCTTTAATCCAGTTAAATGCAGAGGTACATAGATTCTGGATGCAGAAAGTTGAAAACAATCACAGGTTTCATAGGTAAGAACCTATCATTTTGCAGCTCTATCGGACATAAAACACTTAACTTGGGACACAGGAAAAAGGGAACAAGCAGGTGGACAATACTATGTAACAATAAACAGCAGGGGAGACAGAATATACCATAACACAAATACAATGACAGGCTGTTGTGACAGCACAACGTTCCAAACTACGTTGCTTACGATCGGCTGAACCAATGGCTGGGTGTTGTGGACCTTCTCCAGGGAGGTTCACTGGAGGCCTGAAGTCATCACAGGAGTCACAGGAAAAAGTCCAGAAGCTTCTAAAGGACTTCTATTTATGTCCTTGGAATGGGGCAGGCATAAGGCCTGTTACTGGGCAGGACTATGTTTGTTACATTTTGGAGGGAAGGAATAAAGTACACACCCAGACATGAGTCATGGTACCAACTTTTCATAAACAACAGGAGCAACCCTTTACAGGGAGACACACACAATATACAGCATATACAGCATTATACAGTGCCTATAATACAGAACATATATTACAGTTAAGTGACCACTACATGCCTATGGGCAACTGTCCAGAAAGTGCGTCATTTAGTGTCTGCTGGGAAGTGGCAGTTAATGGATGGTCTAAAGAGGCAAGAAGGCACTTCACAATCAGCCATGTGAATTAAGCCTAATTACCTAAAGCTACCAAGGAAAGCTTTTTTTTTAGGGCCTGTCTCCACTGCACTAAAATCCCTGCATTGAAGGCAGGAATTTTACTGGCAACCACGGCAGCAAATGGGCTATGACAAGGCTGTCTCCACAACCCTCATAGCCCCTGATCCGCAATTTCAACCCTCCATTGTATCAACATGTGACAGAGGCTTAACATATGATAAGTCCTGACTGAAGTATACCAAACTTTCAGCACATTGATTCAAAGGGGCCGAGATATTGGCTGCGCTTTAGCACAGCCCTAAAAAGACCTAACGAGAGGGGGGCAGATTGCACTCATTGGATTCACTGACATCAGCACATCTTAGCATATAGCCCAGTCATAGTATAACATTCAAAAAAACATGGTGTGTCAGTAGTGGGAGTACAGTGCTTTCTATATGTATGACAAAGGAACCAGCCTGCATTAGCTCCATACCTACCAATTATATTCAAACATGCTGAGAAATGTTTTAAAGTGTTAAGTAATACATTCGGTATTGCAATATATTACAACATCAGGTTGAGGTAAATTGAGTGCAAGTTCCGACACATTTGTCATTGTGAGCTATTACTTGCTGAAATGCATTTATATGATCTCCTAAACTGAGGTAATACAATCTGACCATATTGTCTTCTTTAGATCTACAAAAAATGTGTCAAAAATGACATGGAGCCCCTCCTAATGCAGTACCAGGCCCACTTTTGGCATACGGCCTGGTAGATGTAGTTATTGCATGCATGTTATAGTATGGACAAAGACTAAATAACGGGTAACAAGACTGCACATGTCAACTTTTCATTCAAATTTAAAGGAGTGTTGTTTTGAGTTCCTGTATACTGGAATACAGAACTGTTTTAAAAATAGGAAGTCATATAACCATGTTTACAATTAACTTGGAACATACCATATTACTGCATTATGTAAATTATGTACTGCAATCTTCATGAATATATTTATTTTAATCATTTCCTACTTTATAAACACATAACAAGCAAACAAGTATGAATTCAACTCACATAAATGTTGTGCCTGAAGATTAAAATCTCTAATTGTCGACTTTACCCTTTTTTCATTGAATAGTAGATAAGTCACAAATTCAAGATTGAAGATGGTCCAGAATTCAGCACCACTAACAGAAACCTCCGGGACAGGAAATCTTTCCCTGCAGGGTTCCCTTTTTCTACATAGGAACATTATCCATATGAAACCTGTTGTACCTTTCACACTGGTCTCATGTTTGGGTTGTGAGGTAACACGCAATTTATTGCAAATGCCCTGTGGCACACATTTTTGATGAGACAAACACATTGCTTATCGATAACGCATGGTTTTATTATTATTAGTATTGTATAGTATACTGCCAAGA
>CM070035.1:120341626-120355318 GCA_036250615.1 Ptychadena robeensis | reverse complement strand
CCGATCACCATGCGTTTGGCATGAGTGCGCACGCTGGTTGCTCTACTGCCGGCAATCAGCACGTCTATGGCAGGCTTAAGAAGGATCCATTGATGAATTGATAATGCTTGCAGTACTCTCAGTGACAATAATCTAGAAAGGCTGTCATACACAGATCTATGCCCGTGAGATAGATCAGCCTTTGAGCTCAGAGAGATTGCGTGATTGTGCTGACCCCGATAACGAAGAAGCTGGGGGAGCAGCACTGCTGCATAATCGAGCTCAGCAGATGCTTTGCATGGGGACCCACGGACCCTATCCAAAGCAATGGACATCAACGGTTAGTGGTTGTAAAGAGGTGTGTTTGTAAAATGTTACACATTACCAAGAAAGTTAACAGTCCAATTGAGTTTATATTATGTAAAAAGCATTAAGACATCAGACATAACTTTACAAAGTAAATAAAAAACATTTATATTGCACCCTAGCACAGGCAAAGGGCATCCACCTTTCTCAAGGTCTGCAAGTATTGATTTCTGCCTTGGAACTGGCACAGACATGGAAATGTGATAGCAAGAATCTAATAAACACAAATCCTACTGTCTGTTACAATTTTATAATATGGTAATCATCAGAAGATTATTAAGGATTTAGTTAATACTGTGCATTGCTGTTTATAGTTTCTGTTCTGTATATATATACCAGCATGGGATATACAGTTGTTACTCAATAATAAGAGGTGAAGGAACCACCTTTATGACAAAATCTAAATAACACACCATTTGATTAATATGTTCTTTTTAAAGTAAATAAATAACATTTGACCAGCATATGATATGAACACCATATGATATGTTATAGTAATATTGTATAAATCTAGTTTTCAGCTTGTAAGGAAATGAAAAGTCCCTGTAATGCTGCAACAACTTATTTTACACACACATATACAGACCTTGCACACAAAAGATTGGCATTTCCTTGGGCCCCCACCATTTACAGGAGTCAGATATTTCAATGAAGCAAGCATGACATTGTTATGTGAAATTTCTTTCTTTCTTTATTTTTCATAAGGAAAAGATGAAGGACAAGACATGAATGAAGAAGACATCCCACATATTACCTTTAAACCAGCGCATTATGACGAACAGGAAATGGTGAAAAGGTCAAAAGAATTTTATGAGACGCTTAACCAAAGGAGATCTGTGAGATTTATCAGCAATGAACCTGTTCCAAGAAAAGTAATTGACAACATCATCAGAGCAGCAGGTTGTTTTACTGTAAATTTTCCTTAACAGTTTTTATATTGTATAATTGAACTCCTCAATCCGACAAACCACTCTTTCTTTTACATTGACTTCATAAGGCCTTCACATGATTTTGGTCTCAATAGCTGTAGGATCATAGTGGCTGATGGAACATTATTGAGGCTCTTTCCTATGTACACATTACATACTAAAGCCATTACATTTCTTAAAAAGCTATTTTTATTGGAATTTGTCAGGTGAAAACTTTGACTTTCTGGACAAATCAGCTTTTTTGGGGGGATATATAAACATATATTACTGTGCCCCTACACTAGAAAAGATTTTACCACTGTAGTGATGGGGAGCTCTACTTTAGTGTTACTTTTTCTGGAGTTAGATTTTGTTGACATCAAGAAATGTGCCCTATATATATGATTTATTAATGACTAATGTCACCAAAGTGTAATTACCAAAGCCTATACTTTTATTAATTACCAAATTGAGGGTAGCACCATTAAGCAAAAGCAATGTTTAACCCTCTGAGTGTTTACGCCATGGCCCCTTTTTTTCAATCAATGGCACAGGGATATTATGAAGAAAGTTGGTGCAGCCAAGGAGGTGAACCCAGAAGAGATTAGCAGGTTAGCCGATACTCTTAATCACCACTGGCTCGTCAGGGATAGGTGAGTATCCCTGAGTGTAGCTGAGGGTGAGTTTGTAGGGTCATCAAACTTTAAAAGCTCAGGAGGTAAAATGAAAATATAATATTATGTGTATATACATTGTGGCTAAAATAGCTTTTTATGTAGGTGTAAAGCCCAACATACTTGCTTAGATTTTTTGGCCGACCGATTGCCGACCGCCGTTCTTAAGCTTAACCTCCCTAGCGGTTGAGACGAACCCTGTTCGTTCGCTGAACAGGGTCCTCTCAACCGCAGGGGAAGCCGGCGGCGGGGAGACCCTATGCCTCCCCGGAAAGCTGCAGCGATTGTCTTCATCGTTACAGCATTTCCGGGTTTTGCGGCACCGCCCCGATCGCGTCACGGTGACGCGGAAGGGGGCAGGGGGGGCCGGCACCATAGAGCTCCATGTTAATGGAGGAGGGCCGGCTTTCCCTCTCACACAGCTGGTGTCAGTAATGACACCAGCTGCGTGAAGAGCTCCAGCGAGATGCCGGAAATGACAGGCAGTGTATTGTGTACACTGCCTCGATCGCCCGTATCACGCCGTTGTAAACGGCGCGATACGGGCAGTGCGCTCAGAAGGTTAAAGAGCCTAAATCGGCAGCCAAATCGATCTAAGCCATATAGACAGGTCCGTAATTCTGCTAGCAGCTACCTTTCCTCTCCCTTTGTTCTAGTCTGATACACAGCACAGCTGGCATGCTGTCTGCTGGGTCTCCCTAGCTGACGGCACAAGCACCTAGAGAGACCCACCGGACAGCACTGGCATACAAAAGCTGCACGGGCCGATTGTGACTCGATGTTTCGGCACATTGACGATTGGCCAAAACATCGGTTCACAATCTATACTTGTATGTGGGGCTTTACTCACTAACTAAACTTATAATTGATTGTCTTCTTATGTATTATAATGTTTTCAGGTACATCCCCTAGTGGGGCTCACACCGAGCCCTGGACATTTGTGGTGGTCCAAGATCCAGAGGTGAAGCACAAGATTCGGGAGATCATTGAAGAGGAGGAAGAAATAAACTACCAGAAAAGAATGGGAGACAAATGGGTAAATGATCTTAAAAGATTAAGGTAAATTATGTGAACAATTAAAAAAAATATTTCATATACTATGCATGAACACCTAATTTTTCATTGTTGTGTAGTCCTGGGCCCCTATGGATGAGATTTGTATTTCTGTTATTTCTACTGGTGGCATAGAAAAAAAAAAAAAAAATTTACAATACATATAAAAAGATCTTTTATCTACAGTTTGTTTTAAGGACAAAAAAATTACTTTTGGTTATTGTTTGAAAAAGATACAATGCTAAACGTTGCCCATATGATGTTTGTTAAACAAAATATGATGGTTTACAGATGATTACATTTACTTCACCTCAAACTCCCTAAGGCCTTTATAAGGAGTGCTGTATTCCCACTTCTTCAAAATAAGCTACGTATAGATAATCGTGGGTAATGTAAGAATCTCATGGCTGATGCATTGTTGTTGAGGTGTACATTGAGGTGCAAAAAAATTTAAGACTGTAGTCTCTCTAAAGGCCCCCATACACGCAGCGACAAGTGGACAATTTTTCGGCCGACTAATTTGTGTGCGTGTTCGCGGTCACCAGCAAAATCGGCTGAGAGTCATGGGTGCTGACATGGGGCGACAGGGATCTGTCTCAGTCGACCAGAGAACGGACATGTCCGTAAATCTCTGGCCAGTGCCATTAGTTTGAATGGGGACCGGCATCCCGTTCAAACTAATGTCCTGCCTATACTCTGAGTGATGGAGTTCACCGTGATGACATCATGACTCTGTCGCTTGTTTGTTGGCCCCCACTCGCTACATGTTTGGGGGCCTTCAGATATCGATAGTTGAACCTAACAACTTTTACAAGGCTAAAAGGTGAGATCTACCCTTGAACGGATCATTCCATTCAAACGATATATTTCAGTAGAGGGTGATTCAGTGGAATCAGATAAATGTAACTACTATATGTATGTAACTAGATCAGCCCCGTTGCTGAAAAGCATTGTTGAAATAGGACTACAGAAGGAGAAATAATTGCTTTAATTTGTGGTACCTTATTCTTCCAACCTGTTAACAAATATCTGTGAAACGCCTCGTTGAGAGTATCGCAAATTTACATACAGCTGTGTTCAAAATTATCTAACCCCCACTGAAATTGAGTGTTTTGACCATTTTGACATTGATTTTGATCATTTCAGTCATCTTGTTTACAATAAAATGAAAGAGGCACTTGTAAGTCAGACAAATATAACATAACATTAATAATGAAATAACCACAAACGTCTTTTCTGTGCTCACATCATTATCAGTTTTATTCAACCCCCAAGTGACATTCATTCTGTAAACTTTTTCACATTTTCATTTTAGGGTGTTGTGTGTAGAATTCTGTGTAATCAGAAGCGTAGTCGGTAACAAGGGTCAAAAGCCAGAGGTGTCACATAACAAGGGGAGCAAGATGAGGTGTAATCCAGTAGTCAGCAGCCAAGATTCAGTACACAGATTACAATATGTATGATAAGCAAGAGTAGGAAGAGCAAGGTATTAGCAGGAGCACAATAATCTAGCAAGGAGGAAGTGCAGAGACATGGTTTATAAAGGAAGTACTAGGGAGGGGCCTGACACATATGTAGTTTAATTGATTACAGATTAAAAGCATGGATTTTTTTGTTTGTTTTAGAACAAACTGGATAAAAGAATATCTGGATACAGCTCCATATTTAATCTTGATCTTTAAACAAGTATATGGAATACTCTCTAGTGACAGAAAGAAGACTCATTATTACAATGAGATCAGTGTGTCAATTGCTTGTGGAATACTTCTTGCAGCCATTCAGGTACAGTATATCATCATATTAAACAGAACAAACTGTTAAGTTCCTCATATATTTTAAATTTGTGTCAATATTGCTGCAATGCTGCACTGTTATTACCTTTGTGGTTCCTGTCTTGTCTCCTGGCAAAATACTTACCTACAGTTCCTGTTAAGCTTTGTCAGTTGTCATCTCTAGTCCTGGAAAGTAAAATGTTCTTCCTGCCAGTAGTACTTAACCCCAGTGCACAAGATGGTGCTAAATTATTTGTTTTCAATGCTAAAAATGTATTTCCAGTTGCTTGTGAAGGGAAGGGAAGCATGATTATATCACTTCGCTGTGTTTTCATTGGAGTATCGCTGTGCTTTCATTGGAGGGGAGGATCAGCATGGATTAATTGACAATATAATTGATGAGTAAAGCTAAGGTGAGATAGAGTCATGATGTCATTGGGGTGTGCCCTATCCAGAGTAATGATAGCAATGAATAAACCCTAACCTGTAGGTAATAGATGGAAAAGACCTACTAAATTTGTAGACAAAGTGGCACCCTGTTAATAAAGATCTCTCCCAAAGTCTCAGATTTATTTTTAGCATTGAAAACTATTGCGTGCAATCTATTGGCCATGCAAGTCTTGTAGAAAGACAGACACATGAAGGCTGGCAGAAAGGAAATTATCTTGCAGTGTCTAAGATGGCAACGTTAGGGGTACGGGCGACAATCAGGTAAGAATTTTTTTAAATACAATATAAATATAAGAACTAAAGAGGGTGAAATCTGTCTTCTGATAACTGAAATGTTCATCTGGAAACCTGCGTACTATAAATGATTGAAAGAGACACAAATCCTATTCTGTATGCATAAGCCACTGAACATAAAGTCAGTCTTGTCAAGAGGTTTGCAGCGGCCTTGTCCAAGTACAATGAAGAAAAGAGACATACTCTCCTAGGTATGTATTGTTATAATTTCAGGAGAGTCAGTGGCATTTTCTTTGCCAATCCATAGACAAGTGAGCAGTTTGGCCTTAGTTGGTAAAAAAAATATGGTCTAATAACTTTAAGGGCTGGTTAACAGTCTTTTTTAACCACTCGATAAACGAGCAATAACTGCAAACGCTTTCGCTCAATCGACCTGTCACAGGGTCATTATAAAAACAACCTGCAAGTAGAGATGGGCGAACATCGCCATTTACTGTCCGCGAACGGGCGGGTCGGACTTTTACATAAGTCCGCCGTCCGCCCTGTTCGCGGACACTGTTCGCGGACACATCGGAAAAACCGGATGTGACGTCAGTGACGTCACATCCGGTCCTTGGACCGCAACCTGGAACCGCAACCCGGCTGCATGCCCGGTCTTGTAGTGAAAAGATTCTTCCTCCGGCACGATCTCGCAGGTTCTGATCCTGCCGGAGGAAGAATTTAGATCTTCTTCTCGTCGGCGAACGGGGCGGGTCGAACACCCGTACTGTCCGCCGGCGAGAGGATGGGCGAACATGCTCGTTCGCCGCCGAACTGTTCTCCGGCGAACAGTTCGGTCCATCCCTACCCGCAAGCGCCTGCAGTTGTTTCCCAAGCTGCTGCGGGAGTGCCCAGTCATTTCCCGGGCTGCTGCAGACTGACAGGGAAGCAACTGTGTAAATCTAGCCTAAAGTTTTTTTTAAACTTTAAAACTAAACATTCTGATACAGAAGAGTCACAATTGATCTACTGTATTTTTATAACAAAATATCTATATGATCAGTGTTAATTATATAGCTGTCAGGTTCTAGAGATAGCGTTAATAAAATGAGTTATTGTTTTACTGCAGTCCCAGAGGTTAGGCGTTATTGAGTTCTTCTCTCCTCTTCACCTGAAGCATTCCCTTTACATCTTTCAGTTGTAAGAAATTAATTCATTGATCAGAAAAAAATATATATATTTGGTTACTATTTAAAAGAACTAATAATGAATCTTGCCTTCTTTCATTCAGTATGCAGGTTTAGTGACTGTAACCACTACTCCTCTGAACTGTGGTCCTCGACTTCGGGTATTGCTTGAGCGTCCTGTAAATGAAAAGCTCCTTATGCTTCTACCTGTTGGCTATCCCTGCAAGGATGCAACTGTCCCGGATTTAAAGCGAAAGCCATTAGAAGATATTATGGTTGTTGTTTAGAACATGAAGCCTTCTAGACCTCCAATGAAGATATGGCTTCTGATTTGATGTAATAAATAAAAAAATAGCTGCAATTAGTTGTTTTTCTATTTATTAAAGTGGATAATTCATATGACATATTTAAAGACAGATGAAAAGCTTCAAAGATCTATGGTAAAATGATACATATATTTATAGAAGCTTTATGTTTATGCGCTTTCAGAAAAGTGTTCTGCACTACACTAGGTACATAGGATTCCATTTAAATCAATATGATGCATTGTGCACTGCATTTTGTCAATTTCTAAAATGCTCTGCAGCATGCATTTTGGTTGAGCTTGGTTGGTTTCCAGTTCCAAATATTTTAATTGGGAATGCAAGCACAGTCAACAAAATGAATACTGTAAAAGACATAGTGAACCTCAAAGGACCAGACCTGTCAAGCCTCCCGTTTTGGCCGGGAAAGTCACGTTTTTATGTGGCTTTCCCGGCCAAATCTCGATTTCAAGAAATCCTGGATTTTTCCCGGATTCTTGAAATCGTGCTGATCTAGCAGGGAGAGGGCGTTACTCTTCCTGCTTATGTCCCACCTTGTACCTTATCAGCACAAGCAAGGTGGGACATTAGCAGGGAGAGTAACATCCTCTCTCTGCTAGATCAGCCAAAAGGCCACCGGACGTGGAACGCGGATCCATATACCGGAAGTGACATCACTGACGTCACTTCCTGTACGTCCCCTGTTTTTTTTATCTTCAAACTTGACACGTATGCAAAAGACAATGCATTTGTTTTGTGGTGTGAGAGAGCACACCAGTGTGAAACAGTCCTTAGTGTAAAACAGGTGTTATCTGTAAAAGCAATAGGTAATGGAATAGCTGTTCTGAGCAATTGCCAAATCCCAGCATGATCTCTCTCGGGTCTCAGGAAAGGCGACAGAGGGAGTGCTCGCCCAGGGCGGCAATATCCCTTGGTCACACCCCATGACAGAAGTGTGTTATTGTTATGCTTACCAGGTAAAAATACAGGGTAAAAGTTGGGCAACAGAAAATGTATATAGCCTACAGCTTGCAAACTGTAATATCCATGTTTTTAAATAATATTTTACCCTGTGGTTGTACTTAGCTGTATTAGGGTACGTGCAAGCTTGAATTGTAAAACAGATTTCCTTTGTAAACCTTTCTACCATATCTATCATGTGGTAAGGCATAGCATGCATTTACGGCAACACAGTGTGTTACCAAACATGCTAGAGATGTAGAGAAGGGTTGGGGGTATACCACAAAAAGTATTGCTCTGACACGAATAGTTTTTGTATAAATTAAGTTCAAAGTCAAGTCAAAATTTCGAAAATCAGAATTTCAACTTTGATTTTGAACTTAATTTATGCAAAATGTGCAGCTCACAAAAAGTGATGGACAAACATCAGCTGCGGCTGTTTGCGAACAGGCGAACCGAACTTCTGCAAATACCCACAATTTGCGGCGAAACTCCATTGACTTTAATGGGGGGCGAACTTTTTAAACCTTCAGGTCATATTTGTAGCCAATATACCAATAAAAAAGGTCAAAAGCGTGTGACCACCTGAACAGTGTCATGTCAGAGGGAGATCAATGGCTAAATTTCTCCCTCAAAATACAGATTTTTTAAAATGCTGTTTCTTCAGATCTAATGACCAGAAATCTGATTACAGATTCTGCCAAAATTTACCTTAGCTGTAGTTATGGATTACTGGATGGAGTATAATAGCAAAGTTGCTCAGCCATCCCTCAATCAGCAGCAGCTCTCCCTATCTATCTAGTACTGGAGACACAGGAAAAATTTAAAATGGCCGCCAGGCTGCTTCTTTTATAAGGGGGGTGATGTCCAAAGGGAGGGAAAATGTGTTAATGGCTGTACTATCCCGTCTGACTATAGGGTGAGGGGTCGCACTTTGTCTCCATGTTGAGGTATAGGGGGCGTGTCGAACACCCATAATGTTCGCCCGGCATTGCAAACTGCCGCGAACTGTCCGCTACTCACAAAGTCAGCTAGTTGAAAATTTCGACCATCTCTAGTTACAGTATATAGAGTATACTTGAACAATCTACTGAAATTTACTAACATGTCAGATCACTAGATCATTTTTATATTACATTTTAGTAAAATTTAAAAAATGAATCGATTTCCAAACTTTCAACTTAATGGTTCCATCCTTCAGTTAAGCTTGTGTATATGATTTTGGGGTAGGGATTAACTTCATAAAGTAGATTCAGCTGGTTTAACAACTTAACAGTCTTTAGCATGTATAGTATGACATATTTTCTGCATTTATTTTATAGTGGGAAGCATTAAAGTGGCCTCCTCTGCCCAATTTTATTTTTTCCTAGCCACAGAGCCTTTGGCAACTAAGATGAATTCACACTAAACAGTTCAATTGCTAAGTGTCTAAAATCTAGAAGAAAGAGGTGAATTATAACACTACAAAGAATTGTCTGTAAGCAAGAGGATCCCAGTGATCCATTTTGCTATGCCAACCAATTACCACCCTCCAAAAATACAAAACCCATTAATTAAGCATGTCTTACATTATTTGTTTGAGGAGCCATCTGTTGGATAAGTAGGGAAAGGAGCAATGATAACATAATGCTGAATGCAATCATGTATCAGTGCATGGCGAATGAACAATTATATTCTCACCTTTTGTAAAAATTGTTCCTCAACCAAGTGCTAATTATTTTATTAACTAAATGTTTTACCAAAACCATGTAATATGAGGGACTTTCTAAACCATCAAATCTACCTGTGTTCAATCGCAAAGGACCCGGCACTACATAGGTGTTGGTAGATCTAAAGGATATCGGACAGAGGGATCTAATGGTGTATGGCCAGCTTTAGGGCTGTGCTCTGCTACTTACTGTAAATTGAGCCACTCTAGAGGTCAATCAAGTAGTACTTCTATAACTTGATGTTAAAATTAACACAAATGAATGTATAGTACTCTAAAATCTCTGGTATCCTCTGCCACTGCACATTGTTACAGGTGATTTACAGAGCTCATTGCAAACACAGATTTTTGACATGTTGTAAAGTTGTTTTAACTTATTTTAATGACATGTTGCTAATCTATTTAATATATATATTAAATATATATATATATAATTTATTGATGGTGCAGCAGATACAGTCCATCATTTCTGTGCCAGCCATGTGGAAGATGTGGTTGCCTCTCATAAATCACTTGCCCAGCCCTCACTCCTCCCGGTGTCATCTCCAAAGGGCCTCAAGATGGAGACAAGGGAGATGTGTGTAATCACATTTTGGCCAATTTAGGGTCTCCGGTCCCGCAGGCCTGGAATGCCTGCCTTCCACGGGGACCAACAGCCATCCTCTCTCTGCACTCTCCTCCAAAAAAAGACATAGCTCCACCCATAACTGGAACTTATAATAACTAACCTGGCTGGACACTCCAGCATGGCTTGGTCACATCATCACTATATAAGAGGCATACTCAATGATAATCACATTAACCCTTTAGATACATGTTAATGGCGTATATGACACAGGCCACTCTCCTGCATAGGTAAGTATATTGTTTTAGGTTTTTGAGCAACTTTGAGACATTGGGACAGTTTAGTCGGTAAGTAAAAATGGAATTGAATATTTTTTATTTTTAGTTAAGGTTTTTTTTTAGTTAAGATGCATGTTATGCTTTCTAAATTGGCAAGCAAATGCAATATCCTTGAATGTCATTAGAAATCGAATAGACAACCCTAGCAGTGTTTTGTAGGTTTAGGAAATATTCCTACTGCCATCCACAGGATTAGTAATGGCCGAACATCGGCCAGGTCTGTCCGCGAACGGGTGGATCGGACTTTTAAAGAAGTCTGCCATCTGCCTGTTCGTGGACAGATTTAAATTCCCTGCCTCTAGGCGGGGAATTTGAATTGGAAAAACCGCATAGTTCCTGGTTGAGGGAGCCGGATGTGACGTCACCGAAACTTCCGTTTCTCGAGCCGGGTTTTCACTAGGAGACCGGCTTCATGCCCGGTCTTCTAGTGAAACGATCGCGCAGGTACTTATCCTGCCGGAGGAAGAATCTTCTTGCTGGCAAACGGGGCAGGTCGAACATCCTTACTGCTCGCTGGCGAGAAGGAGGGCTAACATCCATGTTCGCCGCCGAACTGTCTGCCCTGCGGGCAGTTTGGCCATCACTACACAGGATGTAAATTTTCCTAAACCTCCACAACACTGCTAGGGTTAAAACATTTTGAATGTGTTATTTTAGTGACTGGCCTTAATTAACTACCCCTTGGGGAACACTAGTTGGATATGTTCCATATGTCCATATTAGAAACTGGTATAAAAATAATGAAAAAAATGATAAAAAGTAGTTTTGGTCAAAAGCACGCATTTCCTTCTCATGTGTTGTTCATATCTATAGCACAAGGTGGCAGCATTTAGTCTAATATGTTTAAATAGATTCTACATATCCTGCAGACTCAACTGTGTTCATTAGAAACAAAATAAAAAAAAAAAAGCTTGCTGCTTTCTTGAAAAATATACTACAAAAAGTAATGTAGAACAAATAGGTCTGCCAATGCAAAGTATACTGTTATCCTTACACTTCATGCTAGTAGGACTGCAGGTCATACGTTTTAGGGGTTGGGTAAGTTTTCTTCCCCAAAAATAAGGCATCCTCCGAAAATAAGGCACATTTACATTGCCCTTGCATTGCCTCAGGCCGAAATACAAGGCATGCCCTTGAAAATAAAGAACACCAGAAGATACAGTACAGTAACTCAGGACAGGGGGATCAGAGGGGGCAATCAAAATAAGACAGGAGGATCAATAGGGGTTACTAAAATGGTAATGCCCCCCTCTGAGTCGCCTGTGACATTTTGATTCCCCCTTTGATTCCCACTTTGTCATTTTAAGTGATCCTGCTACCCTGATGCCCCAGTGCCGTATTGTTCTTCATGGAATTATACGACATCCCCTGAAAATAAGACTTGGGCATTTTGGGAGCAAAAATTAATACACTGTGTAATTTCCGGGGAAACACAGTAGTATGTTAAAAAAAACTACATATAACTGAAAACTACTGGGGCCTTCCTGCATATATAAATATGAAAACATTTGAAGGGCTTTCATGAAGTGCCATGTTATGTCATGTGAGTTTATTAGAAGATTAATTTAATCCTTACCTTCAGTCTTGAAAGGGTTCTGCATTAACCTCACTAGTGTTCTGCCGCGGTACAGGCGATCGCAGCAGAGTACATTGTACCCTGCTTGGAATTCCTCCCCTGTCCATAAACATGGAGGTCTATGGCGCGGCCCCCACCCCACCCATTCGGTGTCACCGATGGCGCAGACGGGGTGGTGCTTCAGCTTTCTCCTGATCCCCGCTCCTCTAGCGCTTGGGACGAATCCAAACTGGGTTCGCTAGTCGACTTCTCAAACACAGTGTGAATATGAAGATACAGAAAAATATAAAAAACCCAGTCTATGTCCTGCTATTCCCCGCTAGTCAAACTGTCCCTTGCCCATCTATTTCATTCAATGGATTTCTTCTTATATATTTTCAGTCATGAAGTCTACGCATCGCATGCAACCATGACTGGGGTAAAAAGGTACCTAGTTGGAATAATTGAGACTCACATGGATTGAAGTTTAAATGACCAGGCAGCCCTTATAACAACATGATTAATATCAAGTTATAACAAAATATAATAAACATAACATTAAAAATTAAAACAAAGGTCCATTGAAGACACCCTGTATCTGCATTACCCAATACATAGGCCTCCAGCCGCATTTCACTTCAATAAAATGCAGATAGCACCTTACACAGCTAGTTCCCTGGCACTACAACATTCTTCACAAAAGGTGGGACTCCGTACTCCACACTATTAATATTATTATTATTATAATATTATTATTTATATATAGTGCCAGCATATTATGCAGTGCTGTTCATTATCTAGAGTTAAGATGCAACACAAGTTTGGGGTTGGGGATGTTGCCCGATTTGGCTTACAATCTTATAGTTTGGGGCACAGGGTATGCAATAGGTAAAGGGGATGGGACCGGCATGGTGGTGATGTTAGGAATGAGAAGATTAGTAGGTCCGACAGAAAAGGTGGGTTTTCAGGGCATTTTTGAAAGTATTAAAGGTAGGAGCAAGTCTAATGAGATGAGGAAGAGTGGTAGGGGCATATCTTGGAGATGTGTCGCAGATGGAAGTGGAAGGAACTAGCAATGTTCTGTATGTGGGGGTAAAGAAGTCAAAGATGACACCAACACAGCCTGCTTGTAAAATAGGGGAGAGTGCCCCAAAATGGGGGGAGGGTAATGTCTGCGTCTCATATTCACGCCTTGGCTCCCCTGCAAGAAGATTATCTGGGAGGTGAAGGAGCTGTCAGATGGAAGATCCACCCAATGGCAGATCTCCCATCTGTAGTTCATTGTTTGTATAAACAGAGACCTGCTGATATAAACAATGAGGAACAGAGCCAGATGTGCTTCATGAATGGGCTTGTAAGTAAGTATTTATTATATGGGTTATCCTTTGTAAAAAAAAATTTTTTTAATTTTTAGTGTGTACTTAGCTGGACTAATGGCTCGCTAATCTATTATTGTCTTTCAGAAATTGGCTCAGCATATACGTTTTTAACCCCTTGAAGAGGTTAGAGACGAAACGTACGTCGGGGGTTGGAATAACATCTTTGACTTTTATTGTTTGTAAATAAATACTCTTATATGTTACAACCTGATATAATGAAGCCCTTAACCTCCCTAGCGCACTGCTAAGGTCCAGATTTCTGTACCAAAAGTGCACCATAGAC
>CM070035.1:120327840-120341526 GCA_036250615.1 Ptychadena robeensis | reverse complement strand
AGATGGTGCCGTCCTGACTGCTAGGGCGGTTAAAGTCCCCTCACCCCTGATTTCTCAGGGGGAATGTCTGATCTGGGTTCGTGGTCCTATGCTCACTTCCTTGGTGATATTATTTTGTGTTGGAGAAAAATTATAAAAAGGAAAGTATTGCTTTAGCGCTTGAAGTTTTTCAATGCATAAAGTCAAGTCGAAAAGTCACGTTGAATTTTCCACTTAAATATGAATTTAATTGACTGTATTTTTAAAGACTATAAGACACACTTGAAACCAGAAATTGGGAGGAAAAAGTGCCTGCGTCTTATGGTCCAAATGCAAAACCCAGCTGCCACTTGGCCATGGGTGGTCGCGCCTTGGCTCCCGGCCAACTCTCCCGGCAAGAAGACTATCAGATGAGAGATCCGCCCACAGCAGAATCTCACATCTGAACTGTATTGCTTATACCAGCAGAGTCCTGCTGGTATAAGCAATGAAGAGAGAGATAGATGAACTCCTATCTATCTCTCTGTCTCCCTGTATGTGGAAGCTGCAATCACTCTGGGGGAATTCCCAGGACGAATGTCTGATCTAGGTTAGTGGTCCTACGCTCACTGTGGAAGCTACAATCACTCTGCAGCTTCCACAGATACAGCCATAGAGGGAGAAGAAAGACTCTGCAGCTGTTCCCTCTGCGGCACCCCTCTTCCCCTGATCAGTGAGGAAGATCAGTGAGGAAGATGATGTGTGTGCAATGATAGTACTGCTGCTAGTGACATCTGCTAGTGAATTTGATATTGCATTGATCCAATTGATTTTAACATTTCAAATATTTTTTTCTGGTTTTCCTGCTCTAAAAAGTGGGTGTGTCTTATGTTTAGGTTCATCTTATAGTCGGAACAATATAGCATGCAAAAACTGCACATGCTGGAGCAATACTTTCTTATTTGTAGTGTTTCCCCAACTGTTCTCTCCATCTCTAGTTTTTTGGTGATGAAATAATGTTAGAGGACTTGCAAATAACTCACAAATTCAGCAAGTCTACTAATTACACCAGACAAACATATGAATCAGCCCTACATAACCAGGAGAGGGGCGATATAGAAGACTTCTACAAACAATAAATTTTTCCATCTCATCAAATATAATGGCAAACACAGCAACTCCATGGAGGTCAGTAAGAAGTGGTCCTGGTCCATCAACAAACCGCCAAGAGGAATTCTTGTTTCAGCTGAATTTTGTGTTTATTTAGTCTAATTTTTACATAAATTTGTGTTTCAAAGTTTATTATAGTCAGGATGACTGATTCTGTAGCATTGCATACTTACACCAAGTTGGGACAGCGAGGAAACAAGCGACAATGAGACATTACACATTTAAATTTTCGGATTATTACACTGGGCTGCATAAAAAATGTACACATGACACAAAATGTGTATTAACATACACGTTTTGTTATTCAAAAATTAAATGTCTTTTAGCTATGCATGCTGTCTTTTTTCCATTTGTCCATTTTGCATAAATTAAGTTCAAAATCAAAGTTTACCTTAATTTATGCAAAAACTATTTGTGTTAGAGCCATACTTTCTGTAGTATACCCCCAACCATTCTCTACATCTCCAGCAAGTTTGGTGATGATGCCATGCTCAGGGGCTTTGCAATTAACTCGAAATGGTAGATTTTCACACCATCTCTATTCCGCACCTCTTTAACTCCTGCTCTGCCGGTTGAAACACAGAACATGAAACATGGTTGACAGATTTCGTAAACTTAACCTGAGTAAAACAGAACTCATTACCGTATTTTTCAGCCAAGAGATGATCCGAAGTATAGTGTGTATTTTATACATCGGAGCGTCTTATAAGCCGAAAATGCAGTGATTATTACTTTTTTAATCAGGTTAAGTTTAAGGAATCTGTCAGTCATCTATGAAAAGATGGCCAATAGGCACTGAGAGTTATTGTCCAGCACAATGTGGGATAAAGACAGGGATAGATACGTAGATTTGGTAAATGGTATTGCAGGTTAAAGGATGAGATGAGTTTTTCAAGGGAGGAGGTGCAAAGGGAGAAAAGGGCTGAGCCAAGCACTGAGCCTTGTGGGACACCAAAGGGGAAGGAAAAGAAGAGGTGCAATTGAAAGAGCTACTGGAAAAATTGTCGACTAGGGGTGCTACCGTAAAAAATGTCGATGGGGGGGGGGGCGGGTTGTGGCTGCTAGTCACTTATACACGCACACAACTATGCCCCGAGACTATGCATGCACGGGCCCCCCAGGGTCACTGGGCAACTATGCACCCGCATACTCCGGGAGAAACTTTAGTCTGCTACTATTGAATGCAACTCCTTGACCATCATTAGTACTTAGTTGCTATGATGCTTCAAAACATCCTGCTGCCATGTCACACCAGCCATAATCTGGTGAAACTGTCACTGAATCTAAATTGATATATATAAAGCAAATAAAAAGGTTTACAATAAGAATATGATAGAATATGAAAGTATATGAGTAGAATATTGACTATGGGAGTGGTGCAGAATCAAAAGCTATAATAGAGTGCGATAACCTCTGTTCCCCACAAAGGACAGCCAATATTTCACCATGTTCTTTAACATGCCCACGATCTGGCTACCACCTACTTACTCATCAGGTTTTACTTGTAGCATTTAATATTCACACGGCACAAGACACTTTAATATCCTAAACCACTTTTGGTCTAACACTCCATTAACCTTTTACCACCAAAACTAAGTGTGAACACAAAAGTCTGCTAAACTTAAAATAAAATAAATAGAGACCAATAGTTCAGAGTTATTGTACCGATTTACAGCAAAGTCTTACAGCATTGCGGATGTCAGAATTTAAGGAGGAAGTGACACATGAATGCAAGATTTAACCTTTCTACTGTCTACTCTACTGGTTCTCATCTAGCATGGCAGACACTGGCTCCTGTGAGATCCTCGCAAAGTCATTCCTCCATAGTATCATTTGCACTCACTAATGTGTTCCCTACTTGTGGGCTTATAAAATATCTCTGATCAGGAACACTAAGGGCCTGTCTACAGTACATTTTCCCTGTGTTACCCATGCACTTATTGCAGGGAAAATGGCACAGGGCAGTTGCGTGGGCAATTTCAGGCAATGGGCACACACAGGTGCCTTATAGCCCCCACTAATCTTAACCTGAATAAATCAGAGTTCATTATTTTAATCCCCACATCACCTTCTTAGGCTCCCACAACCCATTCCCTCTGCTCCTCTACTGACCTCTTAATGACATCCCCACTTCATCACATGCTCTAAGGTTGCCCCTAATTTTGGAACTTTCTCCCTCCTCTGATTATACTTGCTCCCACTTTTAATACTTTCAAACCAAACTTGAAAACCCCTCTCTTTAGCCTGTGCTACCCATCTTCTCATGCCTAACATCATTAGTCAGCCATCTCCCTCCTACCTAGTGTATACACTGTTCCCCAACCACTTAGATTGTAAACCAGATTGGGCAGGGCCCTCTTCTCCTGTGTCATAGTTTATGTGTGTTAGCTTGTGCTGTATTCCAACCCTTATTTAATGTACAGTGCTGCATAGTATGTTGACCTTTATAAATAAAATATATTAATAAGTAGCAAAATTCTAAATGCAATGGAAAATGCAACAATGGCTCTACAACTAAAATGGTGACCAGATCATATTATTCCCTGAGTAGCCTTTGTTTCATGGTGTCATCTTCTCTTCTATGTAATCTGGGTTCCTATGTACTCTCATTCTGCAATACAGAGCTATAGGCTTTTTTATTTGAGGTGATTCAGTGTGGTGTGTTTTAATGTCTTTTTTTGCATTGAGACAGTTAACAATTGTTTGGGAATGTTAGAAGTATAAATAAACTTTAAAGCAGACCTACCACTTGTTAGGTCACTCTGCAGTATTGGCTGCAGCTCAGCCGATACTGCAGAGATGCCCTACAAAAAAAAAAAGAAAAAGAAAACTATTTCTGACAGCAGGAGGGGTGCCTTTTTAGGCGTCAGCGTCACATCTGTGAGACTTTGTAAAGAGGGGACAGAGAAGCCTCTCTTCACTCACAGCTAGATGGATCCAGCAAACTGGGGGGAGAAAGGGGGGCGTGGGCTGCCCGGAGAAGAATCAATCCGGAAGTGGCTTCTCTTGCCCTTAATTAACATGCTGCCACCACCAGTGAAAACATGAAGAAGGTAAATACGTTTTATTTGTTTTTGTGTAGCAGTTTTCCAGGATCTGAACTGCTGACAGGTAAGTAATGTTAATATTTCATGTATGTGTGTTTTTTTTGTTTTAGTTTAAAACCGCTTTAAGCTCAGAGGTTCAGCTTTCACTTTTGCTCAGTAGTGATGAGGCACAGTTAATATTTGAATTCGCAATATTTTGTGAATAATTCTACTAATATTGAATTTGATATTCGTGAATACTGCAACTCGTAACTTGAGTGTAAATCACCATAAGCTTCCCAATGCATAATATTGCAAATATTCTAAATTGTGAATATATACGCCACCATATTTGCGAAATTTGCAAATTCTCGAATAGATGATATTCACAATTCAAATATTTAACCTCAACACTATTGCTCAGATATATGGACTAGTAGATGATTAAATTAGGATTTTGGATGGGCGGCAAACAGGTAACTGTATTTATATGTATTTATACAATTCTAAAATTGTTAAAGCTCTAATTAGGAATTGCTTTACTGGAAACCACCATTAAATGTGCAGGAAGCAGGACTTTTTTTTTTATATAATGGAAAAGAGAGAAAAGACTGAACCGGAACATCAATTAGGTAAGAAAAAAAATCAGCATTCACATACTTTAGATCTCCTTAAAGGTCATAATTTGTTATTAAACAAAAACACTGTCATGTATTAGCTGAATAAATTATTATTTAGACATTCAGCAAAGTACTGAAGTCTCTTAAATGTAATTAAAACCTTTTCTTTAATACAGGTGTTTGTTGTTGATAGATATCTACTCATAAATTTAATTATAAATCCTTCCAAAATCTTCGGAGCTGAAATGTTGTTGTGCACATAATAGTGTCATGTAATTTCCTTACTCATATTTATCATTGACCAACACTGTCTAACAGCTTTATTGACCTATGATTCTATTATTATTAACTATGTAGTCTAAATGTGCTGAAAGGCATCAGTCATGCGCAATCTTATTTATGATTCCCAACCTGTTATGTATGAAATGCAAGATATGTGCCGCTGGCTGGATCACCAGATGAACAAAAAATTAGGAGAAGCCTAAAAAAATAAACTGTTCATCATCTGAAAGGTATTATTCATATTATTTTGTGTTATAATTTAGACCCCCAGCGATGCAGGATGACGTTTGGTAGAGACATTAAGAGCTGTCAGATGTTCAAATGTTTAAGATTTTTAACATCAGTACCCAAAACTACCGTGCATTGTTTGCAATATGCACATATACAAGTGTCGATTTGCGCAATGAAGGTTATAATGACTGGCGATCATGAATTCTCAAATTTACGAATATTTGGCAAAACATTTTTGATATTTTGCAAATACAAATATTGCCTATGCTGTTCATCTGTAGTTTAAAATTTGGACTGAATGTAGATCCAGGGGTTAGTTGGGGTAGAAATTAGTATTGTACTATAAAGGGCAAAGGGGCATATCCAACGGTCCCTTAAGCCGGCCATAGATGTGATGATTCCCGACCATGGTTGTAGGTGCGTGCTCACGCAAAACGCATGGAGGCCGGTCTCGCGCAACTACAGGGGTGCCCACCTTGCAGTTTCGACCCAAAAATCCGGCAGGTCGGATCACACAGCGATGCGTCCTGCTGATACTTTTTGTGGCCAAACCTGTTGCAGTCAGTTAATTTGGAGGGGGAGTCTCCTCCCCTCCAAGTTAATTGGCTACAATCTGCCGGGAATCCCTGTGTTAGTGGCACACACAGATTTCCTGTCAGTTCCGTAGGCGACTCATCACAGCGCGGTGACGCCACCACACTGTAATGAGTCTGCTACAAGCCGGCCATGGATTGAGACGTCTATGTCAGAAAGGTAAATGACCGCTGCTTTACTACAAATATACCTCTGTCTTATTCTCCATCCCAGGAAGAATGATACAAAATATGGTTCTCCTTCTATTGTCATGCTAAGACTATAACTAAAAGAATTGCCTACTGCAACAGCATGTCATCTCATAAATTGTTGTTGGTAACCATGTTTTATATTTTGAACTGATCATTTCTGTGTATTTAACCTTACTGTCTGCCTCGGAACCAACCAACTGACGCACTGGTTGTATTTTCGTTTTTCTGGTATTATTTCCAGCACAATGTGTATCAGTATGGAGATCCCACCATCCCCTCTGATGATGTGCCAAAGTTTTGGCTGTGCCCTGATCTCCTTTACATTTTAAAAAGGTCACTACACATTGTGCAGCTTCCTAGCTCTGCTTATATGAGCATAAAATAAGTTTGTGTTTGTAGCTATGTAGTATGTCATCCATGGACATTTTATTTAAATGTCCCAGACAGGCAAACATACCTACCTGTATATTCTGCTGTAGGGCTGCAACCTTCCATTAACATAAATGTCCAAGGAAAACTCTAAGATGAGTTAGGCTGGGCATAGACGTTTAGATTTCCCAATTCCCATCAATCTTTAAAATGATCGTGCATGCAATCTCGGAATCGGTTCTGATTTCAGAATTAATCGCATACTGCACCATATGACATCTTCGTTTCCTGGTCAATTCCTTCACACGATCGATCGATCATGGATGGTGTGATCTAAAGCTCGCAGCTGTTCTAATCAGAAATGATGCAATGTGGGTTGAACGCCAACAGGTTGATTGATAGGAACTATTGCATGTCTCCAATAACGTTCCGCGATTCCAGAGCGATGAACTAAATTTTACAGACAAGTCCGATTCCTGCTTGATCGATTTTACGTGCAATTTACGGTTAGATTAATCGATTCATCACTTTGTGCATGCATCGATATGTAATCAATCACGGTGATCGATTCCGGTGATCCATCTCACAGAAATCTTCTGGAAAATTTAAATGTGTATGCCCAGCTTTAGTTACTATTTCTTGGACCTTCATGGTTTCATGTTGGTCATGTGGCTCCTTATGCTGGTTTCATCATTATTATCTCATGTACAGCAATTATGCTGTTATCTGGCTCTCTTTATTTCACTGGCTTCTCTGAAAGATTCCCTGCCTTTGGCTACATCCTTATAGGCCAGGCGTGCCCACACTTTATTGGCTAGTAAGCTACTTTTTACATGACCGAGTCAAAGTGAAATACCGACTTCTGCTCCCTTATTTCAGAACATCTTTTTAATTAAATAATCATTATGATAACCAAACTTTTTTCATTTCAATTCATGGTCCTGCCTCTTGCCTAGTGTTCAAGTGCTCTTGTATGAAATATATGGATATATCATTTAAAAGTAGTATGATAGTAACTAGATTTTTTGGGGGAGTTTTGGATGTTTATTCGCCTAGTGACACTCATGCTAGTGTAGTATGCTGTTTACATGGCATTAGTACTTGTTGGTAATTGTATTTTGTGCATTTGTTCAATATTACCTTAATATTCTGTTTACTTACTGAATTCACAGTTGCATTGCATTTAAACTGTGTTGTGTATGACTGGCATTACAAGAAAGAAAGCAAAGTGAACTCTTCTGCATGTCCATCATCTCTACATGACAAGCAACATGAAAGTTTTTGTGACCATTACTAAATAAAGTTGCTATATGTATATCAACAGTGTCATACCTAAATACATAGGAATGCTAACGTATTAAAAAAGAAACTTGCCTGTGGCAAAACCTGACAACATGAAAAAGCTATTCTGTTCTTAATGCTAAGAAAATGTGAGACAGCTGGGAACGGTTAGTGCGGGAGTTCAAAGTGAAGTTTACATATTGATCATGATAAGATCACAAGGAGAGTACCTGAACATAGAACAAACACACAAATAGCCAATAAGGAACTGTAATTCCTAAATGTATATACACTAAACACAGAAAAACATATTTGTTGTTGCCACAGTTTTGCTTTGTCAAACTGTATTTAAATTTAATTTATTCTAGTAAGGGGTATCCACAGACACTTCTACTAAAATGGCAATGGTTAGACTAGTGGTTCCCAAACTGGGGGTCGCAAAGGTATTCCAGGGGGGCGCGGGCCCTCATTCTTAAGGGAGGGAGGGGGCAGGCTCGATAATGTTCCTGAATAGAAAAGGGGGGCCCTGCAAGGAAAGTTTGGGAACCACTGGGTTAGACTAAGTTTGAATACAAGCAACCATAGTGCACTTCCAAACTTCATTTGTAGTCATTGCAAGTAAAACTGTTATGTCTGGTTACTGTTTGTCCATCAGAACATAACTTAGTCCCCACTAACTTCAATCACCTGCAATTGATGTGTGTGAAATACAGTAGTTTTTCAGAAATCACCCATATTTAAGCAATGATATTCTGGATGTGATTGTTGATGCACAATACTACACTAAACATATTTCGGGAATTGTTATAGTGTCCATTCTTAACTTCTATAGAGCAATGTGTTCTACATAGGTATCTACAGAGAATTTATTTAAATGATTAAGATAAATCTACAATACCATTTCAAAAAAAAATGTCCAGTAACAGGCGGTATTTATTAATAGTTATATACATTATTCACAAGATACATTTTCATCACATGTGAATTGGCAACTAGTTGTTTACCTTATTTGCTGCTGGCAGCAAGCATTATTTTTGCAAAATTGTTGCTTCATTCTATTATCAGCAGCGTTGTTTCTTGCACTAAGCAGAATATGCATGTGTATAGGGACCCAGGGCCTACTGGGGCCCCAAGCTCCATTCCAAAGGTCAATTCTCAATTGCGGCCATGTGGGATTGATTATCCTTTTCTGTTCCTTGCCGTTGGGGGCAAGTGGTGGGATGTGATGTGTCCTCTCGTCCCTCTGCAGGGGTCCCCAAACAGCTACAAACAGCATTGATCATCAGCCAAATATATTTCAAGTGGCTGATGCAAATGAAGTATAATTAAACTTAGGAACACAATATTATATATTACAGCTTGCCAATTTTAAGATGTGATGTTGTGTTAGCTTACTCTTCTAAGGCTTTATCTAAGTAAGCAGTTAAACTTTGCTGCTTCATTTGTACATATCAGCCCCTTAATACTATCCTCTTCCTTTAGAGCTCCTTAGGTCTACCCACAGTGCCCCCCTCCCCATATCCCCCCCCCCTACTCAATGAGTGTTTTGTAACCCTATTGGATACCCTTTGACTTCCTTTAGTACAGGGAGTTAGGGCAAATCACTGGAACCCTAAGGATTCAGACAAAAGCACATGTTTTTTTATAGTGGAGAGTGATAGGGGAGAGTTAGCTTTGAAGAAAAATCTTTCCAATGAGGTCATATACAGAAATAGAAGCTTTTTAAAATGTAATTTTATTTTATTTTTAAATCCTAAAAATGAATAGTTGGGCAGCTATGTTGTATCTCTGGATAGGATGTGGGCAAGAAATCTTCTCTGTGAAAAAAAAATTAGAGTGACGAATACGTTACCTTTCTTGAATTATCTTAGCTATTGTCATGAATTTTGTCTGCTTGGCACAAGGGTTTACAGTGAAGTGATTTCCCTTCAAAGAACTTGGAAAGAGAAATTAATACAAAAAGGACACGGTCTTTACACTTTACAAAGAGGAAGCAGATGGGAAAGAGATTGTTGGATTACTCTGTCCATTTTAAAATGCGGGATTGCACTTACAGAAGGCCATATACAGTTTTTATTTTTTCAAACATGCTTTAACCTTAGCTGAACTTGATCTACAAGTCTTTATTTGAACCAAACAATGTAAAGTGTGACTGAAATGGTATTGTAACCAGTCCACCAACAGGCAATCCATTGTAAATTCAATCTGTTTCTTTGTTAGAAGTTTATATTTTCTAATAGGAAAGGGAACAATGTTCATCAACACAGTAAGATTTGTATAATGAACAATAATTTCCACCCACTGCCAGGGCACCTAGGCACAGGGGTTCCTGACTGGGGCGGGATGGTGAGGAGCCAAAGTAGGGCAGAAATGGCACAGTGGTAAAGTTGACAAGGTGGGACTTTGGGCTTTAAATCTGCAGCGGAAGTGACGTTGGTCTATTTGGAAGAAGACAAACCGGATGGCTGAAGCTGCATGGGAGTTGGTGGAGATGTCTGTGCTGGAGGAAGCCAGCAGTAGCCCCCATGCCTGCAGCCCTCAAGCTCTACCCCATGGCCAGCCCACGACCCTCCCCCACTATTGACGCACTATTTAGATTATTTCCATTGTGTGCGTCCGGCGGGTGTCGATGATTGTCGGCGTCTGCTTGACGCAGCTTAGCAGGTTTTTGCAGATTTCAGAGTTCCCTTGGCTGAGGATGAGAAAGATGGAGGGCCCCGCTATGGTCATTAGGTTTCATGGCATTTAATTGGATGTGGTCGTTCAAGAGTGTAGGTTGCCGGTGGACAAGGTTAAGGACCTACGCAGTCCTCTGCAAGCGTTGCTTGGGGTTCAGAAAGTGACTTTCAGTTGCAGTCAGTTTTGGGTAAGCTCAATTTCGCATGTCGGACCATTCCCATGGGCTGCATTTTGTCCAGGAGCTTGATTGATTTGACTTGCCGGTTTGTTTGCCAAAACATTTTTTTATGGAGGAGAACATAAGGGTGTGGATGGCATTCCTGCGAGATTTCAACTGTGCGTGCATGTGGATGGCGAAGCCTGTGATGAACTCGGACCTCAAGCTTTTCTCAGATGCTTCAGGTACTCATGGCTTATGGATTCGGGGAAGCTGGCCACCGTCATGGGTGGGGTCTGTGCTGACCAGGGACCTTGCCTTTCTGTAATTCTTACCCATTGTGGTGGCTTGGGGCGATCGTTTGCATAACTGGGGGTTGACTTTCTGCTTGGACAACATGGCAGTCATGGTGTAAGTTGAAGCGGAAATCTCTTATCCCTGCCTAGGCTCCTTCGTGCTAGATCTTTTTCTTTCTGGGGTGTAGGGGGGGGGGGCAATGGTCACTAGGTGGATGGCGGCTTTGGCTTTCCTTTTCGTGTGGAAGTCCTGACTGGCAGGTTGTGAAGGGCTTTCAGAGGCAGCAGATTTTGGTGGACAAGAGAAGGCCAATTGCCTTCTTGTTGCTTGGGGATATCTTTAGGGTGCTTGACCAGATTTGTAGGGACCTCTTTGAGGTTTCTCTTGGGAGAGGATTCTAGGTCCATCTCTTTGCATTGTCGGGTTGTGCGCTCTGTCCACCGTTTTATGGCTGTATGCCTAAGCGGCAGTCGTCCTCTTTTAGTTCATGCCAATGCTTTCTTTCTGTCTCACTTTCAGTTTATGGCAGTTCTGTGTGGTTGTTTGGCTAAATTAGGTTTTCGGCAGGGGGACTTTGGGGCTCATTCCTTTCAGATTGGTGGCACTATCGAGTTGGCGCGTTGGGGGTTGTCTGCTGAAGTTATCAAGAGGTTAGGTAGGTGGGAGTCTCAATGTTTCCGTAGGTATGTTTGGCCTCATTTGGTTTGAGTTGGGATGGGTTCCTGTCGGGTAGGAATTGCCTATTTTGGTTTTTGTTTTCTTTTACATACCTGTTGCCCTCCATTGTCTGGGTCATGGACCATTCCTATATGTTCTGGATCAAGAGAAGTTCGGCAGTGCGAGCTGATGGACTGAGCTTTGTTTTTCCTGCAGGCATGGCCGAGGTCCATTGGGAATTCGTGGATTATGCTTGCACCAGTTGGTTACAAGATTTACAAGTTTGGTGCAGCTGTGGGGTCCACCTGATATACTTGTGGTCCATGCAGGTAGCGACGGCTGATTTTTCCTGGACATTGTTTGTGTGTGGTTAGATATCCCCATAAAGTTCTTAACAAATGCCAGATCAAGCTTAACAGGGCTTAGGATACATTCCATGTCAGGTATGGTGGTCCAGCATCATCTTTTGGAGGACCCTCAGGGTTATTTCCGAGCTGATGGTGTTCATTTTACCGACCTAGGGAACAATGTGTTCAACTTTGGGCTGCAGGAGGCGGTGGAAGAGGCTTTGCGGGTGGGGGGGGGGGCATTCAGGCGGGCATTCAGGATCAGTGGATCAGTGGGTCCATGACGGTGGCCACAAGGTTAACAATGGTTCAATCTTCATGGGGTGACCTGCTGGTTGGTACGGCAGGCACCAGGTATTAAGTTACTTAATTTGGCTCTTGTATTAAATTATTTAATTTATTATTTAATTTGCGGGGTGACCCACTGGTTACCTGGTTAAAGTTCAGTTGAGAAGTAAAATTTTTGGGGAAGGAGCCAATGATTTGGAAGTACCCACTGAGCCAGTAGGTGGAGAGCTTGTGGCCAGTACTGGTGGTCATGGTGTGTGAATGTGGAACACCGTTGTGGATCCTGAGTAGTTCTAAACGTTACAGGTTTTTTGTATGCTCGATTTTTAAAAAAGGTGTGGCCATGCTTTGTATCCACATTTAAATCCACATCTTGAGTCAAGCATTTTCTTTGGGTAGGGGAAGGAGAGGGGATTAGGGGTAAGAAGGGGAATAGGTAGGGGTATGGTGATGGAACATAGTAGGGTTATGTTGTGTTTTGGTGTGTTCTCTGGTTTTTGTCTTCTCAGCTCATCTCTTCCCAAGTCAGGAGTTGTGTGACATGTCCAGAAAATGTGCCCACCACAGCATTCCCTGTATAGAAGTAAATGTATATACCTGCAACACTGAATGTTCTTCTGTTCAAGAGGAATGATTCCCCATCAACTGGGCAGCCAAAATATAGAGGAGATTCAATAATTTTGCTCCCGAGGAGAGTGCACTAGTTCTTCCTGCTGATCACCATGCTATTGCCCAAGACAGGGATGTCAATCTCAAATACGCTATGGGCCAAAGTTACGCAATTGTATAAAGTCATGGACCGACCTTTACATGCATTGAAAAAAATTCTACAATTGAGGAGATTTTTCTAATCAGATATAACAAAAAACATCTGCATCTGCAACAAGCAATGAACACTACTATAACAAATGTGATATCAATTGTCAAATGAATGACACATCTGTGGCATTCATTTCTCAATAATAAACAAAAAATTTTTTTCCCAAAATCTTATGGCAAAATCTTATTACACTGTGTTCCAGATTTGTCCCGTGGGCCAGAGGACACAGAGGTCAGCAGGAGAAACCATTGAGAGCTGTGGAGGACTCAGTAGGTTAAAAACATCAGGAAGTGCCAGTTTCCTAGATGATTTGGGGGGGGACTGTCAAAGCGGCATTCAGTTGCATGGATGGCAGAATAGGTAAATATATATTTGATCAAAGATTTGTTTTTGTTCCAAAATAACTTTATTGAAGTTGTCAAATAAAGAAAAAAACGAAATCAAAGTTTTACTATATTAGCAGGACCATAAAAATGTTTTATATACGATGCAGAGCATCACTCAGATGTCTTTCCCCCTGTCCAACGAATGTCCACCTACATGTCCACATACAGGACCCGGAGACCGAGGATTAGCCAGATGTCAAGTGGCATGCAGTATAGCAATGGGAAGTTTATTAAGCTTTAAACAGGGCAGACAAACTGTAAGAAGGACCAGAACAGAGGGACAACAGGATAGACCTATAAGCCTAAACAGTATACATAAGTCCAGGAACTAAA
>CM070035.1:120265914-120312793 GCA_036250615.1 Ptychadena robeensis | reverse complement strand
ATTCAGCAGCGCTCAGAGGCACGTGCCTCTTCTGCCTCTGCCTTGTCCCGGCCCTGTGTAGAGGTGAGATTTTGTGAATCAAGTTCACAGGCAATTGGGATCTGTAAACACTTGGCTCCCAGCTGCCCCATATGAACTTAGCTTAACTGTCCAGACTGATTTTGTACAGAACAAGTCTATTGATAACTATTCCAATTTCACTTTGCACATAAGCAAATACAATAATGAAATGACTATAGGTCAACCTAAGCAAAATCACAGGGCAAATGTTTCCTCAAAAATGTTCCTGCCAAAACCTTAGCTGAACACTGAATCAAAACACTGATTTATTTTTAACATTGCACTATGGATAGACAGGGTTTACTACTCTCTTGCATGAGTCACTGTAAATATTCTGGCTTGAGTAAAATGAACATCTCTCTTCTGTTTTATATACAACCAAGTTGCCAAATATTGTGGTTGGCTTGGTACTAACTTTTAACAGTTCGTTCAAGCACCACATAGTTGTTCAGCTTGCTTTACTACTAACTAAAAAATCTTCAAAAAACAGGAACATTCTGAAAATGAATGGTCCAGTCTGAGGTTGATTAGTGGCAGTTGACTGTAAATAGTTGTTAGGCTTAGGCAGCAATATTACAGTACGTATGACTAACCATATGTTTAATAACAGAATGTTGCTGTAATTATTACCAGGAAATTACCAGACTGCCACCCAAGCCAACCACTCCTCAGTTATAATGTTTACAAGAAAAACTTAGCCATCTTGCTTTGTTTTGCTTACAACAGCATTAGTAGGCATTAAAATTTCTGCTGAGTGTTGACGTTGTTTATATCTTTATTGCACTTCCTGTGCCAATGACACCCAAACATGAAATTAGAAGGGTGGTTTTTATCTGGGATGGATGACACAGTCAGTAAAAAAAGCTTACATTCTATTTTCAACCCACGCCACAAAATAAAGGTAAATTATTACTGACCCAATCAGTGACACTTTCCTAGGCACAGAAAAGTAGGTTAAAGCTTCCATGTACAGCAACAAGGATAGAAATAATCTTTCTCGTACAAGACTAAAACAAATTCAAGATTGCACAGGTCTTGTATTGTTTTGTATTGTATTGCAAGATACGGCATTTTATGTAGCAAGTAACTAGAGCCACCTGTAACTTATTTCAAGTGAATATATCCACACAAAAAATAGCTCAGGAGAGGTGTAATTAAAATGTATATATTTATTTGGTTTGTATTGGCATAAAATACATTGTCAATGATGTTGTCTTTAATGCCAATACAAACCAAATAAACATATATGTTTTATTTATGGGTGCCTCTCCTGAGCCTATTTCTTTTGTGGATATTTTCATTGACATAACCCTGATCACCAAGGGACGGTTCAAGCTTACAGAACTCTCCATAAACCTACAACTTCTAAAGCTGCCCATTTACGGGTTGATGCCGGTGCAATTGAGGAGCCCTCAAGCACAGCGTGATGATGCAGCGTGAAGCTCTCTTGATTGGACGGGTATCAAGGCGTAGCACTTCTGCACCCTCAAACCTATTCAATCCTGCTCATTCCCCAACCAAAGTAATGTAAATCAAACAGGGTTTACCAACATGTTGGTTCTCTGTTCGATTGAGTTTCTTCAAGCAGGATCGATGGATCCCACTTGAAGAAACCAATGCCCGCTCAATTTTTGTATAGATTCGAGCACAATCAACCGCTGGGAACGCGCATGGCGAACAATTGTATTCGAAATGATCCAAAAATCGAGCCATGTATGCCTAGCTTAAAGGGAGCTGGTTAAGATCTACCACCCCAGGTCATTCTGCCCAGCAGCTAAGAAGTAAGTACCACTCTTTCATCTATTTTTGCAGAAAATGGTTTGCAAACTCATCCAACCTATTTATTGTTTCTGTCCGTTTCTATATCATTTCTGACAAAGAAAATATTTTTCTTCTCTTCTTTTCTTGGACATCCACCTTCTTAAGGCTCCAATGTAGCTATCCTTGTAACCTGTAACTAAAATTTGTCAAATATTAACAACTTTTGTTTTTTGATATGAATGCATCTCATCTGAATCCTCTCTCCAGTTCTCTTGACAATGGCTTTTTCTGGGGTGGGGACCTCTTATTTATCGCTGCAGATGTTTGCATGCTGATTGATTATCAATATTCCATGCACACTAATTTTACTGCTATAGACTTCTCATGTATAGCATGAGAGATACCTATTGACACTTATAGTAGAACCCTGGCTCCTGTAAGAAGACACTGGACTGTAGCATTGCATAAAATGAGTAAACGGGTACTGTTAATTTATCTTTTTTAGTTTTGGGGGGAGGGGGTTTATCTAATAAATAGAAAACAATGCATATGATAGGATTTGACTATTTGAATAACATCTAACACTGTAGCTCTACTTTGTAACAGCAAATTAGTAAAACATTTGGAAAAGCATATGAGATCTTATTATCAGCATTATGGATCTTAAATATTCAAAAACAGGAATCTGCAGAGGAAGAAGCTAAGTTTTACGAGACCTTTAAATAGCCCATAGTATGTTGTCTTCCTGTCAGGAAGCTTACATCAGACATATGTTATCCGATGATTTGGAAAATAAGGATAGTGACCCAAGTATAAGCTCAGCAGCTGCTAGTCTGTTTTCTTGTTTGTCTGTCTGCCCCCCCCCCCCCATAAAAAAAAAACAAGAACAAGTGAAAGTACTGATAGGGGTGCATACAATTATTAGCTTTTACTTTGAATAAGTGAAATGATATACACATGCAGCAATATGATCGCTGTAAATTAACTGTCCTATTCCTGTAATTAAAGGAGGTGGGGTAAAGCAAATGGCACTTTGTGTCCTTCACTGTAGTAAAAAGTGGGCATTGGGCAGCTCCTGGCAGATTTTACCAGGTCACTGAATGACCTTACTCGACAGCCATACATGCATTAGACCACACTTTTACGGTTTAAAATTTTAAACATGACCGTGCCAAAACAATCTGCCAAAATGAAAATGGTAAACATATATTTATATACAGATAATTCAAGTAAACCTTAAATGTAAATATATATATTATTTATAAAAGCACGAACATGTATGGTAAGATAAAATTTTGTACATTTCAAGCCATTACCTTAATGTGTGTTTTGTACCTATTGCCTTTGTGATCTACCAGTAGATCCGTGTGCAGGGCACTAGAGATGGTCGAATTTTTTTTCAAAAATTTTACCATTTCGACGGTTTCGATTTAATTACAAAGCCCCTGAGCATGGTATCATCACCAATTTCGAAAATCGGAATTTCGACTTTAACTTTGAACTTAATTTATGCAAAAACGACATTTGCTAGAGCAAAACTTTTCTACATCTACAGCAATTTTGGTGATGATACCCTTTTCAGGGGCTTTGCAATTAGCTCACAAAGTTAGCAAGTCGAAAAATTCGACCATCGCTACAGGGCACCACTGCATTAGACATTTGGCCAAGACAGCCACAATAGATTGCCTCTGCTCATAAACATTATGACCCTGGAATAACTGGGCTGAAAATCTACCTAAACACAATTATTATTTTCTTGCATTTATAACGCACCAATATATCACACAGTGCTTTACAGAGCATTTTGTGCTCAAAATTATTCAACCCCCACTGAAATTGAGTTTTATGGCCATTTTGACATTGATTTTGATCATTTCAGTCATCTTGTTTACAATGAATTTAAAGAGGCACTTGTAAGTCAGACAAATATAACATAACGATAATAATGAAATAACCACAAATGTCTTTTCTGTGCTCACATCATTATCAGTTTTATTCAACCCCCAGGTGACATTCATTCTTAGCACTAAGTACAACATCCTTTTCCAGTTATAACAGCTTTTACAGGTGAAGCATAGCTTGACACAGGTGTCTTGCAGCGATCTACAGGTATCTTAGCCCATTCTTCATGGGCAAAAGCCTTCAGTTCAGTCACATTCTCAGGCTTGCGTGCTGCAACTGCTTTCTTTAAGTCCCACCAGAGGTTCTCAATCGGATTTAAGTCTGGTGACTGCGATGGCCACTCCAAAATGTTCCAGCCTTTAATCTGCAACCATTCTCTAGTGGACTTGGAGGTATGCTTGGGATCATTGTCCTGTTGAAAGGTCCAACGTCTTCCCAAGCCTCAGATTTGTGACAGACTGCATCACATTTCCTTCTAATATCTCCTGGTACTGAAGAGAATTCATGGCACCTTGCACACGCTGAGGCTTCCCTGTACATACAGAAGCAAAACAGCCCCAAAGCATGATTTACCCCGCCATGCTACACAGTAGGCAAGGTGTTCTTTTCTTCATAGGCCTTGTTTTTCCTCCTCCAAACATAGCGTTGATCCATGGGCCCAAAGTCGACTGCAGTATGCCAAAAGTCATGTGGACAAACCACAAAAGTTTTGGGATAGTGTTCTGTGGACTGATGAAACAAAATTAGAACTGTTTGGGCCCATGGATCAACGCTATGTTTGGAGGAGGAAAAACAAGGCCTATGAAGAAAAGAACACCTCACCTACTGTGAAGCATGGTGGGGGTCAATCATGCTTTGGGGCTGTTTTGTTTCTACAGGTACAGGGAAGCTTCAGCATGTGCAAGGTGCCATTTCATTATTAATGTTATGTTATATTTGTCTGACTTACAAGTGCCTCTTTCATTTAATTGTAAACAAGATGGCTGAAATGATCAAAATCAATGTCAAAATGGCCAAAACACTCAATTTCAGTGGGGGTTGAATAATTTTAAACACAACTGTAAAGTCATACCACTAACTGTCTCTCAGAGGAGCTCAAAATCTAATGTCACTACCATTGTCATCTATATGTAACTATCACAGTCAAATGTCAAGTGAAACTAACATAGTAGAATTTTTTTGGGGGAAGCCAATCAACCTATCGGCATGTCTTGGTGGAAACCGGAGCACTCAGAGGAAACCCACGCAGACACTGGGAGAACATACAAACTCCATGCATATATTGCCCAGACCGGGATTTAAACCTAGGACTCTAGAACTGCATGGCCAAACCGCTAATCACCTGAGCCACCATAATACAACCACATGTATTTCATTAAACCAATCTAATGTTCAGTCACAGAAGATCAATAGATAAGAGTACCTTTACAGTTGACACCTCCACTAGCCATTGCATCACACACACAACAGCTATGATAAGGACAACTGAGATGTGCCTTTCCAAGGTATCCTACTGGCAAAGGGATCACCTTGTACCTTTAAAGACACTCTTTCTTTTCTGCTCTGTTTATTAACCTAAAAGTGTATGAAAGATTTTTCATACACTTATTTGAAAAGTTAATCAGCTCAAAATGCTGACAATAAATTGGCTAATAATATTTAAGGGAGGGTGTTTTGGCACGATTAGTAAATGGATAGAACAGATGTTTTTCTGAATTCTTCTGGCAAAACTCTTGTAAGATGAGGAAGTCTTGTTCAAGAAAAGCTTTATTCCTTAGTTGCCTGATGGAATACATATTATGTTCTGTAAGATGAACATATACACCCCATTAAAGGTAATTTTTTGCATACTTTAACACACTTAAAATGGACATTAAAGCAGTTAAAGGGAAAACGCCACAGAAAGTGTTTGTGAGTGTGTGCGCACACCTGTGTTGTTTGTATGGATAGAGATACACTACCTTATAAGCATCATATATCTACATGTTATAGCCTTGTAGAACCTTTTTTTCTCATGCTATCTGAAAACATGTTTTCAAATCTGGCTAAAATCAAAATCTATGCTGTTATGCTTACTTAAAAGTAGACCTTAGACCAACTCAGACTAAAAAAGTATAACTTTTTTCTTACATATACCTAAATATTGAGGAAGATCAAAAATAAACAAAACATTATTATTTCACCTCAGTATGAAACTTGAGCTATAGTGATTCCTTCTCCAACAATAGCATACATTTTGGAAGCTTCATGGCTAGAAGAATGGCAAACGTGCAAGCCTTGGCCAAATGGAGCTTGTTTTGTGCTGAGCTAGTGCAAAATTACCTTTTCACTTGCTTGTAATTGGTTAACGAACAAACCATATTTTTAAATCAGACACCACATCCGGATTTAATGAACATCTTTTTGGTGAGATTTCAAACATTAGAGACAGAAATACTTTAAAAAAGGCTCCTACAAAAAATATATCACATGAATCACGAATATGATCAGCATTAGACAAAAAAAAACCGGAACTGATGTGTATTGTTGTAATCTTCAGAAGACATTTCTCTGCATGGAAACATAACAGTGAAGATATTGGTCTTTGTAAGCCATTGCTTGGACTAAAGCTCTGGATCACTTGTTTTCAGTCCTGGACTATGTTTCAATCAGTTGTTATTAGCGCACAAAGGAATGCATAAAATGGATGTAGTATGTTTCCTAAACTCTTTTTTGTATTTGTAAATTTGCAGGCCATATCTATTCCATCTTTGTTTAACCTCCCTAGCGCACTGCTGAGGTCCAGATTTCTGTACCAGAAGCGCACCATAGACTCTAATGGAATTTTGTAGGCCTGTAACTTCCAAAATCTGTTCGTACAAGGGTCTAATAGACATCCGGACTATAATAATGTTTGAAACACACAATTATTATAAAAGAAGTACATTAAAAAAATTATGAAATGTATCATTTGAATGCTTAAATCTCTTGAATACTTATTTGGTGAAAGATTTCAAAACAGTATTTATTGATTCCAAAACAGTATTTATGTTTGTTTATAATAACATTTTTATTTTGATTTTGTTTTGAATTGTATCACTGTATCCAATACAATGGCATTCTCTGAAAGGGTTAACTTCAAAGCTCACATCTGGAATGACAATGGGGGTGATATTCCAGGTGTGCTCTTTGAAGATATCCAGATCCAGATATGCATATGAATATCCCAATTTGCACATGAATGTCATATCGGGGGGCGCAGGACATTCATGTGCAAATTGGGATATTCATGTGCAAATTGGAACATTCATGTGCAGATAAGCCTGGTAGAGGTGTCACAGCCGGCTTGCTGATCGCACAGACAGCAGAGCAGAGTGTGCAGCCGGGGATTGTGAGCTGAGCTGGACGGCACTATCTCGTCAGCTGCAATAGTGCATAAGCAAGTGCAGGACGAGATAGTGCTGTCAGAAGCGCTAGGAAGGTTAAGTAGGAATCATCATAGAGAATAAAAAATATATATTTTCATGATTTGCCATTCTGTATTTCGCATTTCTAATAAGCAGCTTAATGGCTGCGCACTACCACTAGCCCTACCATGTAAACTCTCTTAAACAGTTACACTTTTCTTATAATTTTTTCATCCCATCTGTTCTTTGAGCTCTTGGTAGAAATTATGGTGCATATGGAGTACATTTGATCCTGTTGGTTTTAATGTTGTGGGGTTTAATGCATTAAGGTTCCTTTCATCGAGATTTCACAACCAGCTGTCATAATAGAGATAATTCAATGCTTATTTTTAGATATAATTATTAATCAGCTTCTTCTAAAATGTATGTGCCCTAGTTCAGAAATTCTTACCTAAAATATGTACCATGAACTGCAGTCTGGCAGCTTAGAATAAATTCTCCATTTTATGAATCCAAAAAACATTGAATAATATGCATAGCTACAGTAAATATATTGGCGTTTATTTCTTCCTTCAGTCTTTACATCCAGACAAGGTATAATTGTGTGTGGCTTCTTACCTTGGCATTTATCCACACAAAAGAGCCACATAATCAGTAGAAGTGTAGTGGAGTGCCGAGGTGTGCACAGGGTGGAAGTCCCTTTAAGACCGCGCCCCAGCATGCTCCAGGGTCCTCGGAGGAGTTAAGAGGGAGCCTCCAGGAAGAGGCGGGGCTCACTCAGAGGATCAAGGAAGAAAGACAGGTCTACCCTGTGCCCCTCTCCTCCACCGGTCCCACCGCACAGGCACCGGCGTATGTACAGCCGGCGAGCAGTACTGTGGCCGGTGCATTAGTACTGGGGCCGGATACAATAGTACTGGGGCCGGTGCATTTGACACCCCTTCTGCCGACCAGGAGTGCTATGTTCAGAGTGGGGTGGTACCCCCCTCAAGCTGCTGGTCCACGTTTGCCCACCCGCAGGCTGCATTCCAGGGGATCCAACAACCGCACCCCACCCGCCCTGGTGGAATTGTCACGCCACTGTGGTCCCTGCTGACCTAAGGTACTGTCTCTGGATGCAGCTGCACCCTTCCGTACTAAACCTCGCAAGTGGACTGTTCATTGCCTTCTTGTACTTTACTGTGTTAATTGCCACGTGTTGCTGGAAGTTTGAGGCCCCTGCAGGTCACGTGTTGTATTAATAAAAGTTTGAACCAACCCAGCCGCCTCTGTCGCTTTGGTTGATTCCTGTGTCATTACAGAAGGAAATGTAATAATGTTAAAATGTTCATTAAAATTCAAGAACAAAATTTTATATACATTAAAGATAATCAGTTCTTTTTTTGCCTGGTGATATTAGTAACATGTGTCCTGCTTTGCGGTGGTTCCATACTTACTTCATACCGTCTCCCTGAATTTAAGACCTCCAATGAAAATAAGACCTACCCCGAAAGACCTAGCTGCTATCCCCCCTGTGCTTCTAATATAAGCCCTTCCTCGAAAATAAGACCTACCATGTCCCAGGGAAAGCTTCCATAATCAGAAAAGACATGGCAGGAGGAGTTTTGTCACCTCTTCTAAACCCAGAAATAATCCCTAGTGCATTTTTCGCACATAAAAATTATTATATGACAGTGTCTTATATTCGGGGAAACGGTATGTAGAAAGGATCATTACAACCACCCATGGAAATTAGAATTGTCAACCTGTGGAGAGGGTAGTGCTAAAAACAATAATTCTAAAGACTACAAAATACTGCATGCCATTTTTAACTTTCCGACTTTGACCTTGTTTCCTTAGGGCTCACATATACCAAAAAAAATGTATGTACAAACATGTGTACCAAAACCCTTATGATAATCTATATCTGTAGAAATGTTTTATTTAAAATCACAATTAAAATTTACGAAAAAGGGTATAGGATTGGAGGATATGTTAGGTCACTACTCCCATCCCTTACTACTAACTCCAAAAACTTTCACCTGTTCCCTCGTGGGACTCTAAATTGGAGTAGTGGCCTCCAGCATAACTATGAGGTAATTGGAGCAGCAAAAAGATATATAAAAAGTAAGCTTTATTGGTGACACCTGTCACAAAACACATAAAAACATACTAGAGTGGCCAGGGCCCAGATATATACAACATGTAAATGGGTGGCCAACTATACCGGAACATACATATGGCATAGAGGCTATGACTAACAGACTTCAACTAACAGCCTATAACAGATATTTTGATGCACCAAAATATCTGTTATAGGCTATTAGTTGAAGTCATTGCCTTCTTGTACTTTACTGTGTTAATTGCCACGTGTTGCTGGAAGTTTGAGGCCCCTGCAGGTCACGTGTTGTATTAATAAAAGTTTGAACCAACCCAGCCGCCTCTGTCGCTTTGGTGCACCAAAATATCTGTTATAGGCTGTTAGTTGAAGTCTGTTAGTCATAGCCTCTATGCCGTATGTATGTTCCGGTATAGTTGGCCACCCATTTACATGTTGTATATATCTGGGCCCTGGCCACTCTAGTATGTTTTTATGTGTTTTGTGACAGGTGTCACCAATAAAGCTTACTTTTTATATATCTCCAAAACTCCAATTTAGAGTCCCACAAGGGAACAGGTGAAAGTTTTTACAATTAAAATTGAGATATGTAAATAAGAACAGATAATATCTGCAAAGGGTAGGCCAACTCTGTATTTGTAGTACATAGGCTATAGTTCCAAAATGGGAGGAACTACTTAATTAACTATATACAGTAATATAACTTAATTATTATTTCTTCAATCAATTTAATCATAGCAGAAAGAATCACATTTTTTGTTTACTTATACTCAACGGAATTGCACTTTTGACTTGTGGTTCTCAAATGCACTCATGTTGTCCTTCAGTCCCAATATACACACTAGTGTTGAGCTCGAATATTCGAATGCCGAATATTTTTCGCGAATATCGGCAATTCGAGAATTCGCCAATATCTCGAATATCTCGGCGGATATTCACAATTCCGAATATTCGCAATATGGCCATGTATTGCGAAAATAATATTCGCATTGCAAAAATAAACATAGCATGTGACCATTCATTTGAAAGATTTTCGCGAATAGGATTTTCTTAATTGCGACCATAATTTTCGCAATCCATGGTATTACCGCGAATATTCGAATTTCCGAATATAGAATCGAATATTAGTAGAATTATTCGTGAAATATCACGAATTCGAATATTGCCTATGCCGCTCATCACTAATACACACGTGAATACACCCCCCAAAAATCTTGCATGCATTTTTTTTTAAATGGTATGGAAGAGTTTTTTCATTATTTAATAAAGCTGAAAAATACATTTTGTCTTTACATACATTTCAGTAAAACTATTTGAGGATGTGGTTTTCTCCACTCTTCAACCATAAAATCTAATTAATGACACAGTTTTTTTTTTATACATTTCATATGATTATTTCTACAGTTGTATCTGATCCTTGTATCATACATTGTAAAGAAACTGTAATCTGGCACATGGTTGAGCAAACCAATTCCTCATGTGTTTTTTTATGTGGTTGGGCTCAATAGTCTTTAGTTTAAGTCACCTGGAGAAATTGTGATGTTGTGAAAAAACAGTTGGACACATGAATTTTGTTACTTTGTGAGATATGAAGTAAAGCTTTCTGTATGACTTTATCAGTCTGTTAAGTGTTGTTGAGAACATTAGTTTTCTCCCTAATTTCAGTTCCATAAAGATTTCAGCCATTTGTTCTCTTAAGGTTCCACCACAAAATTTAATTTAAGTTAAGCCACCATCTTTGGGCCATGCCACCATCTTGATTACTTCCCATTACACAAGTGAACACTAAGGGTGGGATGAAGCCAAAAAGTAAAGCAAGTAGTACCCTAGCCAGTAAGATTAAGATAGATAATAAGACCCTAATCCTAGGTAATATATACCTAGAAAACCCTGGATAATCTGGCCTTGCAGGTACAAAGGATCACCAGTCAGTCAGTCGATTGTATATAAAAAGTCTTTATTAACATTGGACCATTATTAGAAGAAGATTCAATATTTGTACAATAACAACAATCAATTCAGGTCATTTTCATTGGTGGTACTGCACCCCATACATGGGCATCCACTCAGTAGCACCTAATCTTACAATGTCATATTAGAAAACACACTTGGCATAAATGATATGATACCAAAAATGATTTTAGATAGATAACGAAGAGGTTAATAATGCTCCAGTCTCCGACGTGTTTCGCCCCTTGGGCTTCCTCAGGGAGATATGTGGAGCATATGGATCTGAATATTTACATATCATAAAAGGTAGTTTTCAGTTACTTGTCTGTTCAGAGAGCATTGTTCCAGTTGTATTTATTTCAGGCTATTTCCTTTTACAGAGTTTTTTTCTTCTTGCAAACCTTCCAAACAAGTCATACTTGTTCAGTCTTTTTTCTAACTACTGCCTGAAACATTATAATTTAACATGCTAACTGAGACCTGTTCCGAGATGTAGCTCTTGTTTCTGCAATGCTGGAAACATTGACAACTGTTTGACACTTTTCCACATTGACACTTTTCCACTTATAAATGATCTTTTTTAAAGGTGACCATACACGTGCCGATTTTTCGGCCGTTTTTAGCCCTCCCGACCGATCCGGTCGGGTAGGTCGGTCGGGAGGGATTCAGAACTGTTTTAAAATCGGCTGAAAAGTCGGTCGGGTCCCGACCGCGGATGCCCGATTTTTCGGGAAAACGGCAACTTGTATATGTCATGTGCAAGCTGCCGTCATGTACAAGCTGCCGTCTTCCTGAAAAATCGGGCATCCGCGGGCGGGACCCGACCGACTTTTCAGCCGATTTTAAAACAGTTCTGAATCCCTCCCGACCTACCTACCGGATCGGTCGGGAGGGCTAAAAACGGCCGAAAAATCGGCACGTGTATGGTCACCTTAATATAGCATTACAGACTGTTTGGAAATGGCCCTAACAATCTCTTTTTATAAAAGGTGCTCAAGTCTGCTGATGATCAGTCATTGAAGAGCATTTACCCTCCTTGTTTATTGTATTTATTTTGCTATGTTCTGGTATGTAAAATATGCTAAATGAGTGATTTAAAAAAAGTATTTTTTCAGAATACAAAACAAGGGTTCTATACAAGATGCAGCACCTGATGATAAATAGAACCAATCTAGTCCAAAAAATGGTCAGTTTACACTAAAGGCAGCCATAGATGGTTTGAGCGAGCTTCCTTGATTAAATGGGGATCTAGGGTGCAGAGTCCCCATCTAAAGTAACATAAATTCAACAGGGCTTACCAACACGTTGGTTCAGTGTTCAATTGAGTTTCTTAGAGCAGGATCAATCGATACCGGTGCCCGCACGATTCCAGCATAATCCATGGCCATGGCCATGAATGTGCACGGCGATTGATTGTGCTCGAAATGCCTAGCTTTACACCCACTCTGTCCAATAATACTGTTTCATAGGGAAAAATAAGGGCCCATAGCCACACATCTACCCTGCTGATAGAAGCTGATAGATGTCGGAAGTCAATCTGAAGTCAATGGTTTTTATGCAAAATTGCAGTATATGCCTGCTACATGCAATGTGTGCAGTCTGTGAGCTTTGAAACGCCAAACAAAATTTCTTGTGATATCCCAATAACCTTCACTGTTTTAGTGCAAATGCGTCAACAACACCCATTTGAACCTTACTTCCAAATTTGATAAAGGACAGGGGACAACCAAAACTGCTATTCATCTGCTCACCTTTTCTATATGGAATACATTTCCTCACCACAGACCATCTCAACAATCTACAAAAAGCTACTAGGCCAGACTCCTAATGTTCTTTAGAATGGGATTCCCCTGCCACACAAGAACCACCATCCATTTCATTCTCTTTCCCTGAAAACTAAAGATGTCAACTTGAATGGCGATCAAAATTTTTTGTTTCTGGCTATTTTCTTACCACTCCCGTTGGGGGGCTGGGGGGACCGTCTCAGTAGTGGTCTGCATCAAGTTCTTTACATCTGAGGGAAAACTCACCTACATGAGTGTGTAAGTATATATGTGTACATGTATACATATATATGCATATTTTAACATATGGTAAATAGTGGTTTTACATATTTCTAATAGATTCAGAGACTATATCAAGGGCTGGATCCCCTGAGGAAGCCAATATGACGAAAAGCGTCGAGATAATGCCCAGCAAAAGTATGAAGCAATTTCTTATGTAGAAGATTATCTGTATGTAGAAGCAATTTTTATGTGAATTGTCAAGTGTATTTTGTATCATGTGACCTCTATAATCATGTAGTCATGACATTTTTTTTGAACAATTATGTACCATGTTTCCCCGATGATGAGGCACTGTCTTATATTTTTTTAAATGCCAAAATATGCCCTAGGTCTTATTTTCAGGGGGATGTCTTATTCTGATCACTCTGTGCCATTCATTGTCCCCTTTGATCACTCTGTGCCAATCAATGTTCCCTTCTGATCACTCTGTGCTAATCATTGTCACTTTTTTTGGGTTCTACCGGTATGGCCGGGTAACAGACTCCGTTATGGCAAGGATCAACAGCTTGCTTGTCCTTCCTGCACTACAGCCAGCCCTGACGTGAATCACACGGAGGCACACAGTTACCCATTGTACCACCCGAATGGGAGATTTGGGCAGGGGCAGGTATCAGTGAGTGTCTTATTTTAAAGTTTTGAGCAAAAATCGAGGGGGGTGGCTTATTTGATGGGGATGGCTTATCATAGGGGAAACAGGGTATGTACCTTGTTTTTAATAAAAAAACTCTTATACAGTGGCTTGCAAAAGTATTCGATTGAACTTTTCCACATTTTGTCACATTACAGCCACAAACATGAATACATTTTATAGGATTTCTACGTGAAAGACCAATACAAAGTGGTGTACACGTGAGAAGTGGAAGGAAAATCATACATGATTCCAAACATTTTTTACAAATAAATAACTGCAAAGTGGGGTGTGTGTAATTATTCAGCCCCCTGAGTCAATACTTTGTAGAAGCACCTTTTGATGCTTACAGCTGACAGTCTTTTAGGGTATGTCTCTACCAGCGTTGCACATCTAGAGACTTAAATCCTTGCCCATTCTTCTTAGCAAAACAGCTCCAGCTCAGTCAGATTAGATGGACAGCATTTGTGAACAGCAGTTTTCAGATCTTGCCACAGATTCTCAATTGAATTTAGAGCTGGACTTTGACTGGACCATTCTTACACATGGATAGGTTTTGTTTTAAACCATTCCTTTCTTGCCCTGGCTTTATGTTTAGGGTCGTTGTCCTGCTGGAAGGTGAATCTCCGCCCCAGTCTCAAGTCTTTTGCAGACTCCAAGAGGTTTTCTTCCAAGATTGTCCTGTATGTGGCTCCATCCATCTTCCCATCAAATCTGACCAGCTTCCCTGTCCCTGCTGATTAGAAGCACCCCCAGAGCATGATGCTGCCACCACCATATGTGACAGTGGGGTTGGTGTGTTCAGAGTGATGTGCAGTGTTAGTTTTCTGCCACAAATAGCGTTTTGCATTTTGGCCAAAAAGTTCTATTTTGGTCTCATCTCATCCAGAGCACCTTCTTCCACATGTTTGCTGTGTCCCCCACATGGCTTGTGGCAAACTGCAAACGGGACTTCCTATGCTTTTCTGGTAACAATGGCTTTCTTCTTGCCAATCATCCATAAAGGCCAACTTTGTGCAGTGCACAACTAATAGTTGTCCTATGGACAGATTTTCCCACCTGAGCTGTAGATCTTTGCAGTTAGTCCAGAGTCACCATGGGCCTCTTGACTGCACTTCTGATCAGTACTCTCCTTGTTCGGCCTGTGAGTTTAGGTGAACGGCCTTGTCTTGGTAGGTTTACAGTTGTGCCATACTCCTTCCTTTTCTGAATGATCGCTTGAACAGTGCTCCGTGGGATGTTCAAGGCTTTGGAAATCTTTTTGTAGCCTAAGCCTGCTTTACATTTCTCAATAGCTTTATCCCTGACCTGTCTGGTGTGTTCTTTGGACTTCATGGTGTTGTTGCTCCCAATATTCTCTTAGACAATATCTGAGGCCGTCACAGAGCAGCTGTATTTGTCCTGACATTAGATTACACACAGGTGCACTCTATTTAGTCATTAGCACTCATCAGCCAATGTCTATTGGCAACTGACTGCACTCAGACAAAAGGGGGCTGAATAATTAAGCACACCCCACTTTGCAGTTATTAATTGTAAAAAATGTTTGGAATCATGTATGATCTTCCTTCCACTTCTCACATGTACACCACTTTGTATTGGTCTTTCACGTGGAATTCCAATAAAATTTAGTCATGTTTGTGGCTGTAATGTGACAAAATGTGGAAAAGTTCAAGGGGGCTGAATACTTTGCAAGCCACTGTATAACCATCAATTTCTAAAATGTGCCTTAAAAGTCCAGGAGTTGAGCCTCCATTCTGGAGAGGATGGATGAGAGTTGATATATAGCTCTCTATCCCCCTCTTGTTTTTTTTTTTTTGTTTTTTTTTATTTTTTCCATAATATACAATGCTTTTTATTACAAAAAAAATGTTAGGTTAAGGCCTTGGGGTGTTCCGATTCAGAAAGCATTATGGGTGTTTTCATTTTTTATTATGGGAAAAAATGTCTTGACTTACAACCAACCCTTCTGAAAGTTTGTATGTCGAGGTTCCACTGCATATTACATTTTCTATTAGTATATATACATACATATTTACACTGAATATTTGGAAAGTAAATATAAATAATTCATAACTTACTTATTTTCTATATGATTAATGCAATTGCTGTTTCTGGTAATAGTTTGAAGAACTGGCCTGCAAGCATATCTAGGGCTGTATTTCATTTGGAGAACAGCCAAACATGGCACCCTTATTGTACTGCACAAAGGGCCTGCTGAAGTATGCCTGGCATTACACAGTGGAAATCATCTATAAACAACATTTGCATGTCTGTAAGTACAGCTGGTAAACCAGTTGGTCTCATTATCATAAAATTTCACAATGACAAATTACTACCTTCAGCAAGCATAAATACAAAATGACTAGATGCTAGTGCAATAATGCCATGTGTTACAAGATATCATTATTTTTTTTTCAAACCATGTCGATATTGTGTTTATGTAAATGTAACTGAGATGTACTGAGTTTATGATAATGTTGGCACTCTTACCATGTATTAAACAGATAATATCATTTTTACAGATGTTATGTTATACAACTTCAGATAAACATAAAGTTCAGTATGCAACATTAAAAGTAAAGCAAATTATTGTACAAAATATTGTGCTACTATAAAAATTGTTTGTGGAAATATACAATATATATATATATATATATATATATATATATACACACACATACACAAGAAAAAGTATGTGAACCCTTTGTGATTACGTGGCGTTTTGCATGAATTGGTCATTAAATGTGCTCTAATCTTCAGAGTCACACCAATAGAAAAACACAGTATGTTTAAAATTATACTACACAAACATAATATGTTTTCATGTTTTTATTAAACATAACATAACAACATTCACATTGCAGGGTGGAAAAAGTATGTGAACCCCAAGCCTAATGACTCCTAAAGTGCTAATTGGAGCCAGGAGTGAGCCAACCTTGAGTCCAAGCAGTGTGACAATATTGGATGTGTTGCTGGAAGCTGTCCTGTCCTTAAAAAACACACGCCAGTTTTGGGTTCACTGGTTTTAAGAATCACTGTCTGATGTGAACCATGCCTTGCAGAAAAGAGCTTTCAGAAGACCTACGACCAAGAATTGTTGACTTGCATAAAGCTGGAAAGGTTACAAAATGGTTACAAAAGTATCTACAAAAGCCTTGACCGTAAGACAGACTGTCTACAAATGGAGAAAGTTTAGCACTGTTGCTACTCTCCCTAGGCATGGTCGTCCTGTATAAATGACTGCAAGAGCAAAGCGCAGAATGATTAATGAGGTAAAAAAATCCTAGATTGTCAGCTAAAGACTTACAGAAATCTCTGGCACATGCTATAATTTTTGTTTTGTTGACATCTACAATAAGGAAAATGTTAAACAAGAATGGAGTACATGGGAGGACACCATGGAGGAAGCCATTGCTGTCCAAAAAAATATTGCAGTTTGCAAAAGAGCACCTGAATGTTTCACAGCACTACTGGCAAAATATTCTTTGGACAGATGAAACCAAAATTGAGTTGTTTGAAAAAAAACACAACACTGCATGTGGAGAAAAAAAGGCACACCACACCAACATCAAAACCTCATCACCACTGTAAAACATGGCAGAGGGATCATCATGGTTTGTGGCTGCTTTGCTGCCTCAGGGCCTCGATGGATTGTTGTCATTGATGGAAAAATTAACTCCAGAGTTTATCAAGAAATTTTGCAGGAAAACGTGAGACCATCTGTCTGCCAACTGAAGCTCTGCAGAGGATGGGTGATGCAACACGACAATGACCCAAAGCATACAAGTCATTCAACAAAAGAATGGCTTCAACAGAACAAAATAATCCTTCCGGAGTGGCCCAGTCAGAGTCCTGACCTCATGAAAACATATTTTTGTAGTATTAGTTTAGGCAGACTGTGTTTTTCTATTGGTGTGACTAAAGGCTGGAATGTTGGTAACCTGTTCGGCAAACAGCATACACGGGTAGATTTATTTCCCAGATTTCTGCACAACTCAGTGCTGTGAACACGCATGGCACACAGCAAAATCTGGGAAAAATCTACCCATGAATTCCTACCTTTAGATGAAGATCAGAACACATTTTATGACCAATTCATGCAAAACTTCACGTTATCCAAAAGGGTACACATACTTTTTCTTGCAAGTGTATGAAAAGCAAAACAAAGGAGAGGGTTGCCGATTTCTGGGTTTGGGAGTCCCATGTCCAGACTTGACACTTCTCTTCCCCTGGAAGAAATTTTCCCTGCCTGACCAGGGACTGGGGGACTTTAATGGTTAGCTATGTACAAATCTGGTTCAACAAGGTAAGGCATGTATTAACAGTAGCATAGGAGAAGAAAAATATCAATATCAGACAAATACAACAAATTAAAAAAATTGGTAAGAACAATTCTTCAGTGTATTTAATGTCCATACGCACATGTAGTACAAAATGCATGCTGAACTGTCTCTTCCGTGTTGCGACAAGATTATGGATAAAGGACACCTGTCCTTTATCCATAATCTTGTCGCAACACGGAAGAGACAGTCCCAAGAGTGGATCATTCAACGGAATAACCCGGGTTACCAGATTTGTGGTGACCATTAAAGTCCCCCAGTCCCTGGTCAGGCAGGGAAAATTTCTTCCAGGGGAAGAGGAGTGTTGAGTCTGTACATGGGACTCCCAGTCCCAAACCCAAAAATCGGCAACCCTCTCCTTTGTTTTTCTTTTCATTATAATTTGGGATGTTGGCCAGCAAAATTAGATAGGAAGCCACTGATCGCCCCCTTGTTCTCTTGCAAGTGTATATCAAAACCCATGCTGGAGCTGTTGTTGTACACCCCATTGTTGGAGAATTAAGCCCGCAAATTTGTTTTAGCTGTTGCCATGGTTTCCACATGGTCCACCCACACTGATCAGTTTATTATACTGCTATCTGATCCCTTTTCAGATGCTAGTTCTTTTGTTACTATTGACCTATTGTCTTCATTTGCACAGCTGAGTGTATTCTTTTATCTGTAATTTATCTGTAAATCATCAACTTCTGGCCAATACTCTGGATTGGGACCAAGGGTGGTAATGGTGATCGAACAGGTATTTACCAACATGTCGGATCCCTGTTTGACCAACATTTTCATGTAGCAGCATCAATCGGTCCATGTGCATTCGGTTCGCAAACTAATGATCACCACAATTGCGCACTGCAATCGATTGTTAACGAATGGAATGAAAAATTGATCCGTGTATGGCCACCTTGATTGTACCACCACACAGTTTATGATTGATTGGTTTCTTTCCAAAGCCATGTGTGCATGATCCATAATACTATTGGATAAAAAAAAAACTGGTGAGATCAAGCAGGAATCTCCCACATGTCGGATCGCAAAGTGATCTGACATGTTTGTAAATTCCCTGGCGATCCCATTACTTTGAATGGGGATGGCAGTCCCCATCCACAGCAATGTCTGGCACACAAAGGGTCATCACACTGCAGTCTGTCCCTCATCTATCGAGGGAGCATGTATGGCTAGCTGTAGGCCTAGACTCCACTAAGTCTTTTTGTGGGTGTTTCTTAGATGCACCCAAAACAGTGTCCATTATATTGAATGCAGCAGTACGAGGCGGCATAATTGCAGTAAAAATACATTTTTGTCATGTTACCGTGCATTTTAGGTGTGTTTCAGGTGTGCCTTGGGTGCATTTCTCAAAGTGTTTGTAATGCGTTCCACTTTTGGCACGTTATCAGAGCTGCACAATGCATTAAAAAATATGTGTCGGTGAGGTGTGCCAGCCAGTGCATCAGATAATGTGCTGCAAAATATGCAACACCCTAAGCACACCCTCAAGGTAGCCATACACGGGCAGATTCCTGCCCAATTTTTTGGCCAATCAACCGCCCGCCAATTGCCCGGGGTAGTTTGCCTGAAAATCGTGTGCGCCCACCTGGCGAGATCGACCAGGAATCTCCCGCATGTCGGATCGCATGGTGATTCAATATGTAGGTAGATTTCTGTCCGATCCCATCACTCTGGATGAGGACAGCAGTTTCCATCCAAAGTAATGTCCGTCACACAAAGAGTGCCGGACAATTCTCTGAGGAACTGGCTGTAGCGTGATGATGTTATCACACTGCAGGCTGTCCCTCATCTTTTGAGGGATAAGCCAAGTGTATGGCTACCTTTGAAATTATTAGGACGCATGTCCTATAACGCATTCTCCTTAGTGTACACAAGCCCTTACTGCGCATTGGCACATGGGTTAATGAATTTCTACTCTCACTAAAGATAGTTACCCATTCGATCAATGGATCAATGGAGACGCCCCCACGCTGCACTCGATTGTGGGTTGATCGAACAGGAATCGATGTGCACCACTATGTACATAGATTACCGTTTGAACGGGACCCGGTGCACCCAGTGTTGTGAGACGAAAATGCCTTACAACAGGGGCTGGAAGCTTATGACAGGGAAACACAGGATGCCCCCCCTCTGCACTCTGCTAGTAGCAGCCATAATGGGCTTCTCCCCCTTGCCTGTATCTCAGCTGACAGGCAGAGCAAGGGGGCAGAGCCAAGCCCAGCTGCTTGAGTCAGAGTTCAGGGGGGCTCTGCAGCCAATCCTGTGTGCCTCTCTCAACTCTGCCTCTATGACCGGCTGGGATCTATGGACATATCCGTTCCTGGTTTCTCATTTTTTCCATTCGATCAACGATCGCAAACGCGCACGGCAATTAATCTTTCATCGAACGGAAAATTGATCCGTGTATGGCCACCTTTAGTCTACAGAGCTCATGCCAAAAAAATATATCTTAAGGCTTTTTGGATATCTTTTCATTATAGAATTTGGCAGTGCAATGGTGTGGAATGTGAATTCTTCTGCTACCTTTGCGTACATTATACTTTTTTCAATGGCATTACAAAACAGCAGAACTCAGAAGTCTACAGATTTTGTACTCAGAAATTCTCAAATAGAATTATACAGTATATATTTTTAATGACGTCATTTAGACAGTTGGGCAATAAAGGGTATCTCTTAAACTCATACATTCTATATACTGTGTAATGAGAAAATCGGTGAACAGAGGTTTGGTAGATGCAGAACAGAGAAAAATACATTATTGGGATAGCACACAAGAGGAAGGAGTACTGCTATAGATTGTTGAAAAAAGGAAGTAAAATATGTTAGCTTTTTCAATATGCAATCCTACCATATTTTCCATTTTTATGTTGGCCATTAAACCATCAAAAGAATTAATGGATGAATAACATCCATATATCATTTTGCAATTTCCATTTTCTATTGATACTAAGTGACTGAGTAATCTTCAGTGACAGCATTTTTACTGGGACATTATATGGTGATATAAGCACTTTAGCATGTCCATGTAGATGTCCATGAATCAATGATTGATTCATTAATTATAGCTTAAATTAACCCACACATCAGTTGATTCTAATCCTGACTGTTGTTTATAAAGCTACTTTGTACCTCCACTGCACATAGTAGCAGAAACACACTTGCTGATGTTTTGTGTTTTTTTTTGCCTGGTGATCATCCTCCAGGAATCCTCTTCCAACAAGGGTGCCCTATAAGCATTGAACTGGCTGCTGCCATACTCCTATAATTCCTGGCATTGGTTTTGTGAGCCTTTACACCAGTGGTGGGCAACTGAGTTGAAGTGCGGCCCTCTGCATCACTAAGGGTCGCACAATACATTTTCAATCTATACTGACTTGTATAAGCATTTTTAATGAATTTAATAAGTGAACACTGTAATATGTTAATGCACATTTTGTGTCATATATAGCATCAAAGGTTATGTGCCTCATAGATATAATCAAAGCCATTGATAATATCAATGGGGCACATAACCTTCGATTCGGCAGACAGGTGAGTTGATATGGCCTATGCATCAACATTAGGTTTCAGGGGGCCACAAGTGGAAGACTGAGGGGGCCACCAAAGAACGCCAAAAGGGCCGCATGTGGCCCCCAGGCTGGGCACCTGGACTTTACACAATGGCTACCGAAAAGTTCCACATGGGTAACCACTGAATTGATTCATTTAACTTAAGCCCACCATACACGCTGCAATTCTCCCTCGATACTTGAGGGACTGACTGATGTCATCACGCTGCAGCCGTACACCCCAATGATTGGCAGGCACCCCTGGTGTGCCGGACATTACTTTTGATAGGGATGCTGGTCCCCATCCAAAGTAATGTGATCGGCCAGGGAAAAACGGACATGTGAGTTCCTTGGCCGATATTTTGCCCACATGTATCAGTCGGTACATGTGGCACCGGCCATGAATGTGCACGCCGGTCAATCTGCTGCTAAATCATCCGCGAGTATGGGGGGCTCATGATCAACCAGAAACAACATAATGTGTGCATTTAACCACTGACACTACTATAACAACAAATTTTCTATTGTTTTTTCCCTTTTGGTGGCATCCCCATCCAAAATAATGCCTGGCACACAAAGGGTGCCTGCCGATCCTCTGGGCGACCTGATGACATTCGGGCCGGTGCCTCGAGAATCGAGGGAGGGTCGCAGCGTATATGAAGGGCTTACTTGTTATTCTGCTGATGGAACTAATAAGTCTGAGTTTTATATGGCAACAATTGGGCACAGCTCTAAAGATTTGTAACACATTTGTTTCAGTAATCCCCTTTCCTGCAGAGAAAATCCTGCTTTGTATCCATCAAAGATGATTTGTAAAATAATTGATTTTCTTTATTCAGTGGAACAAAAAAAGGAGATCTTATCTTGATCTTAAATGAAAATCTTTATATTTCATAAATGTTCTGTTAGTGGTCCTAATATTTGTTAAAGTTTTATCACTTTATAAAATATATTCCTTATAAATGCCAAACATAAAATATATGTTCAAAAAGAAAGAAGCAATTTGTTCATTGGATCAGACCAATCCAACTTAGTTTAAATGGGGTCCAACAAACTGGGACTTTTAAAAGTCCTGGTTTCTTGGACCCCATTAAAACAGTGTGATTGGTTGGATCCAATTAACAAATTGCTTCTTTCTTTATATGTCTACTATATAGGCATGTGGCACAATTCATAGATTTTATATTCTTGTGTGAGGACCTCCATTTCCCATATTTTCTACTATATGTTCAAAAAGACTACCAGGGATCTACCCAAAGATATGCTACTGTGGAGCAGGAAAATTATGGTATGTATTGATAACAATTTTCCATTTTCTGTTTGTTACCATCCTGGACCTTGAGCCACAACCTGGTCTGTAGCCAAAACCTAGTCCTTGACCTTTAGCCACAACCCAGTCTGCATAAAGCCTGGTGTTGTCACTACTCTGGAGAAGACCAGAGTACTTACCTTGGAGGAGCCCACACATCACTTGATGAAGCTGGGCCTGTCACTGTTCTGTTGTAACCTAGATACATACCCATGGATCTCAAAGTAAAAAAAGTTATTAACTGCTTCAAATGGCTAGCAAAAGTATGGCTTTCTAAATCACTTAAATAACCAATTCATCAAGAACCTTTTCCACAGGTAGACAATACATATGCTATGCCCTAGGTGCCCATCTGCGTCCAGGGGGCCGCATGCGGCCCTTTGGGCATTGTTTGGTGGCCCCCCTTGGCCCCCTTTAGCACCCAAAACCAAACTGTTAATGCATTGGGCATAGAAACTCACCTGTGAAGTGGTCACACCATGACCCAGCTTTCCTAATCAACTTTGGAGGTCCTACATCAGTAAAATTGGCAATGTTTATCAGGGAAACCAGGTCTACATATGAGCGCTGCACCCAGGAACAGGATGGGCATGGGTGCTGTCGGGTTTTGACTGCCTGTCGGGATCTGCCTGCTGAGATATGTCATGGGGGGGGAGGGGTCTGGATCGATGTTAAGTGCGGCCTTTTAGTGATGCTGAGGGCCGCACTTGTGGCCCTACATATCAACTCAATTGCCCACCACTGTGCTATGCAATTGCAAAACTTTAAAACACATTGCACTACAGGGAGTGCAGAATTATTAGGCAAGTGGTATTTTTAAGGAATAATTGTATTATTGAAACCATGTTTCTCATGCACCAAAAAACTCATTCATATCAAGCTGCATATTTTTTGGAAGTAGTTTTTATTTTTTGTTTTAGTTTTAGCGAGATTTTAGGGGATATCTGTGTGTGCAGGTGCTATTACTGTGCATTATTTATTAGGCAACTTAACAAAAACTAATTTTATTATACCCTTGCAATTATTTATTTTAATACAGTGAAACAATATAACATCTCAAATTCCAAATATACATTTCCTGACATTCCAAAACAAAAACAATCAGTGACCAATATAGCCACCTTCTTTGCAAGGACACTCAAAAGCCTGCCCTCCATGGATTCTGTCAGGGTTTGACTTTTCACCAGCAACATTTATTGCGTGCAGCAGCAACCACAGCCTCCAGCACTGTTCAGAGAGGTGTACTGTTTCCCCTCCTTGTAAAATCACACATTTGATGATGTACCACATGTTTCTCATTGGGGTTCAGAATCAGGTCAACAATGAGGACCAATGTCATTAGTTTTTCTATTTTCTTCTTTTATATATATACCCTTTCCTTTTCTTTCTTTGCAGCCACACTGTGGATTACTTGGACGTGTGGTGATGGAGCATTGGTCCCTGCATTAAATCCATTGTTTTCCTTGAAGGATGCAGACTTCTTCCTGTAACCACTCACTCTGCTTGAAGAAGGGATGTCTTTCCCGAAACTGCAGTAGGACGGGGAGTTGAGCTATTGACTCCATCCTCAACCCCAAAGGCCCCACAAGCCGCATCTTTGATGATAAACCAGCCCAAACCAGTATCCACCTCCACCTTGCTGGCGTCCTGTGGTCGGACTTGAGATCTTGGCCCAGTTCCTGACGTTTGTGTGTCTTGTTCATGGTGGTCGTCTTTCACACATCCTTTTCTCCTCTGTCTTGTGCTTTTGGGCACCCATGATGGTGCAGCTCTGATATGCCAAACTGGTGGCCAAGTGGGGCAATCTTGGCAAGCTGCACGCTTGACTTTTTCAGTTCATGGGCATTATTTTGCGCCTTTTTTGTTTCCACCCGCTTCTTGCGACCCTTTTGATATTTTGAATGAAACGCTTGATTGTTTGATGATCATGCTTCAGAAGCTTTGCAATTTTACGAGTGCTGCATTCCCTCTGCAAAGATATCTCACTATTATTGACTTTCTAAGCCTGTCAAGTCCTTCTTTTGACACCCCATTTTGGCCAAGGACAGGAAGTTGCCTAATAGGTATGGCAACACCTATATAGGGTGTTGATGTCAGTAGAAACCACACCCCTCCTCATTACATAGATGCACATCACCTAATATGCTTAATTGGTAGTAGGCTTTTCAATCCTATCCTTGGAGTAAGACAACCATGTCATAAAGAGGAATATGTGTCAATACAATTTTGCCTAATAATTCTGCACTCCCTGTATGTATTCAGCAAGATGACGAGCCATTGGATAATAAACCAAAGAAAAGAGAATGTCAAAGCTGCATGATGTCCACTGGTCAATTTTTCCATCAAATAAAAGGTAAAAACTGATAAATTGCTTGATTAGTTACTATTTGTAATTAGTTCAATTGTGTTCTCATCTCCTTTCTCTAGCCAACCACCTGCCCCACTCCTACACATTTAATTTTGTATTCTTCCTAAGAGCTCAACCATTTGCCATGTGTGCATGTGTTTAGCTTGTTCAAAAGAAAAAAATGCTTCTTTGAACATTAAAAGGCAATTGTTTTAGAAAAAGCTTTCACTAGATGGAAAGATACATGAAGACAGCATTATCAGACAAACATTGCCATTTACAAATAGGTGAGTGCCTCTGACCACTGTCTATGGTCACCAAGGTTTTCCTCACAGCTTGTTCTCCTAGTTGGTGACCCTTGCCCAGCATGGGTCATGAGACAAAATCTTAATGCTGACACTTATTTTAAACAGAGGGCAGATTAAGCCAGATTCTACTTGTCAATCAATGTGAACTACAATGACAATTGTCTGCATGTATTTAAATTGAAAAAAAAGGATGTTCACAGTTAAGAATTTATCATTATTGCTCTTATATTGCATGTAGAGAAAAGCAATCCTATATCAGATTTCTTTTTTCTAGGTGTAAAGAAGTTAAAAGAAAGAATGAAGGAATAGTAAGTAGGGTAAGGTGAAACCTGAAAAATGAAGAATTATTGTGCATTTACATGGGTTTCTTTTTCTGGCATTAAAGGCACTCTTGAAAGTCAAAAAGACATATCCTGTATGGCAATAGTGCACAACATTCAATAACAAGGATCAAGGAGCAAAGGGCTAACTAAGGGCCAACAACACCAGGCCATTGTTACAGGATCTTTGCCATCCTCAAGAAATGCACTGAAAGTTCCATAAAACGCTTGTTTAGGCCTAAAACAGGGAACATACGGCTCGATTTTGGAGACATTCGAGGTTCCCTGCAGCAGCACGTTGACATCATCACGCTGCAGTCAGATATCAGAGGAGCTGAAGGCACAGCACTGCTGTGTCTCCAGCTCAGCCGATGCTTTGCATGGAGACCCTGCTGTCTCCATGCAAAGCAATAGACATCGACCGTGGTTTACGGTCATGTCCGAAATCCCTGTTTTCGAGCGGTATTGATTGTACCTGTTTGAAAACAGGGATGGCCACATATGATATGGGCCAGATAGATGGCCGCATATGATATGGGCCAGATAGATGGCCGCATATGATATGGGCCAGATAGATGGCCGTATATGATATGGGCCAGATAGATGGCCGTGAGTGCGTACGGCGTTTGAAGCAGCCTTTGATCTGGACCATATCTACACATGTGTACCCAGCTTAAGAAGGGGTAAATAGAAGAACGGATTATCGGATTCTCTCATTCTCCAGGTGCTGGCATGGTGCATACAAAACAGGGCTACTGCCTGTACATTGTAGATGATGACATCTATGTCTGGAATGCTGTACTGTAAGCTTTAGGTGTTACAAATGAACTTACAAGAGCTAGGTATTACAATAATTGAAAATGAAAGTAGAATTTAATTTACTGCAGGTACTGTATATACTCGAGTATAAGGAGACCTGAATATAAGCTGAGGTACCTAATTTTATCTACAAAAACAGGAAATACGCATATAAGCCAAGGGTGAAAAATACAAAAAGTCAGATAGTGGAGTTTCCTAATTGAAATTCCACCATTTCCAAGTTAACCCTATTTCCACAAGATGGCGCTGCCGCTCAAGTATGTTTATGTTTCACCAGCTGAGGCTAAGGCTGTAGACAGAATACCGAATACACATCAGACCATTCACAGAGGTTGCCGGTGTCTAAAGGGAGACCAGTGAACACCCAGACAGGTAAGTGTGACCCTGATTCTAGTATTGTAAGTCCTGTTTCACCAAAATGTTGTTTTAGTGTTGTGACTCTGCCCCCTGTTCCCCCCCCCCCCTCCGCATTCCATTAAGAATAAACAGAAAAATTATGAAACATGTGCTGTGTTTTTCACAGGGCCACCAACAGGCGGAGACAGGAGGCACTCTTGTCCCAGGCCCAACCATCTGGGGGGCCTTGCGGTCCTTCTCCCAAGTCGGTGCTATATGTTCCCCCTACTGTGTGGCCTATCCTGACAGCAGCCTCGATGCTGCTGTCAAGACATGCTGCTGATGGTCCCCATGGCTGAGAGCAGAATAGAACAGAAGTGTCCTCAGTAGCCCTCAGGGGGGGTGGAGTTGGTAGTAGTAAGAATGTTTAGCAGCCCTCATGGTGTGTGGGGGGTAGCAGTAGCAAGCATCCTCTAAAAATTACCAAGTATGGGGCCCTGACATTTCTGGGGGCGGCCCTGCTTTTTCATTCAGCATCACAGAGTAAGTTCTTAAAGAGACAATCCCCAGAAACAGCATTGACAATTTTTATGCAGCATTGCCATGCAGCAAGAAGCCGAAAGAGCATATTGGAGAGTTTTCCTCTCACTTCTTGTTAAGTCTGCAGGACAGAATGTTATGAGAAAAGTCCCCAAAAGTGTCTCAAAGCACCCCTCCAAAATCGTTACTTACCCTGTCTACAACAGGGTCTCTTCAGCCTTCTTGTTGTGACTCCTTGCTTGCCATATAGGCTGAGTGTGCCAGTAGCCCAGATCACAGGCTGTAGACTCCCACTCCCAGACCTAGATCCAGTCTTTGAGTTCTTTGACACTATATGTGCTGTGTTGTGTACCTGCAATGCATGTGTTAGAGCTTCCTATACAAGTCTACACAGGAGTTGTTTGCATTGCTTGTATAAATTATGTGAGCAGCTGTGTGTTATGTTTTGCAAATCCAAACTATTTTTCTGTGTTGTAAGAGGGGACAAAATGGCTCTTTGGATAGTAAAGATTGCTGACCCTTGATTTAGAACAAAAAAAAAAAGACCCTTTGACTTATAAAGTCATGACCTTCATGCAGCCATCTTCACAATGTATTAAAAAGTCACCAATCATGTGCTGCCTTGTCATATTAACTGTGCAGAATGCACAATAATCCCTAAGAAGCCTATTTTATCACATCCAAAATAAGCGTCAACATTCTATCATTGCACATCATCGCACAACCTTCAGTGTAGTTATAAAGCCCTGATAATTATAAACATCCACTGCAGAACCTTTTGTGGGCAATTCAGTAATAAACAGCAACATATGGCTAAATCAAGAGGGTCAAGTCATGTTATAGTAGAAAAGGCTGACTAATAACATTGTTCAACAGTGAATTGTGTGAAAATTCACTTCAACGATTAATTTAGAAAAAAAACGAAAATCCATGTTTACTCAATTCATTGCCTCATGACACGATCATTTAATAATAATAATAGAATAATCACACAATTCCATGCATCGTCATTGTTAATTGAAATCCTTAAATAAATCAGTCTCTCTATGATGGCTAGGTATTGTGTTGAGTCAAGTGCACTCCCTGTGAGTCACAATTATAATAATAGATAGAACATAATGTAAACAACCTTACAGAGAGGTGCAAGTAGATCCGATTTTGTCTTGTGTTATTTTACTGTTGGCAAATACATTTATCAAGGTACACCTGATTAGGAAGTGCTAGGAAAATTCTTCTGCAAGAGAAACAAAACATTTTTCTAATGCCCACAATGCTGTCCGCACCATAAACAACCTCCCATGTTGCCCATGACCGCCACATCCGTCCATTCATTGCCATCCATTTCAGTCATTAAGCTCCCTATTTTTCTTTATGGTCCTCTGTCATATATTGTGCAACTTAGACTACAAATTTTGCCAAATCTCTACCCATTTCCATCACCCACCATTTCAGGGGATAATCCAACTTAGTGGGCACAGGTAGGCATGCATGGAGATTTCATACCTAAAAACACCTTTTTGTTAAATGTTATTTTATTAAAAGAGTATCGAACAGAAATTCAGAAAAATATTTGGAAATTATATTATCATGGTAATGGTTAGATGAGTTATTACATGTACATATCTATAAAGCCTATATAACACTGAGCTATTGTTTTAAAAAAGTCACAAAATCTAAAAATACTTACCTTCTCTCCATCTTTGTCCCCCACAGTTACCAAAAGTGCTACTACTGACAACTTGTGGCTGAAATTTGGTATTGCATGGTTTTTTCCCCCCAATTGATTTGAACACTTTAAATATTTTTTTCTTGTTTTCCTGCTCTAAAAACTGGGTTCGTCGTATAATCAGGTGCGTCTTATAGTCTAAAAATATGGTAATAGATGATGTTAGTTTCCTGGGTTGAATGGCATTTTGTAAATGTAGGGTGTCATGGAACATCCTCCTAGTAATCACTATATTCTGCACTCATACAATGATGCAGGAACCTTGTCAACTCCACTGGGGACAAGACAAAGAACGTAGCATGGGTCTCCAAGGTGGATGAGCATCAAGTTAATTCTTTTCTATCCTGGACCTGTTCTCGTGGCAAAAATTCACACTCATTAGCCTGATGTTTTTGTCTTTTTTCATAGACTGAAATAAAATGGAAATTAAAGCTAGGCACACACGGGTAGATTTGTAAAAAGAGTACAATCAATCAACTTGCGCGGTCACGGTGATTGATTGTAATCTGCTTACAATCCTACCTGTGTGTGCTTTCCTTCGAGCAGGTTCAATAGAGCCCGCTCAAAGGAACTCGATTGACCAGGGTTTCAACATGTTGGAAAACCCTGTTCAATCTCTAATACTTTGCATAAAGAAGAATCTTCATGTAAAGTATAGGAACAGCCGTCTCCAGCCTTCTTCACACAGCCGTCGGCTGTCAGCTTTGCCTCTGCCCAGGTTCAGTGTGAAGGGGGCGGAGTCAGCACTCTCATCCTGGCTGCTGTACAGGGATAGGCAGGCTGGATGGATTTCTTCCCAGCTTCTAGCGTTCTCACACGCTGGAAGCTGGGGAGAAACAGCTACCAAGAGGTCCCCATTGAACGGGAATCAATGTGCCCATGTGGTGCACATTGATTTCCGTTCAATTGATCCCCAATCAATCACAGCGTGGTGACGTCACGGAATTTACCCGTGTATGGCTAGCTTAACAATAAAAAATGATGTGCCATATAAAGCAACACCATATGGGTTGGGGCAGAAATAGAGGCTTTGGGGAACAACAAGTGTCAACAAGTGTCAGCATTCCCTACTGTCCTCAGACATGTTTTACTGTTCTCCCAACCAACTGGGCTGGAGAACCACAAGTCTCAACATTCTTTACTAACCTCACAACTTAATACTTGGTTTGAAGTTCAAATAGTTGGGCTTGTAGCTATAAGAAAATAGTATAGTGCACCATTCTTATGTTCTAAACCAGTGTATTCGACCAAAGAGCCAAATTTCTTGAAATATATGTTAAAAGCCAGAGATCTGTTGCCGGGGGTGGGAGAGTTGGGGATGCTTTCGAAATTGACAATGATCAACAACTTAATCAATGGTCGTAAGTATTCAGACCCTTTGCTCAGTATTTAGTAGCACCATTTTGACCTAATACAGCCATGAGTCTTGGGGATCCTCTGCCATTCCTCCTTGTAGATTCTCTCCAGTTCTGTCAGGCTGGATGGTAAACATTGCTGGACAGCCATTGTTAGGTCTCTCCAGAGATGCTTAATTGGGTTTAAATCAAGGCTCTAGCTGGGTCATTCAAAAACAGAATTGTTGTGAATCCACTCGTTATTTTAGCTGTGTGCTTAGGGTCATTGTCTTGTTGCAAGGTAAACCTTCAGCCCAGTCTGTGGTCCTGAGCACTCTGGAGAAGGTTTTTTATCCAGGATATCCCTGTACTTGACCGTGTTCATCTTTCCCTCAATTGCAACCAGTTGTCGTGTGTCTGCAGCTGAAAAACACCCCCACAGCATTATGCTGCCACCACCATGCTTTACTGTTGTGACTGTATTGGACAGGTGATTGTTGTGTATTAGATTAATATGTTTGATATTGCCTGTTATGTTTGTGGTCACCTGTAGGGGCCACTGTTTTATGTTCTATACAACTGCCTGTTGTTCCTGATACAAATACACTTGTTCCTGCTTTTCCTCCATGCCATGTGGCTGTGAAGTGTGTGTCCTTTCTACTGCTCTAAGAAACAATGGATGTAACAGTGATGAGCAGTGCCTGGTTTTCTCCACACAAACGCTTAGAATTAAGGCCAAAATGTTCCATTTTGGTCTCATCCGACCAAAGAATCTTATTTCTCACCATCTTAGAGTCCTTCAGGTGTTTGTTAGCAAACTCCATGTTAGCAAACTCCAGGCTTTCATGTGTCTTGAACTGAGGAGAGTCTTCCTTTGGGCCAAAAAGCCTGGTGGAGAGCTGCAGTGATGGTTGACTTTCTGCAACTTTCTCCCATCTCCCGACTGCATCTCTGGAGCTCAGCCACAGTGATCTTTGGGTTCTTCACTGCTCGCCACTGAGCAAGACTGAAAGGGCTAAAGAGCCACACTTTGCCTTTGTTCTAAACTAAAGTGTTCATTTTATATAGCGAAAAGTACACTAGATAACAAATTGTGTAATTACAAGTAAAAGAAAGTAAAGTATCCCAAATACATAGAGCAAAGATATTTATTGTTCATGTTACTTTAAGGCCTAAAATAGAGTACTAAGCACTTTGTTAAATTGCCAGGTCTAAAATTGTTTTCTTCCCATTAGAGTCAATCTATGGTGGTTTTACCATAACACACAGTGGTACATAGTGTATTTGTATACTGCTGGTACAGTGTGTAGTGTTGTAATATTATACTGCATGTCATTGGATCAATATTAAGTGTTGCAGTAAAAGTACACATGGCAGCAATAGTAGAGGAAGTACACAGCACTGTAAGATGTAAGATCATTTGACCTTCAACAGATTCTTGCTGTCCATTCACAATTCTTAAATCACAGTCTGCTCCTTGTCTTCGTCATTTTCTTCTCTGCAGTTTACTCAGCATATTTTCCTGCCGTTGCTGGGATACTATAAAGATGCTTTTTGAAGGTCACCTTATGTATAATTTACTGCTGCTTTAGGAAGTCAGGTTCAGTAGCATGTAGGTGAATGCATAATATTAAATACTTCCTCCAAACTGATGATGACATTCTGAGATCTGATAGTTTGAAAAAAATTTAAAATTAAAATAGGTTAGTATGTATGAGTTTTTTTTTAATTAACTAAACCTGACATTCTTAGTTTAAATCCTAAAATAGTTCTGATTTAAGATGAATCTCTTTTGGAAGTTTTTTTTAGAGTGGAACTTTTTTTTAGAGTTCCTCTCAAATTTAAGAAACATTAACAAAAGTACATCTTAAAGTGTATCCAAACATTAAAAAAATACATGAATTAAAAGAGTAAGAGTATCAATTATTCTACATACATGATCTCTATACATGCTTAGGGCCTAAGAATATTGTGTACCCATCATGATTGTCAGTAAGCTGGAACAAAGAAGACAACAAGATAAAGTTGTCCAATCTCCTGGTACAACACTTTCTGGGATGTTGCAAGCATTGCTGAATGCTTGGGTAAGGCATTGGGTAAGTATGTAAAACAGGTGGAATAAAAATGTTTTCGGGTCTTCTAAAACATTATTTACAAACCACTTTTACATATTGCAATATTAATTTGTATACATAAGACAATACCTTTAACAATAACTTTAACTTATTTTTTATATGTTTAGTGTATGTAAATTCTCAGTTGTTAAATACAAGAGGAAATACTTTTAATGAAAGCGTTGAGATTTGCATATGCATTTTACTGATTATTTTCCACAAAAGTTTGCACCATATGCTAGGTGTTAATTTATGATTGAAAAAATTAACCAAAATTAAAAGCTGGAAACATGTGTCTAGAGATCTAAAAGAAAACCAAAAACATATATAACGATTGGCTTCATGGAACTCTAGCTGGGGAAGTTACAACTTAATCTTCTGCAAAGAATTGTGTAAGGGAGTCAGTCACAATCAAGCATTCTGTTATAACAGATATGGAAAGGGAAAAATTGGTTGCTGTTCTGATTGGCTGATAATTGCTTTTATTGTGGTTGTATATCAGTAATCCAGGAAAATGATAAGGGTAAATGTATAATTTATCTGCTTATATACCCATCATCCAATGTAAGACCATAAAGCAGTATCTGCAATTCGCCTTCTTTGCTTTCCAATTGCATCAAAATAAACAATGAAAATGGTCAGGATTGGACAGGAACACAGACAAACAAGTTTCGCTCTAAGGGCCCCCATACACCTTTACATTTCTCTGTCAGATTTCCTTTAGATCTCCTTTTGTTTTACTAAAACCATGTAATATGAGGGACTTTCTAAATCATCAAGTCTACCTGTGTTCAATTGCAGAGGACCCGGCACTACATAGTTTTTGGTAGATCTAAAGGATATCTGACAGAGAGATCTAGGTGTATGGCCAGTTTAACTTAGTCGTGCCCAATTTGTGTTTGGCAGACCCACAACCAACAACAAATACAAATACTTTGATATGAATGTCACAATATTAGTACAGGTAGGATAGGTATTATAACCTACATATAAGGGGTCTCCAAGGGATCACCGATCTACGGGTCAGGTCATATGAGACCGGTGAAAACCTCAAAGGACCCCCTGAGTAGAAGGAAAAAAGGGCAGGTTCACAGCAGTGGTCATACACAGAGGATCAGTCCAACCAAACAAAGTATCCAAGGAGTTAATCCAAAGAGTAGTCTGAAGGCAAGCAGGGGTCATACACAATGTTCATTTTTGAGCTCACAATCAGATTGGCACAAGGAACTCAGTAGTTCAGGTAACTGACGCTATCACGGGCAGGGCAGCCATGCACTATCCGGGTTTATATAGTGGAGAAGATGCCAGAGGGCCATTAACAGGTGCAGTGCCATCTGTGAATGCACTCTAGCTCTCCCCATGCCTGCAGAAGGTGGACACAAAAACCTGGCATTAGTGATGGCCGAACATCGGCCAGGTCTGTCCGCTGTCCGCCTGTTCGGCGGAACCCGGAAGTGACGTCAGTGGCGTCACATCCAGTCCCTGGAACGCATAGTTCCTGGTTAAGGGAGCCAGATGTGACGTCACTTCTAGTAAAAAGATTGATGCAGTCCGCCTTGCCGGGCAGAGTGTACACTTCCACCGGCGTCCCGCAGCCCTGACACAACATATATAACCTACATATTATGCAGCGCTTTCCAAATCGTTATACCACTGTTTCTCAGAGGACCTTAAAATCTAATGTCTGTAGTGTCGTGCGAGTGCAAAGCTTTAAAGTACTTACAACACCAGGTTCTTTAAGGATGGATGTCCTCTGTCCACTTTCCAGGCTTCCAGGCACTTTCCACACCCCAAAAATGAAAGGTCCACGCAAGCCAGTAGGGGCTATTTACAGTTTATTAGGAATATGTACACATGTAGCCCCGACTTCCGAGGGCAGAGAAGGGGTTCAAACGTGGGAAATCCGTTACTGTGCCGCGACCGTGGTGCTGGAACCATTCGGCTGGGTGTTTGTTGGGACTCTCTGCTGGGTCCAAAGCTGAAGCTTTGGTACTCCAGGGAGATGTGGATGGAAGAAGAGCAGATAAGAGAAGCCTGAAACATTCTGAGGACTGCCTATTTATGTCCTCGGACAGGGGCTGGCATAAGGCCTGTTACTGTGCAGGAACAACTCTGCTACTTTTTGGAGGGAAAAGTAGAAGTAAGCACCCAACCATGTCTCATGGTTTAAGCAGCATGTACACTGCAGGTGTTACCCTTATGGGCAAACACAAAGCAAGTATAGGCATCATACAGCAATATGAGGCACATATAAATATAGTTATGTGCCCCTTTCTTGGGTCACTACATGTCCATACCACAGTCAAATAGATTTATGAATATGGCGTATGGGAGGAAGCTGAAGTACCCAGAGTAACCCACCCAAAACATACAAAACAAACAAAGAGTGCCCAGGTTGAGATTCCAAACTGAAACCCCAGTGATGTATATGTAGAGGGCTAACCACTGAACCACCATGCCACCCCCAATAATATATACCATTAATAAAGCAAAAAGTATTGACAATTTTAAAGTTATTCAAAATACAAGTCTGTTCCTTCCTGTTTCTATCATAATATGTAGACATGAACTTAAATTGCAACTCTCATCCTACCTGAGGGAAAATGACGGGAGATGGTAACCGGCCTGATATTAACACGTAGACATACACTTAAGTTATGCACACTGAAGGAGCTCCCCAGGCAATGACTTGGTCTAAATCACATTGAATCACATGTATTGTCTTAACAGAGCCATCTATTTAATCACCGATTTCCCCTCAAACAAAATGATGTCAGAAGATTGACACAGTTTTCAAATTCTATTAAGAAAGTATTATTTTAGGGTCATATTTTCCTTAGAGGATTTCCTCTCATCCACAATATTAATCCTATGTTTCACCATAATCACAGGTGTGTCTGTAATTAACTAGCTGTATGCGTGATTCCTGCCATTTTAAATGATGGATGGCCCTAATAATGTAACTTGTGCCTCAAAGAAAAAAAGGTAGGCAAAAATGTAAGAGCTCAAGCCCACCTGTGCCCAGGCTATGAACATTTAAGTATTTAAATATTTGTATCAAAAATAAAAAAAGATAAATTATTGGTAGCTTAGATGCTTGTACTATGAAGTAATTAATTAAAAAATATTCTTAAATATCATAAAAACATTTTTTCTTAAAGCCTACAGCACCTTTGTATACATTTACATTTTTGTTATCACCACCAAAATTGTTGGAGATGTAGAAAGGGTTGTGGTAATAGTACATAAAATATAGTTCTAGCAAATATATATTTGATAAATAGATAAATTAAGGTCAAAGTCAAGTTAAAATTCTTAAGTCAAGATTTCAACTTACCGTATTTTTCTGACCATAAGACGCACTTTTTCACCCCCAAAATTGGGGGCAAATAGTGCCTGCGTCTTATGGTCTGAAATGCGCGACCCCCGCGGCCACTCGGCCGCCGGTGGTCAAACCTTGGCTTCCCGCCAGCTATGGCATGGCATGGAGATAAGCAGGGGAGCTGTCAGTTGAGAGATGATGGCCAGTGTCCGGTGTTCTGAGATATTTTCCTTGCTGAAATATTTTACTATTCTTACAACTGTTCATGTGCCCTAGTTGTGGTGTTTTCAGGGTTATTCCTCAGATTTTGGTGTGTCAAGGTTAGAGGTTTGGGGGGGGGTTAAGGTAGGGTTAGGGGGTTCCGAGGTTACGGGGTTAGGGCATTGGGGAGGTTAGATTCATTTAAACCCCCCCCAATCCACTATACATTCACAGCCGATCCATTTAAACTCCACCCCTACTTTCAAGCAGTCTGCCTAACTCTAACCTTAACCCCCAACACCCAAACACCATAACCCTTGACACCCGAAAAATCGGAAGAATAAAAAAACCACTGAAACACACCAAAAACAACTACGGCAATCTGCAACATGCTCACTTGTAAGAATAATAAAATATTTCATCTAGAAAATATCTCATACACACCGGACTTTCTCCCATCTGAACTGTGTATGTTGCTATGCAGAGCTCAAAGTTCTGCTGTCATAGGCAATGAAGAGAGAGATATAGATGATCATCTATATATCTCTCTCCTGTCCGTGGAAATTGCAATCACTCTGCTGCTCCTATGGTCACAGTAACTGCAACATCGGCAGACTGTGAGCAGAGACTAAGAGGAGACAGCCCACCCCCCCCCCCTCCTTCCTGCAGATCAGTGTGCAGAATGACATGTTCTGCTGAGAGTGTACTGCTGCTAGTAAAACCTACTGGCTAAATTTGATATTGCATTTATTGAATTCATTGCATTAACCCAATTGATGTGAAAACTTATTAAATCTTTTTTTCTGGTTTTCCTGCCCTAAAAACTGGGTGTGTCTTATAGTCCAAAAAAATACAGTAACTTAGTTAATTAAGTTGATTAAGTTCCCACAATCCTTCCCTACAATTATGGTGATGATACCATGTTCAAGGGCTTTTCAATTAACTCACAAATGAAGTAGTCGAAATTTCGTGACCATCTTGTGAAGGCAGTCTGCAAAGATGCTGTTCTCTATAGAAATCAAATAGAGATTTCACTTTTAATATTTTAAAAACAAAGATACATTTCTCCACAATGGCTATAAATACGAAGGTGAATGAGGGCTTATTTTAATGGGCACACAGCTTGTCCAAAGGCTTGAGTCTTGCACAAAGCTGGGCACGGGTTCGTTTTCTAACCTATGACATCTGAAATAAAGTTATGACATCGGGAGGGAAGGGACACTGACGAAGTTTTAATGTTGTTAGATGTTTCTAATTAAAATGAGTAAATAATTTGTTAAATATGAAGAGTTCTTACAAAAGAGAAGCTTTCTGGGTTGGTCCAAACACTCTTCTCTAACCACATAAGAATAGATGATCAGGGATGTAGAAACAACAGTTGAAAACGAAGTGTGATCAAGTGATGGAGATGGAAATGTAGAGCAGTTAAAGGAGCTGGTGGGAACTATGGATGCCTTTCTCTGCAGGTGTAAAGCTGTCTATAGTATTGGTTTACAGAATGGTGAATATGACCTACAAGCTAGGATTTCAGAAACCTAAACTGTTACAAAGGTACATTGTCTCAGAAGAAGGTATCCATGTAAAGAATAAGGTTTTCACCTTGCGTAAGTGACATTGTATTACAAAGTGAATAAAAATCACTTTTGGTTTCAGTGTGCAGTATATACAGTAGATTATAGCAACCCTGTGTTACTAGTGACTTTAGCTATCAATCAGATGAATGAGAATACTATTTTCTAAAACTTCCAAGAAAAAAAAGGAGGGGACATTCTGCTAGGTTTTGGGTCAATCTGCTCAGCAAAAGGATTGTAGGACTGTTCTAAATGTAACATTTGATCCCTTGCTTAAGCTTCTAGCTCAGGGGTGTCAAACTCTATATATATATATATATATATATATATATATATATATATATATATATATATATATATATCATGTATTATAAGATTAGGAATCACTTTCAAGATTTGAAATTGAGGCAAAACTTTACATATTAAAGGCTTATCACTATATATAATGAGAATGAAAAACGTCCACGATTGTAGACATTGATCAATAAATATTGAGGTTGGCCTGTGACCAATGTTTGTCCATGTTTTAATTTGGGCTCACTGTGTGTATGAGTTTGACACCCTTGTTTTAGTTTGTACCAAAGGGTTTGCCAAGCAATTGAACTTTAAATAAAAGTATTTAAACATCCTCAATTGATTCTTATGATAAGACTTAGTTTTAATGTTCCTGATTATTCAGAAGGAGAGGAGTTAAGATCAAACAGCAGCCCCCATGTCGACATCAACTTTGCACTTACATAACATTCTGTAAAAAGCAGGATTTATCCTTCCTCTACATCTAGTTTTCTAATCTGTTGTCTATCTGTTGTATATCAAAGGCTTCATAACTGCCTATACACACTTTATGTTAATTTTTGAATCAGCAGTTAATTCCATCATTAAATTACATAAAACCAATTTTTTTATTCCATCAATCAAAAGCAATAAAAATCATGTTTAGAACCCCAGTTGGCCAGGTTGAAAATTTTCTAGTGATCAACAACAACAATAAAAATGTTTTGGAACATGTGCAGGCACACTTATCTTTAATTTAAATACTGGTTGCTTTTGATTTGCTTGCAAAGCATTGACAACAAAAATCACCGTCATCAATTACTGTGTGCACTAATACAATGTTTAATAATTAGGTTGTCAAATCAGGTTGTCAATTAAATTGGGAATTGTATAAGCAAAAGTAATTGCTACATACAATATTTGTGAGGGTTTTTTATAGCACTCTGTGTTGAAATGCACCTTTAAGAATTTTGCATTAGATATCAGGAGGCACCATACATTTAGCTCCAGGACTCCAGCTTTAAGTTATGCCTTTGGGTGTCACACATAAAATTATAAACAGAGATATATAATTAAAGATAATCTTTTAAGATTAAAAGACACCACAAGGAGCACAGATCAAAGCAGCAAATGAATTCCAATCCTGCACATTTGAAGCTTTTGTAGTTGTAGATTATCACGCTATGAGTCTTTAGTATATTATCAGCACCAATTAAATAAATATATTAGTTATCTGTTGAATATAGAAGAATATTACAGTCTTTCCAAAATAATGAACAACATGCAATAGTTAAACATTATTTTTATTACATGCTGAGTTTGCTTATTTGGCAATTGCAGGTACAAATTAGGGGACATTTATTGACCCATAACAGGGGTTACCTGATCAAAAACATCTGACTCTACCTGACAAAATTACCGTGCATTGTTTCATTAAAGCTGTTGATTTAAAATATTAACCTTTAAATTTACATCAGCAAGTAATTGCATATTTATACTTTTGACACATGCTATTAGGATATTTGCACCAGTGCTAGAAATCATTTTTAATGTTTGAATGTTGATGTATACCTTTTCAGGCATAGGGTTTGTTTCTGATACACACACACACTTTACATTGTTTAATTCGATAATACGGTCGTGTGAAGTCTTTGGTTTGAAAAGCGATTCCTTTTTTGTTTGATTGAAAAAAATAATTGATAGGAACTAGTAATGAGCAAGCATGCTTGGCCGTGTACGTGTTCGGCTCGAGCATTGCTATGCTTGGTGCTACTTGGTGCACATCACTGCACTCGTGTCTATGCTCAGGTCTGCGCTCTGCACATTTAGCGGGTTGTAGACTGGCAATCAAGGGTCAGGTAAGTACTGTCCTTACTGTTATGCCAGTAGCCATGTTAGGTGCTGACATTACAGTGATTGGCTTGCCGGAACAGGTCATCGTGTCAGGGAGAGGCAAGAACTTATTTGTTTTGCAATGTAATCATTCCAAAAGAATGATTACATGTCAAAATAAATATACATTCATCCCTGTAGTACGCCCTTTGTACAAACATGAAAAAATTTATACATATACCCCCCCCCCCAATATAATCTGTAATCATGAAATAAATGATTAAAGATAATACCTTGGAACGACTATTGGTTATATTTACCCCTTTGTGGTTACAAATCCATTAACCCCTTAAGCACATCGAACAATTGTCAAACCCCCAAAAAACACATATTTCTCATCCTAAAACCGCAACATTTATTAAATCCTACAATTATAAAACAAGAAATAGCACCTAATGTCAATCATAAAACCACACAATTTGCTAAACCCAGTAACAGCAAACCAATACACTATAACAAACATAACAGAAGACCACCAAAAACTATTAAAGGATGAACCCCAATTCAAAACCAACCATCAATAAAACAACAAAACTCACAACATGAAATCAAAGTTAAACATAAATAAATACAATAAATACTTAACTCAAAATCAGATCAATTAGATCAATAACCTTAAATAAGCCATTCCAAAACACAAAGCTTCAATAAATTCAACAAATCAATGTTATATGTCATAATTAAATACATTATGACATATAACATACAACCCAAGCCAACTGTACATTTATTAACAAATATACATACATGGAAAATACAATACAATATTTACAAGCCAACCCCACAACTATTAACCAATATACATACATTTACATTCCATCTACGTATAATAATAACATTAATTATTACATGTAGCCAATAATTACATGACATATATGTATTGCAGAAGTATTTTGCAATAGATAAAACAAATTGCAACCCCCCTCCCCCCGAGAGATCCATACTCCTTGACATCCCATGAAAAAGGGGCTTGATTTCAAGTCTTGAGCAATAAGTATAGGGAAACATTTTTCCCACGCTTACTTTTTTAAACAACATCGTGGACAAGAATGGATTTATTTGGGGCTTATTTCAGGTTATCTGGAAGATTTTTATTGCTCTAGTTTTTGATTTATGTATTTAATGTATTTGTTTAATTTTAACTTTGATTTCATGTTGTGAGTTGTGTTGTTTTACTGGTGGTTTTAAATTGGGTAGGGGTCCTCTTTTAATAGCTGTTGGTGGTCTTCTGTTATGTTTGTAGTGTATCAGATTGCAGTTACTGCAGAATTGTCAGTATTGCTGTTTTATATATAATTATTGATGTAATTATTAAATATAAAACTTTCTAGGTGTTTTGGGTAGCTGTGTGTAGGTAGTTTATTTAATGTTGGATGTTGCAGTTATCTGTGATAATAATTTTAATTATTACAGATAACAAGTTTTTACTGTATTTGGAAAGTGTTTCTGTGGTTAGCCCTTTTTGCAGTGCTGGTGTTAATGCCTTGGAAGGAGTAAAGGATTACTACAAACCATTACTCCTTCCAGTTTATTATCTATAACCATTTATTGTTATGGTTACAGATACTAAATATATGTTAAGTATAAGAAAGGGAGCTGTCATTTTCAGTCCCTTTGGGTGGTGTTTCTGTCACTTTATCATCTTTTCCAATGGACCAGACACCCTCCCCTCTTCCGAGCAGGGGGTGCCTGGTTGTCTCCCATTGACCTACACACGGGTGCTCAGTAGAACACACAAACACACTTTAGGTGCTCACTCATCACTAATCTAAACGTATAATTGATGGATCAGCAGTTCGAAATGTTGTAATATTTCAGCTGATTGTTTCCAATGGCCCTTCTGTAGCATTCACACAGGGCTAAGAAGAGGTACTGATAAAAATTTAATATGATCGACTTAAATATGATCGTATTTTAAGTTGATCAAATTGAAAATCAAACTTTTTTTCTCACCTTTAGAGTGAAATCATACTCTTTCTTTATTGGCCATTTCTGGTAAATACTCATCCACTTTGTGGAATAGTCCTTCCTGGGGGCCTTGGATCCTACTGCTGGCTGAAATGGTTGACTGCTGGAAGAACAATAAAACAGCACATGTGCTTCCTGTTTGGTTTGGGGAAGCTACTAGACGGCATCATATTATAAATTAACCACTGTTGAGTTAGGGACTGAAGTGAGCAGATGTGTTAATTGTTTTTGCAATGACCCTGGTGTACAAAACCCTTCTGAACTGAAACTATTGTTTTATTTCTAGCTGAATACAATTGTAGGTGCATTGGACTGTTTGATGTATATCTGTCAATACCAGTTGAGCCTGTCCCATGGTATATGAACAATTGTACACATCTCTTGTACACAGTTCAGGTAATAACCAAATAGTAACTTATTGGAACCTACAAACATGGGCACCTCCAACAAGCATTTTTTTCCGGTTACTCCCTTTGCATAACTATATTCCCACCAAGAACGTGACCACCAACACATTGAGTGGGGGCAGTGGAAAACCTCCCCACAAGATGCAAAAGGAATAGGGGTGTCAGTACTCCAGCGGAGCTGGGACAAGTTCCTTACGTAAGTAAACCACATACCACATGTTTGTAATATTGAGCCAAAATTTCCATCAAGAAAAAAATACTACACTTAAGACCACTTCTCTTTTGTTTTCCTTTCATTTTTTTCTAATGCTTGGACTTGGCCTTTTTCAGAAACCGTGTGAGGATATACTAACCAATTTGTGAAATATTACAACTATCTGAAGACATTAGTTAATTTGTGTATGGTCATAGAAAGCCCCTTTTCAAAAGGTACCTTTGTGAAACTAAGTTCTTAAAGGAACTTCCACTATATACTATAAGGGGTAATATTGCTAAGGACAAGTGTTCATAAACAGCAAAATCTCAAGAGCTTAATGGAATGGGTTTTATGGGTTAAGCAAGGAATACTGCTTTTGTATTTGGAGGCAGTGAAAACAAGTTCCAAAGAGATATACACCATACTTTACTTCCTGGCAGGCCATGGAAGATCCTGGACTTGGAAGATAACAGAAGAAAATCACTTGTCTGAATGGATAATGCTAACTGTAACAATGAATGGTTAATTAGGGTTGTTTCTCCAGGGAGTTTTCTACATCCATTAGTTATACTAAGTCGTGTCACTTCATTTAAACAATATTGAGAAATATATGTTCAATCTGTGTAGAAACAACTTTTTGTTACAGTACACAAAGAAAGGTCTACAAAATCCTTATTGTGTGAGCTTGGTGTGCAAAACCTTGCACTGATCTGCACAAAGACCTGACCTTAAGCCCTTTAAACACTTCTAGAATTAAATAGAATGAAAAGAGAGCCAAGTCTTCTTGTCTGACATCAGCCTGATAAAATGGATGAGTATGCAAAATTCCCACAGCACACTACAAAACTTTGTGGAACGCTTCTTTAAATAGTGGAGGCTGGTATTGCTACAAAGAGGGACCTTAGTGCTCAAAGTCTGTAAAATAGACACCTACCTTAGGAAGGTAACTGTAATAATTATTACTGTAAATACAGTTAATCCTTAATTAATAAATGAAAGAGCAGACGTTTTCACAAGTCTGTTGAATGAGCTTTCCATATCAAATCGAACAAATTGCAGTCATAAGTATTTTTATTTTTGCTGACATAAACCCTCTTATTTGTTTTTTTCTCCCATTGACTTACATTGTACTAGGGTGCTCTGTAGAACACACAAACACACTTTGGTGCTCGCTCATCACTAATAGAAACTAATGCTAGGCATACACATGCCGATAAGCGGGCGATTTTTAACCTGACCGACGGACGTGCGCGCTCGCGCCGTCGGTCAGGTTAAATATCGGCCGCTTATCGGCATGTGCCCACATGGGGCGACAGATCCCACAGCTCGGCCGGCCAGAGAACGGACATGTCCGATCTTCTCTGGCCGGCGCAAGCCGAGGCAAGCCGATGCCATAAGCTGCAAAAAAGACCGCGTCTTCATTGCAGCTTATGGCCGGCACACAAAGGGTGCCCGGCCGACTGAAGGGGCCCCATAATGCAACGGGGTGCTAATGTGATGACGTCATCACGTTAGCATCCCGGAAGATATCGGGACTAGTCTGCCTACACACATCGGCGTGTGTATGGCAGGCTTAAAGGTATAATTGATTGTTCAAGTATCTGACATGTTTTCTAGGTATTTTGATGGACTTTTGATGGACCAATGGCCCTTCTGTAGCATGCATACAGGGCTAAGAAGAGGATCGATTTAAATATGATCGTATTTTAAGTCAAACAGTTTTTTTTCTCACCTTCAGAGTGAAATCATACTTTTTTTTTATTGGCCATTTCTGGTAAATACTCATCCACTTTGTGGCATAGCCCCTCCTGGGGGCCTTGGATTATACTGCTGGGTGAAATGCTTGGCTGTAAAATAGACACCTACATTAGGAAGGTAACTGCAATAATTATTACTGTAAATACAGTTAATCCTAAATTATTAAATCTAAGAGCAGATGTTTCCACAAGTCTGTTGAGCTTTCCATATGAAATCACACAAATTGCAGTCATATGTATTTTTATTTTTGCTGACATAAACCCCCTTATTTGTTTGTTTTTTGGTTTTTTTTTGGCAGAATTAAGGACTCACTTCTAAGCCATTTACCAATTAACTTTGAAAAGCGGTTTGTATGAGAGGTTTCTCAAATAAGGAATATGAGGACATCTGTGTGCCAGATACCGTAATAAAGATATGTGCTCCTTGCCATACCACTGATTTTTCTAAACAGCTCTAATCAGCTGCAGCAGTTATATGTAGTATGAGGGAAACAAGGTTTTGGAAAGTTATATTTAAACACATAAGGAATGAGTCTGGTGATCATTGGTTATATCAGCTGACTTTAAACATAAAAAAAGTCTTAAGTGTTTATACTTAAAGTTGACATAAATTTTTATTTATTTATTATATTTCTAATCAATTCTGGTTATATATATAAGCACATACTTACATTGCAAGAGCACTTTTTGTGTGAAAGGTGCCATCTCAGCTACTGACCTATAGAGATAGTCAAATTTTCATTTCAAGTTAATTGCAAAGCCCCTAGAGAAGGGTTGGGGGTATACTACAAATAAAAAAAAGTATGGCTCTAACACAAATAGTTTTTGCATAAAGTAGTTCAAAGGCAAGTCAAAATTTCAACATTTCAACTTTGACTTTGAACTTAATTTATGCAAAAACTGTGTGATATAGCAAAAAAAAAAATGCAATGTTCCTTCAACCATTCTCTACATCTCCAGCAATTATGGTGTTTTGCATCAGCTCACAAAGTCAGCTTTTTTAAAAGTTCACCATCTCTACAGTGACCTTCTTCTCTGTACCAAGTCCTCTATTAGTCCCCAGATTACCCAATCACGAAGCCTTTGTATTTCCTGATATCATTGGTGTTGCACTAAACGTCTCTATGGCTTTGCCTCAGCAATAGATAACTCAGGGTGTGGAGGTAAAAGGAAGCTTATCAATCTTGGAAAACACAGCCAGACTGTTAAAACATCACCATGTGAGACACATAATATTCAGTTGCTGATGTGAGCTGCTTTAAAGGGTTATTAGCCTCCTTGGTGGTATTCCCGAGTGTAGCTCAGGGGGAAAAATTTTTATTATCACAGTGGTAACTTACCTTCCCCAGCCTTGTCTAAGCCATCCCTCTGTGTTGGCACTGGAGCTACCTGTCAGTAATCAGTGATCAGTGACCTTCCCATACACCTGTATGCTAATAGAGGAGGAAGCTTCCTGGGTCCTTAGATCCACAGCATCATTGATGACACTGGGAAAAACAGGGTACAGGGTCCAAGCAGGAAATAATAGCAGCACTTTGACAAGTATAAGTAAAGTATAAGAGTCTTTATAAAAAGAAATGCATTTTCTCAATTAAGAATTGTTTGCAGGTTGGCTGTTGCATCTCTAACCAGTTGTGTTTTCCCCTCCCATCCCCACCAATCAGGGACTGCATACATGTGCCTCTGATGGCACAGGGGAATGTGTTAAAGGCTGTGCAGGTTAGTGCTCCTCTTCCTGTGAGTCTCTACCCAATGCGCAGGACAAGGAACCCGGTTGCCATGCCAATGCCACAACACCATCAGCGGACCGTCAGGCCCCCCCCAGGCTTGGGCCCCCTGTACTGGCCTGATGGCGGCCCTGCCTATCCATTTTGAGATAATTATTTTCTCATATTTATTCCCTGTTTGTTACTTTGATTTTGAAAATTTTCAATAAAAGTTATGATGCAAGAAAAAAAAACTCAGTTCTAGGATCAGATCAAATAAGCCTAATAGAGGAATGATGGAAGAGATGTTGGAGCATTTGCCGCCTGGTCTCCTAGTTGCCATGGCGATGTTACCGATGATAAAGCAAGGCTACGGGAGACAAAAACACAATTCACAAAGCTAACCGGGATAAGGATAATTTTTTTCTGTGTGAAAACTATTTTTATTTCAGTCCAATGAGATATAAAAACTACATACCCAAAGACAATTTAAGCTCTGGTTTTTAAGATTCTGATCACAGAGTTATAATGGCTCTTTTTGCTTCTGTATTGCTGGTGCATCCTCATGGCAATCTCCAGAGAGCTCCTTTATTGGTGTTGGCCCTCCTTCCTATGTTTGGATAAGAATCACAATGAAGACCATACAGGGGGTGCAGAATTATTAGGCAAGTGGTATTTTTGAGGAATAAT
>CM070035.1:120253857-120265814 GCA_036250615.1 Ptychadena robeensis | reverse complement strand
CAATAATAAAATTATTCCTCAAAAATACGACTTGCCTAATAATTCTGCACTCCCTGTAGTCCTCAATAATATCAGACCTCAGCTTACAGCAAAAGTTGGAATTTAGCCATAGGCTATTCTAAACTATGTGCTACACTAATTATTTATTAATCATTTACACTAGTTTTTGAGGGGTAAGCAAGGGTTTTCTGGGTTACGGGTAGTGCTTGAAGTTATTAGGGTTAGGCAGGTGCCAAGCCACACAGTAACCACTGCATGAAGCTCATATAGATGGTTGTTTTCACAACACAATACTGCATGAATGCATGTGGTCAAATGCCATGTGTGAAGAAAGGGTCAAACATACTTTCTAAACAAGAGGTATCAAACTCAAACACACAGCTGGCCAAATTTAAAAACTTTAAATCATTCACAGGCCATTGAAAAAATTATCGTGGAAGTCATATTTGTGGCATTCATTTCTTAAAGTTTTAGAAAAAAGTTTTAGCCAAACATAATCGTGCTGTGGACCCTTTGGAGGAATTATGGAAGTGTAGTGATAAAAGTTACTTCACAAACACATACAAACATGAAAAAACATACAAATACTGTACTAAAAACATAAAACAATGACTTGTTATGACTTAAGGGCTATTTCAAACTATACTCGCTGCAGTTAGGGCTTGTTTCCATTATACGTCGGGACCCCTACGCTAAGCGTATACGCTTAGCAGGGGTCCCGACGTATCCCACAGAGATTGCCTGCCGGCGGATGGTCTGTTTACACATCCGCCGGTGTAAAGGCTGAACGTACTCGACTATGTTCAGCCTTACACCGGCGGATCGGCTCGGCGTAATGAATGAGTCTCCGCCTAGAAGGTAAGTCTATCTGTTACGTTGGGACGAGGGGTCCCAACGCAATGGAAACAAAGCCTTAAGGTTCTTTAGCAAAACATAAAACAAAATGTACATGAACTGTATGCACTCACTTGATTGAAATACAGAGATCTATGGTTGGGAATGTGTAACCTACAGCTCAGTATACAGAGTGCAGGGGTCAGCACTAGGTAAAGCATGAGACGATGTATAAATTATCAGTATGAAACCCATTATACTGCATTGCTGGTCAACATATGTGATCAGTAGCAAAAATATTTCTCTATGTCCATGTTAAACTATGCTAAATATTTAATTATATTAAACCAGTTCCCACTAACTTGTGAATCAAAATGTGCCAACATCCCAAAATTGCATACACCAAATCACCATTCTGAATCATTAGTGCCTCAAAGTCCATCGGAGCCCCTAGTCTCCATATTTGGAACTGATGAATAGGACATAGAGGGTCCTTCAATCATTTTCCAGATTTCTTCTTTTTGGTGCATGTTAAACTATGGTTAATGTATTTAATATTTTTTGGTCCATATGATATAGTGTTGCAATGTTGGATACCACCCCTTCCTACTAGCCACATACATTTTGACACTGCAATGCAAAAAACACAATTCACAATAACATGGGTAATGACGCACACGTATAGACTGGAACATTATTTCTCATAGCCGGGGGTATCCGCACTGCGCTATTTTCTACACATGTAGTGTAGTGTAGGCCTTACAATCTAGCTCTTAACAGCCATTTAACCCTTGCGGTGAAGGACTGGCACCTCTGCAAACATCATTTTATCATTTATCGTCACATCATCATTTATAATTTCAGTTCAGCTTGAGGGAGATGATGGATAATTTCCCATAATGGGTCAATATGGATAGCACACTTGCATGGTATGATAGACTTGCAATGTCTTCAATGCTGACTTCTCCACACACAGATGACATCTACAGCACCTTATATACCAGTGGTGGGCAAACTTTTTGACCTTTTTTGTGGGCCACAATGGGTTTAAATGTGACTTAGGGGCTCGACCAAGAGCCTGCAAGTGCCGCCCGGCATAGGGGTCCTAAGTCTTCGTAGCTAGGACAGGATATTTAAAAAAAATGTATTATGTTAAAAAAACATGGCTCACAACCATCTATCTGACCCATATAATATGCGACCATCGCTGTTTTTGAGTGGGACCAATCAATCCTGCTTGAAAACAGCCATATCGGACATGACCGTTAAATACGTCATCACGCTGCTGCAGAGAACATCGAACGGCTCAAATATCGAGCCCTCTGTACCCTGCTTAGGGCTATGTTTCACCTATACGTCGGGACCCCCTCCGCTAAGGGTATTGCTTGGCGGTGATCCCAACAGAGCACATAGACTTTACCTTCTCGGTGGATGCTGTATTTAGACATCCGCCGATGCAGAGGCTCAACGTACTCCACTACGTTAAGCCTTGCATCGGTGGAACGTCTCGGTGCTGTGAAGACACAGCATCCGCCGAGCGGGTAAGTACATGTGCTCCGTTGGGACCTCCCGCCAAGCAATACGCCTAAGGCTACATTTACACGGACGTTTTTTAACCTCCCTGTTAAAGAGCAAAACGCAGACGCCACATGAAGTCTGCGAGGAATTCGCTTGGCGCAGGGGGACCTGATGGAGCCGATAATGCCATCGAAACAGAGCCAGTTCTATATCGTATGTCCTCTTTTGTTGGCCACTGGGTGGCTGCTGATGATGTGATTCCCTGCATCTGCACTAAAATGGAATAAACTTTATACACATTGTTTCAGGCACAAAAAAAACATAGTAGAAAAATGTTTTCTTCTTTCTATTCTACCAATAACTTTTAATACAAGCAATGTTTCTTTAACTTCAAGTTCCTCTTTAGAGCCTTGTTGTAAATATATTAGTAGAGCAATTGTTCTTCTGCAGACACAAAAAGCTTTAAACACAGTGGCTGACTTCTCAAGAACTGGAGAAATAGTCTCAGTGCTTGGAATTGGCAGCTCTCCAGAGACATATCCTACAGCCTCAACCCTTTGGCTGGGGAGTGGAAGGGAAGGAAAAGGAGGGGTAGGTCTTTTCTGTGGATCAGCTGCTGCAGCAGAGGGTAGGGCCAAGAGGAGGGGATAGGAGTCAGTACAGTAGCAGAGTCTGCATGGTATTGAGTGCCTTGGTTTGGACTGAGAAGCAGCAGTGCTGAAATCATAAGCTGCTTGTGCTCAGCCTGTACTGATTACATTGTTTCATTGAAGACTTCGAGAGGCTGTACAGAGCAAGCGGTGCATTTAATAAGTTGCTGGACTGGGATCTCAACTAGAACAAAGAAGTTTTTCTCATTCTGCTTTCTCATTCTCATTGGGACATCCTTGGAAGGTTGGATTATATGGATAAAGAGTTGGACATAGAAAGGTAAATTCTTGGCATTAGACAACTAGCACTTAAACAAGGTGTTTGTGTCTTTAGAAAGCAAGCTGAGATGAATCTGATTATTGCTGATGAAGCGATACAGGACTTTTAATGTGTTGGGATTAGTGGATTCACTAAACTGACAGGTTCTGTCTTGCTCCACTGCAGTCTATCTATAGAATCATTGCTGCAGCTGGAAACTATAGTATTCCCTGCCTCTAACAGGAAATCCTCATTGTATTTGTGGGAAAATCCAAGTGAATACAATACATTTATATTGCTTTTAAGAGTTCGTTTTCTTTGCAACAATGAGCAATCTTTCACGTCATTGAAACTTGGAATAAAAGAATCGATCCCACCCATTTTCTTTGGCAAGAGCTGTATTTTATTTAAAACACAAAGGCTTAAAATCTCAACTTATGTGGCGAATTCTAGTACTTGTATTTTTAGAGTGAGTGTCTACTCCTGTCCTGTATGAAGTTGTTGTGGAACAGAAAACCTATACATTATATTTAACATTAGCTCCATTGCAGATACATGCAAATATTTCATTATAGCTTTCTATGACATCATGTAGATTTGTTTTGGTTGGAGATACTTTTTCTGCACTCATGGTTTTTAAGCAAACACTTAGTCAGTGTTTTGTTTTTGTTCTTCCTGTATTGATAATCTGGTGTAATTGGTCCAGTTTCAGTCTGTTATCTTGTTGGCTCCAATAACCCTGAGTCATGTAATCCAAATCTCTTCTGAAGGCTTAGAGGCGACAGGTAACGATTGCACTGGCATTGTGAAGATTACTACTTTATGTTTATTGTCTGTGTCTGAAGTGTGTGAAAGGCAGCTTCGTTGTGCCAGAGGTACAAATGACTTGAGTGCACCTTCTCTCACTAGGTTAAGGTCATTTCATTTAGAGATTAGCCCAAAATCTTTTACTACATTTAAGGACTGGCAGGGACTGACAGGCTTATAGTGGACTATTGACATTCAGGACCAGGCATACAGACAGGCACAACCTAGTTATTTAAAGATATTTACTAAATGTGCATGCATGTTTATTGGAGTATAGGTAGATAGGGGGAGTTCAGCCAGACATATGCAGAGCTGGGATTTTCTCAGGAGAAACAAAAGCAATCTTCCACAATTTTCTTTTGATGCTGGTCTCTGAGATTGGTCAACTGGGGGCGTCTGGTGCAGTCTGTTGGCATTCCAACCAATGAAAGTCAGTGCAAAGTTGAGCATCTCATGATAATAGGCACCTGTATTTTTTATTATGGTATCTTAAGTCAGTTGTGGAACATTTGTTTTGTTGATACATTGCCAATATTTCCAAAGGCTAATGTTCTTATACAGTGGTGTAAATATAATTGCACCAAAAGAAGTAATATAAGATGATATGTGCAATATTGTTCAGCTTTAGAATCACATATATGGTCATTTCTTTCATTAATTATGTAAGACTTCTGCCTGTGGCTATGTGCATTGCACTGCAGTACCTGGTTAGTTACTTTGGGCAAATGCTCTACTACTAAACACATAGATTGCCCATCAACCCGGTTTGCTTTGGCAGAAGTAAGAATTTAAGATAGTGATATGTATTAACATATCTGTTGAAAATGAACCTCCAATATGGCCAGATAAATTGGGCCCCTGATTGATTTGTGCATCAAACAACGACCTCAATCCTTGCATGAAAATTACAGTTATATTAGTAAGAAACTACAATTGAAAGTGCTGTAAAGTATTTGTGTCATCAATTATCATTAGAAACTATATTGGCATGTTCATTCTTTTTTTATTTAGTTTCATTTACTCTTTCTAATTTAGTGATGATGAGACACTAGAGGCTGTCCAATCTATGCAAAGAATAATCCTATTACTCAGAGCACTTCATGGGTAAATGTGGAGTCTCGCCACATAGGTCAGGACTGTACACACTGTAATGCACTAAGAAGTGTACATTTAGTTCTTTGGAGAGCATCATTTGTGTTCTTTCATTATTTTGTGTTGGCTAGCCAACTCTGTATGTTCAAGGGTAAATCTTCAATAATACTTCAATATAATGGCTGGCATAGGTCTTCTTTGGCAGAAAATACTAGAAATACACCAAATGTGAAATATGGACATAGCAAGTAATAAATGGTTACACCAATTCTAATTATAAATACCAGAAGTTACAATTTATGTTCTTAAATATTTATCCATATCTGCTTTACCTGTATTTTGACCATTTCAGTAGTAAAATTTTGAGGTGCCAGGCTTTTTACTGCTTACTATACATGAGCTTTCTAGAAGTATTTATTATTGTCCAAATCCATTAAGTGCTACCTCACCAGTGCTAGTTTTTCATTATCCAGCTCGACAGGCATTGGTGTTTCAATTCTACTGTTCACTATAAATGAGCTATGCATTAATGTCCAAATACATTCATGGCTCTTTATAACATGGGTTACTACCAACATTGCCAGGAAATGACTGTCCGCTGATGATGTCACACAAACATATTTTTCTTCGAAGGACAATGGCTGGCATGGCGGACATGTATTGCCCAGTAAGGTTTCAATAATAATGATTGCCTTCACATAATTTTTATAAATTCTACATGAAACAATAAAGCTGTTTTTGTGGCATCATCATGCGGCTATTTACAGTGTCTAATGTTGTCACCATTTTTCTTTATAACACACTGACTGACCATATGTGTTTTGATATGCTGTATTTATGCATTGGGATACTATTCAAAATAATTGTAGCCATAATAATACACACATGCGCTAATGTGTGTTGCTGTAATCCATGAACTTTACCATAATACTGTATGCTTATTAACATTCACACGGAAATATGGTACCAGTTCAAAGGATACCAATTTCAAGAATGCAAATAACAATCACCAAAGCACCTGGTATGTAATTCATTTTAATTTGCTTAACATCACCTAGAAAGTATTTGTAAAGTGGTAGTTGTGGCATTTTGGTATTGTGTGAAAATAACATGGATTATCAAGCATTACCTTTTAATAACAGTATACATTTCACACAATGCTAAATAAAGATATATAGTTTAAGCAGTCTGCCCAGACTGGCGATGTCATTGCTGAATGATGCACTCTCCATACGCCAAAGCATGTGCACTTCTACAAATCATTGTATGCTTATGCTTAAGGGCTTCCAGCAATGACCTACTTCTGGAAGTAATAGTTGTCTGACTGTTAGCCTGACCTGCTGGCTTTAGGTTCTTTGAGTGACTGACCTGCAGAACAGCAAATCCAGATTAAAGTCAAAAGTCCTTATCTTTATATTCATTCCAGGTCAAACACACAAATGATTGATGCTAGAGGGAAAAAATACTATGGTAACAGGCTGCTAACTTTTTTTAGCAGGAAGAGAAAAACAGTTGACTCCATCGTTCTCCCATGACAGGTTTTCATCGGCTGCTTATGGAATGGTCATCTACTGGACCATGGATGCATAGACACCTGAAGTGTGTTAAAAAACACATGTACGCCATGGTTTTGGTCCACAGACCCAATGGTTCCAGCAGCCCGTCACCAGAGTAATATTGGATATAGTGATGATGTTGAATTGAGCAGGAAGAACAGCATAACACAGGGGATTAGAGATTCAACTATGGCATTGGCAGCACACAAAGCAAGAATTATGTATCTTCTGTAGATAGAGGGAAACCGTTTTGAATACAAGCTCAAAGTTGTTAAATCTGCCTAAATTCCAACCAGGGAAATCTCAAGAAAAATTGCTTCATGGTACATGCAGGTGCAGATGGCCCTTTTAAAGCTCACAGTATGTAAATACTGAAAATGTTAGGTTCATATTAGTACTTGCTGATAAGATTTTATACCATGCTATTTTATTTATATGGCAATTATTTCCTAAGACAACTGTTACAAAACACACACATAAAAATTCCCTTTAATTGAAATAGAATCCTGAGCAATGTCATAAAATTTGTTAAACTACCCCAGGTTTAAAGTGGATGCCCCTTGGATCAAAGGTAATTCTGGCTGGCAATGCTAATGCTCCACTTCCTCTTCCCCCACCTGTATACTCTGTTTGGTTCATGCATATAAAATGCATCCTCAATGACCAATAGAAATGTGCAGGAGATAAGGCTAAATCTCCACTAGCATCACACTCCTGTGTTTGTCAAATGCAGGTGTTTTTGATGCTTTAAAAAAGTTTTCATTGATAGTCAATGAAACAATACACATTGAAGCTTCAGCATAATGATACTTCATTTTCAACAGGTGTTATCGCATTGCTCAATGCTAGCATGTCCTAATGCTTACATCGAAAATTAATAAAATGTGTGATTAATGTAATAAATGCGTTTATGACAAATTTGATGTTTACAGTACCTGTATTGGTCTGCTTTTCTTCACATAGTAAAGACCCCCATGCACCTTACAACCTTACCATACATTTTCTGTACAACCAACTTTTGTTCTTCCAAAACCATGTAATATAAGGACCTTTCAAAACCTTTCAATCACTATGTATTCTATAAAGCTAGCCATACACGTGTCGGATTCCATGGCCAATTGATCACTCACCCGATCGATTCCGGCGATCTCAGCGGGAATCGGAGCTCCGATCAATCAGCCAATTAAGAGTATCCGATCGCTGCATACCATCTTGTCCCACGGATTCCTGGACGATTCCGTGTCCGATCGCTTACTTCCCAAATGGCAACTCCCCCTGATGCATAATCGGATCAGAAAGACCAACATGTTGGTTCTCTGTCCGATCCGATTCTGTGCCCCCGATCAATCGGACGCGAACGATCGGACAAGGTGGGCTGCACGCGATTCCGGCACGATCGTTTTGCGTGCACGCGGCCAGAATCGATCGTGCCGGAATCCGGTGAGAATCCGACACGTGTATGGGGGCCTTTAGGGAGGACCCGGCACTACATAGTTGTTCATAGATGTAATGGAGATTGTATGGAGTGATCTAAATGTGTATGGAGGGGTTTACATGTTTAAAAAGTGTCAAAAATTCAATACATCTGCCTCAAAAATGTATCTCCACTGAATATAGTAGAGAAAATGCCAAGGTACCTGTAGTTTATTGCAAAGGAAATGTATTAATGCCCTATAAAGTTCCCCATCAACCTGAAAAACCCTGTTTTTTATGTATTAACCCTACAATCTGTTGCTCATAGGAAAGGGAAAGATACTTTTCTTTGCCTTGAATGGGTGACTGAATGGTCTCTTCCTTATCAAATTTTGTTCACCTAAAATATCCTTGCTTATTTTAGGTCTCATAGGAAGAAACTATTGTATTATATTATAATAACTTTAAAAAAACTGTTTTAAAAATCCCACAGACGAATAGGCAAACTCTCATGACTTTAAACATGTAATAATTTTGACCTCAACTTATGTTAGATACTGATAACCATAATGAAAGCTTTGTGGGTTCTGCCATAAATGACTTCTCATTCTATAAATGTTATTTACTTTGTTGTTTGGCATATGATTATGCACATTTGAGACAGTTGACTCATAAATATAGATCCCAAAAGAAGTAGTAGAAGGGAACCTTTAATGATTTGATACCTTCTTCTGTAACTTGTTCAGAATTGTTCAGTAGCAACATTTAAAGTATGGTCACCATTATATTAAAAAACATGTTCATTCTTAATGTTATTTGTGTTGATTTAAAACTGCAAATTCCTGTCACAAAATAGCTTTTTCTAGGACAAGGAAAACATAAAATAGCATATTACAATGGGGCTATTCCTTTCCAAGCTTTCAAGGAACTAACACACTCCTTGACCATATTTATTGATAGTAATGGTGGCCACATTTTGACTAGCTGTTTTTGTGAGCTAATTGCAAAACCCTTGAACATGGTATCAACACCAAAATAAGTTGGACATTTAGAGAACAATACAAAAAAAAGTATTGCTTTGGCACATGTAGTTTTTGCATGCTGGAATTCTGGCCTTTTTGGCCTCACAGGGGAGTCCAGAGTTACTTTTGTTTTGTATTTGCTCTATAAGAAGCAGAGATTTTCACCCTAATTTGAAAAGGCGTGTATTATACATATGTCTTTTTTACACACATGGTAGAGCTTTTAGAAGCTTTTAATTTACTTGAAACATGTAAAAATGTGTTAGGACTGAGTGTGGTAAGCTGGGCATAGACAAGACGATTTCCCATTGACTGCCTAGCCGACCTAGCGGGCACAATGACGCCATCATGCACGACCGCTAGTGCCGAGAATTGTCCGGGCACCCTTTGTGTGCTGGCCATTACATTGGCTGGGGACAGCCGTCCTCATCCGAACTAATGGGATCAGATCTGAATTTCGTCATGTCGGATCACTGACATGCGTCAGATTCTGGGTCAATATGACCAGTTGGCGCACCCGTCCCGACTGCTGCATGCGTTCCCGCAGCTGATCGGCTGTCGAATCGGGCCGGAAATGGCCCGTCTATGCCCAGCTTTAGAAATATATGTATTGGATAGCAATGGTCGGTCATCCATTTGCATGTAGAACAGACTGAACTGGAAACATCAGAAAGGTAATCATATGATACAATGTATATATCAAAAGTATTTACACAGTTGCCATTTGCCCAACCATGTCACCATGACTTCCTTTCTGTTATTCAGCTCTAATTAACTGTTTATTTGGTGTTCTATATAAATGTTGTACCATCAAACTTATTTAGACCAGACATAGTGGCAACATCTAAATTTTGTAGACAAAGGACACACCCCTGCCACACCACCAGGTATGTAGATCATAAAACATTAATTTGCAGAAATAACTGGTTAAACATAAAGCATTTTTGCAATCATAATTTCCTTTGCATCACAATGAACTTTCCGATACACATAGGCAATCATTTAGAGGGTTGATGAAAAGGTATAGTGTTCAGTAATACTATGTAAACTGTGTGGGGTATACCCACAAAATCCTGCAGGTTTCTCCCAATGAGAACAAGAAAAAAAGGAGACACACAGATTAGAACCTACTGAGGAGCGGAACAATATCAAACGCATATGTGTACGCTATTATTCACTTACTTATTGGGTTGCTGGTATAAATTCACCTGCATTAGAGGGATATTGTTTTTTGCCAGCAACCGCCTGTAGTCATGGGGCCTATGAGAAGAAAATGTATTGCATAATTAGTTCAGTTTACCAGTGTGGCCTAAATTTCTACCTTATGACAAGTTAACACATTGCTTACATTGGCTGGTTGACTCCCATTGTTACTGGCTTACTGTACAATGAAAGAGATTCCTGGGAGTCTGAATAAGCGTTTTGTTTGCACCAGGACCCAGAACATAGATAGCAAACTTCTGTTGTCCACTGAGTAATGATATGTATGTAATGTATGTTGACTGAATAACTCATCACATGGGTGACATTGTTGAAAGTTCTTTAAATTCTGAGCCTGCATTGCAATCCTGTGCTTTAAAACCATTGCCTAATTGTTTCTAAACCACAGTGTCTGGCTTCTAAAAATAAACATGAAATTATTAACCTGCTATTACAGGTACAGGCTGCAAATATGACTTGCGCTCATTGAGAAGATATAGTGTGGTTTCTCATTGCTCCATTACACAGGAGGGAAAGTATGTGAAAAACAGTAAAATATTAATATCGTAGCCAGGAAAGTAAATAACCTGTTTCACATTGCGGGGATATAATGTAATTACAGGCTGTTTATTATTGCAAGTTATTAGATGAAATCATGTATCTTATGCCTGCTGAACCTTTATCATAAACTTACAAAGGGTCCTTTATTCAAGTATATTGGAAGGAAAGTTGGTGTGCTATGTTGATTTCCTGAATCGTCAGAATACTTAAAGAGAAGATGGTTAATTAACTAAAGTAAATGTATGATCCTCGCAATACAAAAGTATCTAAAAAGAAAAGAAACTGTGATAAAAAATACAGTTGTCAGTCTACTAAACTAACCAATTAAATTAGTAACACATAATGTAAGATTGGTTTCTATGGGGAGTATACATTTTGCAAAACTGACATCAAATCTTTCATACCTGATTTCAGGTTATTAAAGCCAACTCAGTAACAATGTTTTCAGTACTTGACACACGTTCTCACTAATTGATGCTATAATATATGTTATGGCCTAAAGCTTTTATTGCTGTTCTGAGGGGCTTAACTATAATTCATGGGGCCCTAGAGCTACATTTTTATGGGCCCCTCAACAGTCGCTTTAAACACAGGAAACACAGGAGGGCTGTCAGAATATTCAGTGTTCCTAGAACAGAGAAGTAGTGCAGGCTTTGAACATTAAAAAAGCCTTGCCACTAACTTAAACATAGGTGATAAAGGCAATAAATTATAAATACTTTTTCATATTGAGCTACTTAATGAAAGTAAAATTTCTAGTACCACCCCCATGCAGGCTCAGCAAAGTGAACCCTTTTCCTCACCTCCCTGCATAAACATATGTTCTTTTCTGTAGCTGCCAGGAAAAAAAAGTTAATCCCTTGAGTTACCAACTGAACCTTCTTGGGCAGATGTCATCCCATCCAAGGTGGCACCCAGCATCAGTTTCAGATGGCTACACAAGAAAGGCCTTTACAGCTGGGCAATAAATGTAAAATGTATGAAGTATACATATACAGTGCTGCTTGAAAGTATGTGAACCCCTCAAGTGGTGTAGATGTTTCTG
>CM070035.1:120239736-120253757 GCA_036250615.1 Ptychadena robeensis | reverse complement strand
TGTATTCGATGAAGTGATAGTTTACTGTTTGTAGGGCATCAATAGCATTGACGATTTTAGCCAATAATCGATGTTCTCTACATCGATATTGTACTACGATTGTATGGCGCACATGGTACAATCGATAAAATATCAAAATCGAGGTTCTTCATCTAATCTTACATTGATTGTATGCTTAAATCGAGCCGTGTGTTCCTAGCTTTAGGGCTATTTCACACTATATGCTTTGTGGTGCGTTTTTTTTACCGCACGCGTTTTTACATAGAAAACCAATGTTACCATTCACACTGTATGCGTTGCATTTTTAAAAATGCAGCGTTTCCGCATGCGTTTTAAAAACTCACTGCTGTATGCATTTTTGATTTATTTTTCCTGCATTTTTCATTCATTTGCTTATATGCATATATGCGGAAATGCATGCCTATAAAAAAAAAGCATGCCTTTAAAAAACGCATATAGTGTGAAATGGCCCTTACTTGCAAATGGAGAGAAGCAAAAATGGTATTTGAAAGGCATAACCACAATCTGTAAATGTCCTCCGATATCAATAAAGCTTAGCTTTTCTATGCTCAAGTTGCCTCAACAGCTTCTCCCAACTCCCAACAATTAACTCTATAGTAGCTGCCTGTGTTTTCATGCCTACTTTTATGTCATTGGCCTTTCTCTCCTATAATGTCATGTACACTAGTAATATTTTCTTGTCGTATTGACTTGTAAATTGTCCTTTGTCTTCCTCCGCCCCTATAACATTAGTGGTTTCCTAGGTAGGTACAAACATTAAAAACACTTTAAGAATCCTATGCCATACATTAGTACAGGCATGTTAACTTAATTCACATGGTTCACACGGTTGTGCTGCAGCAGTTGCACACATGTGTAGGTGTTCAGCGTGTGGTTGTCAATCACCTGACAAACTTTACCATGGTATGTCTGAGGCTAACTGTCCACCAAATGCGAAATAGTGTGTCCTTTAAACAACAGCAGTTCACAGTTCGTCAGAAAACATTGTAACATGCTTTTAATGCAGGACATGTCACATTATCAAGCAATATTATCAGCCCTGCCCCATTCACATCTGTGATCTCTAGAGAATATCTAAACCTGACCAAACACGGTTCGTTTTTAGCAATAAGCTATACAAAAAATTGTTTCATTAGATGACTTGAAAATTGATTCCTTTCTTATAAATTCTTTACAGGAAAAGTGAGCGAGCATAAAAAATAAAAAAAATACCATCAATAATAGATTGACAGTTTGTATATACATTGCAAAAGGCGATATATTGAAAGTTGAACAAAAGTTGATGTGTATGGCTAGCTTAACAGGAAGAGGCGACAACTCTTCACCTTAAATACAATACATTGTTTGAGTATTGTCACCTTAAAATAGAAAGTGTGGTACTGCTAGAATGGTCAGATGGAAAACAAAAAGGAAGCAAGCCAGAAAAAACTACTGCTGTAGCTTGATGTCTGACTTTGGACTTTGATGACAAGAATAAAACCATCAGTCATTGTTTATATCTTCGGAATCTGTTGGTAGTTAATTCAAAGTAAATGTAAACTAGGCTTTTTTGATTTACAACAAATGGTCGTGAGCTCATCCTGGATTATTTTATATTGTATTTTAAGTGTAGCAGACATCCTGTCTCACAAAATACAGCTTTGAACACTTTTAGGTGCATGTTTAACTCGTAGTTTTGCACGTAGGTTTTTAACGCTTCAAAACCATTACAATAAAATTTGGCTACACTTGTAAGAGGTTGTTGATGGCCAATGGAAGAGATGTTGGACTGTATGTTGCATCTTTTGTTCAGAAATGTGCAAAATATATGTAATATAAAAGGCAATAATGTCCAAAAACACAGAGTCCAAAAATGACTTTGTTTCTCCTCTGAAGGAAATTTTACCTTTTGGTAATTCTAAATCATCTGCTGATTATACCAGTAACTCATTTGTAGAGATAGTTGAATTAATTTTTAAGGTTGTTGTTAATTGCAAAGCTCCTGAGCATATACTACAAAAAGAAAGCATTGCACAAAGAGTTTTTGCATAAATTGAGTTAAAATTTATTTAGAGTTTGGATTTATTTATGCAAAAACTACATATGCAATACTTTTTTTTTTTTTAAATGTCCCCACAATCTCCAGCAATTTGGTGATAGATTCTTCAGTGGCTTTGCAATCGACTCGCAGAATCAGCTAGTTGAAAAATTTTATTATATATACTTGAGTATATATGCAGAAAAAGCCCACTTTGGCTTTCACTCAAGTCAGGGTCCCCAACCGAACACCTGTTCGGGTGTTCACTGGTCTCCCTGCAGGGATTGGCAGCCTCTGTGAAACAAACTTTTATGGCAGCGCCATCTTGTGGACATATTGTTACTTTTTAATGGAGATGGTGGAATTACAATTAGAAAACTCCACTATCTGACTTTGCATTTCCCACCCTTGGCTTATACTTGGGTCAATAAGTTTTCCTAGTTTTTGTAGATAAAATTAAGCCTCCCTTATAATCAAGTTGGCTTAGACTCCAGTATATATGATAAGTTTCTTGAGTATAAGGGAGGGCATTCAGAAGAACCCATTTCTTTGCCTTGTTATCAAAATTTAATGCATAGTGTGAGTGAGCTGACTGGCACACATTCAGGGATCTGTGGGGCCAGAAGGTGAGTAAGCCTCAAAAGCCATACTAACTAGTCAAAAGTTTTAATCCTTTCCCAATGTAACTTTCCCAATGTAACTAAAGCGTATGTTTTTTTGTTCAGTATATCTTACACTAGAACTTTTCAATGCAGGGCATTTTGGAACTTTACTGTGGAAGCAGCATCTACATCCTCAACATCCAAATAAAAGGCCTTGGTGGGTAGATCTGAGATCTGTGGCGCCTATTTAGTACTGCACACACCAACATCAATTGGAAACCCTTGTATACTATATTATAGTATTTACAGATTACAAGGAATTGTGGCCAATAAGAAAGGCCATTTACAGCACTGATTTAGAGCCACTATAACAGGAATAAATAATTAAGTTATTTAATTATTAAAAAGTTATTTTAGGCAAAGACAGTGTGCACTTCCTATTAGGATAACTTTAGTTTACATTTATAAAAAAATTGGAATTGTGCTATAGGTAAATAAAGAAAATGCACAGTGGTACAATTTGTTTTTAAAAAGTCTTAAGAAAAACTTGGTGACTGGTTAGCATTTTAGTCAGGCACAGATTACCTTAAGGAACAAATGGGATTGAGAAGTTCAAGGTCTGACTCAAATACACCCAATATGCGAATGTGGAAGAGTTTCCAGAGGCACAGAGTTAAATGTGAAACTAATCGGTAAAATGACATTTTGTGTAATGTGAGTGCAGAATTGGTGGTCTGCTCAATTCTCCTTTTGTTTACACCAGTAGTTATGTCTCCATTCTGTCAACCGGCTTCAGGCTTAGCCATGTCCTCAGTAATCCCTGACTAATCAGCAGCAAATGTTTGATAAACCATTCCTGAGTATAAATGTGTTAGACATGTTTACTAAGGGCTTTGCTATGAAAATAAAATTCTGCCGGACGAGTTTATCTTTTACATGATGTGAAGGAATGAGCCGTGTTGATCTCAGAGGTGTATTTGATTGCGTTAGTAAAGCAAGCTAGGCTAAAATATCAGGGTAGGAAGTTTGTTTCTACTATCTTGTAAGGTGTATAATTGCCTATGGTTTCAGGCAAGTTTTCAGCTTGTTAGTCATGCTTGGTGTATCAACAACAAGCGTCTGCCTAATATAGAAAGCTTGAGCTTACACCACAATAAATTAAACAATGCAATTTCTGTTATACATGAACGAAAGTCTTTATAAGCAGTGAATGAACTATGCTTTGTAGTTTTGATGAAATAATGATGCACTACCCAACAAACTTTCCATTGCCATTGCATCTTTTTTTGCTTGCAATTTGTTTGCAGGGCAGCAATGTAAGTAGTAGCCGTTGTTAGAGCGATTCATGAAATAATCTGCTTAGATATACATACAGAATATGCAAAATAATTGTATATTCTGATTTATTGTGAGTTGTAATAATTGTGAATTTAAGGCAGCTTTGTATATGGAAAATATTAGGCTGTAGTCCCAGAACAGCTCAATTAACTGCTGAAGGATTTAGCCACCATAAATGACTGTCAGACCACAACCATTCAGAGCTTTCAAGTAATCTTCTAATGTTTAAATAAACAGGTGAAAGTTATGTAGATGTACATGGTTAGATGTCTATTACTGTCTTTCTAGATATATTCTTGAAAAAGGGTTTTGAAAAATATATATTGTATTTTTCGAACTATAAGACACACCAAGTTTTTAAGGCAAGAAACCCAGAAAAAAAAGATTTAATAAGTTTTCACATCAATTGGGTTAATGCAATGGATTTAATTAGGGCAATATTCAATTCAGCCAGTAGGTGTCCCTAGCAGCAGTACACTCTTAGCACAACGACATTCTCCACACTGATCGGTAGGAGGAGGGGGGCCAACAGCTGCAGAGTCTCCTACTCTCCTCTGCCGATCTTGATTTTACTGTGTCCGTGGGAGCTGCACAGTGATTGCAGTTTCCACGGACAGGAGACAGGGAAAGATGGCAGTTCATCTATGCCTCTCTTCATTGCCTATGCCAGCAGGGCTCTGAGCTCTTCTGGCATAGGCAATTATACAGTACAGATGGGAGAGCCGGACACCGTCCGGCATCTCACATCTGATAGCTCTTTCAGCTCCCTGGCTAATCTCTGTGTCGGGACAGCTGCCGGGAAGCCAAGGTGCGATCACCCACGGCGGAGTGTCCACGGGGGTCGCGCATTCGGACCATAAGATGCAGGCACTCTTTGTCCCCAATTTTGGGGGTGAAAAAGTGGGTCTTATGGTCCGAAAAATACAGTACATTTTGTAAGTAATTAAAGACTGTATAAGCACACCAACTGTAAAGCTGTGTACACACGTGTAGATATGGGCCAGATCGATGGCCACTATCTACACGTGTGTCTCCATGCAAAGCATCGGCTGAGCTGGAGACACAGCAGTGACGTCATCCAACTGCTGCAGGGAACCTCGAATGGCTCCAATATTGAGCCTTGTGTTCCCTGCTTAACTCTTTGATTGTGGATGCATAGAGTTGGTTGTAAACAATCTTTGATTTTAACCTTTACCACAAAATGGATGTATTGTTTGTTCACTGAATGCAATGCAAAAGCTGAAATCATTCTGTGTGATTGTTAGTTAGTTAAGACCAATTGTTGTTAGTAGACATTAAAGGCAACAGTAAACTAACTAATAATGAGATACTTATGTGATCAAGCTGAAGATTCTTAATATGAATCCTTATATTCGCAATAAATATGGGCCTTATATTCGCAATAAATTTGTAAATTTGAGAACTATTATCTCCAGTCATTATTACCTTCATTGCGCAAATTGGCACTTGTACATGTGCATATTGCGAACGTAATGCATGGTACTTTCCACAGATAACCTTCATTGTGCAAATTGGCACTTGTACATGCACACATTGCAAACAAAATGCACGGTAGTTCCAGGTACTGATGTAAAAAATCTGAAATATTCGCGATTACAAGGATATAACACTATATTCAAGATTTTTGCAAATTCTTGAAGTGCCCTCATATTTGCAATAAAAATTTGTGATTCGAATATTCACAATCAACACTAGTGGCTAATGGAAACTAATCCAGCATGTGAGGGATTCAATTGTTTATTCCCCCAACATACTATCTCACCCCAGACTTGGGACAGTAGTTAAACCAACAAGACCAAGGGTCTTAAAAAGAGATCTAGTCAAGCGTACGTGCCTTGCTGGGTCTCTGGACAAGGGCCTTGATAACTAGGCAGCAACTGGGATCTCCAGGGGGGCGTGAGTTCCTAAACCCGATGGAACCTATACAATATATATAAAAAAATTCCTTAAGTCTGTCAAAAAGATAGGTCACAACAAAGTAGTTCCTTGTTACCTCAAGAAGTTAGGTGCCCCACATGGCTTTTGGCCAGGTCGCTGGCAACTGCTGGCTGTTGGGGATATTTGTACCTCTCCCATGCGAGTACACACTAACTTTGAAACTCTGGCCAGTACAGGCATCCTCACACAATGATAATTCCTGCAGTTCCCATTGTCACCGTTTTCTCTGTTTTGCCAATACATTACTGGTTATATTTAGCAATTATTAATCATTTTTTTTATTAATCTAGAGTTTTTGTGAAGGGCCACTACAGTGTTGCCTTTCATGACCTCCTGTTCACATTGCAAATGCTCTTATACACCATGGTTTTTAAGAGCATAAAGATGTGCTGCATTTTACTTTTTTGTGAAAAGCTATGATGTGTCTTTGCTCATGTATAACAGCACAATCAGTTTAACCCAGATGTGGTTGTGAAATTCTAAATAAAGGAGTTTATCTTGGATAACCATTAGTTGCAAACTTCAAAGTGTCTTAGAAAATGTTTCAACACTGTCTCAATTGTTGAAGTTGACAAGTAGAGTCAAATGTTTTCATGAAAAATTTATTTTTTTCTTTCTGTTGGGAATATTGTTGTTTGTGATTTTTAAGCGGACAGTTAACGTCAAAGGTTGAAAGTGTGAACTAGCCTTATGTGTACTAAATTTGTGGCAGACCTAGGAGGTCATGTTAAAAACATTGACAAATTCATATAAATGAGTTTAAGGTTCTAAGGAAAACATTGTGGAGTTTGGATCGATGATGGAATTCTATTATTCCTGGCATAGGAACAAGCAGGAGAAGCAGCCTCTAAGACTTCACAGTAACTTGTATGAGTTTCAGCAATGCTCGTAGCCAGTTGAATAGTTGCTGTGTTTGTCCGACTTACAGGAAATCAGCTACAGCTGATTGGGCAGTGTTTCCACTTGCACCAAATATACACACAGCTCATTTGTCATCAATATTTATGCAGTGAAACATGTGATCTAACAAACATTGCTCATTTTCTTCTTTTTTGTATGTATTTACTAGTTCATCTAAGTCTACAAACAAATATTATTTGGATTATTTGTATTTAGTGCAGACACACCAATTTGGCTATCACCCAACACCACCGTGCTCATTCCAACAGAAGTATAGAGGTGGTTTAAATGAGAGATTAGCTGGCTGATATTAATTTCCTATGTAGAGATGCTGCTTAAAGCTGACCTACCACCTCGTTATCTGCTTCCTTCAGTGTCGATAATAGGGCAGATCGGAGGTTAAAAAAAAATCTGAATCCAGTGATGCTTGAGGATCTGGGTTGGTGGAGGGTCTCGCTCCTCCATCTTACATGCTGGAGAACAGGACACTCCAGGTATGTCGGCGCTGGAGCAGGGAAGGGTTGAAGGCTAGTATGGGATTTTTCTATACAGGGATTGCTTTGCCTGGACCAACGTCACTGCTGGTTTAGGAACATGGAACTGGTATAGTTCCGATTCAAATTCCCTGCCAACAGGGTCGGACATGGATGATGTTCACCCATCACTAATGATAACACACGCCTATAAAATATGATAACACCCACCCCTGTATACAGCATCTCTGTTCTGATCAGTCCCTGCTCTTCTGCTTCCCTTCCATAGTTAGACGACACCTAGGAGAAGGGAGAGCAGAACGTGATCAGAACAGAGAGGAGAAATACACACCCCTGTAAACCGCATGTATATAGGGGCTGAATAAGGGTTACTCCTCTCTGCTCTGACCCCTTGTGCTTTCCCTCCTCTTAGGTGTCATCTATCGACAGGAGGATGGGGAAGAGCAGGGACTGATCAAAAGAAAAGCTAAGAGACACTGTCAGCAGACAGTTTTTTTTGTGAATACTCTGTCCAGGAATTTGCTCTATGAGATGCACATACGTTTTTTTTCGGGGTCGGGGAGAGGGGGATGTAGTGGGATATGGGGTATGGACGAGAGCACTTTTTAAAGGAAAAGTACGGTAATGTATACATTTGAAGTTATCTATGACTTTTACATATACGTCATTAACATGTTTATAAACATATTAAAGACAATACTTGCTGAATCATCATAATTTTTTTTCCAGTCATGTACAGCAACAGGTTTTGTGTTGATGTGCTAATCCAGACAAGTTATTTCATCTGTGAGAAAGGGAGCAAATGAGTAAAGAAAAAATGCGCCATCAGCTATTTTGTTTTGCCACATATTTTTTTATTTAAATGGCTGCTAGTACAGTTTTCAATCTGTATAATCTAAATTCATCTCTAGTAAAGTGTTTAATGCTATGGCTGAAAACAAACCTCAGTTTGGGCTGAGTACCTAACACTTAGAGTCAAAGGAATTTGCAAGTTGTAGCAAGATCATTTAAAAGGTGGCGATTACAGTGGATCAGCTTTATATGCTGACACTTCTTATTTTATATTTTTTTCTTTGGCTTGACTTGACATGTCAACAGAAAGATAACACGTAATATGCAGAGTTACAGCAGATCATTTGGCTAGAAGTAGACACTGGAAACAAATAAGTTCTTGCACAGGATGAAAATTGTGTTGCCTTGCAGAAAGAGGCTAATTTATAAAATGTGGCTCAAGAATTAAATCCCATTTATCCCTTATAAAAAAAATCTGGAACTTTCTTAAGCCCCGCCCATACACCTTACAATTTTACCATGGAATTTCTGTACAATCAACTTTTCTTCTACCAAAACCATGAAATATGAGGACCTTTCTAACCCTTCCAACCATTATGGAATCAGGGAGGCCACTACTACATAGTTGTTGGTAGATCTAATGGAAATTGTATAGAGTGATCTAAAGGTGAATGGGGGCTTTATTAATCAATGGTTAATGCATGGGGTAAAGTCATTTAAATTGATGTGTGTTCAGTGGAAATAAGCAGGCATGAGCTTTGAAGTCTCTTACCACTACTGTATGGATACCCAACTGCGGTGGATAGAAATAGCGTTTTTTATGAAAATAACATTTGTGACGCATTATGTCTCACTTCCTTTTTGCTCAACAGGGCTAAGAACGAAATATCACTGTTCTGGGAGAGTTTTCTGTCTAAGGGTTAGTTTCCACTGTGTCAAAATCCCTCCGTCGATTTCGACTTAGCCCATTATATCAAATGAGCCTGTCCCAACATCCGTCAGTGCAATCCCTTGGTCTCCGTTGCGTTAAAATTGACGTAGATCACTATTTTGGCGTAAAAGAGGGGTGTAATCTGTCTGTCAGTGAAGGACTTTTTTTGGAGAAAAAAAATTTTTTTCTGTAAGGGCTAGTTTCCACGACGTTTTTCAATCCGTCAAGGTCCCTCCGTCAATGGAAGGGTGCATCCGTCAGTGCATCCTTCAGGCATCCATCAGTGCATCCATCAGGCATCCGCCAGTGCATCCGTCAGGACATACAGGAAATGGCTTCCTTCAGTGCATCCGTCAGTGACAGATTACACCCCTCTGTTGCGCCAAAATAGGCGTAGTGATCTACGTCAATTTTAACGCAACGGAGACCAACGGATTGCACTGACGGATGTTGGGACAGGCTCATTTGATATAATGGGCTAAGTCAAAATCCCTCCTGACGGATGCACTGACGAATGCCTGATGGATGAACTGATCCTCCGTAGCCCAGCACCTGAGTTTCCTAGCCGGCTGGACACTTTGCCTGAGAGGGAGGCTGTGCACCGGGAGATTTTTGTGACAAGAAGTGCGGTTTGTGCGGATTTCACATACTCCAAGTTTCTCCTAGCAGATACACTTACCTGCTCGGCGGAGACTCTGCCTTCACGGCGCCGAGCCATCCGCAGTGCAGGCAATGTTTATCTGCTATGTCGGGAGCCCGCTAAGCGTATACCAGAGGGTCCCGACATATGTGGAAACTAACCCTCAGTTTTAAGCTAGCCATACACGTACAGATTCCCCTTCGATGATTGATTGATTAATCGCAACGTGGTTATGTCACCACACCGAATGAACGATCAGTGATTGCTTACCATTCATGGAATCGATGTGCACCACCTTGGGGAATAGATTCCTGGCCGATTGGATGGAGATTGAGGATCCCCATTCAAAGTGATGTGGATCAAACAGGAAAATACCAACTTGTCGGATCCCTGTTTTTGTTTGAGTTAGTCCTTTTTGGGTCAATTGTTTAAGGTGGGTGCATTCAATTCCCAAATGATCATTTGTCGAACGATTGCCGAGGATGCGCATGCGGATCGATCGTTCTGGAAACAATCTCAGTATTGCTATGTGTATGGCTAGCTTTAGATATAGTTAAACTAATTTCCACACCTCCAAAATGTAACCTTAAGGCAGCCTTGAATTAGCTCTATGGAAACATCTCTGACCAAGAGGGCCACTGTGGTAGTCTACCTTGGTAGTATAGTAGTGTACGTTGGTTTACCAAAGCACACCATAGTCTCCCTTTACTGATGGCCAGACATCTGTCTTCAGATAATAAGACTGAACTATTCTGTTTGTATACCCCTAACATATTTTACCTGGTTGATCCTTAAATTTTGAAGCTAAAACAAACCATGAACCAATTTTAAATTTATTACCAGTGGAAAAGTAGCTGTAGCGCACCCCTTTTTTTGCCAAAAGGACAGAATGATTTATAGGCTTGTAAGCATTTAAAAACAAGGTTATTAACTATTTTATTTGGTCTTTGTTTTTTGTATTCTTTTATTAGGGTATTATGATAATATTTTGATCAGCATTAATATGGGTGCTTTTTTTTAAGTTTCCTTCCATGATGTCATCTACATCTGTGTTGTTTAGGAAATGCTCCTAAATATACCCCCTTCTTACTATTAACTAGCGGAAAAAAAAGTTAGGGATTGTTTCATTTCTACACAGGATGCCGTGAACAAAACAACAGCTGGATCATAATCAAGGTTGCCCACTCATTTCCCTTATGTTTAAAAAGGAGGTCACCCAACTAGATTTTTTAATCTGGTGCCTAAAAGAGGAAATGTATGTTTTTTTCAAGAGCACTTGGTTGTAACAATGGGAATCTGGTTGGGGAAAGTAATGTTTGTATCCTTGTAGGAGTACAAATGTACTGCAAAGGAAAAAATAATGTGCAGGTGGCCTGGTAAATGTAAGACATATGTTTCTATTATCCAGTAGCAAATATATGTGCACTCACTATATATATATTTATATAATTCACTGCTTAATTATATTCTTTCAGTAATATTTATTAATTTACATTACCAGTTTGATTGACATTATGAGTTTCGGTGATACATATAACCCTATATCTGTTGAAAAGAATGTTCAGGACATTCTATTAAAAAGAAAGAAAAAATACAGACCCTCTAGCTATGCAGAGAACACCATATAAATAGCTGTATTGTCTTCCATCTGCTTGGCTGAAATGGGTTCTGCTTACCAGGTGTGCTTAAGATTACTCATGCATTGCTGACCCTATCCTGTACTGCTAGTTATTAAGCTGTTTAGACTGTCAACACCACAGACATTTTCTTTAGGCTATTGCTTCAATGTTCCTTTCTTATGTCTAAGTAGATCTTTTTTTGCAAGTATTTTGTAAGCCTGGTTTTGGGTTTTACATCTTAATTATATAGTTTCATTACAAAATATAATTTTTCTTGTATTTTCCCTATTTATGAATTGTTATTCTAAATGTAAATTTTGGGTATAAATGTGCTCTGGGGCTTGTGAAGTTTTGAACCTCTGCTATGTTTTAAATGGCATTTCTGTTCGCCCTTACTGGCTCTCCAGCGTGGGACAGGAAATTCATCTCTTAAGAGGGGGTAGTGATACTAGTATGCTTGCAAACTTCTATAATAGTAATGTCAAGGTCAACCAATCTGACCAACCAATATGTGTGGCCAGCCATAAAGTTTTTTTTTACCTAATAGTAAATTATTAAAGACAGAATTGTTTATATTATTTTAATATACGTAAGGTTAGTAAAAAAATAATCAGTTTTTTTTAGTCCAATTTAATTGGCTTACCAAAGCTCTGAAGCCAACATAGTATGCCAGTCCTAGTGAGTTGTGGTCTTGAGGCATACTTTTTGTTGTACTTTGCCCATCACCTTTTAGCCCACTAAAGTTAAATTGCCGGGAAAACAACCTGTTTAGATAACAAACCCATGACACATCTATTGGGCGACTATTGGCGAGTCGGTTGCGTTAACGAGTCGTTCTTTGAAAGTAAAAAGCGCTGGCCAAAATTAATGTTATCTAGCAGATTATAGCTAGAGATTGTGGATAAAAAGTTGAACCATAAAGTTGCACGCAATCATTTAGAAACTGTTTTAGTTAAAGTTTGGTGTGGATTATTTTTGTAAATCAAGATATGGATGTTCACTATGCAGCATCGACATTTTACGCCATAAACTTGCAACAATGTAGAACTCATGTGCAGTAGACCTTTACCCATCACCCATCAAGTTAAGTTGCAAACCATTCCTATATTTAATGTCTTCATACATCAGTTTACTTCTTAAAAGCCCTTCTTCTCTTGTAAGTAGGGTGAGATTTTCAGAGCCTTCAGATCAGTTCCAATCACTGCTATGACTAACATTGCACCACTGAACTATGGTGGACATAGGGAAAAATGAACCAAATATATGAGAATGTATAAAGTTGTAAAGAACACTATGTACTAACAAGACCTACAATGGCCACCCATCCTGTTGTAGCTAGGTACATACTAATGTAGAAAAAACAATGTATGTCATCACACCAACAAACGCATTGTATTTGCCAGGCAAAGCGATCTTTGTTGTTTGGATGTTATTGCAACACTGGCTCCGTAACTGAAGACAAACTCATCTAAACAGGAAAAACAACAATACAGGGGACCACAAAACCAAAAGAAGTATCCATTTGCATGTCCATAATCTCATAGTTCATGTTTCTTAAGCTAGCCACACATGGTTCAATTTTGGTTCAATCGATGCTCGATTAGATCGAGGAATTCAATCGTCTAATCGAAAATCGATCTTAATCACATCAACATACACCCCACATTGAGTTTGCGATTGTGGTGAGATTTCGATTCCAAAATATGACTAAAATCGTCGATTTTGGTATTGAAACGTTTGAATTCCAGATTAAAGTGGTCTATGTTATGTATATCTAATCTAATCGATCCAGGAGAAACACCACAAACATCAACGATTATAAAACGATTTTGGCACAATCGACGATGATTTTCCAACATGTCCGATCAAAATTCGATTCGATTTTCTGCCTTCATCGAACAATTATCGTCGATCGTACCATGTGGGCATTCCTCGATTTTCGTTCAATCGATGAAAAAATTCATCTAATCGAGCATCGATTGAACCAAAATCGAACCGTGTGTGGCTAGCTTTAGTACAGATCCACTTAAAGAAAAAAAATAATAATTTGCTAAGCAGAGATGTTAGCTTTTATCTGTTAAATAACAATGGTGTTTCTAATTATTTGTTAAGATGGGAAAACCAGAAAGATAAAAAAAGTGATTCATGATGACATAGATACCCAACATTTAACATGCTTGCTTCTTTAATTCTACTAAGCATTATACTATTATTTCCATTTGTTTAAACTTTACAGTACTGTTGTAAATTTATTTAACTTTTTCACATGATCAGTTTTTTCTTGTGAGAACTTCTTGTGAGACTCATCCAGCTTTAGGTTAGTGTTTTTGTTCTCAATAAGAAGGTATGTACTGATGACAGTAACACAATCTGTATGAGAATGGAAAAAGTTTTAGGAAATGTATCTCATGGTTTAGTTTAAAGTTTTAGGTCATAGCTAAAATATAATCTCATAAATTAATTATTATCTAAACGATTTCAAAGTATTTCTTCCCAAATAAAGAATCTGACAAATGTGAATTAAGGAATGTCTCCCATTAAACACACATATAAAGTACTAGAATACATGAGAGGAGTACATACAGTTGAGTTTGTGCCTTAGATGGATGAGATATTGGCCATTGTTTGAAAATAATGACTGACCATAATAAAATTAAACAAATAACATAATGGCCATGGATATATAGCAAAAGATTTTTATGTGCCAC
>CM070035.1:120203146-120223066 GCA_036250615.1 Ptychadena robeensis | reverse complement strand
AAAATTATTCCTCAAAAATACCACTTGCCTAATAATTCTGCACTCCCTGTATATAAGACTACAACCGCTTATAAATATGTCATCCCTTAGGAAGTGTCTCAGAGCTACAAAGCTTTAATGAACTTTGCTATTTACCTTGTTTAGGGCAAAACCCTATTGATTTATTTTGTTTTATTGTACTGTATATACCCCATATCTTTGCTGTGTTTTCCCCACCCCTTTACAATAGTTTTATTTGATTAATTTCTTCTGAAATGAATTAAAGTAATTGGAATACATGATTGGAAATGATTGATAGTGCTACTAGAATACAATAGATAGAAATTCAGAAATTCTTTCCGATGCCCAGATGTCGCCCCCACAGCATGCCCGCCTATCTGTGTTCCCTGGTCCCGGGGGGGGGGGGGGGGGGGGTGGAGATGCTTTACGGGGGTATAATAGAGTCTGTATAGAGTCCCATCTCATGACCTCCAGCCCCCCCCCAGGAGTGAGGTAAGACTCTGGTTGTGGGGGGCCATCAGGCCATCAGAGGGGGTGCCCAGAGCGCCGATTGTTGTTTCCTGGGCTGCACCTGGACGCGGTTGTATCTCGGGCTGCTGTGGACTGTAGATCTAGCCTTACTTTCCGGGTCATTTATAAATCTAGCTGTATTCAATTTGTAGTTCACATTGCATTGTATGACAACTTGATGCAAGCCTGGAAGCTAACACTGAATCTGAAATGGCAGCTCCCACAGACGTCAGCAGTATAGCTAAAATGTTTTTTTAGGTTTTTGAGCTATAAAAACAATTGAGTGTCTCAACACGGCTTTAAAGCAATAATCTACCCTAAGTCAGACACTGCTGAAGCAAGAATCACACCTGTAATGTCAGTATGAAAGCGTACCATCTAAAAAAAATGCTTACAAATACCTGCCTACCTTAATTTGTCTACATGTTCTCCCTTTATCACCGTCTAGCTATATTAGGATATTAGGATACATTCTCAAGTATAATTACGTTCTCTTTGTATATAACTTTATATGTATTTTTTCTGCCAAAAAAGTGTGGACTTTAGGGCATTTGCTGCATAAATTGAATAAGCTATTTGCGTAAAAGGACAAGACAGCTGGTGTTCCCACTGTGCAGAAAATTATCTGCTGAGGGGGTAGAACACTGAATTCAACAGTGTTTCTAGTGTGTACTGTCCTTGCAAAGTAGCAAAAAATGGCTATACAAAGGTCAATCTGAAATATAAAACTTAATAAATTCTTGGCTTGAACAGATAAGTACAGCATATTTTATAATTATTTAGCTTATAATTAAGGACATTCTAATAAAATAAAATAGCAAATAGACCCACTTTTTAATACAGTAAAGTATTTGGAAAGGAGTAGAGCAAAAAATGTTTAGAAGACTATTAACCACTCCAACTGGTTTAATAACTGTTGCCTCAGTGAGCAACAGTTATTAAGCCTATAGGCATTGTAAAATGATAGCAGGGATCTTTGGCCAAATGTTACAAGGAGAAAGTTGGGTAACTAAGTTAAACTAAATAAAACTCTTGATGTCTTATCACTATTCCTTTAAAGTAAGGATTGCAACAGTCAACATGAAATTCTGTTTGAGGTCATTAGTTCTTTACCTCTCACCAACAAGGCCAGCTTGGGTTTGTAAAGCTGGTCATCTGAGGAGCATTTGTATCTTGCTTAGCACATAGCACCAGATCCTCTCGAAACAATGTTCAAGACTTGTAAAGTCTCTAGGTAACCCATCAAGATCAAGATCATGCCAATATCTAGCAAAGTCTTTCAGTGGTCTGGATCATCCTGCCCAGCATCTGTTCTACCCTATGGCGTCCTTATGTCCTCACCCAGCCCCTCTCCAAGTTCCTTCTCCAGTTGTTGAAGGAACGAGCATTTAAAACACACCTAAACCCACCAGACAAACTTTTCCCCTTAGCTAGCCAACCCCACATTATTGGGGCAATATGTAAAAAAAATGACAAATCGTTATCTGTGAGGAGAAATCTGTATATTTCTCCCCTCACCACTCCCCCTGAAATTACGGGGGCTAGGCATTTTAGCTCCTCACACTGCCTGGCTAGGAACTTGCTTCTGCAGGTATAAACGTTGTGTTTTTTTATCCTGCTTTGCCTTTGTGTCCATTGACACACATTGTATCTAGCGGCCGCCGGGGTTATTGCAGCCTTAACTGACTCTAAAATGGTGGCTCCCACAGATGTAAGCAGGATAGCTTAAATGTTTTTTTAGGTTTTTGAGCTACTTTGAGCTATTGGAATAGTTTAGAGGTAAGGTAAATTAAATTTTTGGGTGTTTTTTTATTTTTGAGTTTAGGTGCGCTTTAAGATCAAGAATGATAGTTCACAGCAATAAAAACAATTGAGTGTCTCAACACGGCTTTAGAGCAATAACCTGCCCTAAGTCAGATACTGGTGAAGCAAGAATCACACCTGTAATGTTAGTATGAAAGCTGCAGTGCAGTCTTCGGCTATGTTCCCACTTAGGCGATTAAGCGCCTGGCCTTTGCGATTTTCAATCACCTGCAGAATTGCTGGCGGGCGATTGTCCATTCATGTCTATGGAAGCGATCAGGAAAAAAAACACATGCGATCCTATTAATGGGGACAAGCCCATTCAATAGTGTAGGCCCAGGGTACTCAATAGGTGGACCCCGGTTCGGACCCAAATAGGGTCATATGTAGACCGGCGGCCGCCGCTTGCCCCCGGCTCATTCCTCCCCTCGGCTCATTCCTCCCCTCCTGCTGATGCTTTGAAGCGAAGGAGAGTAGCTAGATTCTGTGATCTGTGCTTCCTGAAGCTCCTCCCGCAGATACATCCTCCCCAGCCAATCAAAACGCAGGACACACCCTCTCCCCCACTGTGCTGTAGAAACTAAGCTAAATAAACCTGTATGACACTAACTTTGAACATTCATAGCACGAAAACCATTAATAGTATAATCATGAAACTTTCAGGGTCAGTATTGCTCCCCTACTACTACTTACATCCCGAGGTTAACCCCTCTACAACACTTATAAGTTACAATTCAGCTAAAATACAGCCATCAAATATTGCTTCCCCATGAACATAAAGCACTACTCTGCTGCAGTTACGTGTTTTGAGGTAACAATCCAACACCAATGCATAACGCACAGCTGCAATAGAATGAAGTCAATGAATAGTCATTTTTTTACAAAAGCCCATTCAAACTATACATTTTGATTTAAATAAGGAGGGAGAGTGAAAATGAGGTCCTTACAATGTTTACCTCTCCTTGTGGAAATCCCAATTGCTCGGCTGTCAAGGTGTACCTTTAAATTAAATGCAATATGAGTCATGGGATAAGGTGAGATCAGAATTTATGTCAGTTATTGAATTATTGTGCTAGGTCTAAAATGCAGACCTACTGAGGCAGCCAAGACAATTAATGTTCAGAAGAGGTCAACCATAACAGCCTGTGTAATATTTCTTTCATGTCATACTTTGAAATATTATCTGGAATTACATATATATGCATCAGTCCTTTAAAATCAAGACTTAAAACATCGCAGTGCATTTTATTGATTGATGTGCGTCTTTCATGATTTTAGATAATGTATAAACACGCATATACAGGCCAAACAGCTGATAAGTAGACTAAGCCCTCAAATTACCCTGAGGCTGTGGTTTATGCCTTTGAACACAAATCATTTATATCGCACATATTCTCATAGAATTTGTTGTGAATGATGTCACATGCTATTTAGAAGAACAGTTTGGGCTTGTGTCCACTGCTTCTTTTTCCCCATGGTGGACGCACATTTGTTGCGGGGAAAAAGACGCTGGGAGGACACTTCCCCTTCTCATGTATGGGACAGTGTCCACTCTGCTTTCTCTAAGCTGTGTTTTTAACTCACGGAATACTGTCTTCATTTCAGTGGCGCCAGACACGCATCCATTGAAGATCATTAAAAAGCATCGGGCTCTGCTTTTCTGTATCGCTGTGTTGCTAATTAATTGGGCGCGCTTCCGCCGATGCAGGTGCGTCCCGCACTGCCCGCAAGTCATGGCAAACCCACCCACAAATAAGTTGCCACATGTCTTTTTTTCCTGCGCTGGATGTTCAATGCAGAAAAAAAGCAGTGGAACATGGCCTTTATCCTCAAAGTATACTATGTTTCTAGCAGGATTTATGAGATATTGTTTGAGTGTTTTCATGAAAGTTATCTTTTATCCACAGTGCAGATATGAGTAGGAAAAGCCCAAGTTGGTTTGGTCACGGTGTCCCTCCGGAAGTCTGAACAGGACAATCAAGGATAAGAAAAGTTATTTAATGGGATCCACATGGCACTCATGTGGTTGTAGTTCCAAGGGCATAAATCAAGCAATCAAAGAAATACGCAGCAACAGCATTGCAATGAGGTATGATGGAAAAGGTTTACTATGAAAACAGTATACACCCCATAGAAGGAGAAAAGGGTCAGAGGGAGGTATAATCAGGGCGCATAGAGTGTGCAGGACCACTGAAATGTCTTTTTATCAGCAATCATAATAACTTCAGCCTTGACTAAGAATATTATTTTATAATTACCGGTATATCTGGCAAGCAACAAACCTTTCTAATAAATTAAAAGTACAAGAAAATGTCAGCTTTATAATAAGAATTATTTCAACTATTCTGACTGTTTTGAAATACAAGCTTATCATTTTATGAGTAAGACAAATGCTGAGAAATTCTGGGATGACAGCTGCAGTATGTGTGAATGATTCATTCAATTTCAAGCATGGCATTGCTGTGTATTCTGCCAATGAACATGCTCAGACTTTCAAATCTCGCATCCTGCTATAACTTCATGCCATGATTTATAGTAAATGTGTTCATTTTATAATAATATATGTGAGCACTATGGAGATAACTGTCTAATATCAGATTGTTTTAGATTTTCTGCAAGTGAATTGGTTTTATACTAAAATAAAATATTACAAATATAGTATATAAATATATAATATTTTTACCAAACATTTGTGACCCCAACTCCCTCCCCTTGGTTTTCAAAGTGTGAAGTTATCCGGACTAAACAATATTTTTATAAATATACAGTTTATCCTTGAGTTACAGCCAGTTTGATCTAAAACCAACTTGATTGACAAACAAAATTTTTGTTTTAAATTACAACCTAAGATTTTACTTACAACCAGAATTATGACCAAAACAGGTTTCTGCTTGAGTGGTGGCATATATGTGACATTATGTCACAAATAAGTTAAATGGACCATCTCGCAGATCTCAAAAAGTGTACAAGGCCAAATTCTTGGTGTTCTTATAGAAGGGAAATGTCTCTTCCAAACAAAAACCACCTTCTATTTTATCCTCTCTTCTGGAAAACCAAAGTTCAGAACACATATGTATGTTTTCATTATTTCTTATTGGGTCTTGACTTACAACCAAGTTGACTTACAACCAACCCTTGGGAACCAATTCAGTTAGTAAGTAGACTCTATGTACTCTATGTACATTACCAAAGTCGAAGGCTATGTGTCACAGCGGGTGACACCAGAGCAGCGGTGACACCGGTGGATCTAGGGTGTGGACCCACTGGGCCAACTTGCACGATTGGCAGGGGTGCAATCTGGGGTGCGGAGTCTAAGGGACTACCCGGTATTCACCAGAGCTCCCCGCGAAGGGAGTTGGATTTGGCTGCGGGTAATACCCAGGTCGCAGTCCCCAGAAGAGAACCCGTGCAAGTTGGCTAGCTGAATAGGTACGTGGTACCATACGCTTAAGTGTAACAGAAGTCTATGTAAACTTGCCAAGGTCGGAAGCCGGGAAGTCAGACAAGATGTGGGTATGCAGTACCGAGGGTTGAGGCGAAAGCGTAGTCCAAGAAGCAAGCAAGGGGTCAGGAGCCGGGAAGTCAAGCAGGAATCAGAAGGAAAACTCATGGAAGCACAAAGTATAGGCGTCTTCCTGTCAGCTGATCAAGCCAGATAAACACCCGGAGGGAGGAGCAACCGAGGAGGAGTGCAGGACCACAATGTCCAGCAGAGGGAGCTCCAGAGAGGCGGAAGGTTAACCCTAGGTGTCATGGATTCCAGAGCTGGAAGCAGACACAGATCCACCTGTCCTGTTAGGATCTGTGACACTATAATTGAGAGCTGTTCTCCAGAACACCACCCAGGAGAATTACATTAACATAAAAGAGAAGGTGGAGGTGAAGGCAAGGTCTTTGCTACAGAAGTGTAGTAGACACTAAGGTGAGAATAAAAATAAATAAGATAACTACAGGGATGGTAAGCTCTCCTAAGAAAAAATTCTGTATTAGAATTAATGGAGAATCACATGATTAATTTGATCAGCTAAACATGTTGATCTACCTTTAATCATCACCCAACATATTCTTCTTATGTATGCCAAAATTAAAATGATTGAGTGCTTCTCCATTGAAGGAGACTTGGATATTACTAACCACATGGAGCAAGAGGTGCAGGAGACTAAGGTTTCCATGTATCTGTATTTATGCTTGTAGACAAAAAATTTCACATTATATCAAATGGGTCTTTTCATGAAAAAAACATGTCAGCGCAGCTGGGAATCAGGCCTAAAACAAAGTAGTCTAAGCTAGGGATATCATACTCTGGCCCGAGATGTAATTAAATGTGGCCCTCAAGGTTGTTTTTTTCATTTTGTTTAAGAAATGAAAGCCATAGATGTGTCTATTTGGCATTTAATTTTATCTGCTTTATACTATTACATTTGCTTGTTCCATATTCAATCACAAAAAATATGTTGTTTATATATGCATATATGCACCTGCTTTACTTTTGATCTCAATTAGACATCTGTTATTACACTAAGGTGAATAAACCATTTAGTGACCCAATTTGCCGTATTAAAGTCCCATTTCCTGGTGTACCATAAGACACACACGTCTCCTGGTAACGGGTGCCACCACACAACGATTTTTATCGTGTGTATTTTTCTATATTATATATAAAAAAGGTTCATTGTAATATCTGGGGAGAAGGATAAAACTTTCTCAATTTGACATATTCTTTCAATAAATATCAAGTTTGGGCTGTGACTTTGGCCCTTTTTAATTTTGTCCTAATGTGTTTTTGAGTTTGCGACCCTCTAAGCATTGCTATATGTACCAGATAAAAAGTTTGGGGAAAAGAGTAACCTGGATCTGACACTCACTGTTGTATACCTGTCAAGTTTGGGCGGGGGACGTACAGGAAGTGACGTCAGTGATGTCACTTCCGGTATATGGATCGTGGTTCTTCTTCTTCGTGGTTCTTTAGCTGATCTAGCAGGGAGAGGGCGTTACTCTCCCTGCTAATGTCCCACCCCGCTTGTGCTGATAATGTGCGATGTGTGTGTGGGACATTAGCAGGGAGAGTAACGCCCTCTCCCTGCTAGATCAGCTCGATTTCAAGAATCCGGGGATTTCTTGAAATCGGGATTTGGCCGGGAAAGCCACATAAAAACGTGACTTTCCCGGCCAAAACGGGAGGCTTGACAGGTCTGCTGTTGTCATTTGCATACCCGGAGGCTGTGTGGATATAACATAAGAGACTATTTGTCAAATATGTATTGTAATATATCTGTATTATTATCATAAAAATATGTTTTGAAACAGGAAAGCTTAATATAGTCAAGCAACACTCAATTAATATTCCTGTCTATTACCTATTTTGCATAGCAGGGCACTGAAACATTTATCATAATAAAATTATTTTTTTAATCAAAAGTAAAAATCAACTCCACTGGCATTACATTTCACTTGAGCATGTGTGATCTGTGGGCAATTTACTGCAATTGCTGTAGCTCTATCTTTTTTGTCCCCTTGTCAGCTATACCTATACACATCTTAAATGACTGGTACAGCTCTTTTCAGTATCTAAAGCCCAAAACAAAAAAAAGGGTAAAATTAATGAAAATCTATCCTGAAACATTAGCCTGAGCTCTGTGTAAAGGTGTCCTTTAACTGGAATGTCTTGGCTGAGTATGAGAATCCTTTCCATTCTTTTTGTCCTGCAGGTATTGCCAACCAGGTCTCAGCAGAGATGCCAGATAAAACACCAGAGGGTACAGAAACCACATTGCAGAATGAAGGTGAGTATTATGTTGCCAATGGAAAGAAGTATTTCTTTTTCCTAGTAGCACTGCAGTACAATAGAACATTGCATGGTTTCTGGAAGGCATTTTATACTCTAGTCTGGAGCTTCAGTTCCTTTCATTGTGTTTCTTTATTGAACTCAAATATAAAAGGCATTTTTCCACTGGACACTTTTTCTTTTCACTTCAGCAAGATATGTATTTTTCCATTCCACTGTGCACTAATGAAATCTAAAGCAGTGACAGGTATATTTTGCATAACACTGTAATACATTTAAATGATTGCACAACCAGGATTTGTGCCAGGATATATTATTATAATGGAAATGTGCTTAAATGAGTACTGTAAAATATCCTGTACTGTGCTAGTTCTTACAAACTTTTGCCCACCACCTTTTTATTAGCCTTAGTTCTCCAGACAGATAAAGCAATGTTCAATTGTGTCAACTAGTTGAATTTATATGAATTTGAGTTAATTGCAAAGCACCTAAACATGGTATCATCAGCAAGTTTTGAGTCCAAAACAAACTTTGAGCTTAAGTTATTCAAAAACTACATGTGCTAGAACAGACGTGGGCAAACTAAGGTCCAGGGACCAAAATCTTAGTTTTTTTATTTGGCCCTTTGTCACCTTGGTGTAAAGACACTCTGGCTCCCCTCGCTCCCTGCAATAAGTGAAGATAACACCTAGAGGATAATTGTTTGGATTGTTTCCTAGAGGCCAAAGTTTTGCAAGCAATAGAATGTTTATCAAAATCAAAAGCTTCTATGAATTTTTTTAAAATATTTTCTTAGCTACGAGGACATAGGACCCCTATGCCGGTCTCTTGGTCCAGACCCTATGTCACATTTAAAAACCAATTGTGGCCCACAAGTAAAAAAGTTTGCCCACCCCTGTGCTAGAACAATACTTTCTTGTGTACTATTCCTACAACCATTCTCTACATTCCTGATATTTTGTTCAGTGGCTGTGTAATCAACTCCCAAATAAACTAGTGTTTAAATCTCTAATAAGCAGGAGACCTCAATAAGTACACTTAATCAGTAAATTACTTGCAAAATGTGTTCTACCAGTATTGAATGTGCTTACAGAAACCTGAATGCTCATCTTTTTAACCTTGCACTGCAAAAATTACAGTTTGTGATAACTAATAACACCAGTCTGCTATAACTTCACTAATATCATATTCAGCTCTAATTTAAAATTTTAGATTAGCATTCACAATGAAGTACACAATTTCATGTTTATTACAGTCTGCAGAATTAGAGCAGTATAGAGTATGGGTCACTATACACCTTTAGATTTCCTTTAGATCTCCTTTTGTTTTACCAAAACCATGTAATATGAGGGACTATCTAAACCATCAAGTCTACCTGTGTTCAATCGCAGAGGTCCCAATGCTACATAGTTGTTGGTAGATCTAAAGGATATCTGACAGAGAGATCTAAAGTTGTATGGTCACCAATGTCAGGTAAAATACAATGCAAAGGACTGCAATAGACAGATTTACTACAATAACCATGTAATTGTTACATATCATATACTACTTTACATCCCCCACCAGTTGTAAGCAAGCTGTGCACATCCCAGCCAGTAGGCTTCATTTACCCCAGAGTTGTCTATGACTAGAGAGTCGATTTTTAATAACAATGCGACTAACTGACTTTGTAAGTTTCTTTCAAAGCCCATGAACATAGTATAATCACCAAAATTACAGACATGTGGAGATGTAGAACATCACAAAAAAGTATAATTCTAACACATGTAGTTTTTGCATTAAAAAACTAGTGAAGAGTAAGTCTCTTCAAAGTATAAAACATAATAGGAGGGGCTAAAGCTGCCTTCTCACATATCCTGTGTAGATGCTTCTCGTCCATCTGCAGGGGCTGTGTATGGGAGTGGGTAGCTTTAGCCTCTGCCCAAGGAAAAATCTGCCCGCTCCATGTCAGTGCATGTGAGTGGGCTGAAGCTGCTCTCTCACATACAGAGATCTTGCAGAGTGGGACCAGGAGGCAGGAAAGCCTCTGACCGGTTCCCCATCTCCTTTAACTCCTGCGCTGCTGGCAGTGCTGCTCAGTGCTGCTGAGTGGCAGTTCCAGGTATTTTTACCAGGATAAGATGCTCTGCTTTGAAGGGTGCGACATATAGAGTGGAGCACCTATACAGTGGTGCATCTGTAAAATATGGTAATTGAAATGTAGACTCAGATTAGATTAGATTTAGACATGACTTTGAACCTAATTCATAAAAAACTACACGTGTTACATTGCAGCAATTGTTGTAATTATGCCATAATCAGGGGCTTTGCAATGAACTCACAAATAAACAAACTGAAGCTCCACCCACTGTTTACACCTCTATCATAATGTCTGAACATTGTCCTTGTTTAACATCCTGAGCGTTTTTGTCCGCGATATCTCTGGTTGAGTTTCACTGATCACAGACTCACCTGTCTGCCTGATTCCCCCGGCGAATCTCTGGAGTCGTGTTGGGCACCTCCTGAACAGCGTAAATCGTGGCGACATTCAGTACACCCGTGGTGTGCTTTTTAGAAAGACGTGCCACGTGCTTAACGCTCAAAAGGTTAACAGCTTCTATGTTCCTTCTGAATACAGTACTTAAGACGTAAAAGGAGGTACATTTTCTTCCCATAATGCCAGTTGAGATCTATTGTACATAGTGAGAGACTGGTGTTATAAGCCTGAACCTGACACAGTGAACATTTACTATGTCATGGGGAACATTTATAAATTGTAATTGTGTCTAACCCGTTTAAATGTTTACCTTTTTAATGAAATGCTTGAAACATAGCTGTTCACTACCTAGTATGTAACTATTGTTTGAGCATAGATTCTCATAGCTATAAAATGTCCCTGAAAGATCTAAGGTACTTGTAGTCTCAACAGATATTGAGATACTTGTGCAGTACTACTTACTGTTCTCTTTACTGGAGGCCCTGCAATAAGGAAGCAAATTCCTGCTTCTTCCAGTCGTGCTGCTTAGGTACACAGTTGAGAACAAGGCTAATCAGCATAGATTAGCTTCAGGGTGACCACCACTAATATTGCAGACATGTCCTTTCTCTTTGAAAACTCCAAATTGCTAGGTTCTGTTAAAATAAGAATTCAGAGCTTTGGCCGTACATACTTTTATTACACTATGCAATGTACATAAGGCTCGAAGTAGGACAATTTTAGCAGGAAAGGTGGTTAACCTAAATAAAGGCAAAACTAGCATTTTAGTATTCTAGTATTAGATTCTGAATACAATTTCACCTTTAGATAAAACCTGATATCACAGGCCACTCTGAAAATATTACAGAAGGTGTGAGTTTCTCAAAATGCATATATTCAATGACTTAAACAATAACTATTGCACAATGCCTGGAAGCAGTAAAAAAAAATCAGAATTCCGTGAGATAATTCTAATATTAATGCAGCCCAAAATGGTAGGATGTAGTGCTTGTTGCAATATGCCCTTTGGCCTGAATAGTTTTTTACATTAGCTCCTACATGGGACCCTACATACAGTAAGCCAGCCTAGTACTGATGATCAAGCTTTACTGGAATGGAATTGTGTTACTGATTTGAATTTTTATATGTTTTCAAAGAGGGTCAACATGAGGGTGCATGTGTAAAAATTACAGCATTGTGACAGCTCAATTTACAGCTGCTGTTACTTTAATTATTGTTTTAGTTTTGTTTCTTTATGAATCATGGCAACAGGCACATATATTATTTTGACATGGATAGCAGAGAGAAGCGATCTCTTATGTAAAATACAGGTTTACAAGTGTAGGATAACTGTAGACCACTTAATGATGTATACATTTAAAATGTAGAATGGCTGTCATAAAAATGGAGTAAATTAAACGAGTGCTTGCTTTTTGCTGATCAAAAAGTTAACCCGTAACCACAAAAGCGCTGCTCAGTCCAGTGGTTGGCAATATTGTGCAGATGGTAATTGGACAGCTGTGATTCACCTTCCAGCCATGCTATTTCAATGGATTGCCCAGCAGACATGACATGTCATGTAGGTCCTTTGGTTGTGGTTTATGTTTAAAGAAGCAAAGAACAAAGCTTAAAATGATCTTACCTGCCTGTCTATTTCCATCACTTCCATCCTCAGTACTGGCAAAATGTTCTCCTGCCAGTGTGATGCAGCTGCTGGGATCAGTCTGCAGGTGCAGTTGAAGGCGGTTTGTATACCAGCTGGCTCCAAATCTAGCTTGGGAAGGGAGCATCACAAAGGGAGTGAAATATCCCTTCCCAAGACTCTACACCAGTGGTGGGCAACTGAGTTGATATGGAGGGCCACAAGTGCGGCCCTCGGCATCACTAAAGGGCCGCACATGACATCGATCCAGAGCCTCCCCCCATTGACATATCTCAGCAGGCGGTGGACCAGATCCCGACAGGCAGTCAAAACCCGACAGCACCCACCCCCCTCCTGACCTGGTTTGACAACATTGACAATTTTACTGATGTAAGACCGCCAAAGTTGATTAGGAAAGCTGGGTCAGCATGTGACCACTTCACAGGTGAGTTGCTATGCCCTATACATTAACAGATAGGTTTTGGGGGCTGCATGTGGAGGACCAAGAGGGGCCACCAAACAACGCCCAAAGGGCCGCAGGTTGGGCACCTAGGCTCTACACCCTGGCAGAGGTGTGCCCTAGCCAGACATCATCCAAAGAGTAGAGACAGGAAGTAAAGGCACAGATAACAAAAAAGTTAGGTTTTTAAAAGTTATTTTGTTTATTAATTTATTATAGTAAATGTTTTTATTGTTGTATAGTATAGGTCAACTTGAACTTTGCTTGCCCTTTGGAAAGGGGAATAAAATAAATTTTAAGAATACTGTGGGAGTATGTATGTGTGTAATTGCTGTCACATGGACTGCTTGGTAATTTAAGAAGAGATCACATGTTTGAGCTTTCACAAGTTTGCTTCTTTGCTGTGCTATAGAGAAGTAAAATACCACCTTAGTGCAACCTACTTAAACGCAAGAGTACGTTGATGCACCACAATAGTGTATGGCCATGTGTGCAATGAAGGTCACAAGCAGTCAATTAATATTAGCCTATGTGGAGTCATTTGTGTATATATCAATATCTTGAGCATTAAAAGAGGGAGAGGGAAGACTGGAAAGCTCCTTTCACTGTTTAAAAAAAAGGAATCTGGAATTTGCCACATCAAATACTGCCATGGTAGAGAAATGGTAGGTAACAAAATTGTAATTGAAGATACTGTATATGAGAAACATTTCTGTTGTGCCATATGTGTGTGGTTAGAAAGTATCATTTTAAAGAGCAAATAGTAAGAAAATCTTTCCTGTAACTGGTTACTTTGTAGAGACTGCAATGTGAGAGGCTATCTGAACAGAGAGCAAGTCTATGATAGACCACTTAAGCTACCCATATATGGGTTGATTTTTGGCTTGATTCCCGATTCTACAAACAATCTTTCGGTAATCGAACCCAGCCCACCTGGAGTGATAGTTTCTGCTCCAAATAAATTCAATCAAACAGGGATCCGACATGCCGGTAAATTCCTTTTTGACCCTCGGTTCCCATTCAAAGTATCGGCCAGGAATCGATTGCCCAAGGTGGTGTGCATTGATTTGCTAAATGATCGTTTATAGATTTGTTAAGTCACCACACTTCGATTGATCATTCATCGATTGCACAAGCTTTCGTACGGTTGGTTTCAGTGTGGCTGACAGTCGTGTACAGCAAATCACTGATTGTACAGGTGGTTAAGCAGCGGTCACCCAATAGTGACAACCTACTTCATGTAATCCTTATGGGCAACCGGGATGTTGAATTTGCCTGGCAGCTGAGGTTTTCAGGTGACCTTTCATTAAAAACAGTGTGTTTTCAACAGACCATATGAATACAGCTATAGAGAAAGCTTTCTTTCAATGGCATGTTATAGGGACAATGTTTGGTTAGAGCGAATATACCTGAACTTAGACTGATTTGTTCCTCTACTTAAACCTTCAAAATGACCATAAACTGGTGGATGTCTAGGTCATTTAACTGTATATTCTGGATATTGATGATAAATGATTGATCATTTACCTGGATTACTGTGATACTCCTACTGTCCAGCACAATCAGTAATCAGTGGGGAGCTCTTCATAGCAACTACTAGTCAACCATTGTACACCCCACCATTTGCTACCGTCTTTGGGAAACCCATGTTTTTTTTAGACAAGAGAAAGAGCATTCCCAATGAATGCTTAACCTCCATGGTGTTATGTCCGACCTCAATACAGTACAGTACAGTTCTTAAAACAAACTGCAACCGTGGCGGGATTGGGCATAATCGCCGGTGCTCTGTGAAGCTCACGGACTCCTTCTGGCCCTTCTGGCCCGAGTCTTCGGTGTTTTATCGGTGATGCCAAATGGGCAGAGGGGGCAGCCCCATAGACCTCGATGTTAATGGAGGCTGCGCGGCTTTTCCCAGCCCACATCTTATTGGGGGAGGGTAGGGAATCACCGCAATTGTCTTTATGGCAGCAAAAGCCCGAAACACCAGAAAGGTTAATCAACATAAATGAATCAAATATTTACAAAGAATGCTCTTATTTTCTAGATTTACATTATATCTTAGTAAATGTTTTATCTAATTTATTGAACGTATCAACCAGTGTATGGCAACTTTAACATCAGAACTATGTATCTATGGGTTAACTATGTTTTCATAGGTATCTATAAAAAAAAATTTATTTTTTTTTGTACAGTAAAGCTGGGCATACACAGCTCGATTTTCCATTCGATCAACTTAAAAATATGATCGATCACAACCGATTCCTGAGGTCTGTGCACATGCTTCATAGTACTATCGGATACAAATTGATTGAAATACCAAGAAAACCCGTCAGATGCTTGTAGGATCATCTGAAATTTACCAACATGTCCGATCACTGCTCGAACGATTTGTATTTGATTTGGACCGATTTTGGTCGATAGATTCACCTAAAAAATTTATTTTAAAACAATCCACTTAAAATCCAAGTTTTTTAGGTAGACCAAACTAACCACATATGGCCACCTTAATACACTGACACATTTTTTTTAAAAGGCAGATAAATGCAACATTATGCAGACAATAATTTAAATATTACTCCTAACAGTTTTTTTGCTGCAGACTATTGTCATTATATCCTTGCTGATTAACTAAGATTGATAACATGATAACAGGCATGACAGGACAATCTTATGAGCTTCAAAAGGCTTTTGTACAAGTGAAGTTTCCTGTGACAACCTCCCACATTGGCAGTCATGGACAATAGAAAGCAGAACTGGGTTCTTTCCATCCATTACAACAAGAGCAGCTGGATGCTGTATTAATTGATGATGTCGGGACAGAACGTTCTGCATGTACAGAAAGGCATCATGCAGACATATATACACTATGATCAGAGCTAAATTTATATATTCATATCCAAAATATATGCTATTTTCCATTTTTTAACTGTTTCATGATTGGGTTAATAAAGAAGACAGCATGAGAGTACAGTACATCTGGAAAGTATTCCCAGCACATCACATTTTCCACATTTTGTTATGTTACAGCCTTATTCCAAAATGGATTCAATACATTTTTTCCTCAGAATTCTACACACAACACCCCATAATGACAAAGTGAACAAAGTTTTGCTAAGATTTTGGCACCTTTAATTAAAAATAAAACTGAGAAATCACATGAATATATGTATTCTCAGCCTTTGCCCAATACTTTGACAGCAATTCCAGACTCAAGTCTTTTTGAATATGATGCCACAATCTTGGCACACCAATGCTTGGCCAGTTTTGCCCATTCCTCTTTGCAGCACCTCTCAAGCTCTATCAGGTTGGATGGAAAGCGTTAGTGCACAGCCATTCTAAGATCTGCTATGGCTGGACCAACTCAATTCTGATATCTTGGCTATGTGCTTAGGGTCGTTGCCTTGCTGAAAGATGAACCGTCTCCTTAGAGTTCAAGAGTGCTCTGGAGCAGGTTTTCATCCAGGATGTCTCTGTACATTGCTGTAGACATCCTTCCCTATATCCGGACATGTCTCCCAGTTCCTGCTACTGAAAAACACCCCCACAGCATGATGCAACCACCACCTTGTTTCACTGTATGGATGGTATTGGCCTGGTGATGAGCTGTGCCTGGTTTCCTCCAAACGTGATGCCTTGTATGCACACCAAATGGACACCAGTCCTTCAGGTGCCTTTTGGCAAACGCCAGGTAGGCTGCCATGTGCTTTTACTTAGGAATGACAGAGTGACAGATCTGGTTCTTGGTCACCACCCTTAGGCCCTTCTCCCCCCAACCGCTCAGTTTAGATGGCTGGCCAGCTTTAAGAAGAGTCCTGGTGATTTGAATTTCTTCCACTTACAGATGATGGGGGCCACTGTGCTTATTGTGACCTTCAGCAGATTTTATTTCTGTAACCTTTCCCAGATGTGTGCCTTGAGAAAATCCTGTCTAGAATGGCCAAGTAAATAACCGGATCTGAACCCAATTGAGCTGCATTTCACATGTTGAAGACTAAACTTCAGTCAGAAAGGCCCACAAACACATAGCAACTGAAGCTGCTGCAGTAAAAGCCTGGCAAAGCTTTTAAAGGGAGGAAACCCAGATTTGTGTGATGTCTATGAGTTCAAAACTTCAGGCTGTCATTGCTAGCAAAAGGATTTCATCCAAATTTGCCAATTACTTCTGAGTCCCTCAAAGGATATGAATTTGTAAAAAAAATGGCTTTAGTTCCTTCAAAAGCTGAAAAACTGCAGTTCAGAAGAATTGGAGTGGTTTTATTGAAAATTCAATGTGGTAATGTACAGACGGTGTTTGACAGTTTGTGCAGAAATACTTTGGTTATGCACACCAATTCTTGCTGCAGTGGCCTGGGTGGCTGGACTCAGACAATCATGGAGGTGAGCATGTTGGATGTGGAGGTCCTGGGCTGGTGTAGTTACACATGGTCTGCAGGTGTGAGGCTGGTTGGATGTACTGCCACATTCTCTGAAACTTATGGTAGAGAAATGAACATTCATTTCACAGGCAATTCACGGGCAACAGCTCTGGTAGACATTCAGCCGCAGTGAGCCTGCCAATTGCATGCTCCCTCAAAGATTGTGACATCTGTGGCATTGTGCTGTGTGATCAAACTGCACATTTTAGAGTGGCCTTTTATTGTGGGCAGTCTAAAGCCGGCCATAGATGTCTCGATCCATGGCCAGCTTGTAGCAGAGTCGGCTACAGATCCTGTGTGCTCCACCAACACACGCGATACCTGTCAGATTGTAGCCAATTAACTTGGAGGGGAGGAGACTCCTCCTCCGAGTTAACTGACTGCAGCAGGATCAGCCACAAAAAGAACCAGCAGGACGTATCCACCTGCGATCCGACCTGCCGGCTTTTTTGGACGGATCCTCAAAGTGGGCTCCCCTGTAGCTGTGGGCGACTGCAACTATGGCCGGGAATCGGCCCGTCTATGGGGGGCTTAAGGCACACCTGTGCAATACACACCTGATAGATTATCTCTGCAAAGGAGAAGTGCTTACTAAAGGCTGCCATACACACCCCGACGGGTGCAGACAGACCAGTCCCAATATGCACCGGGATGCAAATGTGATGACGTCATCACGTTTGCACCCTGGTGCATTATGGGGCCCCTTCAGTCGGCCGGCACCCTTTGTGTGCCGGCCATTAGCTTCAGTGAAGACGCCGATCTTCATTGAAGCTAATGGCATCGGCTTCCATCGGCCAGAGATTATCGGACATGTCCGTTCTCTGGCCGGCCGAGCTGTGGGGCGACAGGGATCTGTCGCCCCATGTGGGCACATGGCGATAAGTGGCCGATTTTCCAGATGACCGATGGCGCGAGCGCGCACGCCCGTCGGTCAGGTGAAAAATCGGCCGCTTATCGGTATGTGTATGGCAGGCATAACACAGATTAGACAGATTTGTGAACCATATTTGAGAGTAATGGGTCTTCTGTGAATGTAGAAAATGTTTCAGATCTTTGAGGTCAGCTAATGTAAAATAGAAAGTGTTGCATTTATATTTTTGTTCAGTGTATATATATAACAATTTTAAAGATATATAGTTAGGATATTTGCAGTCTGTAAACTTTACTAGCACTGGTTTTATACACTAGATTGCCAAGTATTAGCTTTTCTCTTGTAACTTCAAGAGCTTTTCAGAGGAACTTTCCCACAAGATTCTAAGCTCCCTGCACCAGTATTTAAATATACATATGTAAAGGTAAGGGTTTAGACATGTTAAATAGTTTGACATTTCTTTCAATAAAAGAAACAATATACATTTTTAAAGTCAAGTGGGGAAATTCCACCTAAGAGAACATTGTAGTGGAAATTTAAGAATGGCGGATGGTGTTAGGAAGCCTTATTCACTTAATCTGGATTGAGTTCAAGAGCTTTTATGGTGTGTGGGAAAGTTCTGTCGATGCCTAAGTACTGGGCATGTTTACTTATACTTTCATTTACATTTCTAACAGGCAGCAATCAGGCGTGTGATATAACTTTAGAATTAAGAAACACAGGATTAAAAATGGATACTCCATCTCTTTCAAGAGCGGTGCTAGAAAAATAACATATTAGATGCGGTTATGTCCCTAAATGTCCAAAGATTATATAAAATGTTTCTTTTATAACTATAATACCATTTTAGGTTAAAGTTACCCATAATCTTTTAAAGAAAATGTTTTGTTGGACCTTTGTTGCAAATTTTTTGGCTCTATACACCACCACAATGGATTTGGAATTAAACAAACATAATGTGCTTTACTGGAGACTATCTTCTTTAATTTTCTATCTTCTTAATTTTCGTATCTTCTTGCAGCAGGAAGAGGAGGAGAGGCACAGGACTCCAGCTGAGTGATTGGCGTATGTGAAAGCCAGTCAGCAACCCAGATGGTGTCTGAGCAAGCCCCTTACCTCTTCCTGCTCCAAGAAGATCAGGCAGGGGAACAGCGGATAGGTGAGCACCTATGCTCCCACTAAACCTCACCAACTTAAATATCTACTTCACATTGAGAAAACATGGGTATGCCATGTCACATCACATGGGCTAAGGTAACATGGCACAAATTACTTGGGCAAAGGTGACATGGGCAAAAGTGACATGGGGAAACAGGACAAGTGCAACAGTGACATGGGAAAAATATGTTTTCTAGCTATTTCTGCTGTAAATTTTTCATAAAAAATACTTATAGAAGTCAGTATAAATTGAAAATATCATGTGTGGCCCTCCAAATTAACTAGGTTGCCCATCACTGCCCTAAGGCAAGGGGGGGGGGGGGGGGGGGGGGGGTCAAGCTTTGGTATAATGATATTTGGTCTGCCATTTTTTTTTTTTTATTGTTAAGATAATTAATGTGTGACTTGTATTTGACATTTGATGTCACATATGTTAAAGTATTATGTATTGCTTGTTAAGGGTTCAATGTTGAAGCAAAGTTATTTTCCCTGTGAAAAGGTTCATCATTATATCTGATGAGAAGGAAAAACCTTTGCAGTTTTAAAAATTTTTTTATCAAGTTTTGCCTGTGACTTTGTCAAAGTTTTTAATGTTGGCCTACTCTGTGTTTGAGTTTTCCATATTTTTCAATCACTCTAAATGTTCCATCTAAAAACAAGTTGGTAATACCCTGTTTGGTTTTTAAACTGTCCTGTCCATTAGACACATATTTTTTTTAATATTAGCATTTTTACTTACTGTAATACTGTGCTAGTTCCTACTTGCCTAAAGCTAGCCATACACGTGTCGGATTCCATGTCCAATCGATTCATCATCCGAT
>CM070035.1:120174377-120185572 GCA_036250615.1 Ptychadena robeensis | reverse complement strand
CCAACACTATTGTGGCCAGAAAGGGTCCCTTTGTTTTTTTTAAATTCGCCTCCCCATTGTCAATGGTGGGTTCGCGAACTTTTGCGGAAGTTCGCGTTCGCGAACATCAAATTCCGGGTTCACACCATAACTAATTCCCAGGTCATTTTTTCGGTGGTTGCCTTAAGGATGCAACTGCTGCACACAGTGGGGTGGCTGTCAGCGGCCCTGAAACCAACCATCTGTATTAGACCTAACTTTAATTAAATTTTTAATGGCAGAAATGGCCATAAAAATATAGGTTAATACTATTATCACCTAATAACTGATCTCTGGCAAATCGATTTTTTATGTAAAATGGATTATGTGAAGGTGTGCCACATAGTAATGTATACATACAGAGTCACATAACGAGCGGAACCTAAAGAAATATCTTTTAATATCTGAGATACAGAACAGTCACTTAGATTCCTTTATAGCTTAGTTAAACAGTACGTCAGGTAAAGGTGATCTCATCTATTGTAAATATTGTCATTGTACTGCTTACTTACAGCAGGTCATTGTGAAACAGACTCTTGGCCTCAGCATAGAAACCACTAAGAGCCACACCTTGTTCATTTTTTTTCTTGTAATTTTAAAGAAAATAACCAAAAGAATATTAATAAATCAATGTGTGATTTTTAGGTACATATTTAGTGCAGTGCTTTTGCACGTTACTGCACAGGAGAGGGTGGAATGCAGCAAAGCTAACTTGTAATACATTGTAATTGTATACTTACTGTATAGAGATTAATGATTAAATATACAGACGGTTCTGTACAGACAGTTTTCACATAGGCAGAACTAGATGGAAGAGAAGCCAGTTGGCAGCCCTTTCATCTAGGGCTGTGCTCTTCATTGCTTAGATCAGCAGGGCTCCACTGATGTAAGCAACACAGTACAGATTGGAGGTTTGGCCATTATTACAAACAAAAACAAAAAGGATGCGGAACTGCCTTGCTTAGCTTATGATTTGCTAACATTCACAAATCATTCCTACCTAGAACCCCCCCCCCTTTAATTTAATATCTTTACTGTGCAGATGGCAGAAAGGGAAAAATGTGCCCCCCACCAAGAACCCTCAATAAGGACAAAGCTGCGAGCGAAGGGTCAGTGGGACGTTTATCCTTCTCTGTTACCCCTAGGCCTAAATAAAGTGGGGGGCCAACAACAATAATAGGTTTAGCTGGGGTTCAGCTTTAAACATGAAAGATCACATTGTCATCACCTTCTTTCCACTTCAGCATAGTGTACATTCGTGGCAAATACATTGGGACAGGTCAGGATTTAAATGTGTTTATGCTCAAAACTTTTTATTGCAAAAGGGAAGGATTTAAACCCTCCTCAGGTTTGACTAGTATCCATGACTTTTCACTTACTTTCTTTTATGGAGACAATCTTCTGGACAGGAAATCAAGAAATCTCTCCAACAGAGCCGCAAACTACAGTAAAACTTTACTTTAGGATGATAAAGCTGTGGTCAGATGAATTTGAAAAGTGAAATCAATTCATAACCCTCCATTTAAATGCTCAAATGAACGTCTCTACCGAACAGAAAGCAGCTCGACAAGAATCAGATCAATCTCATTCACTATATGACTTTCCTCCTCCTCCATCTCTTAAGATAAGCTTAGCTAAAATGGTTGTGTTTCCCATCAGACGCTGCCTGGGGCTAATTGACATTAAGCAGTAGAGCTGCATGCCACAGACATGGGAAATAACACTAGAGGTATTTTTTATGTGTACACTTAACATGCGCATTTCAATGTGTAATTGTACGAACAGTAATTACACAATGAAAATATTTCCTATTGCACTAAGCAGATAATGCACCGTTGTAAAGGGAGCATATCGAAGATCAAACAAACTTGGTATTCTCACAAGGTTGTCACAGGGATGACCTGTCATGGAATGAGTGGATGTCTACTACTTTAAAGGGGTTTGCTCCAGCTTTCTTGGATCAGAATGGAATTTGTTTTTCAACTCTTTGAGATAAAATAGCTGCAATTGTCCAGGCAGAAGGATTGTTTTGACGCCCGACCACTTGGGTTTAAAGGAGAACACACTTATGCTTATGGGCATACACAGGTTAAATCCCATGCAAATTGAGGAGCCAGGGAGCACAGAGCTCGAGCAGCCACGATTTTGAGACGCAGCATTTCTGCGTCATCGATCCCAGCCGAAACTTGGAAATCGAACGTCATGGAAATCAAACAGGGTTTTCCAACATGTTGGTCGATTAATCCTGTTCAAAGAAAGGATGAATAGCTCAAAGTTTTAATAGATTCGAGTCACAATCAAGCAATTCTGACGGGAATCGCAGGTGTGATCAATCGGCCAATTAAGAGTATCCATCGCTGCATACCACCTGTCCAATGGATTCCGGGACGATTCCGTGTCCGATTGTCCACTCACAAATGGCAACTCCCCCTGATGTGTGAGAATCAGATCAGAAAGACCAACAGTTGGTTATCTATCGGATCCGTTATGGGACCCTGAACGATCGGAACTGATTGAGCGTGACAATGGTGGGGCTGCATCGATTCCGCACGATTCGTTGTCGCGTGCACGCGCCCCGCGAATCGATCGTGCGGAATCCGGGGGGAAATCGACACGTTGATTCATGGGGGCTTCACTTAGCGCGATTTCACTCTGATTGTCTTGATCTGATGCAACTATTACCGCCCTATTCAGTGTTTGATGGCAGTTTAATTTAGATCAAATAGGTTACTTTGATATAGAACACACGATAGTTTAACGATCAATTGAAAACAAGAGTACATAGTAGTATGTGATAATTTTTTAATTTCTGATTAAAATGTCTATAACTGTCAATAGCATTTCTTGTATATATAGGGCTTGTCCCCACTTTGGCGATCGTCCGGAATTACCACGATTTTAATGTGTTGCCGGCATGTGCCCATACATTCAATGGGCTCGTCACACAGTCATTATCAGACACAAATAAGGAACAAGGACAGAGGCGCACAACCCTAGTACCAACAAATGTTAAAAAATTGTGGAATAGATAAGTTAAAGAAAACAAAATTGAAAACAAATGAGACAAAAACAACAGACAAGATTAATCAGTTGAGAGAGGGTTTACAAGGCGGCTCTCTCAGGGCCAGTGCTTTCCAGGAGGACCTCACTCTGGTTGGGGATGAGATTCACTTCCTGCTTACAGATTATGGGGGGCTTCAATAGGAACAATGGGAAGTGGTTCGAGCGGAGAGCTCTTTTTCAACCATAGGGGGGTAGTGGCACGGGGGCCACACGCCCTCCATTGTGGAGCTGCACACCTACACACAACTTAAACAATCCATCCCTCATACTGATCCCATTTGACTCTGTGATCCTTGCATCAGGGCCCCATACAACAACCTGAGGGCCTGTCTGGTCACTGTTTGTTATCACTATGCTGTCACTGCTGAAGGTTGTGCGCAACTACCCATCATCTTTCTTAGCTTATTATCAGACACAATCAGGCACGGATGCGATTCTTCCCACGATCTTAAACTCGTCTCACCACATTTTTTATTGCGGGCCGCAGACAGTGGCGTCTGATCATGCCCATAGACATGAATGGGTGCCTTTTAAGATCCCATCTCAATTGATAGATTTTTGATTTGCGTCCAAATTCATTCTCTCTGGGCGCTCCAGATCGCTTGTCATAGACATCGCTAGCGATTACTACCCATGATTAGAATCATGGGTGATCGCTCATGTGGGGACAAAGCCTTAGGTTGTTTGTAAACTACTGGCCAACCCCGCCCTCTCCCCCCTTGTATAGTTTATAACATTGTTCATGTAGTGTGTAAACTGTCATGGGCAGATAAAAGTCTGAGAAAAGTAAATAGACAAATGCTAATGTTTTATCAATTATCTGTTACATTGCCATCAGCTGGACGACATTTGACCTATCAGGCCACACACTGTGGCTACATGATACTGAGCTACATCACAGCAAATTAAAAGGAACTAGTTGAAATTGGAATATGAGAAACAAACATTAATTAATGTGCAAAAGTAAAAATCTGTGAGTATGAAATCTGTGCAGCTTCCGAAAAAATATTGGAATATATTAGAATAATTAGAATGTCACCATTGTAGATTAACTTTTTTAAAAAATTAAGCTGTGGACTTCATGCCATTTATGTTATGCTTAATATAGATATGGGTATCATGGGCTTATTTCAAGTATATAGTGCCAGTAGGGTACGGCCATATAAGTACATTGGTTCTCTTGACAATTTGTTGGAGATATAATAGTGTTTTGGGGATATTTAATAATATTAATATTTTCCTTATTTGTCTATAGTACGAGTTTGAGTTATCTTTCATTAAATCACCTATATTCTGCATTGTGGTACACAAATTTTACTTCAGTGGGTCACAGTGCTGGCGCTATGGGCTGGCCATGGGGGGGCAAGACCTACCGAGTCAGGTCGAAGTGCCCGTTCAATTGGGGCATTCCGTGCCTGAGCAGATTTGAGGAGCCCTGTCGGCACGGGCTGCCCAATTGGCTTCCACAGTTAGCGTGCAGAGGCGGACTGACAGCAGCCTCTGCACACTGACTGTGGAAGCAGAAGCATGGAGGTGGTGTTCCTAGCTCCTCCCCCCTAAACAACTTTTCGGATGGAAAGGGGGTGTCAGATAGTGACATTTTCAAAATGTCGCTATCTGACTTTGCGAGTTCATTTCAAAGCCCCTGAACATGGTATCATCCTCACAATTGCTAGACATATAAAGAAGGTTTGTGTGCATGCAGGTTAGCAGGGAGGGGAAGGGGGGGGGCTTAAGTAATAAAGGTTGGGAACCACTTCTCCGGTGCAACCAGTTGAACAGGTCTAACCTACAAACTCACTGTATGCTTTCAAGAAAACTAAAAAATTATTTTGTGATCCTGTAGTAGGTTGGTGTACAATGAAAAAATTAAATTAGCTACATATCCCTCATTAGTGTTGCCAAGTACTCTCCCATACATATACTAAAACTGCACTTGATGTTGAACAACCCCTGGTAACCTTAAGCTTCAGGTGTAAATCTGATTCATGGTGTTAAAATATTGAACTGATGGTTCCTGGCTTAGTTAAATATTTGCAACCTGCATTAATTTGTAGCAACCAACCAGAATTATGTTGTTTAGATTTGTCCTCAGAGAATGATTGGTTATGGTGAATCAATTAATCTCTGTGAATTTCTTCACTTTGCACTTTGTACTGATTTCTCTATTAAACCAACCATTGCTTTGATGTTGATAGAGCTGGTGGTAATTTTTTTATTGTTGTTATGAACGTAAGGTTCAATACCTATTAAAACCATGGCACCATAACAATATCATCCTGGTAATTATTTACACCTCAATAAATTTGGTTCTGCCTTGAATTTTATTGGAGAAATATCAGGAAAGTTTTAAATTGTTTATTAGATATGAGATGACAAAGAAATTTTTCATTTTCTTTTTTGATTTGCCTCTTTTTTGAATACGCACATTGATTCAATCAATTGTTTACAACTCGGTGATGCAAAAAACAATGAACAATCATTCAGCGAATCAATGCGCACCACTTTAGGTGACTGATCCTTGGCCGATACTATGGATGGGGAAAGAGAGTCCCCATGCAAAGTAATGGCAATTGAACAGGGATTTGGTCGACATTTTTTTGAGCAGATGAATTCAGGAATTGAAAGGAAAATCGATCCGTGTATGGGTAGCTTAAGGGTAAAATGCTGATCTGTTGGTGATCAGGACAGAAATGGATCAAACTTTTTTTGTAATAAACATATATAAGAAAGTTTGTAAAGCTTACCATAGACACTTAGATCCACGTTCATTATGCTGTCGATCAATTGCAGCACAGGGATGTCACCAGGCTGCTTGTGGTTCCCGGCAAAATGAACAGGAATCGAGATGTGCGCCACTGACACATCCAACTCTATACTTTTTAGTATTCGGATCGAACAGAGATTTACCATCTCGGGGGATACCTGTTCCATCAATGCACAATTTTGACCTGTTTGCTCAAGGTGGGGAGCCATCGATTCCCCAAAGACCAATCAATGATCAATCTTTGGATAATCGAACAGGGATCTAAAGCAGGGTACAGACCTGCAGATATGGGCCGGATCGATGGGCGCTTCGAGTTCCGTGCGCGCTCACAGCCATCTATCTGGCCCATATAATATGCCACTATCGCGGTTTCGAGCGGAACAAATTAATCCCACTCGAAAGCAGCCATATCGGACATGACCATTAACATGGCCGATGTCTGTTGCTTTGCCTAGAGGCTGCGAGTTTCCAGGCAAAGCATCGGCTGAACTGGGGAGAGAGCAAAGCTCTCCCCAGCCCAGCCAATATCTGACAGCCGTCTGTACCCTGCTTAAGTGTCTATGGCTAGCTTAAGGGTCTCTCAATTGATGGTAGTAGAAAAGTAAAGTCATTAGAAATATTTCAAGAACAGGACCAGTTTGCAAGAAAAAGAGTTGCAATAATTACAAGCAGTTCTCAAAATGAGAAAAATCATTGTCATATTATAGTTTTAAAATCTAATGGACAAGCTGAAAACCTCCATCCAATATTGAAAATTTTTATCCCCAAAAGAAGGTTATGGGCCATCATAATTATGGATCTTCCTGGTGAATGGGTTTAACAGGTAAGAAAAGATGTTCCACTTTCTATCTTTCATCAAATTCTATAGTTCACCCCAAAGTAAAGCCTTGTACGCATGTCAAGTTGAAGTCACTGGAAATGATCATTTATGATGGGGGCGCTCAGCTGTCTTCCCTCTATAGGAAAAAACAAGCAGGAGTCGGGAAGTTCAGTTGTCCATCCTATTGGATCACTGAGCGGCTGACCCAGACAGCTATACAGATTCTAGATTTTCACATTTGGTCACAATTCTCTATATTCTGTACAAGGTTTTAGTCATGAAGTCTGCAATTGCCCATCATCGGCTCTGCATTTACACAGTCTAGTAGATCTTTTAAACCTAACAAAATTTCCTGATATCGACATTTAAAAAGAATGAAGGTTATGAGGTCAGTGTCAAGATAAAGGGCATTCCATAGTAGTAGTTAGGCATGGGAAAAATTCTGGATCGACTGTTGAGATGCAGTAATCAGAAAGGAAGGGAGAAGTACTTCCTGTGAAGAACTAAATCTCCTTTGAACAAGTACTTAGTTGTAGTAAAAGTTATGTACCGAGTTTCCATACAACTGACTAGTTTTTAGAGCCGCTAACATAATTGTTGTTATCACTGGTAGAACTAGATTATATTTTCTTACAGAGGCCAACAACATGGAGATATTTTTTAAGTGGAATGACACTAGAAATACTATGTCTATGAGTGGATTACTGTAAAAAGGAAAACTTAAACTAGAGTGTATGTTGATCTTTTTACTTCAGTAGTACAAATGAGGTCAGCCCTGCATAGTCATTACTGTTGAGCTAAAAATCACAGTCGTCATGTAATGTCTTATGTAATCATTTGAAATACTTTTTTTTCCACAAACTTTTTGATGTGGCCACATAATCTTTTTAGAGGAGCTCATTTCTGTAAATGGTGGCGGTGAGTGAAGCTTATGAGAAGCATTAATTGTGGCCAGTATAGTGGTATGGCCACTCTGAGCTAGTGATGGCCATTGAATGTTCACTCTTCTTCTCACTGGTGAACAGTATGGGTGTTCGACTTGTCCCCTTCGCCAGCGAGAAGAAGTCATTAATTTTTCCTCCGGACAGACCTTTATGCTCCTGGTCCTGCCAGGAGAATTATTTTCACTAGAGACCGGGTTGAGACACCCAATCACTAGTGCCTTATTGGGCAACAGACCAGGAATTTGAAGTTCTACGCGAACAGGCGGACGTCTGACTTTTTTTAAAAGTCCTATCCGCCTGTTCGTGGACAGACATGGCCGATGTTTGGCCATCACTACTCAGAGTTGATTGATACCTAGTTTTGTTCATTCTGATCTGCCTCAGACTTGTTGCTGAGAAGCAGAGGTTTTGGCAATTTGGCAATGATTGCTGGGCAGGGGCATTGTTCCAAAATTACACACAGTGATACAGGACACAGGATAAAGGCCATTTATCTATAAATTGTGTGCAAAGAAGACAAAAGGGGTTGCATCTGCTCACCTAGTTGGTGTAGTCACAATGATATTTGGTCTGAAACTTCATTGGCCAGTGGTACCCAAACTGGGGAGTGGGGGTGGGCCACAAAGGTATTCCAGGAGGATGCAGCTAGGGTGCTGACGGAGAGACAAGCAGTAAGCCAACCATGGAGGAACTAGCTACAGACAGTAAAGAGAGTGTAATGTGTGTACATCTCTATGCAAATTATTCATATCTCTGCATGAGTGTAGTGTATATGTCTATGTGAATGATGAATGTTTTTGTATGATTGGTGTGTATATATGATTCATGTCTCTGCAATGATTGGTGTAATAGTAAATTGTTGTACCGTGTAAGCCATCGATGAATACAGCAAGTTTTGAGTTCAAGTGATACTGTTTATTGGCTAACTGAAGTCATTAGCGAAGCAACCTTTCGGGATGTTGCAGGATATGCGACATCCCGAAAGCTTGCTTCTCTAATGACTTCAGTAAAATAATAAAGTTGTATGAGTTATATTTCAAATAAAGTTTGAGGGCCATTTTACACTAGTACTAGTACACGATACTGCAACACAAATACTGCTAGTGTGAAATGGCCCTCAATCTGAACCTATGTAGTTTGAATGGGGGCTTTATAATGTTTTTATTTTTAAAAAAGGGGGGCTGCAAGAAAAGTTTGGGAACCACTGTCATAAGCAGTTACATGAGAAGAAAAAGGAAATTTAAACATTTTCTTTATACCCGAAGCTGACAGTCATGGCCTAAAATCAAAAAAAATAAAAATTAATCACACTTTAAAGAAATATAAAAATAACAACCAAAAAGAAACTACAATATTTCAATAGTGCTACATTTTTCCTTTAAGTTTCAATTTTCCCCCTTTAGATCAGACAGCGATAATAAGTGTCTTCTCCGGCAGGATCTTTATCAGACTATTTTTGTTTTCTTTTTATTATGCAGTGATGCCTGCTGTTACAGTGTAAACCTCCTACTGTGCACATTGATTGCTTATGCTGTCTCTTGGAATGGATGGAGTTTGCTGGAGCTCAAGAGAAAATGACTTCAGATGTTACTCAAGCAAAGTGCCATTACAGGAAAAGTAATTTACTAAGTAGAGCATTTAATTATATTAACCAGTAAGGTGGATGCTAAAAGGCATGCCATTGTTGGCATTTGTATGCCATGCACCTCACTTCATTCACTGATCCGGGGCTTCAAGAAGCACTTAACTATATATACTTTGTATAAACAAATGCTCTAAAAGGTTATATTATAGTTTAAGGGTATTTTTTATGCGAGCACGAACATATCTAGTAAAATTTGCAAAATCAGCCTCAGAGATTTATTTATTACTTTTAGGATAATCATACTTATCATTGCAGTAATTTTTATCCAGTGATCGGTCAGGATTAATTTCTGAGTAATTTTTGTTTTGGTCAGATTTCAGACCACACCACAAAGCTTTGTCTTCATAACTGTAAAAGAATAATTTTAGAAATCGGCAATTCATTATTTACCATTGTAATCATGGTAGTACCATCAATTTATTTTCCATTGCCGATATTTCAATATTAAGTTAGATTAACTGTATACTTAATGTTCTATTTCCTTTCAGAGGTGGTTTGGGGTTTCATTTACATGTTCAGTGGTACACAATCAATATCTCTCTGTTACCAATTGCTGACCATGCATACAATAACTTGGACAATCAATAAACAGTAGTTATAGAACATCAGCTGAAGGTGTTTGCGGACCATCCCCATGAACACTTCTACAAATACCCGCTGTTTGTTCGTTGTTGGTGAACCACATTCCCTGTTATGACATTCTCAAATCATATGTAAAAATTAAGCATGGGGTCCCCCCCCAGAGCATACCTGACCCCTCATTAAGGTAATTAGGTGTCTTCCCCACAACATAGGCCCAGCATTATGCACGGGGGGGGGGGGGGGGGGGGGGGGGGGGGGGGGGGGGGCTTATTAAGTATCCAGGGTTCTCCTGTAACAAGAAGACCCCTGGATCCCACTGCCCACACTATTGAATGAGTACAGAGATCACAAGGACCTCTTACCCATTCACAGGGAAAGTTTGAAATAATATCCTAGAAATAAAATGATTTCATGAAAAGCTTGACCATTCAACATAGTTACCTGAACACTGTATACTCCACCTTTAAAAATGCATCTCTTCTTATGAAAGCTAAAGTGTCTCACGAATGGGGGGTCTCTTCCCCAAAGCTACAGCTACAATTTGTGTATTTGAATATTTACTAATGTACCATTCTTTACTATTTTTAAAATATAACCCTTCAATCAGGAAAAGAGATATACAAATTGCTGCATGTCACCAAAAGTCTGACTAAAAAAAACAAAGAGGTCCTGCTAAATAGTCAATGTATTATCAGGGATGTATTTTCATGTTGAATAACTGGTATGGTAAGGCTAAAGTAGCTAAATTTTGAGTAATGACAGGGATAGAGACAGGATGGGCTTGTTTAAAACTGGAGAAACAAGCCAGATATTGGAAAAAGAGCTTTACAACAAAGCCTTGTACAATCTAGCAATTCAAAAAAGCTCAGTTGTGGTCTGATTCTCCCACTTTTGCCCTTCCCCCTTGTTAACCCTTTCCATAATTCAGTTTGTTAAAGCTGGGTTCACATACCCTCCAGTATTGAAAAATATGAACTGCATTTATGTGAAGCACATAAAGGCACTCCAGGAGCGTAAACCCAGCCTAAATCTTACAAAATATGCAATAAGCCCACATATAAGTCAGTGCAACTACTTACTCACAATGTCCCCATTCACATGATGCGATACCACCCCAAAGAGAATTGCAACAACAGAATCAGGTGAATTGTGGCACCATTCTGAATGGCACCTCATTCAGCCCCCAAAAAATAATAGGTAGCCAATTAAGTGGCCCATTTGCAGAATGCAGGTATGGCAACACATAAGCATTGATGACACTATCTATGTGGCCCAGGGCAGCTGTCAGAAATCATGGGGTCCCGTACAGCAAAAATGTCCGGGACCCATGACAGGACTTGTAGAGGGGGGGGGGGG
>CM070035.1:120162832-120174265 GCA_036250615.1 Ptychadena robeensis | reverse complement strand
AGAGGCTGCTGTACCAATCAGGCAGCACGCCATAGCCCCCCTAGCTGCCCGGGCCGGGAGTCCCGTCTGTCCCCCCCTGACGGCGGCCCTGATCTGGCCCATATCATATTCAGCCATCCCTGTTTTCGAGTGGGACCAACCAATCTCGCCTTTGAAAACAGGGATATCGAACATGACCGTTAAATACGGCCGATGTCAGTTGCTTTGCATAGAAACCGCGGGGTCTCCATGCGTTTTTGACTCTATTGTCCTTTTTTTTACATTAATAAGAACATACTGTTTAAAACAGCAAAAAACTATTATGTGTTTATGGCTGCGTTACAGCTTAACATAAAAAACCATTGGAGGCCAAGCCTGAGGAGTCTACAGGCCCCCATACACATCTAGATTTTTCGTTCAATCAACCTAATTCAATAAAAACATTTTGTTGATTGATTGAAAATCTATTGCAGCCCACATGGATAGATCGACCTAAAACAATACAAATTGGGAACATTTTTGATCGAAAAATTATCAGACATGCTGAAAATTTTTAATCGGTTGCATTGAAATTGAATGACGCTTTCAGTCGTTCCCAAAATTTTTTATCAAATATCTGTTACCACAGTTGGCATACATTACAATCAATCATCCAATTTCCCTGACCCAGAAATGTAGTCGATTGAATGGAAAATCTAGACGTGTATGGGGGCCTTTAGTGTGCCACGTAAATCTCGGCTGACTGTACCTTTGTTTTATAAAAGGTAAGGAAATGGGTGGTCACGTTTCTTTTAGGAGTATGTGACATATAGCATGTGCTCCAAATGCTCTCACCAAATGAAGGCTTGGCTAAACAGTTCACCTTCTTGTACTCCGGTATGTTTATGTAAGGCTTATTCAGCTAAATGACACTAAGCAAAACATTCTTGCAGTGTAACGGGAGACACCAAATGGTAGGAAGAACAAGTCTGTGTCACAATTTTCTTGTCTTAACCAGGCTCACGGTTTTAGAAACCTATCAAAAGGGAAAAATTGTTTTACTCATCTCTAAGCTGTTTATTAGTGACTTGTGTGTTCTTCTCAAGTCGGTTTGTTGTGATGAAAAGATACATAGAAACATAGAGATGTCAAGGACTGGATAAGGTAGTATGCAGCATATAAAGCTAGCCACACATGGTTCGATTTTGGTTCAATCGATGCTCGATTAGATTAATTTTTTCATCGATTGAACGAAAATCGAGAAATGCCCACATGGTACAATCGACGATAATTGTTTGATGAAGGCAGAAAAATTTATCGAATTTTGATCGGACATGTTGGAAAATCATCGTCAATTGTCCCAAAATCGTTTTATAATCGTCGATGTTTGTGGTGTTTCTCCTGGATCGATTAGATTTGATATAATAACATAGACCACTTCAATCTGAACTTCATACTTTTCCATACCAAAATCGACGATTTTAGTAATCTGTTTTAATCGAAATCTCACCACAATCGCAAACTCAATGTGGGGTGTATGTTGATGCGATTAAGATCGATTTTTGATTAGATGATTGAATTCCTCGATCTGATCGAGCATCGATTGAACCAAAATTGAACCGTGTGTGGCTAGCTTAAGGGTAACTGTTAGGAGACCTATTGACCTCCAGGGCCCATTCACAATAGCCGTGCTGGGGTGTGGCACAGTATTTGAAGGCAATGGCCATATTAGTGGGAACACGTCCATTGCAGGCAATAAAAACCATGCCTTAATGAATACCACTGTGCTACATCACCCATACTAGTATCAACACTCTGTAGGTCATTTCCATTAACTAGGAGCTTCCCCTTTCTATAGAACAAGGGCTGTGTGTACAAGATTGAATGTTCCCAACATCCAAAATTTAATATGTGGATGGGGTATTTTTATCTATTAAAAACCAGGTACTTTACCCTACCTATTATTATCTTTTATTTATATAGCGCTAACCTATTACACCACGCTGTACAGTAAACCTACTAATGCCACCTATTAATGAGGAGAATTATGTCCTCCAAAAGGATATTGAACTAGGAATAAAAGCTGATAAGCCCCCCTGTCAGTGGTATATGCTTGGTCTGTTAAATGACGCAGAACAGAATAAAAACTGGTTAACCAAACAATAATCGCTTCTGACCGGCGGTCACAAGATTTAGCATCTGCCGGACAGTTTTTAGGCCTTAGACCTGTAATTGAGTTATTTTTTGAATGAAAATGAAAGCAGCCTAGGAAACATCAGTACTGTAACCATCAACAGATTATATAACTCTGTCACAAGGAAAACGAGCCGTTGTGAGGGTATAAATATGCTAATTGTTGGCTGTTAAGCTGGTCCATTGGCTTCCGTGTTTTCGGAGGCACTGACCCAGGCAGAGTATACAGGTCAGAGGTTCTAACCTTAGAACGTTCTTACTTCTCACAGTTCAGCATCTTAGGAAGCTCAGAAGTCCGAGACTCTCAAAGAGTTTCATCATTTCTGAACTTTATTTCACTGCAGGTTTCCTGTAAAGAGAACATGTATTTTTCTTCTCTGCACGTGCCAAATGCAAAGAAAATTATTTACAGGACTAATCAGTGCTTGACCAAGATTGCATCAGTAAACTGTCTGTACTGTATCAGCTTATTTATGCTTCAGTGATCATTAACTAAACAGTGTCCTTGATTAATAGGCAGACAGTGTTAATTCCTGTTTAATTATTGAACAGTGCCTGATTACTGTAGTATTAACTTTCCTGAATTACTATAAATGTTTTAAGCAAATTGTTGTTGGTTTAAAGGAGGAGTGATTGGCATTTATTCCCAAAGTAAAGTTAATCACGTTTGCATCCCGGAGCATATCGGGACTGGTTTGTCTGCACCCGTCGGGGTGTGTATGGCAGCCATTAGCAAGGATTAATTGGCCCTTCAAAAATTGGGCTATTAAACTGGGGGAAAAAAACACTATTGCACGTATAATGCTGTGTACAGACACTAGAGTATTGCCCAAATGCTCTATAGTAGGAGTTCCTTACATGTGGATCATAAGCTACAATCAAGGGATGTCTAAAAAGTAATCGAATTGTAACATGCCAAAGATGTTCGTGCTGTTAGAGGGGAAAACAATATATATTTGAAATATTAAGTTGACTCGTCATATATAAATGCATATATGTTCACCATTTTTATTGTTGGTACATCACGAAACTGTGGGGTTGTGAACTAATGACTAATATCCAACATTTGTTCAAGGCTTAAAGCTAGGCATAGACGGGTCGTTTTGCTGCTAATTTCTCAGCAGATCGACCATGCGTGATGACGTCACCTCGCATGGCCGCTAGTCCCGAGAATCGGCCAGGCACCCTTTGTGTGCTGCCCATTAATTTAGATGGGGACTTTTGTCATCCGACAGCTTCCTGGTCAAACCTTTCAGGTTAGCTGCCCGCTGGCCAATTGGCAGGAAAGCGCACGGCAGTCCATCGGCTGAAAAATCAGGCAGGAATCTGCCTGTCTATGGCCAGTTTTAGTCTAATACACTCCCGCTGCCATCCACCCTTCCTTGTGGTCAATGAGTTTCCCAATTACTTCCTAAATTGGTGGTCAGCCTTCCAGCAACGTTCTCTCTTAAGAAGGTTTTCAGTAAACCCCCCCATGGAATATCTACTTGGGGTCAGTTTATACCCCTGAAGTGACATCAGCTCTAGAAGTCAGTAAGGGAAAAAGCTAGGGACAAAACACAACATCTTACCTTTCTTCCCATAAGGATAGAATGGGGGTAGTTAAGGGTGACTGACAGCCAAAATTAATAACTGCTCAGTATGGTTGCGATTGTGATTATAGTCTAGCCTTAAGGCACTGCTGCATGGGTTGATTTTTTGTTCTATTTGGCAAATGCTTGGTTAGGAATCAAATGCAAGAACTCTTGTTCGATCGATCCCTCTCGAAGAAATGTCGATTGAACAGCGAGCCAACAAGTTTCTATCAAATGCGTATCGACCTGTGTATGGCCACCTTTAAGCAAACGCATGGCTCAATATTGGAGCTGTTCGAGTTTCCCTGCAGCAGTGTGATGATGTCATCACCTGCGATCTCCATGCAAAGCAATGGACATAGACCATGATTTACGGTCATGTCCGATATGCCTGTTTTCGAGTGGGATTGATTGGTCTTGCTTGAAAACAGGGATTACCTCATATGATATGGCCCAGATAGATGGCCGTGAGCGTGCTATTAAGACAGGCAGGCTACCTGTTGGGAGGGAGAGCAACATTCTGTAAAATTTTATGATTGATCCACTGTTTTCAGCTACAGAACCAAAGTGTTCATGTTTTGAAGCTCATTTACAATGCAACTTATAGCGTGTCCCAGGTTATTCATCTGTGTAAATCTCTATTTTTAAGATGTAGTTGTGGTAACTTCCAGTACTCTGGCCTCAGTACTACCAAAATCCACCTGAACCCCAGGCATGTTTGGGAAGGAACTCTGCTTTCTCTTCACCTTACCAGCATTTTTCCCATGCCCAGATGTCTTCTCCCCTATCCGCGCGCTCACGAGTGAGGGAGAGATCCAGAGTCTCACAAGTTTTACCTCACTCTCATGGGGGGGGGGGGGCATTGCGCGAGTTGAGTGAGACTCTGCTGTTATCAACTCGAAGGGGGGGTGCATCAGAGGTGGTTAAGCCCCCTAATACACCTTTGAACACTCCATACAATTTCCTTTAGATCTACCAACAACTATGTAGTATAGTGGCCTCCCTGATAGAATGCATAGTGATTGGAAGGGTTAGAAAGGTCCTCATATTACATGGTTTTTGGTATAAGAAAGTTGTACAGAAATCACTTTTGTACAACCCGTCTATGAATTAATTAACAGACACTAGATTTTGTCAGTCACTTATGTAAAATACATCTACATTTACTTGCCCATATAGCATCGACCTCCCCACAGGATGACAATGCTGTTGTTCCAGTATGGCAATGGTTCCCAAACTGGGGGGCGCAAAGGTATTCCAGGGGGGAGCGGGCCCTCATTCATAACCTTTGTGTGAATAGGGAGGGGGGGCTTGATAATGTTCCAAAATAGAAAAGGGGGCCCTGCAAGGAACGTTTGGAAACCACTGAAGCATGGCTACATTTCTCTTCACTGGATACAGTGGATTGAGTGTAGCCACCCTAAAATGTCTGCTATTGGCTGGATCACAAGGTTGAAAAAATTATAAACGCTTAAAAAATAATATATTACAGACACCAACATCTAGGCTGGTTAGCTATAGAATTCTACAAGGAAGTTCTGGGATAAGATATGCCTGAAGAAGGTACACATATTTCAATTATAAAACAGTTTGTTCAGCACAATCTAAAACTACATTAAGTGTTCCCTATAGCTTGCTCCACAAGTCATGCGAGGAATCCAACAGTTCAGCCTCATTTACACATAGAGAGCACTGCACCGCTATTAAACACCATTATCTTGATTGCTTTTAAAAAAAACACAAGCTAATTGCTTTTACAAATGTCTACAGTATGTTAACATTGTAATAAACCTCAGCCATTGAAAGGGAAATTATTGATGAAGCCCATCTGCATTATGTTAATTACCCATGTCTACCATTTGACAGCATCAAACATTTTTGAACCCAATAAAATGAGAATTCTTTGAAATGTATCCAGTAGGAAGGACTATGGACTCTACAATATAGTGAATCTTTCCCTCTCCAGCATGTGTGTCTTTGTAGTGGAATAATGGTAGAGAGCGGTTACCAAAGAGATTACAGTTTGAAAAGTGAGCATGTCGCCTAATAGCTGTTGTCATAGGCTCGGGTTCACACACATAATACCATTGGCTGGGCCGTCAAGCGGTTCCCTTCACATTGCATCTCAGGGCTGAATGTACATCATTGTTCATCCCTCAGAAAAGTTCCTGGGTAGCTGTAAATATGTCTGGAGGGAGAGAGAGAGACTGATTATTTTAAACTGGCAGCTTTCCTTAGTGGGGACTGTTGTAGGGAGGGAGAGGCAGGGGGAGGGGTGACAAGGCTATTGAGTTTTACAATCCCAAACAGGTTGGGTATCTTTTTACCACTCATATGGCTCTGGCTTGTCTGCTGGAGTGTTCCTGCAGGGGAATCTGTCCAGCCTAGGGACCTGGAATCACTTTATCTCTGTGGCTTCAAGTTCTCTGCCGAACTCTTGTGTTTATTTTTTTACATTTTTTTGTGATATGCTGATTTGGGAGCTAGCAGACACATTTATGATTAATGAGTTTATATCCAATGATATTTTGTCTTGATTGGACCGTATAATTACTGCAACAATGCCTACAGGTGAGTGTTCAGTTTTTAGTTTTATCGTATGAGTGTCACCTAGTACATCTTTTATATGGGATATCATTATGGGGTAAATGTTTTTATCTTTTTTTTTATTGTTGGAAAGATAGATTTTAACGTGTTGCATGTCCTGGAATTTGTATGTAATTTTCATTGTTTTACAATTTGATTTAATTATGGCATCTTGAGCAAAGTTAAAGGGATAAGAATGCAAAGCTGGTGGAGCATTTGGTACCTTTCCCAAAACCTACCCCCTGCAGGGATTTAATTAGAAACATTAGTAGGATCTTCCCCCTTTAATTTGTAATCACACTTGTAGCTCTTTCATGGGTGTGTAGTAGGCAATCAAATAATGGTTGGAGGTTAGTTCTTTTATAATGTTCCACTTCTAGAGGAAAGTGTATTAGCACTGGATAGAAGGGGGGGGGGGCAGTGCTGGCCCTTGTTGTCCCTTTTTTATATTACTATCTGTTAACTTGGTGCCAGATAATTTTACTGCTTGTTTTTCACCTTCGTAAGGCGTGCTTTGTTTATTTTTCATGGTAAACCTGGCTTTTTTTAGTATATTATTTTCACTGCTGTGCTTTTTTGGGACATGTGTATGTTAGGTAAATAAATGTGAGTACCCCACGCTTGGTGGTCCTGCACCTTTTAAATGTGATCTCTGAGAACAGTTTGCATCTGTGATCCTTTTGGTCATAGAGATGGAATTTAGGGAATTCTAAGATGTATAATTCTTCTATACTAGCTTGGGTAGGTTGGGGATGATGGGGATTTACCATCTACAAAAGCTGCAGGGAGCTTGAGCAGAGGACTCTAACATAAATTTAATGGCCCATTCACACGTATTTGTTATGGTAATGTGCATTAAAATGTGCATATGCATTAAAGAGGGTCATTCTTGTTTTGTTTGTGTGCTAAGGGGACTGTCTTAAAGAACAAGTCTGCTTGAACCAAAGGCTGAATTTAATGTAGGAGCTAATTGGGCCAACAACTGCTTTCTACTGTGTACAGCTATACAGACACCAAGGAGTGTTTAACCACATGGTGATCAACCACCCAACTTAATATAGCTTTACTCTATGAAACTTTCTGATTCTGAAGATATCTATTGACACTGACTTTGTAGTCCTCCTTTTAGATCTTTCTGTCAGATATCCTTTAGATCTACCATCAACTATGTAGTATAGGGTCCTCTCTGATTGATCACAGGTAGACTTGATTTTTTAGAAAGTATTTCATATACATGGTTTTGGTAAAACAAAAGGAGATCTAAAGGAAATCTTACAGAGAAATCTAAAGATCTATGGGGACCATACTTAATCAATCCATATACACATTGTCCACCTTCTTTGGCACTTTGTAAACCTTTTATATTGTACTTATTTTTTTTTAAGGGACCCATTGGAAAAGTCTTTCTCTTCTTTTTAAATCCGTAACAATACTAGCTGTAGTCTATATCCATCTTCTTGGCAATAGCTCTTTAACTGTCAGTAAATGTTAGCAGCTATGGGCAATAGAAATCACTGAGCCATGTAACTCCTTGTCCTGGAGGACTGTATAACACAGTCAACTGCTATTTAGAGCGCCAGAGTTCAGAGCTGATGTGCTTCTGATACTTTGCTCCCTGTTGTTTGCATTGTTGCCTGTCCAGGGTCGACTATTGTGATGCTTGTCTATACATACGCTCCGCAAAAGAAATCTGCATAGACCACTTTTTTTACTTTCTTTTGTATTTTTGCAATGCACATCTGCAAAGCAGGGGTAGCGGCATTCTTGAGAAAAATGGGCAAACAATACAGCTTTCAAATAATTATCCAGGCTGTTCATAAAGGGGGGCATATACTTTTTTGTGTCCTAACCCCTTTCCTTACATGCCGAGTTGTGACTGCTTATATGGAAGTTGCATTAATTAGATTTTTAGGTGGCATAGACCCCTGGTGGCAAACCTTATGACTTCACTGGGGTTATCTGATCTAAAGTGTGGTTGCTAATGATAGGGCTTCTAATACATATATACTGTCAGGATGTGGCGTATTTGGAATCTAAAGCTGGGCATAGACGTTTAGATCTCCCTGCGATCAATCTTTTAAACGGTCGTGCCATGCAATTCCAGAATCGATTCCAATTACAGAATCCATCGCACACTGCACCATATCTAGTCATCTATTCCTGGCCAGTTCATTCCCGGAAATGATCGACCACAGATGGTGCGATCTCCAGCTCACAGCTTTTCTATTCGGAAATGTTGTAATGTGGGTTGGATGCCGCAGAAAAGGGAAATGGGTTGTGGCGTTCGATCGCTGGAAATGATCACTTGGCTCAAATAACAGCACTCTATTTCCGCTCGACAAAAATTTTCAGACAGGTCGGATTGCTGCTCGATTTGGGGGAAAAACAATTTGGGCATGCATCGATTTGTGATTGATCGCGGAAATTTATTGCAGTGGTCGATCTCACAGAAATCCAATTAAAATCAAGACATCTATGCCCAGCTTAAGGCTTGAAAACCACCTTCCCTAGCACTGGTAAAATCAGTAGAACCCTATTCCTTCAGCCCACTATACACCTTTAGATCCCTCCATACAATTTCTTTTAGATCTACCAACAACTATGTAGTGCCGGGTCCTCCCTGATAGAATACATAGTGATTGGAAGGTATAGATCACTGATATGTAGTGACAGGTCCTCCCTAATATAATACATTGTAAAGGATTAGAAAGGTCCTCATATTACACGGTTTTAGTAGAACAAAAGTTGATTGTACATAAATTGTATGGAAAGATTGTAATGTGTATGAGGGCCATTCGAATGAGGATTCATTTATTTGTGGCCAGTTTGGATTTTTTCAGTGCTATGGCACACTAATAAGGCTAATTCTTATTTCTGCTCTTTCCTGTGTTTCGTGCTTATTCACTGAACTATGAATGAGAATCAACATTTGCTTCTGAAATCTTACAAACTTAACACCTCCCCCAACAACCCGAAGTAACCTGATACATGTCAGACTGACAGAACTTTCAATGCAGTTGTCTGACTGGTTTAGGTCTTGTATACATGTACAGATTTTCACTTTTAATCTGATAAATGGATCTGAAGTGAATTCATGCATCTAACGATTTATAAAATGCCTATTTTGGAGTTGCTGTCAAGTCTGTAATATTGTAAATACTGTAAATATTGGGTAAAATAAATTGCGTTGTATCATGTATTAATATTCTAGAAAATCTGATTGGAATTCTAGTCGCTGAAAAATTGGAATGGTAGAATATTGTATTTCTCTGCTGTGTTTTAAACTTTTGACTTTACACCAATAATGCTCAATCAGTATGCATGTGTTACCTCTTACAGTATAGAACAACCCATTCTTGTGGTTTATGGTTACTGTATATAAAGTAAGATGTCCAGTATTCAAAGTAGGTGTAGAGCCCAGTGACGCTGGGTCTACACTACAGCGCCCCAGCAACTGCGGACGTGTTATGGGCATGGCGGGTGTGTATGCCCATAGCGCCCGCCCGCTGTTCAGGTGCTGTTAAGGACGCGGTATTGCCGTGCTGGCAATACTGCATCCTATGCATATGTATTGGCAAACCACACGCCCAACCTGGTGGGCATTATAAATCTGCTGACTGGCACGTCATTCCCCAAAGGGGATTACAGGGGGCGGCTGCACTGTGCGGTTTAGACACAGCCTCACCAGCATTAGTAACACACATTGCTATCATTGGCCTTTCCTTCTTAAAAAACTGCTTGCCTAATTGTCGTGATGATCAATTGTCCTCACTACTTAAGCTGGCTATAAACGGTTAGTTTCTTTGGCATATTGGGCGGAGAATTGGCCACACACCCTAATGCAATTGTTCTAAAATTTACAGACTGTAATTGGATCAATTTCCAGGCCGATTCATGGCCAAATTTAGCTTTTAAGCAATAGAATCTTTCTGGTCAATTTCTAAAGCTGGCCATAGATGGTTAGATTTGCGACCAATTTAGCAGCAGATCAACTGTTGGGGCTTTGTTTGTTTGTTTCTGTCTTTGGGTCTTGACTAAATATTTTGAACCCACAGGCACCAAGGCAATTAATGTTTTTAAAGCAAAAAGAGGTACAGGTTTCCTATTAAATTTTATTTAATGAGTATTCTCCCATTTTGGGAGTTCATTTGGGTTTGGGTTGGATGAGCAACACTTGGATAAAGTTCATAAAAATGGCTGACTACTTATATAACCAGACTGTGTGTTAAGCAAACAACTAATCTATTAATGATGAATGGATAACCATGTGTTAGTTCCTCTAGAACAGCAATGAGTATTTGCTGTTACTCCTATTTGTCCCTTTTAGTACTAAAGAAACTTTAGTCCAGTGCACACCAATAAAACTGTCATGGCTCTCATCCCTTTGTCTTGCTCTTTACTAAACATTAGCCATTCTAGGCATGAAAAGCTATGTAAAGTAAGCTGCCCAATAAGGATTCATTTATTAGGATATCAATAAAGCTATGTAGATTTTAGAAGTGCACTTCAAAGGAGAAGCATTTTCCCCGTGCAATTATCTGCCATTCAGACCATTTTGATGGCTGCTTTTTGCCTATAAAACAAAATTCTTTAAACAGGTGTCTTGAGAATGTGGGGTATAAGCCTTTCACTTACACCTCCAATTGGTGGGATAATGAAAGCCAAATTGTAAGCTTATTGTAACTAAAAGATGTCATTTTCTGTAGAAGGGTAAGAAAACAGCTGTTCCACTTTGACAACGAAGGCTTTAAGCCTGTACTAATAAAATCAGGGTAGTGAAAGATGGATGAGTTTGGTTGCCTATGAAATAAATTTAATTTGATGAAATAGCTGTGTGTAGTACACAGAACACAGTGCATTCCATAACATCAACTATCACAAATTCAGATAACAGAAATATAATATTGCAGCAATGAATTGATTGAAAAAATTAAATTTCCAATTAACAATGCTAACAGCATTTGAAAAAACGCACATTATGAAATGGGGGATTGTAGGTACGTATATGGGATGTTGCTTCTATATTGCTGCAAGTCTTTATATGAGGGGGTTGGTTGTGTCTGCTTGGGTGCGGTGGTATTGGTGAGAGGTGCATGTGGTTGTTTATTAAAATAACAACCCC
>CM070035.1:120145620-120162732 GCA_036250615.1 Ptychadena robeensis | reverse complement strand
GCATACAGCTATGCAAGTGCATTATTAAGATGCATTTGGGTGCCATTTAGAATGGCTGCATGTGTTTCCTGTTTGCAGTCAGGTATCTGTTGACCTTCCCCAAGCTACTTCCTATGACCAGAACATAAAGCACAATTACCCCTACATTTCTTGTGTAGACTACCATAGGGAGATATGTTTAAAGTCTACCTGTGTGCCAAAAAATTGTTCATTCTATAGATCTAAAACTGTTGTAAATTCAGCCACCCAGGGTCAGGAAGTGTTTTATTTGCATGATTATATAACTATAAAGCCGGAAAAAAAGAAATCTAATGTAGACAAATATCTGATATGCAAAGCTGAAGTAAAATGTTGGTGGTATTTTGCTTTCTCTTGTTCCTCTTTTCCCATAATCCACTTTCTTACCTTCCAATTTTCATTACATACTTCATTTTAGAAGTGTTTACAACAATATTGTCTTTGTGCTTCAGGGATATCATAGTTGGTAGGAAAGGCTAAGAAGGTGGTTGGTAGCACACTTGATACTTTAAACCATTTCAAGACATCTACTTTATGTTATTTTACCACTGTGTGTTACGCTGGCCATTCCTGCTCGATTTTATTTTGGTTGACCACCCCGCCAATTGGCCAACGGTTGGTGGGCAGAAAATCGGGTGCACCTACCAGATAAGTTTGACCAGGAATCTGCCCCATGTCTGATCACACTGTGATGAGGATCTGCTTAGAAATCGGCAGCAAAACGGCCGGTCTATTCCCAGCTTTACGGTTACGTTAACTGGTTGCGTCTCCAAGCATACAGAACATACTGCAGATACATTTTGTAGTTCTCTACGCCATTTTGAAATGCACCCATAGCCAGTAGCAGTAATGTTATTGTATTAGTTAGGTGTCCCAGCCTAATAATCAAGGAAGCCTTGTAGCCCTGTCTGTTGAAGCTGTTGATGCGTTATATGGGCTCTTGACAAAACTCTAAGCTTGGTCTTTGGCAGATACCTTGAGAATGCTGTTAGCCACTTGACTCTAAAGTGCGGTTAGTGAGACCAAGTTGATGACATCATTGGGGAACATTGAAAGGGATGTGGTTGGATTATATAGTAGATGATAAGTTTGGAAGTGTTTTGTAGACATAATGCATATTCGCCTAATGTAGTCATATAATGTCAAGGAATTCTGAAAGTCACCTGATCGTATGGGACCCTTTTTTTATGTTTTTCACTCAGTTGTATACAGACTGAATGTGTTGCACAATTTAATCTGTTATTCGAAGATAGTGTCTTTTAAGCTGGGCATAGACAGACTGATTCCTGCCCGATTCGGCAGCTGATGCCATGCGTGTTCCCGCATCTGATCGGAGGTCGGGTCGGCAGGGAATCGGGTGCATCAACTGGTCATATTGACCAAAAATCTGCCCTCATGTAGGATCACACAGTGATCCGACATGACGGATAATTCAGATCGGATCCCATCAGTTCGGATGGGGACGGCAGTCCCCATTTGAAGTAATAGCCAGCACACAATGGGTGCCCGGCCGATTCTCGGCACCAGCGGCTCTGCGTGACTCACGCCCGCTATGTTGGCTCGGCAGTTGACGGGAATTTGTCCCGTCTATGCCCAGTTTTAAGGATAAATTTTCCGATGAATAGTAGTATCTCTAAGTGCCAGTTTGCATATAAATTAGTAACATTTCTGGATAGCTCTAAAGCTGGCCATACACATATAGATTTTTAGACGATTCTATCAGTTTTCAATAATTTGATTGAACATTGGTTGAAATAGAATAAAAAGTTTTACCACATTGGGAACTCAACATTTGCCCCGATTTCCAAAAATGGTTGCAATGATACAGGAAATAATTCCATGCAAATTTATTTGTTCTCACAAAGAGTTTATATTTAAAACACTTGACTCGATCAAAATTTACCAACCTGACCTCTTTGTGAATGATTTAGATCACTTTTGGTCGATTGCTCCAGGTAAGGTGGCATTGATTTCAATTTTATCAATTTTAAAATCTATTGCTGCAAGTCAATCGAAAGGAAAATCAAAGTGTGTATGGCCACCCTAAGTAACCTAAGTGTTATATAATATGTTTAAATACATAGCAAGCCTATGAGGCTTTAACATTGACAGTGTTTTTTTCTGAGGTTTCTTCAGGCTATCCCTGTGAACATTTTTCTATTGCTGTGAATATCTGGTAAATATTTTAGTATAGAGAAGCACTCATTAGCCTCCCATGGTATATACAGTTGCAAGAAAAAGTATGTGAACCCTTTGGGATTATGTGGAGTTTTGCATGAATTGGTCATAAAATATGCTTTGATCTTCATTCATCAACTTCAGGAGTAAGCAATCCTTGAGTCCAATTACTGTGATGATATTGAATGTGTTGCTAGAAGCTGTCCTGCACTTTAAAAACACACACCAGTTTGGGGTTTACTGTGGGATGCCTCTGGACATGCCTAAAATTTTTTAACATCTACAATAAAGCTAGCCATACACGTGTCGGATTCCATGGCCAATTGATCACTCACCCGATCGATTCCGGCGATTCTGCCGGGAATCGCTGGTGTGATCAACGGCCAATTAAGAGTATCCATCGCTGCATACCACCTTAATCCAACGGATTCCGGGACGATTCCGTGTCCGATTGTCCCCTCACAAATGGCAACTCCCCCTGATCTGGGCAGAATTGGATCAGAAGACCAACATGTTGGTTCTCTGTCGGATCCGATTCTGGGCCCCTGAACGATCGGACCTGATCGATGGACAAGGTGGGCAGCATGCGGATTCCGGCACGATCGTTTCGCGTGCACGCGCCCGGAACGATCGTGCGGAACCGGTGGGAATCGGACATGTTGGAAAATTTGGGCTCTTTTTTTTTTTTGGGCTACTTCCCTTCCCTACTAAATCGTAAGAGGAATTCAATCGACGATTTTGATTACTTCAATTAATTTTCAGTCGAAATTAAACAATAATCGTACTCCCATGTGTGTACATCGATTAAATTAAAATAGAGTTTTGATTTTTTTTTTTGTGCTACAAAATCGAATCGAACCTCAATTGAACGCTAAATTGAACCATGTGTGGCTAGCTTAAGAGTACTAATACACCAGGGGAATCTTTGAACACAACAATTTAAATGTTTGTGGGTGATAGAAGACGATGATGACCATTTAGTTCCAATTAAAGACAAATGACTGATCTGATCAAAATAAACTGCACTGTCACGTTTTTGTGATGACATGTTTTTGCTTGCACGTCAATAACGGACATACCACACCACCAGAAGCTTCAAAGATGCAAAGATCAACATAACTATAAAGGCAATCACAGGTAACTATAGATGCTTTTCTGTCAAAGGCTAGTAAGGTTCGTGTAGTCATGACCTAGTGATGACAGGGGTCACTTTAAACTAGGCTTCACTCCAATCTTCCTTTGTCACTTTAAGTGCTCTTTCATACTGTTAAATCTTCGGCTGAAATGTTGATCACATATTGCCAGTATAGTTTCACTTTTTCTGTGAGATAATAAATGAATGGCACCCCAAAAGCCCATTGTCATCCCAATGAGGTTCTGTAGATTGCAGTTCCTAAAATGCATGCTGGAGTGTTTTGACTGTTGTCCCCATCCCCATTTGTTTCCATGGAGGAGTAGTCACAAAGCACAACGGGATGCATAATGTGAAATAATGCTAACATTTAGGGCCCTTTCATAGAATGCATTTTTGTTTCCTTACCGCAAGCATCCCCATTCACTAGTATGGGAGACAAATGCAGAAAGGACAACAGATCCTTAATCTGAAAAAAAATATATACATTTATTATTACATTAAAAACATTAATAAACCTGGTTGTGTGTGTGTGTACAGTAATTTCTGGAGAGTTGCAGGGAACACAATTATTTGTTTCCATTATAGTTACTTAGACCTCCACCCCGAGGTAAATGATGGACGGCAGTTAGCATGGTACATTGGACTAAATATATTGAGTTTGCTTGGTGGCTTGTGACCCCAGTGACCAAGCTACAGTACATAAGGCTTAGGTAAAATATATGACCTTTAAGTATCCGTTTGTGTCTGCATTGTGGCCTGTAGTTACAGTTTGAACTTTAACCTCTTTAAACAGACTTTCTTCTTTGACCAAGATGTGTCATCTTCACATGTTAAATGTCACACAGTTCTCCTTTTGGCAGTGTGACAGGTATTTTTGCAGGGTCTTTGTTGTAAGCCAAACTCTGTCCTTAACCCTCCTTAATATTCTATAATCTGTGTACCTATCAAAGATATCTGTCTTAGATGGAATGGAGACATAGATACTGCCATTGAATGCAATAACTTTTATTGTTGCAAGAGATAATAAGGTCATATTGGTGATTGGGAAACATTGATATCTTCATATAAAAAATGTTAGTAAATGTGATTTTTTTTTTTTAATACATGACAAAATATTAATAAAAAAGCAAGAAACAATTGGAATAGAAGATAGGTGTAATTAACATATTGTATTCACTAGTTTGCTTACAAGTTTTATGGCTGCACTTTTTGTGACATGCCCAGTCTTGTCCTGATATCAATTGTTCTGGCACCTACTGCACCAAGCAAGTGCTGCATTGCAGGAAACATTGGATGCAAAAGCAAAGAGTGCTGTACACATTTCCAATTTTCAGTTTTTGCCCTTAGCCCAAGATCCCCTAGTATTGTTACAGCTAGAGAACTGCAGGATAAATCATTCTTGGATCTTCAATTTAAATGGGACTTAATATATGTTAAGAAAACCTTTTTTTAGTATGTGTGCTACATTTCCTAAATCTTTATAGGGCTGATGATCCACATTGACTTGACATCTATTGATTTACATTGTCATGTAAAGTGTTGTGGTAGATCTAAAATAAAGGCATTTTTTTTAACTGAATTCAGATTAAAACCAGATGTCAATGTCTGCTAAAAAAAAAAAGTACATTTATATATTGCTGTTCTAAGGATGTTTAAAAGGTACATTACCCAATGGTCTCTAATATCTGTCAGGGCTGTGATAAGATAATGAGATCTCTGTTCTGGAACTACCAGATCTGCACACTCTACAGATGGGTCCTAAACATAGAACATTGTAACATTGTGTTACATATTGTAGATTTCATAGCCTTCAACGACTGAATGCTAGCTGCTTATGTCTCTGCAATAGGTACCAAAGGGCTTCATGTTGCCTTCCAGTTACCGCTTCCAGTTTTTCATGCTTGCTAACAAATACTAAAATGTATTTTCAATGTGCAATGACTGTATAGAAATCGTATTGGTTTTGCGACAGAATTCTCCTGGATCACAGGTGACTATCGGTTAACTGAAGCAGAATGAAATATGCTGTAATTTGATTTCAGTGGATAGACAGGTTGGCACAATGAACACAGAAACTGCATTGTTAATAACCAATGTAAATGCCTTGCAGAGATTCCTTATGTCTGAAAACTCCTTATCACTTACAGTAAAATGAAGCTGCGGAACTTAAATTGACTAAGATTAGGAGTCATAGACCTTTTTTAGAGTGTGGCCTCGTGCAGAGAGGAATTTGGACGGGTGTTGTTCAGTGAAGTGTATTCTTAAGACTACCCACAGTGATGTCTATTGTTCTCTCTTGAATTGGATGATGTCATGTTTCATGTAAGACTCTCATCCTTAATGAACGCTGAGGTTTCATACTTTAAAGGGAGGGGGATTTGAAGTAGAGTTTGGGATAGTGAAGGAGTTGTGCAATTCAGGTTTTATCCAAGCCTCGAAGGCTTAAGCCAAATTTATATTGTCATGCATTTACTGTATTATTCCTAAGCAAAGGATGATCATCTTACCTGAGAGTCCAGTGAAATAATGATGGCACACATTAACTATGGCGCTAGACTGGATTACGTCCTACTGTTTGAAGGGAGGTTTTAGGATGAATTTATTCATTCACTGTACAATGATACAAGGACATTCTTCTGGGATGAGATACAGTAACAAATGCTCCCCATTCTAAGTACAGTAAATTAGTGTTCTAATGTCTGTAAAACTCTTATAAAACAGAAAGCCTTTCTTTTGATGACATTAACACACTGGCATTGGCAAAGAGGCTTTTTTATTCTAGTATTTCTGAATTTACAATCATGACAGATTTATGACATTTATTTTCGCTTTTGGCTTCATCCTGTTTCTTTTCACATACATTTCTTCATAGATTAACAATAGAACAAATATATTTTAGTATATTTTAATGTGTTTACTATAATAAAATGCTAGACACATCAGGTAGGTTTATGTTTAAATTGTATGTTTGATCCACATTGGTGATTACTTCTGCCACTTGCATGTATGAATAGGAAAGCACAAGGGTACATAGTCTTTAATGGTGACCATGCCAAAAATGTAATAAAAACCAACTGGTGTATCAAAAATATTACTGACATTGGTGGTGTCCAAAATATATTGCTTCTGGGTTGTCCTAAGCACTAACCACTTCCAAGACAAGTGGACCAATACACACATGAATATGCAGGTTTAAATTTGTACTAAAATAAGGACTGCTTGCTACTAAACATAAACACTACAAGACTTAAACCTACACAAGTATGAAGCAAACATATAATCTTAAGTCATGTTCTTTAAATTAACAAGTCCAGAAAAAGCTTTATTACTAAACAAATTTTAATATCAATTAAGTGTTGTAAGGGTTCAGAGGGGCCTTCTTTATCAGGGCTTAAGGAGTATTGAGGAAAGCCTATTCTATTCCCGGTTTCCATGGCGTATATGGTTCCGTCTATACCCCCTATGTTAATCGAATTCTTTGATGAGGATGTCGACGTAGCCCATCCATATGACATGCCTGTTTCCACAGCTTTTAGCCAGTCTGCTGGTGGAGAGGTTAACGTAGTGTACTATGTAAACCTCTGGCTGTTGGACCAGCTCAACGCTGTTGAAACAGGCGAACAGCAGTAGGCATGTAGTATGGATGGGCTATGTCGCCATACCAATCAAGGAATTCAATTAACGCTTTACGACGGAGCCCATAAAGCCATGGAAACCTAGCCTTAGTATGCCTTAGTATGTTTAATTTAATAAGGGGAAAACATCATCAAATTCATTTGAAGTCCTACACATTGTTGTGAGAATTTGCCCCACTCTGCTGGTATATACTGATGTTATCCACTCTAGCTGGAAGTTGAGCTGTGGGATTTTGTGTTTGGGGGTTTAATGGATGTGGAGTGTTCCTTAAATTTATTATGGAATCCAATTTTAATACGCAAATTATTTTTTTTTACATGTGTTATAAGCCACTGCGTGATATTAATAGCTTCATAGTAATATGCCAAGTGGTAATATGTCAACAACATAAAGTAAAACAAATTAAGAGAAACTTCAGGGGAGGGTACTGTGCAATATTTAGTAGCCCAGAACAGATGATCAGTGGTTGTTTTATGTATTTGTAAATATAAATTCATTATAAGTTTTATATATATATATATATATGTGTATATATATTGGTTACAGAGATTTACCTGCTGCCTATCTTGCAAAACATTTTTTCAGACCTGAAGCAATGATGCCTGTCAGACTATTAGTTTCTCTGTCAACAGCACATGAAGTAAGGCAATTAAAAAAAATAAAAAACTCTAAATGCTAAGTATATAACTTTTTATCTTTTGTGGACGCCACAAGGGCCCCACCAGCTACTTGGCATCCAACAGTGTTGATAATATGTCCACAGCACCATATTGTGACAACCTCTTCTTCTCTTCTGCCTAATGTAGTGTGGGGTAACATTATATGTTACTTTAGCAAGGCTGAAACTGAGTTGTAGATCTGCAATTTGAAGAATTCTATACAGCTGTGACAGAGGATGAAATATGGAGCTTGCAATAGCCTCTAAGACACTGTTCGATAGGATGCAAAAAAAATAGCAAGATCCAGATCTATACCTATACTGAACTGTACTATACTTACCCTGTTTGCATATAGCATGCCCATTTTGTCCATATCTAAAAAAAAATCATGTTTAGGACTTCAGTGAAAGGTCTGCAGAATTGACCTTCAAATAGACAGTTTTTTTGTTTTTGTTTTTTTTTCTTCAGTAAACTTGATTTTGAGCAGTGTGTTTGGTGATCCTGACAAAGGAACTGTACACATTGAATGAGTGATGAGTTTATTTTTTTTTGTATTGCACAGTGCATGCATCCCAGTTTAAAAAGCAAATACAGTTTCTAGAGCCATTTGAATGTACTTGAGTACAGAAGTCAAAAGAATGCGTTCCGCTTCATAAAAATGTCTAATCCTATTTTCCAGTTTTCAGAAATAAAAGAAGGGGTTTCCCATTGTTTTGTTCCTAACAAAGCTCAGTAATGCATGACGCAGTTTGACTTGGCTCTTCATAAATAGAAATAGCACCTTAAAACAACTACCCCCCCCCCCTCCTTGTATCCCACTTCCCTTTAAAAATTAACGGATCAACTACTTTGTAAAGGTTTGTAATAATTCAGTCAGATGTGAATTTGTCCTTGCATGGTGGAGATGGTCGAATTTTTTTTTTTTTTTAAAGTTTGACTATTTTGACGGTTTCGAGTTAATTGCAAAGCCCCTGAACATGGTATCATCACCAAACTTGCTGAAGATGTAGAGAAGGGTTTGGGGTATACTACAAATAAGAAAGTTTGTCTCTAACACAAATAGTTTTTTCACAAATGAAGTTCAAATTCAAGTAAAAATTTCAAAATTTTTAAATTTGAACTTAATTTATGCAAAAACTAGAGCAAAACTTTTTTTTTTTTTCAAATGTTCCTCCAACCCTTCTCTACATCTCTAGCAATTTTCGTGATGATACCATATTCGGGGGCTTTGCAATCAGCTCACAAAGTTAGCAATTCGAAAAATTCGACCATCTCTATTGCATGGCACCTTTTAAGTCTGGTTCTGTTAAGCTTCATAATTGTGTCCTGGATATGAAGATTTCTATGAGGTGCACATGGTACACTATAATGCTAAAGGTATACATACATTATTTTAATGGTGATTTCCATGTGTTTCCATTGAAGAGACTGTCAATGCTACAGACATTTTACAGACTGCATTTCTAACTTTGTTAGTTCTAACTGCAAAAGTAGTGTTGGGTTTGGAGGACTACTTCTTAACGCACATGATTTTGGAATGTGTCTAATCGACACATATAAAGTTGACTTTGTGAGTTGTCTACACTCTAGTGTATGTCCTTGAAAATGCAGTTAAAGCCTCCCATATGCCATTTAGAAAAGCTGACAATCTCCTGGCTGTTCGACCGCCCATGATGATGTCATCACACGCGGCCAGTCGTGCTGAGAATTGACTGGGCACCCTTTGTGTGGTCGCTGATCCCCATGTAAAGTTATGAAATCATTCTAAGAATTAGGGACATGACCGTAATGGCTTAGATTGGTTTGGCAACCGATTTCTTGCCAAATTACAAGTTTAAGCATTCGATTTGCACTTTATTTCGCAGCAGATCGGCCGGCTTTGGCACGCACGGTCGAAAAATCTGGTGCAAATCGAAGATATGTGGGGGCTCAAGTAAGTTAAATTCTTCTTTGTGTCTCAACCAGACTAGTATACTCACAATGAAAGACCTAACATTGAAAAAATAATTTATGTTGGGATGGTTTTATGTCCCTTAATTTGGACTAAGTTGCTGGTAGTTAAACTATTTCTAGGAATTTTTCTTTATACAAAAATATCTCTAGTTCATATTGTTGGTTTTTGTTATGTGCCTCTACATCATAATTGTTTCTAATACATGGCTGCTAGGCTACATATGGTTTTCCTTTAACAGACCTAACATGACCCCCATCAAAATAATAGCTAAAGGTTAGCATATAATGAACAAATACTGTCAGCTTTGCTGATGGTCCTATGAGATTTGCTAGTGAGGCCAACTAAATCCAAGTAACAGATAATTTCAGTAGAGTTTTAACTGTACAATCTCCTTCTGTTTTCGATGAAAAGCCTAGAAGGGGAATATAATAATCATCTTTGTGTCTTTGCTATTCACTGGCTGGAGTGGGAGCAATTAAAGATGAGAAAACTGACTTCTGCTCAGACAAGAATTATATCATTATGTGTTCTCTCCTAACTCCATCCATTGTCCTTTAAATCATTACAATGAGTGTATAAATATTTGTCTTTTGCCTGTTATTTTATCTCATGATTTCTTGCTACTAGACAATTAATTCTTACTTTCAGTTAAAATGTATGTCCCGTATTTAGCTGATATGGTGCTATGTACAGTAACCAGTTTATAAAGATAAAAGATGTATGGACTTGCATTACATTCTATTTATACATAGATTACATTGTTCTTTGCAATGGTTGTTTGGTAGAAGTTGACATATATTATCAGCTATTAGGAGGAATAATGTCAAATCACAAATGTTGCTTCACCACTTAATTATTAGCAAAAGTAATCATTTTCTGCAGCAAAAGCAAACAGATTTGCCTTGAAAATACTAGTAAATCTGGGCTCGTCAGTTATCCGGTAACCCATCCGGTAATCTCCTTTGAACTAATACTCATTTGCTTCTTAGCTCATGGGTGACTGTAGATTTGAAGTTAAGGTCCTCTCATGAGTCAATTTTTGTGCTTTTTTAGTCCGATATGAATGTTCTCTTGAAACATTTGCAGAAGTTTTGAAGGGTCAAAACTTGTGACCAAGGATGAGACTCAGTGTTCTAATCAAATAAAAATGTTTCGACAGAAAGGCTAAGCAAAGTGTTCTAAGGAGATTTTTGAGGGGTTGTTTTTATTTTAATATACACAATAAAGAAAGTTGGTATGATGTTATAGGATGATCGGGCAGAAATGTATTAGTTCTGTGTTTTTAGTGTTAAATGAAAGTTCAAGTCTCTTCTTCATCCCACACGTTCTCACTATCAGATTCTTTTCAGTCTTAATTCAAAACCACGATTCGGGTGCATTGCATTGACGCAGGTGTTCAGGGCTACAATCTTGTGTTTTATGATACTATGGGTAACCACAAACTGTATACATTCTATATATAGACAGTGTCTAATGGATGGAAAAGCAGTTGACACCTTTCTATGTATATGTCTTCATGGTATAGAATTAATTGGGAAAGTATTGGCTTTTTGTCTGGAAATGTTCTGGCAGAAATATCAAGCAATCCAAGTGTCAGGTGTTTTCCTTTTCATCTGTGATGGGCAATAAAAATCAATCCATAAAATTTCCCAACTTGGTTAATTCTACAAAAAACCCATTTAGTCATTTGTGATAATGCAATTTTAATGTGTTTTTTAATTTATTTGTAATTGCAAATTTTTTTTCATTGTAGATGACTACCACGTATCTCTTGATCCATCTGTAACCGAACCTCCAAGCCCTCGAACCGCTGAAACAGATCCACATAGAACACAAAGGCATTTCCACTTCCGCTGTGAAATAAAAAACATGGAGCTGTCAGATAGTGACAGACCTGTCAGCTTTGGTTCTACTTCCTCATCTGCTTCTTCCCGAGACAGTCATTGTTCATTTGGAAGTCGCATGACCTTGGCATCAAATAGTCACTTGGGTTTGTTTCAGCAAGATAAAGAAGCTGGGGCAATAAAACTGGAACTAGTTCCTTCCCAAATGCTGTCAAGTGAAGACCTTCAAATAACTTGCAAAAGAGAACAAACTGGTGAAAGCCCAAGGGAAAAATCCTCTGATGACCGACGGGATTTGCCATGGAAAGAGTCCAAGGTGTTTGTCAAAAACTGTTCAAAGTCGGAAGGGGTAGAACCAACGAGTCCAAAGCTTATGTATGTTGACAGAGTGGTCCAAGAAATTCTTCAAACTGAAAGGACTTATGTACAAGATTTGAAAAGCATTGTTAAGGTAAGATAGTATTTCAAATACAATTTAGCACAGAATAATGTAAAAATTGCAGAAATTTGAGCATAAATTTTTTAGGTTCAATGAAATTATTTATCAAAAGGCATTCAAATAGGAATAAGGTTAAATTTTTATAGGTTTTCAGATGTTTTGCACAGATTACTCCTCTACAGCCTGTTTTTTTTTCTTTTCTACTGCAAAATCTACCCAGTGACATGTACAGTAGAAGGAGAATCAACATGCTGTTGAGTTTATTTGGTTAATAAACATTTACACTGAAACACACCTGATTGCTTTGTGCTGCTCCTCCCTCCCATTGTTTGATTTCTGATACACAGTAGATGATTTATCACAAATGAATAAATGTAAAACATTTGTGTGGAGAAACTTAGAATAGTATAAGACTGTGTCATGGATTTAGAAAGATGGTGGGGGTGATCAGCAAGGTTTATGCATAATGCTTGCTTCACTCAAATATTGCTGACATCCATAAATACTGCAACTACTTTTGGTAAACATGTAATTAGTTCTCTTGTGTTTCTGAATAATAATTGGAAACCCACTTTGTTTAAGGAAACTATTATGGTTCTATGTTCATTAAATTTATAACAATTAAAATGGCTGAATGTGCGGAGTTTCAGTATTTAACATAGTCTTCATACCACAATTTTTATGTTTAGGTAATCACTGTTGTGTAAGTATCTTTTGTAGAAGAATTACCTAACTTATCTCTAGGTATTTTGGGTCGTCTCTGATAGGTTGAAATAAGACTGGTATCTAATAGAGGCCTTTTAAGGTCCCCATACACGTAGGGAGCCTTGGCCGCGAATGCCCACATGCCAGAGAACGGACATGTCTGTTCGATGCCATTATCGCTCTTCACGTTGCACGTTCACAGTGCTTGTATGTCGGTCCCTGTTGTATGTGTGTGGGGGCCTTATAGTTACCAAAGGTGGCCATACACGTAAAGATTTCAAAAGAATCGATATTCAATTAAATTGAATAGTTCGATTTTTCTATCGAAATTCCATTTGTTGAACCGCAATCTTTTTTTTCAAATGTACAACACGATGTGTAATTGTTCAATCGATCTCTGTTTGTCAGCGAATTTGAGCGGAAGTGCTGTAGTGGTCGGCATACCTTGAATGCTTCCTTAATCGGTTGTTAAAATTCATGTCTTGATTACACTGCAATCGATTAAAATTTACGGACATGGCCACTACAGTTAAGCCTGCCATACACATGCCGATGTGTGCAGGCAGACTAGTCCCGATATCTTCCGGGATGCTGACGTGATGACGTCATCACGTTAGCACCCCATTGCATTATGGGGCCCCTTCAGTCGACCGGGCACCCTTTGTGTGCCGGCCATAAGCTGCAATGAAGACGCCGTCTTCATTGCAGCTTATGGCATCGGCTTGCCTCGGCGAGCAGTGAGGCGACAGGGATCTGTCGCCCCATGTGGGCACATGCCGATTAGCGGCCGTGCATGCCGTGCACGCCCGTCGGTCAGATTAAAAATCGGCTGCTTATTGGCATGTGTATAGCTAGCATTAAGATCGAGATTCAGTCCAATATCGATTACTTTTACCTCGATCAAACTAATTACAAATATTGGATTTAAAAAAACAATCGAGCAAAAAAAATCTATCTTTTTTTTTTTTGGTGATCTTGGGCATCTTTACACTTTTGTAGATCTAATGAAAAGTCTTTTTTTCATAGGTTCTCCGTAAGGAATAATTCAGAGGGTGATTATCTTCAAACATTTGTATCATGATAAATAGCTGTACAAACAGTGAACAATAAACTGCAGGGAGTTTGCAGCATACAATGAAATGACTTCATCACTAAGAAAATACAATAACTTTTAATCAAGACAAGGGACTTTCCAAAGTTACTGCATTCCTAACTACCACAGCCATTTATGGTGTGTGTTTTTATGAGAACATCCTTTTAACATTTATTGATGTGTATATACCGTATTGTTCGGACCGTAAGATGCACTTTTCACCCCCAAAATTGGGGGGAAAAAGTGCCTGCGTTTTATGGTTTGGATGCGCGAATGCATCGCAGCTTGGCTTCCCGACAGCTCTCCCGGCTATATAAGACTTGGAGAAGGGTTTACATTTAGCAACCAATATTTCCATACTCTGTATAAACAAGTACTTAGAATTCATTGCATAGAGAAGGTAGCCCTTCCATTATTCTCACATTCCTAAACTTTTGTAAAAATGTAAAAAAAAAAAGCTAAACATTTAAGCATGTTAGTCTTTCCTTTTCTTCATCATCAACACACTAAAGAAAATATTAGAAGACTAAACATCAACTTTATTTAAACTGTGTAGATCTAGTCAGTTAAGGTTTGAATAATTGGTGATGTAAATATCAGTGTTCACTTTCAATTTGCTTTTTCCTCATGTCAAACACATGTCTGGTATATTGCCAAATGTCTAACACAGTAAAGCTTTTAATGAAGCATGGAGCAATTTTGTGTATTTAATGGAAGTACACAGTGTTTGGTTGCAGGTAAGATGAGGGTGGTCTGAATGTAATGGTATGAACTAAATGACAGGGTAAGGAATGTTTCCTAAGGGTTGATAATTGTTATACCTTCACCAGCTCTTCAGCACTAAAACAAATGGAGACAACCTGTGGTTTTCCAGCTGTTAATGAAATACAGATCCCTTCATCTCCTGCCAGTGTTTACCCTTAGCTAGCTTCTTTTGAAGCTGTACCACATTATAACACATGCCCACATGGCATTCTAGACATTTGCTTCACATTTTACTACATATTGGGCAATATTTATGTAACAGTTGTGATTAGTCTTTTGTAAAAAAAAAACTAGCATGACCACCATATTTGTGGAATGTGGTATCTTGTGTGTCACTGATCTAGTTCTGATCTAGATCTAGTCATCCGTTACAGAGCTTTTTTTCATGACCAATGTCCAGAGTCCCCATCCAAAGTATCGAATGGGAAGGATTGAAGTGGTGCACATCGTTCCACTGTTCGATCAACAAACACTCAAGTGCTAACCTTGACCCGTGTGTGGAGAACCATAGTTTGAGCCACATCGTTTTAGATTAGGATTGGTTTGGGAATGATTGAGAGGTCTTCATTGGGCTCAATAGATTCTTACCCAGCACAAAGACTCTCTAAGAATGTTGGAAAAATTGGCCTTTCCAAGTAAAATAAAGTAGATATATTTTAACTTTCTCCTTCACCATTTTTATCTTGAGTAGTGGGGATGAGGACAAACAATTAGGCAGAACGTGTGTGTTTCAAGGCCCACCTCAAGCTGACATTTGACATTCGAGAGTAATGGTGCCCATACACACATAGATATGCGCTAGATCGATGGACGATTTAAACGCCATGCACCCTCATGTCCATCTATCTAGCACATATGTAATCTAATGCTGGGCATACACACACCGAGTAGGTCAGACCGACCTACTCCGATGTGTTCCGAGATGCTAACGTGATGACGTCATCACGTTAGCATCCCGTTGCATTGTGGGGCCCCTTCAATCGGCTGGGCACCCTTTGTGTGCCAGCCATAAGCTGCGATGGAGACGCCGTCTTCATTGTAGCTTATGGAATCGGCTCCCATCGGCCAGAGAAGATCGGACATGTCCGTTCTCTGGCCGGCTGAGCTGTGGGGCGACAGGGATCTGTCGCTCCATGTGGGCACATGCCGATTAGCGGCCGATTTTTAACTTGACCGACGGCGCGAGCACGCCCGTCGGTCAGATTAAAAATCGGCCGCTTATCGGCATGTGTATGCCTAGCATAATGCAGCCTTACCTGTCTTTGAGCGGAATCAATCAATCCCAAACCTGGTTATTGGAGATGACGGCAAATCACGGTTGATGTCCATTGCTTTGGACTGCAGGTCCCCATGCAAAGCATCGGCTGAGCTGGATGACGCAGCAGTCATCACTGTGCCTCCAGCTACTTCGATATTGGGCTCAGCGTGATAATGTCATTGAAGGCTTGAAGGCTGATCCATCTCACGGGCATGGACCTGTGTATGTCTTTTGTCCTTTTATAACACTGACAGGTTCACCAAAGCAGTGGCTTCTGCTCTTGTTAACTTACCTCTTCATAAGGAAAAACTGTATCCTTTAATCTATGACTGAACTAAAATCCAGATAATCTATGATTTTTAAATGAAATTTATCTCTGCAAATATAGTTACTTTTTGTTTTCCTAGTACTATTATTCACTAGAATTCTAAAAGCATTCTGTGCTTTAATAAAAGATCACAAAAATATTGTAGTAGTATTATATAGTACCGGCAGTTATAGTAGCCCATTTTTCCATGATCTCTACTACTGAATTTAAATTTAGTTTGTTTGTCTAACAAATGTTGTATGATATATATGTTATAAATAAAAAAAATTGAGTTTAAAAAGTGCCCAAGCATATTGAGGTCCTTGTTGAAGGGCGTGCCATCACTGGCAACCTATAGAACACAATAAAAAAACAGCTGTCCAGGTTAGAGGTCAGGCTACAGGTCATACACAGATAAGGTGAAAACTTTCTTAGTGAACAGTGAATTTGAACAAGACTTATTTAATGTTGTGTGAAATGTAATACTTTTACTATGGTGGGAGGTCACAGAAATCGTGCATGTCTATAGCCCTAAGCTGTGTGGAAATGGCTTAACTTAAGCATCTTTAGTCTAGGTCTCAAAGACTTAAGACTAGCGGCACATATTTTTCATGCAGAAACCTGAGATTTTACAAAAGTGAATTAGCCCATCTATTTGTTGTGCAGTGTCCCTACCATTATAACTGGCCAGATCACTTTTTAGGTGACAATAATGGGGTATGCAAGCAACACATCACATTTAAGAGCTGAAATAGCTCAACCCGAAATAGTTACTTGTTTAGCCACAAAGATCTTTAAATTTGTTGGAAAACATATTTTGACATATTCTTTTTCAAGGGGGTGATATTGAGGTGCAAAAAAAACATACAAACTGGTTATGATTTGCCCAAATATATTGACATACATTCACTCATGTAGAATGGCTAAAAAGTGTGGCAAAGCGAAGTCGAAGGTATTTATCTTAGACAATGGTGCTGCTACACAAGGCAAATAATAAAGTTTTGGATGGTTAAGCAATGTTTAAGACAACTTAATTCTGGAAAGATGATGTCCTCTCTATGTAGGCTTTACAGGGAGTGCAGAATTATTAGGCAAGTGGTATTTTTGAGGAATAATTTTAT
>CM070035.1:120135590-120145595 GCA_036250615.1 Ptychadena robeensis | reverse complement strand
CAGACTCAACTCCAGTCCTACTGCCAGTTCTCTGGAGACACCTCTCTTCTTCAAGCAGGGTACCGGAAGAAGTCGTGCATCCCTTCCAGAAAAACATGATTTTCCATGGCAGGACAATGCGCGGTCCCATCACACGCGTCCAAGTACGCCACAGCGGGCTGGCAGAACGGGTATAAAAGAACGAAAAATTACTGACATGGCTCCTTGGTCCCCTGATCTGACCGCCATTGAAGAACCTGTGGTCCATCATCAAATGGTGGATTTACACCCCCGGAGGGAAAACCGTACACGCTCTCGAACAGTGTCTGGGAGGCCTGTGGTGCTGCTGGCATGCCAATGTTGATGGTGAGCAGATCAAACCTGCCAGAATCCCATGGGGCAGGCTTTTGAGTGTCCCGTGCAAAGAAGGTGGCTATATTGGTCCGGACTTTGGTTTTTGCATGTCAAATGTAATTTGTGATGTGTGAGATGGTATCATTGGGTTTCACTGGGAAAATTAATATTGCAATGGGTATAATTTGTTTGTTTGTAGTTACCTATAATTGATCACATAATATTCACCTGCACACACAGATTCCCCCTAAAATAGCTTAAAACTAAAAACAACCTAAAACTACTTCCAAAATATTCAGCTTTGAGATTAATGAGTGTTATTTGGGTCTCATTATAAAGAAACATGTTCGTAATCTGTTTCAATAATAAAGGATGATGTGGTCAAAATACTCATTTGCCTAATAATTCTGCACTCCCTGTATATATTGGAAGAGAGTTAAGGCCCCCCACTCGCTCGACAGACAAGCGACCAAGTGCAGCGTGATGACGTCATCATGTTGCATTCCATCGAGTATCAGCGGGCCATTCAAACTAATGGCATTGGCCAGAGATTTACAGACATGTCCTTTCTTTGGCCTTTGGCCCCTGACCCGCATGTGAGCACCCAAAAAGCCACGACACGGCTCGCTACGTGTATGGGGGTCTTTATTTTTTATCAGTGTTCATAAGTTACCATGTTTTAAATGCTTTGAAACAGACCCTGGCTTGGTTACATAGTAGGGAACGTAATGCAGGCAACAACGCCCCAGAAGGCTGAGGCTTTGTTTCCATTGAAGCGTTCCCGCGTTGTAACCGCGCGGCAGCCGTGCGGCTGAACGCATGCTTAAAGTTGTCGCGCGTTTTCGCGATGCGATTTTTTTTTTTGTTTTTTGTTTTTTTGTATTGCAGATGTGGATGCAGTTGGGGCTGCAGCTAGCGTTCAGAAACGCGCCCTAAACCGCATCCGAACTCCCACAACCGCACCAGTGGAAACTATATTGAAGTTTCCAATGGATGTGTGCGGGGGCGGCCGTGCGGCGGCTGCAACCGCACGGGAACGCTACAATGGAAACAAGCCCTCATATGGGATTCAAAGTTGCAGGCGTATGAAAGTACGAAGTCACATGAGCCACCATTCTGGAAGTGCAACTTGCAGTTTGATGGTCCATTATGTACTTTATTAAATTAATTTCAAACCACGCATATACAGTTTTTTTTACTGTTTATTGCCCTGGAAATCAACATTGCACTGTGAAAACATTCCTTCCGCCATGTGAATTAAGCTAGGCACACACGGGTAGATTTGTAAAAAGATTCGAGTACAATCAATCAACGTGCGCGCTAAGGGTGATTGATTGTACTCTAATCTGCTTGCAAACCTATCTGTGTGTGCTTTTCTTCAAGTGGGATCAATAGAGCCCACTCGAAGGAACTCGATTATACGGGGTTTCAACATGTTGGAAAACTCAGTTCAATCTCCATTACTTTGCATGAAGAAGAATCTAAGTGCAAAGTATAGGAACAGCCGGCTGTGCCTTCTTCCTACACAGCAGTCCAACTACAGTGTGAAGGGGGTGAAGTTAGCACTCCTCACACTAAAGCTGGCTGCTGTGCGGGGAGAAGCAGGCTTGATGGATTTTTTCACACAGGCTACAATCTGGGTTGAACGGGAATCGATGTGCCTAATGTGGTGCACTTTTGATTTCCGTTCAATTGATCCCGGTTCAATCACAGCGTGGTGACGTCACCCTGCTGTGATTGATCGGAGGTTGATGCACAGGAATTTACCCATGTGTGGCTTGCTGAAGTCTGTTTTGTAGGCCACCCACAGTTATCAGTTTGTTTAAAGAAAACCTGATCTTTTATCTTAAATATGGCAGAGATGCAAGAATACAGTAGGCAAGTATTTTTGATATCCTCTTGGCCTCCATTTGGCCACTTTCAGTATGGAGTGGCAGATAACTGGTACAAAGTTAATCTTGAAGGGGGAAGACCAGTGATTTTTCTGGCAGGTAGCCAGATTCTTCTAGGCAGGAGTTCTACATGCACTTGCTTTAGCTGTTCTTATGCAAAGGCAAGAGGATATCACAAGGGTGGAATCTGCATCTGATTTCAATGCTGTCATAAAGGGAAGATTGCCTTTACATTGTAAAATGGAGAATTAATAGATGCAATTTTATGCTCCTTTCCGGAAACTGAAAACAATAAGCTACCATTCTGGCTCTTTGGGGATATTAAATTCTTCCGTAGTGTATGAATATAATGGATATGTTTTTAAAAATGTACTACTTTGTAACATGAGCTTAGGAAACCTTTAAGTGCATATACTGCCAAATTCAAGTCCTCCTGAAAAGTAGTCCAAATACTTGTTTTATTTAAAACATTTCTCCATTAACCTTTTATCTACCCCTTGCTTTTCAGTCTTCATGGCTTTCATCTTGCTTTTAAAATTGTATCTTTACATGAGTATTTACATATGTTCTTGGACTAAAAAAATCCTTAAGGATAGCTACCTGCCTGCTCTGTACAACAGAATACAACATACGTACATACAAAATAAATATTTTTTCTATAATAAGAAAATTTGGCAACCTGTAATCTAGCTATTGAATACATTGAACAATGCTTTTATAGACTCCCACTGGCTTCTTGTTGAATTTAACCTGCTACTAGTCACAAATTTTGTCGTTGATTTATCGTTGGTCACTTGCATTTGTAACGCTTCATTAAAAAAACCCTGTCTGTAACTTTCACTTTATCCTAAAACATTGTGAATCTCCTCTTAATATGTTAAATGCTAGTGTGGTATATTTGTAATTTACTTTTGTCATCAGGTTGCCCTAGAGGGAAGTCTGCAGAATTTTTTTGTATCCTCAAAGTGTTCACATGCGTTTTATTTTGTACATTAAAATCTGATTAAGAATGGAATGTGTTAAGAAAATACACCCTGTCCCTGGTGTTTCTGAATGACCTCTGCAAGTTGACTCAGTCTATTTATTGAATTTTAACCCAAGAAGTTCATGTGCAGAATTCTTGGCAAGCCATAGAATGAAAGTTCTAAATCTGGCAATAACATGCACACCCTAGACGACCACAGTCAACGTATACTGTTTATGTAAGATTTCCATTACAAACCACCTAGTATCAGCTGGAATACCATTACATGTTAGCCAGGGGCCCTTAGCTTCAATACACATCTTAACGCTGGTCGATAAGGTATTATATATCAATGAGATACTCTAAATTAATACGGAAAAGTGTTTTAAGGAATTTATTATGAGAATTACTCTTGAGAATAGTATTCTTTGATGGGAAGTCTGCATGTGCTCTCTGAAGCTGCGTTTGACTTTCCTACTAATAGTCCAGGAAATGTATTTCTTCCATTGTAAACGTGGATGCTCTATTGCTTTTTTCCTGCTGAAAAAAAAACTCTCCATGGCCATTGTAGACATTCCCACCATTAACATTAGCCATTCTAGAGTGATAGAATACATAATACTGGTTAGATGCCAACTTTTCCTGCTCCTCTGTTATGAAGTCCCTCACAGCTCCTTCTCTAAGCTGCTCCATGTGATGGTCATGACATGGTTTGACATAGGCAACAATGTAGAAAACAGTGGAAATGTATTAGCAAGTAGCATGTGTATAAATATGCTACTGAAGATACCACCCACCAAAAATGTGGAAATGCTACCCCACCCCCATATGTATTCAGGTATACAATTTAAACACTGCCACTTCCACAGAAGGTTTAGATGATATAAATCAAGATGTTATACCTGCAAGCTGGGATTTGCGTGGAAAAGTTCAAGTGCTTTGTGAAAAATATAGAATTAAATGGTTTTGTTTAGATGGGTTTAGCTACAAGTTTTCATCTGAGTGAAGTGGGTTTAGCAATTCTAAAGGATTAACTGAACATTCTTTGCTAGCAGTAGTAGTAGTAGTCAAAAGTAGTAGTACTTTTCACAAATTTTTTTGGCCAGACTATGAGCAATTATTCTCACATTCTTAACAAGTAGTGATTGTGTTTTCAAATAAGCCTTCACTGACCTCTATAGCTTCAGGCTATACAGAGCAATTCATCCTCAAATTTCCCAGCATAACCATAGAGCACACATCTGCTGTGTGTTTATAGAAGACTTTGCACACCTAAGGACATAAACTACATAAGGTGAGTTTAGGTGCGCATTAAATGCTCCTCCTGTACCATTTGAGAATGTATTCTTCCATATTGCCTGCATCTACAGAAGTTGATGATTGTTCTTATCCTGGCAACAGCTTCGATTAAAAAAAATCCTACCCAGTCTAGATTCATATTTCTAGGATGTTTTAAACTTTAGAATTGTATAAGCCTGTAATATGTAGTAAAATTTTTAACATTAATAAATTGATGACAGTAGGTCACTTTGCAGCTGTTTAAGCAAGGATCATAATGGATACCACACTTCTCTTTCACTTCTGCATAAAATATTGTTTGCACAAAAAAAAAAGCTACAGTAGACTATAAAATTAAAGCAAAGTCACACACGTGCTCTTGGGACATGTAGTCCAGAAAAGTATTTAGACTGGAGGGTGCATGCCCCATAAGGAAGTCTGGGGCAGCACTGGCACAGAAAGACAAACAATGGAATGTAGAAAAATAAAAAGGTGGAAATCTGTTTTTGTAAAAACTATTTAGAATGTAGATTTGTTTCTATATTAGAATAGTTATCTTTGTACATGATTGTCCAAGGCTAAAACTCCACCATGTTTCTTCCCTGCATTCGGCCTGTGTGCCGATCACGGGCAAAAAAACTTGGGAGCAACACTGACCACTTAAAGTAATTGGGCCATTACATGTCTGTACACACAGGCACGTCAAAGTCTGCGTACGCATACGAAAAACATATCTGATGTGGGGCGTCCATTGCAAATCAATGGACACATCCAGTTGATGAGTATATGGGCCTGTATAGATCGTGTTATGCCCATTGGTTTTTAATATGCACATAATCGCCACATTGCCCTGACTACCGGCCCTAAACCAGGGGCACAAGGAGGTTAAGGTCCCCCCACATCTTTTTCTCCATGGGTGTGGACAGAACACAGGGAAATTATATAGTTGAGTTTTAGCTTAATACTGCTCTAATCACTCAATGTGGTTACACAGTACTGTGTGAATTTTGAATTTAGTCGTTTGGATTACTGTCGATTACTGCAAAAATCGCAAGTCAGTTTAATGGTGTTTTCTCATTTCTACTGGAAATCTTTTACAAATACCCTGTCTTTTTATGATGGCTTAAGCAAGCAGAATTTCTTGTTCCTTACTGAAACTGGAAAGTCCAAACTCTGAGGCATGTAATAATAATCACATTTTGAAAGCCAAGATACTGTTTGAACAAAGACACTGTTTCTGTAATGAATCCCAGGTGACAGCACACTCTTATTCTGTATGGAAGCAGGGTATATAAAGTTACACAATAATCTGAACATTGTCTCAACGTTTGTGGTATTCATGCTGGATCTTTAGATTGTTCTTTATTTTCAGAACATGAATGTGTAAAAAGTCAAACTTTGTTTGTTGTGTCACACACATATTGTATTACTGTCATTGTACATAGTTACAGTATATAGTCTGAAATTAACCTGACACTAAGTACATCTGCTATCTGAGTTAAACATGGAAGTGTTATTGCTGTCCTTCATAAAAGTTTTCCTTTAGAACTTAAATGGAGAAATGACAGGACATTTAATAGAGCTTGACCAGCATAATGTAATTCCACCAATGATGTTCTATTTTACATCCTGAGATATGTAATGAGCTGCACATGTGTCGATATTAGCAAAGATATTAATTTATCTGTAAAATAAAAATCCCTCTGCTGTTTCCTTATAACCTATTAATATATAAACCTCCCTGCTTGTATGATTGTTTTTCGGGTGTTTTTGCTCAAAGCAGTATGGGAAATTTAAACGGATTAAAGGTAGCCATACATGGGTTGACTTCTGCATGATCACTCTCAATTTGATCGCCTTGTGCGATTTTAATATTGAACATTGATCAATTGTGACACCACACAATGTCATTGATTAAAAAACAATTCCCTTGCTTAGATTGGTGTGCATGTGCCATAGTACAATCAAATACAAATCGATTGAAATACCTAGAAAGCACGCCAAAACCTTGTACAATCAACTAAAATTTACCGACATGTCTGATCACTTTTCAATCGATTTTATGTTCGATCACTTGTGCTCAATCGAGGTGGGCAGGAATCGATTCCTGTTTGAATGACTTCAAAATATCGATTTTGTGGTTGATCGAACTCTAGCCCCAGATGCAAGGCACTGTCAGTGAGGCAATAAAGGCGATTGCCCCCCAAGACATGCATCCAGGAAGAAAACCTTGCTAAAGCACTCCACTGGCTGGCCTGGAACTGCTTTTTTGCGTGTGGTTTGGAGTTTAATGCTTTTGGTAAAACAAATCTACATTAAATCACATTTGTAATTACTGCCAGGGTGGTCAAAGGATACCCAACCAAAAAGCAAATATTAAAGTTGGATAAGAACATTTGTCAACATATTTATCAGAGCTGGACTAAATTCTTCCCTTTCATAAACTAATAATAACCCCATTTCCTATGTAAAGGAGATAGAGAGGAAGACATGTATATAGATTAGCCTGGGTGACAACCATGCCTCTCCATACATACATCATATAAAGGATGTTAAACTGCAAAAATAGGGTAACTAGGAGACTGGTGATGGCCAGTTTTCATTGAATGTACGTGAAAACATCTCCGCAACCAGTTAGCATTATATCTATATTTATAAATGCCAGTTTTCAATGTATATGGCATACAACAACACAAGGAGACAACAAACAGTGCCCACCTTACCACAGAAATTTCCCAGAAAAAGTGTAATCTTTTATAATTCCATTTGAAATCATATTAACATGTAAAAGCTTAAATGAGATGTAATTGATGATGTCAACATCTATTTTAATATCCAGTTCTTAAAAACAGAAGATTCTCTTGCCAATTTTGTTAAATAACAAAACCGGGAAGGGGCTCCTCAAACATGAATATTGGCCAAAATGACCACCATTGCTCTAACCCAACCCTGATTTTACAAAGTCAAATCACAGACTGGACAAATAAAAAGGATGTGTAGTCTACAATTTGACAGTATGAACATAATACAATATATGTGCTCTGCAGACTTCGTTTATTTTTGTAACTCAAACCAAATCGTAAATATCTGTTTCAGTGCTCTGTTTCTATCATTTCAGACAGTTTATTGGAATATGTCATGTATCTGTCCTTCCACCTATTAATCTTGTGCAGTATACTGGTATCTGCTCACAAAAAAAACCCGGATACAAGAAGAGGTCATGCTTGGGACTACATGCCTAAAGGATATTCTTTTGACTACTTTTGCATATGAATGTTAGACCCTGACTTGGGATCTTAAAAAACGGGTTGCTTGAGGCATGAACTCTCACAGGTGTAAACAAATACCAAATAGTGTTTCCAAATGAGAGTGAACACATTTTGTTGGTGTCAAATGCTACTTGCTGTGTTTCCCACACCCAGTGAATAGTTACACCAAGATGTGGTGGGAAGAAGATAGAAAACAGGTGCCATTGTGTTAATGAGCTCCTGTAATGTATGCAAACACTAGTTTTTTTTCTCAGCTTAGCTAAACATTAATGAAATTATAAAATGAGGATTTATCAATATGGTTTATCATATGTAACTACTTAGCAGACCAATCATTGTTATTATTGTAATAGGTATTCAGGAACTGGCTATAAGAAAAAAAAGCACTACTACGGTACTAGTACATGCAGCAATGTACATTAAATAAGGATTGAAAGACAGCACAAGCTAGCATACAGGTACATACTATGACAGAGAAGAAGAGGAACTTACCACACTGCTTACAATCTAGGATGTTGGGGGATTAAAGGATATAACAGAAACGGGGAATTGGACTGACAGGGTGGTGATGCTAGGAATAAGAAGATGGGTAGTCCAGACTGAGGGGGGGGGGGGGGGGGGGGGGGGTTCAGGTCTTTTTTGAAATTCTAATGGGATGAGAGAAAGAGTTCCAGAAAGCAGGAGTCTAGAGAAGTCTTGAAGTCAAGCTTGTGGTTATGTTATGAGTGGGAATGTAATAAGTAGGTCACTGAAGGAGCAGAGGGGCCACTTAGGGTTATATTAATGTATAGTGATGGCCAAACTGGAGGTACTCTACTCCTTCTAGCCAGCAAGCAGTACAGGTGTTTGTCCTGACCCATTCGCTGGCGAGAAGGAGCTTACTATTCTTCCACCGGCAGGATCAGGAGCAATAAGATCCTGCAGGAGGAAGAATCTTTTCACTAAAGGCGTAGAGAGAGTAGAGAACCCAGTCTTCTAGCGAAAAATTGTCTCTGAAAACCGGAAGTGACATCAGTGGCGTCACATCTGGCAATCGGAACCAGGAACTATGTGTTCCAGGTGCTGGATGTGACATCACCGATGTCACTTCCGGTTTTTCCCAAATTAAATAGCGGGGAATTTGAATATGTTTGGATATGTAAGTGGGGCAGGAGAAAATGTTAAACATAAGGCATAACATTTTCAATTGAAAGCCAGTGTAGAGATTTAAAGAGAGGAGAAGCAGATAAAGCAAGTTTAGAGGAGTAAGTTTAGCAGCTGCATTCATGTTGGATAGATCGAGGTAGACCAGAGAGGATGATGATGCAGTAGTCCTGGTGTTAGAAGTGATGGTGGGGAAGATAATGAGTTCTGTTTTACTTCTGTTTTTATCTGGTTATGCTTATGATTTGCTTTGGTAGGGATTTTAGGTAATAAAAATCTACAATGGTCAGTTTTTGTGTGTTTTAATAGAGATTCTGAGTTGATTTCCCTCCCTTTTTGAATACATTTGTCACGATCGACCTGGTGGTTATAAGACAAACTCATAACTCATAAAAATCGAAACTCTAAAATTCTATCTATAACATTGGTATATCTTTTTTAATTACTCACAAGAGAAATATTTAACAATTTTCATTTCAACTCTCCCTTATAGTTTTCTGCAAACAAATAAGCATTTAGTAGTTTCATTTACATTCAAAATCATGATGAAAAGATTCACAAAAACAATGAATGAAAAGCTTAAAGCAACCTAAATGAATATACAAGTCAAACAATGCTTAATTTTAAAAGACTTGTAAAATGTTTTTTTTTTTTTCCAGGATTATCTTGACTGTATATGTGATCAAAGAAGGCTTTCCCTAGGGACAGAAGATCGCTCTGCACTGTTTGGAAATATAAGGGATATATACCATTTCAATAGGTAAGGTGATAGTTTCTTAAAACTAATAATGAAAGAGCAATCAGAATATCTGTGAAAGGCTTTGTTGGTCATTGGACTGTATAATCTGTTTTACTTCAATTACAGCATTGACTTGAGCATTCCATAAATCATCTGTAATTATACCCATAGATGTTAGGTGCTTGTAGACAACCTACAATTGTGATTGTTGTTGTGGCCACAACAATAGTGTCATCTAAAGGTTTAGATGACACTGCAGATAACCACATGGGCCAAAATGCTTTCTATATCATACTGATGTTTACATTTCTTGAGGAACAGAGTACTTACTTCTCTATAGCTAGCCACACATGGTTCGATTGACTGTACAATCGATGTAATTCGATC
>CM070035.1:120096174-120134112 GCA_036250615.1 Ptychadena robeensis | reverse complement strand
GAACATGCGATGTTCGCCGTGAATAGTTCTCCGGCGAACAGTTCGGGCCATCACTATTTACATGTTTTTTGTGTGAATATGAGTTGTGTAAGTGTAATTCAGGTTAAAATGTCATGCCGGCACTTTGAGATAAGTTGGGTTTGAGTTTGGGTCTCAAAAAGGTTTAACATCACTGATATATTAGATTAAAGTCCAATATGCCCAATTATCAAGACCTAAGTCCAGTCTAATCAAAATGAATATCGCATAGAACATACAGTATTTTCAACAACACAACCATATTTGCTCTTGTTCCCTTATTTAATGTTGTATGCAAGATAAAAAAAACTATATTATATGTGTTTGAACAGTGCATACACTCCCTTAGCTAGCAAGCAAAGCTGATTAAGTGTTACGGATTTCTTACATAAATTACAAAGGAGGAGCACATTCTATTGTTACCCAAATCTGGGTGTGCGTATACATATCTGTAATTCTTAGGTGTATGTGGGAGGACAGTGCTTTAAAACCCTATTTAAACAGTGGAAACCTGTCTTGGACAATAAGTGTTGATCCACTTTATCCATGAAATATATTTTTTTCCAATCAAAATTTGAATTGGTGGAAAATGTCTGACTTTATCTTTATGCTATGTATATGTTTATTTCTGTTTAGAGTTTCATTGCCATCTGGGTGAAAATAAGTTAAAATTGTCACAGAATTACAAATTGAATATTGAAATAGAGCCTTAGCCAGTGCAGGCTTCTTTTTTTGCCCCTCCCCCTCTCTAAGGAAGCTACTTAGAAGAACTATGGAGCAAAGCTTTATACACCCTTCTGCAGTATTCCAATGAAAGTGTGACCTGAGGACAGTTGAAGGGCATAGCCAACCACTCTCTAATGTCTAAGCAGTGTCCTTAAGCAGTTTAGGATTGTGCTGCCGGCATATGAATCTAAATAGGGATCAGCAGACTGATTGCTATATATATAAGACCATCCCTCCAGTTTATCTAAAGCTAGCCATACACTGCACGGATTCCCTGGCTGATCGATTCAGCACCGATGGATTCCGGCGATTCCGCCGGCATCCACAGGTGAGAACGATCAGCCAATTAGGGAATCCGATCGTGGCAGCCCACCTTGCACGGCCGGATCCGTGTCCGATGGATCGGCTCCCTGACCGCAACGCCCCCTGATCAGAGCAGAATCGGACCCGAAAAGACCAACAGGTTGGTTCTTCCTCGGATCCGATTCTGTGCCCCCGATCCATCGGATGCGGTCGGACGGGCAAGGTGGGCTGCAGAGGATTCCGACACGATGGATCCGCGTGCACGCGCACGGAATCCATCGCGCCGGAATCCGGCACGAATCCGTGCCGTTTATGGCAGCCTTAAGAGATGTAATTCTGTCTGAATCTAACATTTAAAAATGCAAAACATTTTCAGAAAGGGTCTATTCTTTCTCCTAAAGAAAGTCTTTTGATTTCTCACTATGCGATAAAAACAAACATAAAATCCATGTCTGATGTGTTTGCCTCTATAATTCATTTTTTTTAGGCAGTTTGAACTCTTTAAATTGAATATGTGATTTTGTTCTGATTCTGCATGATTAGCTGTTCTTATTTTTAGGTTTGCTTGCTAAAATGAAGCAGCTTATCTGCATTTGTCAGCTGTGTACTATAATTCCATCCTCATTCTGGGCTATGTGAGCATTCACAAAATAGCGAATGTCGCCCATAGTTGGAGGCAACGATTTTTAACAACATTTAATTGTAACATAAGCTTCTACAATGTCATAAATGTTTTGATGATTTTAGTGTCTCAGGTAATTATTATGCCAAGTTGCTTTGAAATGGAACAGAAATCAAATCATAGCAAGTGGTAAATTCAACATGCCCTGTTATCCTTTTTATATGTTACAATCAAACATATCTCTATGAATACTGCTATGTATTGTTCTTGACACCAACCCTTACTAAAAAAATAGCATATGTTTATTTTGTCTGTACTCAGAATGGTTTAGCATATTTAACAATGAGACTGATAGCAGGCATCTCATCAATGATTACCAAGATGACAAGCACCCAAATCTCAACAGTGCTTTTATCTACACTGAAGCTCCTGGGCACCTATTGGCAGTTTTTTTTATTAAGAAAATCAGGATAAAGAATGTACTTGTATATTAGACTATGCAAACAATTGATGCAGTTCTATATAGGAAGAAACTTTACACACCATGTGAGGAGTGAGGCTATGATAACAAGTATTGCTGAACTAATGTAAATATTGGATGACACTGGGAACACTCATTACAACTAAACACTAAAAGCTGCACTGGTAAATATGCAGATTACTGTGTGTGTGTATAAGTATGTATGTGTAATATATATTTATATATATATATATATATATATATATATACATGTAGAAACAAGGACACAAGGTGCACAACCTACTACAACAAAGTTAAGCAGTGTTAATTGTAAAGGAAAAGATAAAAAAAATTGCTCACAATGATGAGGTTCAATGCGGACTTAGCAAGCAGAAGAGGGGGGCCACATTTTTTCCCCACTTTGGAAGTTGCACACGGTCATGCAACTTCATTAGATGCACCTCATACTCTGTGAGATCCAACCGGTTCCATACACCACCTGATGGACTTTCTGGCCACTGACATCATTCCTACGGTCTGATCACTGCGGATTCAATTGTCCAAGAATGGACTTTTTTGATTGAGCGACCAAGCCACCATAGTCACACAAGCTAAATATAGTTACTGTGGCCATTTTTACCTGAAAACTTCTTGCTAATGATGATTACAATATAAAAGATTCTTAATTTGTGTGTCTTTTAGAGTGAAGAATTCCATATTTACACCCAGTACTGCACAAATTACCCAAGGTAAGATCATAATGATTTGATGTCTTATCATTTGTAAAGCATGACTATCCTGCCAGACTTGGGAGCATTGAAGTAGTTTGAGGTTATTACTTTTTTAGTGTTGTCTATCATTACTTTGCAAAACAAGATTTGATTGCCGCAAAATCTTTGAGGGTAGCATAGATATGGTTGATCTGGGGGCAAATGCTTTTTTTATGTTCAAACACTTTATCATTTTTCAGCTAATGATACTATTTTTGTAGTTAAACTCTCAGATGATATACAATTTATTTATTTCCGTAGAAAAATGTAAAAGTAATAGGTTTTCCCAGAAAAATAGTTTGTAGGGAGTAGCTGAGTGTAGTAATACTGCACATATTTTTTTTTCAAACTAACTGACTCTTTTAGGGCCCTTTCACACTATATGCGTTGTGCTTTAAAAATGTGTTTTTAGAAATGCCCTGCTGTATTATTATTATTATTAACATTTATTTATATAGCGCCAGCATATTACGCAGCGCTGTACAATACATTAGGAGATACAACACAATATAACACACAGGTACAGGTAATGACACAGGAGGAGTAGAGGACCCTGTCCGGACGGGCTGCTATATGCATTTTTGCTAGATTTTTCCTGCATTTTTCATTGATTTGTTCAAAAACGCAAATTCGAAACGCGAACACAGATGTAATGTGAAAAACGCATGCGTTTTTGTATATATGCAGAAACGCATGCCTATAAAAATGCATGCCTTTAAGAAATGCATATAGTGTGAATGGGCAATGACGTCCACTTAAACCCTTTTGAGATCCTTATAGGATATATGGTCAAGTAGTCTCACCTGCAGTAGCCCACCTTATGACCTGTATTTTAACAGCTTCAAGTAGATTTTGCAGTACAATTGACTTGTATGGTAATTTAGAGCCTCCTTGAACTGAGCAAAAGCTTGTCACAAGTCCTTTGGGAATGATTTCCCCAAAAAAGTGGGAGCAGGCTAGGTTAAGAGATTACTTATTCAGATATGGTACAAAGGTAAGTCACAGGTTACACAAAGCTTTTCTGCATATTAGAGCTGTGAATAAAAAATCTCTGCTATATTTGCAGGTCTGTGGCTGTTTTGACAGAATGCATGAGAAACAAGATCCTTGCAAAGTTCTTCCGGGAAAGACAGGAAGTCCTCCAACACTGCCTTCCACTAGGATCCTACCTCTTAAAACCTGTTCAGAGGATCCTTAAGTACCACTTGCTGTTGCATGTAAGTGTTCCCAGGGGGACAGACACTAGCTGAATTGACAGCATAAAACCTATGCCAAATTGTACATAAAAGAACGGATGAAAGAGCGAGTTGGCAGAAGATCAAATGCTAGGTGTGGCAGGCAGTGAAAGCCATGGTCTAGAGTACATTAGCTTATGATTTTAATGACCAAAGACAAGTCATTGTTTACCTTATTATTGCTAATCAGAAAGTTTCATTGTATCCAGTCTTGGAACAACAGACCTCAAATTTTTAATTTTGGAAACATAACACAAAAGTATCACATACTGTAGACATTCTGGATTCCTGGCTTTTGATTAAAGCACCTTAAACCTAAAGTCCATTTATCAATCTCAACAACGGCTTTCCAATTACAAGCAAACAAAACGGATATTTTGGATATGATTAAAATTATGGTAAAATAAAAGTTAATTTTATTCTATCCTATACTTTTGCCCTGAGGCTAGCCACCTCTTCAATTATGAGCTAATACCTACCTATATATTTTTAAAAAAATGTTAAATAGTCTTAAGGAACCAGCACAAATAAGCTTGCTGAATAAGCTCTTGCAGGTTATGGTCTGCTCCATTTCCCGAATTGCGAATCTAGATTTACAGACTGCCAGACATCAGTATTTTTTTACACACTTTAAATGACAACTGTACTTTCGCTTATTTGTCATTACACACACTGATTACTTTTTGCAGAAACTGTCCTGGCTGGGACTACATTTTTCATATGCGTTCAGCAAATCATTAAATTCTATGGTTGGGGCAATACTCTACTGAATGGCTGAATGCTGCCATGATTTTGGCTCCCCTTAGTAAAAAGGAAGGTAACAGAACAATTTCACATAAAAAAAGAGGACCCAGCCAAGATGGTTTCCTCAGGAATAACATGTGGCTCTAGGTGGAGCAGCACAGTAAAAAAGGTACAGTTGTCCAGAACTTTGGTTATAAAATCCAAAGTCTATCTAAAATTGAGTCTGTGAAAGTGTCCATAGCATGAAGGACAGTTTACAATTGTTTTGAACGTCTATTATGTCTTCTAATAGGATTTTGTAGTTGGGGATTATTAGCATTTGGTTGTTAATGTATTACAGGGCTGACTCTGCTTAGCCAGTGCTGCAAATTAAATATTTGTCTGTGGTTACTATTGTGAAATGTCATTCAATTTCATGAATTGTTTGTGTTTTCATATACTAGGAAATATCTAATCATCTGGACAAAGATACAGAAGGATATGATATAGTGCTTGATGCCATAGACACAATGCAGCGGGTTGCATGGCACATCAACGACATGAAAAGGAAACACGAACATGACATCCGGCTACAGGTTCGTTTTTTAAACGTTGCAATAGTTGAAGATCTACAGGTTGGGACTTATGCCTATAGCCCCCCATACACCTTTAGATCACTCCATACAACTTCCTTAATATCTACCAACAACTATGTAGTGTAGTGGCCTCCCTGATAGTATGCATAGTGATTGGAAGGTGTAGAAAGGTCCTCATGTTACATGGTTTTAGTAGAGCAAGGGGATCATACAAAAATTGTATGGTAAGATTGTAAGGTGTATGGGGGCCTCAACTCATAATATATCATTTGGAAATGTCATGCAAGAAGATAGGAAGATATCTGCTGAGTTAATAGACAGTGGTGCTCTTCTACCAGTTTCCTGGTAGTTGTCATCTATGGTTTACCTCCTGTTTTGTCATTGATATAGTTAAAGCTAATTTTACAGAGGATTGTGCCAGGGTTTCTTCTCATAGAACAGGTCGCAGATCAGTCCTTACCAGCTGCTCACAGCATATGGTGATTAAGCCCAGTCCAGCTAATCATAGGATATATGAATTTCAATCCTCCTTCTGTGTGGTTAGAGACTATCTAACTTTCCTTTTCATTGCAGCAGTAAACCGCAGGAACCTGCTAAGATGTGACTCCTTTAGATGTTTTGCAATGTATTCATAATGGATCCCAGGGTTTCACATATTTAAATCCAAACACCCCAAAGCTTGGAAGAGAAATATTTTTGTCCTAATGTGCTCCATTCTCACCACACTTTTTCTTAGCAATGTGTTCATTGCAACAAACTTTGAGCACCCCGGCACTGCACCTTTTCTTCACTAATTTCTGTTCTTTACATTCTCTGGTAACTTTCTAACCAAATGTTTTCTAAATACTCAGTCCAGCGTCTAGAACATAACTCTCTGAACCCCTCTTGTTTAACAGTATGCTCTTTTGAAGGTTCTCTTATCCCCACTACTACACTACATTGCCTTGGATGTCTACCCTTATTATCTATCCATTACCGCTTCTCCACATAATGTTGTATAACAGACTTTAAACCATTTAGTACTTTTCCTCTGTGGCAGCTCCTCTTCTATCTTCTTGGCACCTATGCCCACACTACATTCTTTGGAAGCAGTATTTCTACCAAAAATCTACCAAACTCCCTCAAAATCACACACTATATATTCTTTAATATGTATTGCCATGGCATACTTAGACGCTTCCATCTTTCTGCATCTGGAATTCCCCTCCAAACATGAACAAACACTGTAAACATAATGACCAATACATTTTTGCATCATTTCACTAGATATTTGTGTGCATTTAGGTCACCTCAACAATTTACTTCATTCTTAGAATGAATGCCTACAAGTGCTTGAATAGTAGAGGTAAAACATAATAAAAGGCATCGAGCATTTAGATTTGGTAATACTTAGCTTCTATTAGATTATGGTTTTCTAAAATTATTAGGCACCAAGAAAACTCCAAAATACTGCATGCCACAACTGATTAAACTAGCAGACTCACCATATTTTTCGGAATATAAGACGTACCTGACCATAAGACCTGTTTTTAGGGCAGGGAAACAGAAAAAAAATGTTTGTCTTTAAATGAATTAGGGAAAAAATCCCCTGTAGTACCCAATTTCAGCCACAAAAATTGTGTCACTAGAGAGCACACTTCAGTATCTCTTCTTCCTCACACAAGGGGTTTTATCTGTGGGGCTCTGCAAATATAACCAATACAGTTCAGATGGGTAATCTGGCTGTGTGCAGGTCTCCCATCTGCCGGGGGAGCTGGCAGGGGGCCAAGTTGCTGGCTTGGTCACACATTCAGATCAGAAGACGCACTCCCCCCCCCCCCCCCCCCCCCCCCCCCCCCCCCCTCCCAATTTTTGGGGTGGAAAAGGGCTTCTTATAGTACGAAAAATACAGTAATTCACAATCAAACGAATCAACAAACGCATAGCTGAATTAGGAATTATTTTAGCACCCAACACATGCTTTGATAATTATTATTTTAAAATTATTGCCAACCGATAAAGATGAACAAAAAGGAATAGAGGGAACTATCCCCTTAACCAAAAATACCTAAATTTTTTGTTAGCTAGAAGAAACAAATTGTTAATTTACTTAGATGCAAAGCACTTATAAAAGCCTATGCAATCATTTTCCTTCACTTATCAGTGTCTGCAATTATTAAGGCTTGGCCTGAGACGACCCTGCAATTAGCATTTTCTAGCTTCTACATGAAATAATAGAGGTCAAGCACACATGTTTCCCTCTGTGTTTGGGTAGCTGCACAGTTCATGTGTTACAAATACTCTGCATGATGTTGATTTTTATTGGAGCTGAATATATCAGCATAGTTTAATCAGCCCTGTTTATTTTCCCTGAAAGGTTTCTCACTTGTTTCCTGCTAATAGTGTCGGTTTGAATGTGTTATTTGTTGAACCGTTACTGTTAGCTTCTGCTTAAAAGTTTGATTTTGCACTTTATCATGTCTAAATGTTTTAGGGATTTAAACTTAAAAACAGTTGCAATACTAGCATTAGGAAAAATTAACTTGCAAAGAGAACATTTAAAGATTAATTGTTCATAAAAAAAACTTGTACTAAATGTTTTTAATTTGCTATGTACAAAGTGTATATTTAACACTCTGTATTTTAGTTACTACTTTATATTAATGTAGCCATTTGCCAACTTAGGCTCCTCTGGGATGAGAGTGGGTCTTTTTCAGGCCATGTATGGTTGGGAGTTTAGACCTAGCAGAGAGGGATCAGGTTCTGTAAGGTTCCATTGGCTTAAACTAATAATAAGGCTGTGCTGGCTGTGATCCCTTGAATAAGAAGGTTTTGGGCAGAATAGATTTACAAACTTGGAGGGAGTTTGTTGACCCTGTTGACCCCCTCCAAGCTTTATTATAATTGAAGGGGGGGGGGGGGGATATGACTTGGCATCAAAGATCAGGAAGTTCACAATAATTGGGGTATGTTTCCATAGGGCCATAGTTTTCCGTAGTTTTGAGGTCTTGACATTGGGCTTCACTAGAGGTGAAACCACACTATAACCCTAGTTAATAGCGTATGAATAGGCTCTGCACAAAACTTAAATGAATCTGTTTTTCATTTATAACTATATTTCTAAAATAAAATACTGTGTAAGGGGGAAAGGTATACAGTAGCAGGATGTTACATTGTACCTGCTTGGCATCTGTGTCGCATATTCAGTTTATTGCTTGGCATCGAAAATGTATTCTTAATGCATCTAATGTATATCTGTATGCCATCTGTTCTAGTTAACTACCACAAATAACATTTCTATTGTGTTTCACCTACAGGAGATTCAGAGCCTGCTGACAAATTGGAAGGGGCCTGACTTGACAAGTTATGGGGAGTTAGTCTTGGAAGGAACATTTCGATTTCAGCGAGCCAAGAACGAGCGTACTTTGTTTCTGTTTGACAGACTTCTTCTCATCACAAAGAAGAGAGACGACACTTACACATACAAAGCCCATATCCTGGTAGGTCACAGCTCTGGAGTACTGGCTGAACTCTTTCATTTGAAAGAACAAGGCTCCTTTGTGACTGCTTCACATTTTGTCTTATAGACTTTTAGTGATTCAGTAGTCACATGAAGTCTCTAGTGTCACACTAGTGTCAAAAAAAAAGTGCTTATAAAGAGGGTATGATCAGAGCATGTTTAGAAGAATAATAGTCTGTAAGACAGACAGTTGTGCTAACATCTAGGACCCCTTTTCATTTCATGGTACATAATATTATTGGCTTTTTAGACCCTCAGAAAGAAACAAGTTATTGTGCTCAATTAAAGAGAACTTGCAAAGACATGAAGCTAAGATCATTCTTAAATGATGTTATATCTTTTATAGGTGCCAGCTCTAAAGGACTTTACAGATGTGAAATACCAGTCTCTGACAGTCATTTAGTTATCTAGCAGGATAGATCACTATTGATCGAAGAGACAGCTGTACAGTTGCTGTCTATCTATTGAATTATGGTCCAATCACACAGGCATTTTCAGGTTGGCTGTCACTCGGCAGTTGCCCTAATGTTTCCATTGTTTCTTGGGTGCAGTTGTGTTACCTTTTTTTCAAACAGAGGGGTTGCATTTGCATGCACTTGGGATGTGTTTATGCTGCATTTTGGCAGCAGATGACCCAGCATGGGGCTTTTAAGATGGCACAAAGGTATGTAATAAAAGAATATTTTATTTATATCAAAGTAACAACAAATAATGACAAAAAATTGTTTAACATATAAGTATGGCCCCAAAGGGGTAACATTACCCCGCTGGGTCATCTGCTGTTTACTCAGCACTGATCCTGGGTGCACATTGTGAGGAGTGGTCCCTCTGACCTACCTCATTAACCAGCAGCCTAAAAAGTAAGTAATTTACCGCTCCTCCACAAGATCTAACAAAAATATCCTTTTGTGATTTTGTTTACCCATTGTTTACCCTACTCTCCAAGAGAGACCCCCCATAAGCTTATTTCACATACCAGACCCCCTGCCGGGCAAGTTTGGGAAGTGTGGGGAACAGGGACAGCATGCCATCTCCTCCACGCAATACCAGGCCCTTTTAGCAGACCTGGACAACCAGAAAAGGGAGTGGTCCCGAACAGCATATCTCCATACCTCAATGAGTGGGAGACCGCTTGTAAAGGTAGGGGGCCACTTTCTCACAACCTTGCCCCGGTACTAGAAATAAAACCAAGAAACATAGGTAAAAATATGTTCTACCATTCAACATACTCCTGACATGTATGCAATCCAATTATGTAATCCGTCAGCTTCTCTCGCCAGGTCACATGCCCCACGTCGTTGGGCGACGTAAGTGGCAGGTATGTTTGATATAATATGTATCCCAGATGCTTCCCTTGGCAGTGCGGTGTCCCAATAATTGTAATCAGAACCACAAAATGTACCATGAAAGCATCAATTGATTACAATGGTTGCTTTACCGTGCGTTAAGGAGCAAAAAATGCATGGCATCGGATGCTGTGATAGTAGTTCCTAAAACGGGCTGTTGTGGAGCAGTTTTTAATCACTGACAGCTGCCTCCATGCTCAGCTTAGTAGTACATTAAGCATCAAATTAAAGAACTTAAAGGCAAGGTATACTTATTACTAGTGATGGCCGAACTGCCCGCAAGGCGGACAGTTCGGCCGCGAACAAGCATGTTCGCCCTCCTTCTCGCCGGCGGACAGTACGGGTGTTCGACCCGCCCTGTCCACCAGCGAGAATGAGCCCTCTATTCTTCCTCCGGTGGGATCATAAGCAGCGAGATCCCACCGCAGGAAGAATCTTTTCACTGAAGACCAGGTAGAGAACCCGGTCTTCAGTGAAAAACCGGCTCGCAAACCCGGATGTGACGTCAGTGACGTCACATCCGGTTAGCACACCAGGAACTATGCGTTCCAGGATGTGTTCCAGTCGCCGGATGTGACGTCACTGACATCACATCCGGGTTTTCCGATTCAAATTCCCGCCTAGAGGCGGGGAATTTGAATCTGTCCGCGGACGGCGGACTTTTTTAAGAGTCCGCTCCGCCCGTTCGCGGACGGACATGGCCGAGGTTCGCCCATCACTACTTATTATATAAGGCATACCTTTCTCATATTAGCTAGCTATATGATGGCATTTACTGAGGAATCTTTTAGTGAAAACAAAATAAACCGTATATACTTGAATATAAGCCGAATTTTTCAGCACCTAAAATGTGCTTAAAAAAATGAAATATTCGGGTCAAAAAATGAAAATTGCGGCATTTTGTAGGTGGAATTTATGAGTGAATTGCAAAGCCTCCAAACATGCTATCATCACCAAATTTGCTGGAGATGTAGAAAAGAATTGTGGGAACATTTGAAAATTATTGCTTTAGCATATGTAGTTTTTGCATAAATTAGGTTCAAAGTCCAGTCAAATTTGAACTTATTTTGTGCAAAAACTTGATATGCTACAATGCTTTTTTCTTTACAATGTTCCCACATCCCTTCTCTACATCTCCAGCACTTCTAGTGAGGACATCATGTTCATGGGCTTTGTAATTAACTTACAAATCTGCTGATTTAAACAATAACATCTCAAAACAAAAGTACATTTGCAGTGTGTTTCTGTGCCTTAAGCCCCTCATAGACAGGCCGATTCCCGGCCAAAGTTGCAGCTGACCGACCGCCGTGCTCGCTCCCGCCGAGCACATAAAGGTTGGTCGGCTGCAACTATAAAGGAGCCCACCTTGAGGATCCAACCAAATGGGCCGGCAGGTCGGATCGCACACGGATCCGTCCTGCTGGTTCTTTTTCTGCCCGATCCTCCGATCCTGTGCTGCAGGCTGTTCACTTGGAGGGGGAGATGAGTGTGTTACAAGCCGGCCATAGATCGTGACGTCTATAGCTGGCTTTAGTTGCTGCATTTGCCTCCCTGGACTTACACTGCATGCAGATTTCTTTTCTAAAATTGGGTACCTTGGCTTATATTCGGGTCGGCTTATACTCGAGTATATACAATAAACAAATTCTTAGTCCCCCTGGTTTACTGGGCAGCACCTTAATAAGGGTAATGTCATGGATCTTTCAGTGAGCTCCAGGAAAAAATTAAGATTACAGATTTTTCCCTCCTCCATTGTTTATTTGGTATTTTACTGACCGCCATGGCACTACAGTACTGTACTGTAATGTAATAACTTGGAGGTTTAAAAGCAAACAATCAGCGATGTAGGAGACCAAAAGGTTTGCCCATTTTTGAGGAAACTTCATAGGACAACATAGATCTGTTAAATATAAATGCAAGGTAAGAGAATTTCCCCAATGACATTGTCTTCTTTTAATACTAAATTGTAGACTTAGTGGTAAATGAGGCACTGAAACCTTGACAAAGCCTATGTCTACATAAATGCATGAGTGTGACTGTTACTACTAAGGCAGCCACCCTCTCCCAACAATGTAGACAGCAGATAACTACAAGGATTATTTTGAATCATTTGGTGGTAGGAGAATTCATGAACATTTCTTATTATATATGTTAACTGTATGCTGAGATAGCGTCCAAGACATAGGTGTCAAACTCTTAAGGCCCCCATACACGTGTCGGATTCCCACCGGATTCCGGCACGATCGATTCCGGGCGCGTGCACGCCAAACGATCGTGCCGGAATCGCATGCAGCCCACCTTGTCCAATCGATCAGGTCCGATCGTTCAGGGGCCCAGAATCGGATCCGACAGAGAACCAACATGTTGGTTCCATCAGATTGATTCTGCCCAGATGAGGGGGAATTGCCATTTGTGAGGTGGACAATCGGACACGGAATCGTCCCGGAATCCGTTGGACAAGGTGGTATGCAGCGATGGATACTCTTAATTGGCCGATTGATCACACCTGCGATTCCCGGCAGAATCGCCGGAATCGATCGGATGGGTGATCGACTGGCCATGGAATCCGACACGTGTATGGCTTGCTTTATATCTTTGGGCCACAGGATCCTTCTGGCATTCTTAGTTCTCTATTACCAGATTTGGGGAACAGAGACATGGTGAGTGCAGCTGGTAGGGAAGGCTGCAGGGAAGGCAGAGCTAGGGAGAGGGGTACCAGAATTGGGAAAGTACACAAATTGTACAAACAGGGGTGGGAACACAATGTGTGTGCAGCCAAGGGTGTCAAACTCTGGCCCATGGGCCAAAAATGGCCTGCAGTGTAATTATCCTTTTAAATATATATTTAATAAATGTAAAATTTGGCCAGCTGTGCATTTGAGTTTGACATTCATAGTCTAAAGGCCCCCATACACCTTACAATCTTTCCATACAATTTCTGTACAATCAACTTTTCTTTTACCAAAACCATGTAATATGAGGACCTTTCTAAACCTTCCAATCATTAGGTATTGTAGCAGGGAGGCCATTATACTACATAGTTGTTGGTAGATCTAATGGAAATTGTATGGAGCGATCTAAAGGTATTGGGTCTTAAGAACCAGGAGTCAAAGTATAAAACAATAACAGCAGGTATGCAGTTAATAAATAACGGTACAGGCAAAAGTAAGTGAACATGTACCATTTTGGTTTCAATAACGTGAACCCTTGGCTACTATTGACAAAAACAACATTGTTTTTTGGTTAATGGTTCACTGGTTGATCATGATCATTTTCCTAATATCTGTTATTGATGCAACCCTCAAACAGAACAAATGATAAACACTGGGGGTATTGTTTCAGTTGTGCAAAGAACAGACATTCCCAATGTCTGAATGCTAAATTGATCATGAATTCCTATTTATTTCATATAGATTAATAGTCTGTTTTTAAAACACGAAGGCAAATATATTGAAAAAAGGATATAAAAATTGTAATGCTGGTCTGTTTTAGCTAATACAATGAAAATAATGATGTTGTTTGTAAAGCCTGCCATACATGTACCGATAATATTTACGATCGATAAAACCCGACCAATATTAGTAGTTGATTGGCATAAAAAATCTGTGCAGGTCCACATGGTACGACAGATAAATTTCGATAGAAATTTTTGAAATTCTTTGATCGAAAAGTGATCGGAAAAGTAGAACATTTTTTATTGGTCTGGGAACATCAAGCAAGTGTCTTGTGGTTTCTCGACTGAATTCATGCAGATGAGGCTTATTAGCATATTAAAACTTCTGGTGCCGGCATGTTGCAGCTGGTGACTGGATGGATTGATCATAACAACCAAAGTTCTTTTTTGAGTGTTTGTGAAAAATATATATGAAATAACCATGCATTTTGGGGTGATTTCTAACCTTTACTAATGACATGCATTGCCACCACCTATTTATACACTATCCGATCAGCTCCTTTCCATACACACCTACATCACTTCCCATTGGAAAGCACACCGTCCGAAAGAAATTAACGATTATCTTCGATGACATTTCCAATCAAAACTGGAAAAATAGATCCAAAATCGGTTTCCCTATGTGGCACAATTTTAGCTAAAATTCCGACCGATAAACAATTTCAACATCGGGATTCATCTATCTGTTTTTATCGATCCTAAATATTATCAGTATGTGTATGGCAGGCCTAAGTCATTTGTACAACTTTGATCTATGTTAATGCACAACTGGTATATGTCAGAAAAAGACATGACCAATATTTACAATGTGTACAGGAAATACCACTAACTAATGTCTGCTTGCCTTCTGTAGTGTTGCAACCTTATGCTGGTGGAAGTGATTCCGAAAGAGCCCCTCAGCTTTAGCGTTTTTCACTACAAGAGCCCCAAGCTGCAGCATACTGTACAGGTAATATATACTTGCATTCAACCTTTGCTGTGTGACTAATGAGTTTAAAGCCAAGATAGGTCATTGTACTAATCTCTTACAGGAAAGACTGAAGAATCTTGACATATGTCATTAGTAGAAGGTCAGGTAGAGAAGGGATATTAGGAGAGCACTACAGAGCACTAAAGAATTTTCTCTCTAAAAATATGTGTATGATCGTAGATGACCACTTTGGTTATTATTACCATTCTGTGTTCTTCCCTTCTCTTTTTTATGTTTAGTCTGGTTTTGTCTGTTCCCCGAGTTCCAGGTTTTTAGAAATTTGTTCTGTGGATAATTTGACAAGGAAAAAAAAATATATATATATTTTTTACTTTTGACTAAGGTGGGAGCCATGATGTTGATAGTATAGGTTAGTGACTTCTAATGATCTTGGTTGTTGGGCCAAAGGAAAGTGGTTCTATTCGTGCATCAACAACCGTATTGAAGTTGCGCTTGTAGAGATTGGTGTGTCATCGTGCTTTGGTAAGGTTATATGTCCTGGTCGCTCTTGATTGTCTCTGGGTGAACGGGGGTAGTGTTGAAGTAGCTGAAGATTTGGGTTTCCCAGACAGAAAAAAAGGGTCATGCAAGGAGCCCATTTATGTTAATTCAATTTATTGGAGATTAAATAGCATCAACACGTTTCATGGCAAGCAGGCCACTTCTTCAGGATGAGTATTTTAAACAAGGGAGTCTCTGGTCTCTTTAGGAGTTGTATCTGGGGATTGCCTCGGATGCTGTTTCCCAAAATATCATTATAACTACCTAAACAGTTTTACTGCATTGTTCACAGCAATGGTGTAGAAACTGACAGATGAAAATATAAAGGTCATTTGAAATGTTACATTTATAAAGATGTCAAACTATAATTCTTATGTTAGCCATACTTTTTAAATGAAAACTCCACTTTCACTCAAGCAAATGTGGTCTATGTGACCATCTGTACAACTGGAACCTTTAGTCTACTGCTCATACACAGATGTATAAAACTATTTACCCATCACTATTTCCAGCTTGTTCTCTCATATGCCTTTATTACAGAAACCTTTTTTGAGTTTGGCTTTTGGGTTGGCAGACTTTCTAAACAATTGGCATGTCATTATTTGTGCCTCTAGGTACAGGACCTCATAACTGTAGTAGGTAGTCACCATTAGCCTAAACAACTTGAAAAACTTAAATGAAGACTGACTTATTTATTCCAGCCTTGTCAGATGTAAATTTTCTATATGTGAGAACAGGTGGTAAAAATACTGACCCTGCTGACATATGTACAGGTACTCTGTGATTATCCAGCTGCCTTCATTGTTAGTCTAAATTGCCCAGCACACTTGTCAAAATAGTGATTGACTTCTTGATGTGATTTTAACAATCATTTTATTGGACACCCGTCCACCAGGGGTAAAAAGACACAACACCTCCCATTTAAGTAAATCGGGCAGTGTCCACTTGCGCTTCTCCCTAAAGCCCCCCATACACCTTAAGATTGATCCATACAATCTACATTAGATCTACCAACAACTGTGTAGTATAGTGGCCTCACTAAGAATACATAGTGATTGGAAGGCTTGGAAAGATCCTCATATTACATATTTTTGGTAGAACAAAATCTGATTGTACAGAAATTGTATGGAAAGATTGTAAGGTGTATGGGAGCCTTAAGAAAGTGAACATTCAGTTTACATTATATAGTCCCTGGTAGCTTTTCTGCAATGCAATTGGAGAGCAATCGTTTAATCACATATAAGCAACCCAATTTGCATTTGCTATACAAGCACGGTTCCGACACCAATGGCATACAAATACATCTTCTCATGTGAAGTATAAAACTGCTTCTCAGCATTGACCAGTTAGAATATCCCACATATATTACTAAAACAGCATGAAACTTTAAACTAAACCCCTGCACATTTATAAGGCCCTATTTGGCCTCCATATAACCATAAATTAGATGAGCATCTGGAAATCCAGGGCATGCTAAGACGAGAATGAACATGGACAAGAGTTTGTGTTGATGATTGAGCAGCGCCAATATGCATTGCAGTGTGAACAGCCATACCACCACCATCATTACCATTTGAGAAATCATGTTTAATACAGGCAGCAAGTATCAAATAATGATCCTCAGATTCTGCAAAGGCCAACCATCCTGTTCTTGATCTACAGAAATGGGAAGTTTTAATCTTAACTGCCCAAGTTTTTAACATTTCTCTAGATCATGCTGGGCTGGGAACAAGCTGTGGACACATTAGAGTCAAGCTGAGATTTAATCAAATGAATAGCTCTAGTAGTTTGTTGCATTTTGTACTTTTTCCCTTTCATGAGCCAAAAATGCCCCCTTCAGGGCTGCTCTGGTATTGCATTTTTTTTTTTGGTATTGCATTTTTTTTATCTTTTAGGATTTTATATGGGGAATATATTGAATGACTAATCAATCAATCCCCGGGCACAATTATGAGCTTTACTTGACAATTGACCAGGCGCATAAATCTGAAACAAGGTGGACAGTGTGCATATAGCCTTGTAGCCATACGCCTTTTTTCCTTTCTGATTCCTGTCTGTGTGTATACTTTATTTAATGTCTGCTATACTCCACTTTTTGAGGCTAAGTGGTCTAGTGGGATTATATTACTGGGGGCATAACTGTCTCCTATGGTAGAAGATATTTTGATCATGTACTGTATTTAGGCGAGCAGGTATGTATGAATATATGCTAATTTGATTAAAGTGCTTATTTCTTTCTCTAAAAGGTGAAACTTATATATGAAATAGACTAATTACATGCAAATCTTTATTTGTTATTTTGATGATTATGGCTTGCAGTTTATGCAAACTCCAAAATCTCAGAAAAGAATAGAATATTGTGAAAAGGTTCAATATTCTAGGCTCAAATCAAATGTCACTCAGCTAATAAATCCAAAACCTCTGCAAAGCTTTACATGGTCTCTTCAGCCCCCTATACACCTTTAAGGTAGCCACACGGTTCGATTTTGTTTCAATCGATGCTCGATTAGATGAATTTTTTTCATCGATTGAGCGAAAATAGAGAAATGCCCACATGGTATGATCGACGATAATTGTTCGATGAAGGCAGAAAAATTTATCAAATTTTGATCGGACATGTTGGGAAATCATCGTCGATTGTGCCAAAATCATTTTAAAATCGTGGATGTTTGTTGTGTTTCTCCTGGATCTATTAGATTCAATATAATTAACATAGACCACTTCAATCTGAACTTCAATCGTTTCGAATTTTAGTTATCTTTTTTTAGTCGAAATCGCACCACAATCGCAAACTCAATGTGGGGGGTATATTGATGCGATTAAGATCGATTTTCGATTAGACGATTGAATTCCTTGATCTAATCGAGCATCGATTGAACCAAAATCTAACCGTGTGTGGCTAGCTTTAGATCACTCCATACAATTTCCTTTAGATCTACCAACAACTATAGAGTATAGTGACCTCCCTGATAGAATACATCGTGATTGGAAGGTTTAGAAAGGCCCTCACATTACATGGTTTCAGTAAAGGAAAAATGGATTGTACAGAAATTGTATGGTAAGATTGTAAGGTGTATAGGAGCTTAGAAGATGGCCATACACCTTTAGATCTCGCTGTCAGATATCCTTTAGATCTACAAAAACTATGTAGTTTAGGGTAGAATTAATGTTTTAGAAAGTCCCTCATATTACTTGGTTTTGGTAAAACAAAAGGAGTCTAAATAAACTAAAACTAAAAGTCTAAAAGAGAAATCTATAGGTGTATGGGGACCCTTTAGGCCCCCATACACATCTAGATTTTCCTTTCAATCTACTATTGAATCAGGGAAATCGGTAATTGATTGTTATCGATGCCAACTGTAGTAACAGATTTTTGATCGAATATTTTGGGATTGACTGAAAGCGGAATTGAATTTCAATACAACAGATTAAAATGTTCCCGATTTTAATTGTTTAAAGTCGATCTAGCCATGTGGGCTGCCATAGATTTTCAATCAATCAACAACAAAAAAAATTATTGAATTAAGTTGATTGAATGAAAAATCTAGATGTGCATGGGGGCCTTTAGTCTGGTTCAGTAGGATTCACAATCATGGGAAAGACTGCTGACCTGACAGTTTTGTAAAAAAACATAATTGACATCCTCCACAAAGAGGGGAAAGCCTCAAAGGGTAATTGAAAAAGAAGTTGGAGTGCTGTATTAAAGCACATTAATAGAAAGTTATGTAGAAGGGAAAGTGTGTAAGAAAAGGGTGTACAAGCAGCAGGGATGATCACAGCCTGGAGAGGAATGTCAGGAAAATGCCATTCAAAAGTGTTGTGGACTTTCACACTTTCAAGGAGTGGACTGAGACTGGAGTAAGTGCAAAAAGCCCCCACACCCAGATAGATCCTGGACATGGGCTTCAAATGTCATATTTCTCTTCTTATGCTGCTCCTGAACAACAAACAAAGTCAGAAGCGTCCTACCTGGGCTAAAGAAAATAAGAACCTGTTGCTCAGTTGTCACAAGTTCTCTTCTAATGAGAGCACATTTTGCATCTCGTTTGGAAATCAGAGGAAGAGGGAGGCACACATTTCAAGAAGTGAAGTTTCCATGGTCTGTGTTGATTTGGGGAGCCATGTCATCTGCTGGTGATGTGGACTTCATTTTCCAGCAGGACTTGGCACCTGCCCACACTGCCAAAAGTACCAAAACCTGGTTCAATGACCATGGGATTACTCTGATTGGCCAGCAAACTCTCCCTATAAGAGAATCTCTGGGACATTGCCAAGAGAAATCTGAGAGATATGAGAGCAAACAATACAGAAGAGCTGAATGCCACTATTGAAGCATCCTGGTCTTTCAGAACACCTTAGCAGTTCTACAGTCTGATGGCATCCATGTGATGCCGCATTGAGGCAGTAATTGATGCAAACCAAGTACTGAGTACAAATGCCAAAATTTCTTTTCTGACAATGTTTACATTTTCTGAGATTTAGATGTTGGTGTTTTTAAAAGCTGTAAGCCATAATCATCACAATGATAACAAACCTTTTAAGTTGAATTACTGCAATACAGGAATTTTTTTTCGCAATTCCCCTTTATATCTCTTATTCTGTTTCTCTGTATGTACATTTGATTCTTCTCACTTCTCGTGTGTTCTCTCTCTGATAATAATATCGTTATATCACTCTTTGTAGCACTTGTTCTGATTTTTTTTTCTAGCATTTTGTAGCTCTGGATTCAACCAGTTCTTCACATTATTTTTACAGGCAAAATCTCAGCAGGAAAAACGACTTTGGATTCTGCATTTGAAAAGGCTGATACTAGAGAATCACCCAGCTAAAATACCAGCTAAGGTTTGTACGCACCCTAGACATAGTTTTGGTGAAGCTGAACTGCTCCCTAGTGGCTGAAATTCTGAAGCACAAATAGAGCATGTGAAAGCTCAATCAGTTTACACTTAACAACAAAGGAAACCTATTTAAATCTGTTATCCAGATATAAATCTTGTGGTTTGTGTTTTATTTTAGTAGAGCCCTCTTATCTCCGTTTAATTAATAGTGTGTATACATTATTTCCCAGTGTACTCCCAAAGATTAGTGCAGGATCAGAAGACAGAGGAACTTGAAATGGCACACAGCTTCTATATGCAACTGAGTCCTATCCATTTGATACTGTTTCTTGACACTCCGAAGGCTGCCTGCTGAGCAGCAACTCTAGTATCTGGCCAAACATGGCCCACAGTGTTAGGGCCAATAACAGTTTAAAAAAATTTAATTTAAGAAATTAATGTAGGAGATTATTTGATTTAACATGTGTTGATTAAACATGTATAACACTTTTTTCGTTTTATTTATTCAAAATTGTTCTATACAAATATAATGCAGCATACAAAATACAATGGTTGTTAGTCAGAAAAGGGAAAAATGCTAAGTTATACTTGTGGTTAATCAACAATATACTTATAAATGTGTTTGATGCTTATTCTTCATTCTTTCTTCAAGGCAGCAAAATGAAAAATAACAGTAACAGGTAGAAAGAACTCAGCCCAGTTATAGGTCCTGTGATCAAATGAAGCCATGGTGGTTAGCGTGAACTGTGTCTGGGCATGTGAGGAATCATAAATGCAGAATAAGCTCAGAATTAACTAACCAATAAATCATTACACATAAAACTAAGCCCAGGAAGCTTCCGGGTGTATGTTGTATGTAGTGTTTGGGGGTTCCCAGACTCCCCAGTCCTGGAAAGGGATACAATTTCTGGGTAAAAATTTTGGCAAAAGTAGCAAGCAACATTTTTATCTAAAAGACTAATAAATGTAAAATAAGATATAGGAAGAGGAAAGGAGGGACGGGAGAAAGGAGGGGTATTGTAAAGTGCTGCATGATTTAGCAGAATTTAGGAGATGCATCAGTAGAGAGTTTTTGTAATTGGATATGACTATAGTGTTGTTATGGAGAAGAAAGAAAAAGGGACCATCCAGTAGAATATGGTCTGATAGCTTTGTTAATAAACACTTCTCTTACAAATATAGTGTTAAAGAAATTAAGCTTGTTTGTTGAAAAGGTTAATCGTTATAGAATAAATGTTGTCCATTGTAGACATTTATTTCAATGAATATCAAGAGTGTCTTGTGACTTTGACCAAGTTTTTTATTTGGCCCACTCTGTTTGACACTCCTGAACTGTACTATAGGATAGTAGTGACACCTTGCGGTAGATTTGCATGTAGCATTTTCTGTATAAATAATTTCTAGAAATATATATATATATATAAAAACATAGAATATTTACTTTAATAAAATGAAAGATTGGCGATATTAACCTTAGTAAACACTTTAAAAAGCTGGCACTGTAATAACTTTAAATATGTATGACTGATTACGGTACTATGCTGCTGGTTTTTAAGTAAAATATTCTAATAGAACACCTTTTTTTTCTAGGCAAAACAAGCTATTCTGGAAATGGATGCAATACGTAAGTTTTTTCCTTTTTATTCTTGTTTATTGTAGATAATGTTTTGGGAGTTTCTCAACAGAACTATGTTTTCTGGAGCATTAAATTATGAAAAGTTGAAATCCAGGATAGGCAAATATTGTCGAAATATAAGAGACATGTTAATTTCAGCAAAGCAATTTATGTCATATCACTAATGGGTACCGGTCTGTGTATTTTAGATCATCCTGGCTTCTCATATGGCACAGAGGGTGAAAAGAAATCCACTACAAATTTGAAAGAAGATGCAGTTTCAAGTAGAGTCAGAAGAAAGTCAGGTAAGAAATATTTAGTTATCTATTGATATTCTATCCTATTTTATAAATCTGGATTAAGCATATACAGCTGTCACCATTTTGGCCATTGTCTCCAGTGCTATGGTGGATTGTGAAGACTAGCAGATTGAATCCTCATAATTTCAATGCTGCTTTATCAACTGCCAAAGTGTTTCAAGACAATATCTTTCTGCCATAGGCCAGTTTTGCACTAATACGATCTTCCAGATGATAAACTGTCATGATTTGTATTATGTATAATACTAGTTTAGAAAAAGTATTTAGAAAACTAAATATATGCACCTACCTGTCATGTTTTATTATAACTAATATGTATTTCAGCAGGCAGCCCAAAAATTACAGCAGATAACAACAAATATGTGTAAGACAATAAAATTAATTACAATTAATAATAAAATGCATTTTTACCATTTTTATAGAACCATCCTCAAGCTTGCATAAAGTAATGAAGCAAAATGGTATGTAATAATAGGCTTAATAAAATTTTTTTTAACATTTTATATTTTTTATTGTGGTCTTACTTTTTCTTGTTTTCTTGTTTCTCAGATACAAGCCCAGAAGTTCATAAGGTAAGCTCCATTGAGTTCAGCTACTGATCTAACACATGTATTCTTTTTCTAGGTCAGTGGTAAAGAAGGACAATGAATGTTCTATAGTAATTTAACAACTCTATTAGCCTGAAAATGTTCAGAGGTTGAAACCTTATAAACAAAATGTTTTAAAACTACAGGACACATGTCCTGTAATCTCTATCAGTTCTAGCAGTTGTCTTTTAGTGTTAAAGAAAAAAAGCAAATAATAATATTGTATCCATACTGAAACTTACTCTTTAAGGCACTGAGCATAATATGCTAGCTCCCGATATTGCAGCTTGCAATAGTCATGACAGGTCATATATATATATATATATATATATATATCTCCCTGAATGCGGGGTCCCAGGTTTCTTCCCTGTCAGTGTAAATGAGCAAATTCTACCTTTGACCTATGTAAGTTTTATCAGCAGGCAGGATAGGTTGGTTAGTGGTTATTATCTATTATTTATTTAATAATTCCTATATATATTATACAACATATAATGCACAATTTTACACTCACAATCTAATGTCCCAGCCATAGTTATATACATGTAACTACCTCAATATAAGGGCAATTCTGGGTGTAAGCCATTTTACCTACCAGTATGGGGAAAAAAAACAGCATACCCTGAGGAAAACAATGCAGAAACAGGGAGAACATACAAATTGTGTCCAGAATTAGATTCAAACCTGCAACTCTATTGCTCAATGGCTAGCGTGTTCATCATTGAATCACTATGCTAGTGGTTTCAGTTGCGCGTTTCTCTGTCTTGATCAATTTCAAATTTTAGTTCTGATAAACCGAAATATTACCAAATAAAAATGTGGTATTAGTTACTTCCTGACAGAATGTGAACTGCATGGATTGATTAGGTAGGCCTTGCGTTGGTTGTTGAGTTCAAAATAAAGGCCACAGAGAGATTTTGTTCCATGTTATAAACCTTTGGGAGCTATATATTTGATATATACGTGTCATCCATTTTTTTCAGCGTATTAGCATGCAGGGTGGCCTGCTGTGTCAAGCTGCCAAACTTGGGTCAAGAGAGTTGCTTTTAAAATCCGGTCTACGAAAAGGAACCAGTGTTGGCGACTCCCAGGAGTTCTTTCAGCAAACCTATAATAGTGAAAATCAGTGCCTAAGACCAACAGGACAGATTGATGCAGATGATGAAGAAGAAAGTGAACAGGTGAGCTGAACACTCAGTGTCATCTGTAAATATGAATAAATGTATGTTGTAGACATTATATCATTTTCTATGTTTATTATCATGTTTATTGTTACACATCTTATACATTGTTTGATCTAATTTAAATTGACCCTCTTTTTTTTTCCCAGAATATGCATCACAGTTCTCACCAGAAGACAAAAAGTGGTAGGAAACGTCTGAACAGTCAGGCTTCTGAGAATGTTGAGAAACGTAGAAGCATCAACCTCAGCCTATGTGATAGTCAGGTTAGCAGATCTCCTTTCTCCGAAGATAATAATGTGTCGAAAAATGTGTAGCACATGCTACCTTTAGAACCAGATATTCCACAGAACACAAGAAGAAGAAAGCTATGCATGCATATTAAAATAATTCTTTACAGAAAAATGGCTGTCAAATATAGACACATAGCACAGTGTTGTTTTCATATGAACGTGGGGTCTATGAATCCCTAAAGTAAAGTGAAGCCTGGAAGTTCACTAATAAATGAATACCTCATTTATTAATAAAGTTTTACTGAATAAATGACTTATGGGGTAGTGTGGCTATACAAACTGTTTGAGTGTTGGTGAAATTAAGACATAAGTTCTTGAGTATATCCGACTCTTTTTGCTGATAAGTGTAGCCATTATCTATGTGGTACCACTATGTTAGATGGCTATGAATTGGTCATGTGATTTAACCTCCTTAACGTTCATGACAAGCCCAGCTTGTCCAGAGTTTGTGTGAAGAACAAACTCTGGATGAGCTGGGCTTCCAGCCGCAGCATTTCCGGGGTTGTGCGGAATGGAGGGGTCTCTGCTTTCCAGCCCTCACAGCCGGTGTCATGAATGACACTGGCTGTGTGGAGAGGGGAGGGAAGAAATGGCAGGCAGTTTACCTTGTACCTTGCCTGTACCACACTGTTAAAAAAACGTTGCGGTGCGCTAGGAAGGTAACATTACATATAGTTATGTATTAAGGATGTCAGACAAGGCAATATCACTGGAAAATTTTGTAACAGTAATTCTAAAACTTCTTCCCATGCCTGTTTTAATATTTTCTTAAAGACATGGTTAACATATTGATATAAATGTGATCCTAGAATTTAAAATGACTTTGTCAGATAATGCTTTCCATGTCTCTACTATTGCTAATATACAATTTCTGAATGTTTTTGTTTTTAGAGTTCCAAAGACCAATCAGATGAAGAGACATCACAAGTTAATATTGACCACCGGTATTCCACATCTCCTCTTCCCACCAACATAGAGCAGGGTATTTCACAGACAAATTCTTTAATAATGAATATCCTTGGAGGTACAGGTGGACTGCAGAACATTTGGACTGACCACCAAATTAGGCAGGCCCTCTTTCCTTCTAGGCGAATGCCTCAGGTCAATGATGAGAACGATGATGACTATCAGATGTTTATGATGAATGAGTGTAGTACTAAGCTAGAATCATCAAGGTCACAAGAGGAAAGGGGTGCATCCAGTCGACCATGCAGCTGGCATCTGGGCCTTATGCAAGAAGACAGTCCAAGCAATTCATACTGCAAAGTTGTCAGAAGAGCAAGTAGTGTAGGAGAAAATAAAACCCATTCACGTCATTCAAAATGCAGACAAAATAACAGCAGATACCATTGTGAAGCTTTAAAGAATTTTGAACCTGATGCTAAGGATCTTGGATCATGTGAGGAGTTGACTATTGATGACATTGAACATGTTTATGACAACATTAGCTATGATGACTTGAAACAGATGGGGCTGACAAGGAGAGACGATTCAGATTTCTTTTATAACAAAATGAGTGATGCTTTGCATCAAAGTAATGACAATATTAAGGGTCAGACTTTAAAAGGGCCTGAAAGGAACAAGTCTGCAGCAGTGCCAAACAAAGAAAAAGTAATGCTTAAAAGAGGAACATCTAACTCAAGCTCCCAGGAGCTAAGAATAATAGAAGAAAATATCTATGACTCCATATGTATCCAAAAACAATCAATGGAACAAAAAAGGAAAAATCAACGATCCAAAAGGAACAGCTTCTTGGGCTTGGATGGAGAATTCCAGTGTTTTGATGCCATGGATCACTTTGTATCTGAAGACAGTTTACAGTTCAGTGAGGATGAATCCTCAGATCATCGTGTCCCGGTTGGAGATGAGTATTTAAATCAATTTAAAACTTCTTCCACATTGGATTCAGTTTCCCACAAAACTGCAGCAGACAGAATCTCAGAAGAAGTTGATAAGATTTGGAATGATTTGGAAAACTACATAAAAAAGAATGAACTTAAGAAAAATGACCGTTTGTTGGCCTCTTTTCCGGTGAGCAAGGAAGATGTTCGTGAAAAGAGACCTATACAAAACAAGCCTCGTTACAACAAAGAGTATTCATTGTCATCGCTGTGTTTACTAGACAGTTCACCTTTGCCGAGAGCAGTAGTAAGTAGGAGCCCTAGTGTCCATAAAGAAGACCTTAGTCCACCAGCCTCTCCTAGTAGTTCAGTATTAAGCCTAAAAAGGACTTCGCTGACTAGTGAGATGAGCTATGTAGAGTCACCATATTACTCATCTCAGAGCACTCTAACCCTCTCTGATAAAATGAGTTCTACTCAGGGATTAGATAGTGCTGAAAAATCCAAAAACAAGGTCTTTACAATGGCACGAGAGTACAGCCAAAAAATCAGAAAGGCCAATCATCTTTTAAAAATGAAAAGCCCAGAGCAAGAGCAACCATCCTGCAAATCACAAAAGCTGAAAGAAAAGGATCTTGCAGCTATAATGGAAGAAAAGAAACAAGGTGGTACAGCAATCGGTAAGTCTTTTTCTTCATATTTACTATCAAAGTGGTGAGGATGGAATTTTACCCTATATGTTTTAACACAATTAAATATGGTCAAAACGTACTCAAGAACTCCAGCATCTCAAACCATAGAATTTCCATCATATAGTTTGCATAGCTCAGCTTTTCATTGTAGTAATGGCCCATTTGAAATTACATTTCAAATTTAATTTATAACTTAAAAATACTAGTCCAGAAAAAAGACCAATGTAGTCTTATGTTTAAGGTAATTAGCACTTTATTCTTGTACACCCAAGAGTAAAAAAATCGTGTGCATTTTTACTTCAGTTTTCTAGTCGTGGGTTGATGACATTCTAGTGGACCTTACATAAAAACTAAAGGTCTGCTTTCAGGTTATAGACCCTTTCCAGGCCAAATACTAAATGGAAGTGAAATATGTACCCCTAAAGAGAAGAGAAGAGTTAGAATTTTTCATCATCATTCTGGTCAAAATCTTTTACAATGTATAGCAAGCAATATCACTTGAATATAACTTGAATGTGCTTTAGTCCATTGCAAGATATGTTCTTCATCTGAGATTTCATCTACTGGACTTTTCATCCAAATAGAAAGTCAAGCTACTATTTTTAACACACTCTTAAGAGAGATTGCAGAAATTTCAAATCAGGCTTAATACTTGCAGATTCTTTGTGCCTATTGTCGGGTCTGACCAATTAACAGCAAACCTACCATAGCCTGCACAAACATGTTTCTTTTTAACTTTAAGAAGTTGGAGAGTCTTTGTTTTGTAAAGATTAAATACGTTTCTGGGTTATTTAGGAGGAACTAACACGTAAAACAAAGATTCAAGAAATAAATAATGTTACCTGTTACCTTTTTCATTTACAAGTCATTTTAAAATGATTTGACTTTTTTTTTTTGAAAATGTATAAAAAAAAATCTGTTTTTGGCAGGTGCAAGAATTGCAGAATATTCTCAGCTTTATGACCAGATTCTTTTCCGTGATTCACCTGCAAGGGCAAAAAAAGAAGCTAAAGACCATGCAAAAAACTCACCTGCATTTAAGTCTCAGGAACAACTATCCCCTCGACCCTCTATTAAATGTTCACAATCAAGCAATATGCATACTACCAATGTTAATGGAGAAACTGCAGACTTTTTCACCTGGCCAGATTTTAAAGATGTAAAATCAAAGTCAGAAGTATTGGCAAGTGGATCCAGAGGAAAACAAACAAATCTAGCAGCTACGTGCTCTGTCCCATCTTTGAATAAGTCAAATCCATTGAGCTTACATACACAGAGGTGGAGCACATTAAGCCAAAAGAATTCTGAAAGTACAATCCAGGATAATGGGTATAATTCATTAGAGAGAAGAGTAGCGTGTGAAAATGCCCGTCCATATATTCGATCACAGTCTTCTTCCTCAATGTTGCTCCACAGGACAAAAGAGCCCATTAAACATTCAAAACATTCTACTATGCCACAGTCAAGGCATGACTCCAGACCTGAGAGGATGTCTGAAATTTATGATTTTGGTGGCAGCTCTATTGGGGAAAAAGGGATACAGGAGGAGAACTCTGATTTGACACTGCAAGACTCTCAGAAAATCCTAGTGTTAAACAAGTTGACCTCTCTAAATGCACAAATTGCTACCCTTAACTATTTTGCAAACTTTAAAGACACTGAGGGTGATGGAGATGATGATGATGACTATGTGGAAATAAAGTCAGATGATGATGAAGAGGGCCTAGAAGCTTCTTCCAGCCAACCAGCAAAGCTGAACATACATGACCAACACCTTCAAAGCCCATTCTCAAGCACACCATATTCCTATAGCATGCCCAGCACACCAGTTAAGAGTATGAATGACAAGGAAAGCCTTGATTCCCACATAACCGGCTATGATGATGTAGATAAACTCAAAGACTATCTTTGGAGGCCTCCATCCTCTAACCAGCAGAACATTGTTCAGTCACTTAGAGAAAAGTTTCAGTGTCTTAGTTCAAGCAGTTTTGCTTGAATGCTATTTGAATGTTTTTTTCTAACTAAACTACTGTGGTTAACTGTAATATAGCATAGTAACCTGATGCACTGTATAACTGCAGCACTGTTCATTGTATATGCCTGTTGCATATAATTGTTTACATGAGGCAGGAAGGTCTATTTTGTGATTTGTTAAAACTAGTTCCTTAAAAAAAATTGTGCCGTTTTCATAAAAAAAAAATGTTTATTGAACACCAAGGCAAGATCCAAGTGTCCCAATTGCAGGATGATTTAGAATAATTTAAACTTTGCATGGATGTTATCACTCCTACAAGGTAGGTTCAAATGTTTTAAACCGTTTCCAGTAAATAAATTAACATGTAATTGAAGCAGCAATGTACTGATTAAACCAGTCAGTTAATTCAACCCTTTTAAAATTGAAAGTAGTATGCTATACAAACAAATAAATCCTGCAGTTTAGTTGTTTGGTTAAAGGAGATCAGACCTAAAACTGATCTTAGAAGCTTTATTAAATAAGAAACACAAGTTTACAATCTACACTAAACATCAGCCTGACTTATCACTTACGTCAAAACATTGAAGACTAACTTAAGTAGGGTACAGATGGCTCAATGTTTGAGCCATCCAATGACGTCATCACGCTGCTGTGAGATATCGGTGGAGCCGGGGAGACAGCTCTGTTCTCTCCCCAGCTCAGTCGATGCTTTGCCTGGAGACCCGTGGTCTCTAGGCAAAGCAATGGACATTGGCCGGATTTAACGGTCATGCCCGATATGGCTGTTTTAGAGTGGGATTGATTAGTCCCACTCAAAAAAAAGCCATGGCCGCATATGAAATAGGCCAGATAGATGGCCGTGATCGCCCACGACACTCGAAACGGCAATTGATCTGGCCCATATCTTCATGTCTATACCCTGCTTTACCACCCATAAGTAGTAGTAGAATGCTGTAATGGATTGTGCCACAGATTAATGCAGAAAGTTTGGAGTTTAGTTGATGCCCTTTATTGTCTATCTGAAGTCATTAAAGCGGCAAGCTTTAGGGATGTTTAAAAAAGCAAACTTAAGCATGAAAAAAGTTTTAGACCACAGTTAGCCAATAAAGAGAATCAAATAAACTGTGTATAATCTCATTTGCAATTGTTTATCAGCATATACGTAATAAGAAGCCTTGACAATATGGTAATAAAACAGTTCAAATATATATATAAAACAGCAGCTGATAGGTAAGCACTGCTTTTATGTAGCAATAGTATTAAGCAATGTTTCGGCATGGTAGTTTCTGTGTTATAATCTTTGAATAGTAAGTCATAGCCTTTAGGGTAGGTAATTTTAAATATATTCATTTGTCTTGGTTCTGCATGTTTGTACATTAAGGTAAAGTAACATCCCATTTTCATATTTTTAATCCAACCAGTCATTGCAAAGAATTGGGGGCTTGTTATTGTCCTTGTCTAAATTACAAAAAAAACATTTAAAAAAAATCTAAACCTGGGCTAGAAGTGTAATCTGCTTACCATTGTAATGTTATATTGTAAAAGCTTGTCAGCATAATGTCATTCCTTGGAGCTAGAGTTAAAGGTGTCTGTTTGAATTTTTATGTATATTTTGGTTTAGTAATATGTTAAGTTATTATAAAATCTTCTATTTTGTTAGAAAGTGGGCTAACACACTCTGCATCTATTTACCAGCTAATAATACTACAAGGATATATGCTTCAATTTCACATTGCCCTGAACTGATGGTTAGATATGATGATATTGCATAGGTAAAGCCAGAACTATTTTTTATTTTCTTAAATAAAGCAACAAAAAATGGGGAGGGAGGGGAGGGGGCTAGCTGTTAAGATGTATGTCCTCCTTCCAGGAGGAATAAGCATGCCCCTGCAAAACCCATAATACTCACCTTTGCACATGCCTAATATGTTGTTAGTCTCTTAAAAATACCCTCCAGTGAAATAAAAGCCTTGACAAAAAACTGCAATTTACACACAATAAAGAAGCATTGATCATTTGTGTTCTATGCTCTTGCCATATTTCTGTAAACTGGAAGAAGTGAAGTTTATGTACGCCAGCCTAAAGGTCAATATTAATAAATAATTACCTTTCAACTTCTGCTACCACAAATTACACAAAATAATAAGGTCAATATCCATGAAAATGTATCCTACAAAACATGCTACAACACACAGACAATAAAATATATTTTTTAATGTTACATAAAGATTGGCATCCAATATGGTAATAGGGCTGCCGATAACATGGTAAATGGAAGGCAAATAATAAAACAAGGCATGTCTGACAGATATACAAATTGGTCAAATGTGTATTTTTTTTTATAATAAATATTAAAATAGATTTCATGGGCCATCAAATCAGTGACTAATGATATGTTTAAGACACTTTTACACCAGTATGATACAGTTTTGAGGGGGTTAAACCAAGAAATCTACCCAAAAAGGCCCTTATTTAAATTAACTGATATGCAAGTCCATCAATCCACATGAATATATTACATCTCTGAAGTAGGGAATGTCAAAAAATCTGTACAGACTAGGTAACAATCCTTTTAGAATTTTTCCCAATGACTGCAAAATAAAAAAAACAATATAACCGTTGCTCATGGCATTGTCCAGACCTGATGAAGGGATTCATTGGGCCTTGAATATGCTAGCCGTATATAATAAAACCTACAAATTAATGGTTTACTGGGCAGTTGAGTGATTTCATCATAGGCTCATGGTTGGGATACCAGCATTTGAAATACCATAGTAATAGTCGGTGTCACTAGAAACATACAAAAAAAAACTTCCAAAAAACTTGCACTTGTATTTACTAGCTGCAAAGTTTATTGCCACTTAAACCCATGAACAAAGGTGGTGTTGTAGGTTATTGAGAATTATTGATTTGTAGTGGTGGGTGCCTGCACTGTTGCGTATAGATACTTAGGTCAAATAATGTACATAAACTGTTCTGTGCAGATCTTAATCTCACCGTAATTGTCATCTTGTCCTGTGGATGAGGTTCGATTTTGTTATATGTTCTATGAGTTGCACTTTTTCATATTTTTGTATATATTACTATGTCTGTACATTTAGAAGAATTTAGATTTTTCATTTGTTTTATGTAAATAATAAAAGAAACCTTTTGAGAGCATGTGTAATTAACGATGTTTAGTTGAATAAAAATAATAAAGCAGTGTTTTCAATCTCATTTTGTATTTTTTTCTTTTATGCTGACATTGCTGTACAAAAATTAACTAGGACTGTCCTGCACATCTGATTTGGTACCTTATTGGAGCTCTTGCACTAGTATCTCACTCTTCCTGCTTCTCTCTAGTTGTGCCTTCAGCACCAGGGCTTTGAGCCTGAATCTAGATCATTATAATATAATTCCTTATCAACAAATTACTGATTATAAATATTGGCACCAGTAGTGGAAGTCTGTAGTTGGGTCTATTTTGTGCCACCCTTTATAAGAAATATTATTGAAAAAGGCCCTAACACCAGATTAAGGTCCTGGGAGACCAGCTATGGGTAAGGTTTATAGGCACGAAAGTGAAAGTTGAATGTTTATAAAAAGGTCTTTATTATAATGGACCCAGATAAATATCCAAGAATCAATAAAAATTCAACCGTTTCAACATCATCAGAAACGTTGTGGATAAATAGTTTTACAAAACATCATTATACATGAATGTGCACAATTATAAAATTTCAGTCTACGATACAGGGTCATACAAACATGATGGTATTTAACAGGTTGGTCTAGTGATGCATGGCAGCTCTGACGCGTTTCGTCCTATGTTTTTGGACTCATCAGGGAGAATGTTAATATCATTTATACAAATTCACAATTTTTAAAAAAAAATACATTCTCAACATCTGAGCAGAACTTTTTAAAGAGTACATTCTTAACGTCTGAGCACAAGATTCCAAACATTAAACATAGTAGCAAGTGATGAATAAGTACATATAGTTATCCCTGCAATGCTCCCATAGCTGGATTGACTAGTATAAAACAGATACATGCCTTATCATTGATGCTTAGTATAACACTCTTATTTAAAATTACTGATCACTGATATATACATCGTCTTCCTATACAGTTAATAGTTCTTTTATGATAAACATTCATTGATTGAGAAAGGTTCAAATTGTACAGATTTGTATCCCCTGTCTTGTCTGTGATCGGCTGCCGAGACGGACAGACAAACACTGTCACACCGAGTTCCCCTTCTTATCCTGAGCCGTCCCCTGGCTCTGGGACCACCTCTTTTGTGCACCGAGCCTGCACTCGGCAGGGGGTACACTGCGCCCCCACAAGGCTTGCAGGGAGAGTCAGCGGCAGACAGGGTGATCGGGGCGAAAAAAGCAACAGTAACCACCCAGTAACAGCCCAGTCCGTCTCCCTCAACAGCCTCTCCCACTAACCAAGCAGAGGCCGGATGGAAAAGGATCTCACCTCTGTACTGGTTGCGGGACAGGTGCCTAAGCAAGGAGTGCGTGTCCCTCAGGGGCTGCAAGAGGAGATCCGAATTGCCCCAGGGTACTGTTGGTATATATCTGCGCACTCCACGGATTGAAGACGAAGCCGGTCTGCTCCTGGTGCAGGCAACAGCGCTGTCTCACCCAGAGACCTGCGCCGTTATAACTACTCCCCGCAATCCTGCCGGAACCATCAACAGCTGGGAGACCTCCCGGATAGCAATCCCACTCGCCGATTGGGAGGGGAGAGGCCGGGAAGTTCCCAGCCAATGGTCCGGCCAGGAATGCCTGGGGCGGGCACCTCACATCGTTACCACGCCTCCATGTATAATGATGTTTTGTAAAACTATTTATCCACAATGTTTCTTATGATGTTGAAACGGTGGAATTTTTATTGATTCTTGGATATTTATCTGGGTCCATTATAATAAAGAGCTTTTTATAAACGTTCAACTTTCACTTTCGTGCCTATAAACCTTACACATAGCTGGTCTCCCAGGACCTTAATCTGGTGTTAGGGCCTTTTTCAACAATATAATTCCTTCTTTCCTAAAACCAAACCCATGACATTCTATGCCTTAAGCTAGCCATATACATCAACTTTAGCTTGATCTTTGATTCAATGCTTTTGTGCAATTTATATATTGGCTGTCAGTAGAATATCAATCGAAAGTACCAGTAGGCAGTGAGATTGATGCAAATCCAAACGATTTCTTTCCATAGATCTGTGCACATCTGTGACACAAATCTAATGAAATACCTAGAACACCTAAAAAAAAATAAAAAAAAAGTCAGATACTAGTACTAATATACTAGCACTTGTTAACAGACAGGAGCACTTGTTAACAGACAGGAGCACTCGGCTCTTTTGTTATGACAGTGTTAGGGCTCGTTTCCACTTGTGTGGAAGCCGGCGGCGCGATTACCGCTGATAAGAACCGCATCTTATGCGATTTTTAGCGGCGGCCATTCACAAAGTAATTTCAAACACGTTTGGTGTGCAAAATGAAAATGTTACAGTAAAATACCATCAGGGCCATTTCACACTATATGCGTTGCGTTTTTTTACCGCACGCGTTTTTACATAGAAAACCAATGTTACAATTCACACTGTATGCGTTGTGTTTTTAAAAACGCAGCATTTCCGCATGCGTTTTTAAAAACTCACTGCTGTATGCATTTTTGTTTTTTTTTTTTTCCTGCATTTTTCATTCATTTGTTCAAAAACGCAAATGCAAAATGCTTATGTAATGTCAAAAACGCATGCGTTTTTGCATATATGCGGAAACGCATGCCTATAAAAAAGCATGCCTTTAAAAAAAGCATATAGTGTGAAATGGCCCTAAGACGCACAGTTTTTAGGGCAGGAAAACCAGGAAAAAAAAGATTTAATATGTTTTCACATCAATTGGGTTAATCCAATGAATTCAATGAATACAATATTAAATTCAGCCAGTAGGGGTCACTAGCAGCAGTAAATTCTCTACCCAGCGTCCTACTTCACACTGATCAGGAGGAGGAGGGGGGACAGAAATCTGCAGTCTTCTCCCTCTCCTGATCAGCTGTTACTGTGTCCGTGGGAACTGCAGAGTGATTGCAGTTTCCACAGACACTGAGAGAGGGAAAGATGGCAGTTCATCTCTCTCTCCATTGCCTATGTCCGCAAAGCTCTGCTGACATATACACAGTTAGGATGGGAGAGTCAGAAATCAGTTGGCATCTCTCAACTGACAGCTCCTCCAGCTCCCGGCTAATCTCCGTGCCGGGAGAGCTGGCAGGAAACCAAGGTGCGACCACCGGCGGCTGAGTGGCTGCAGGGGTCGCACATTCAGACCGTAGGACACAGGCACTTTTTGGCCCCAATTTTGGGGGTGAAAAGGTGCGTCTTATGGTCCGAAAAATACAGTACATCTTTTCACAATCTCAACTATTCTTAAAGTAGCTTTGTGTATAAGTATTCTTTAAATGCTCACCCACAAAGCCAATTGTTTAATATGGTGATATATACCTGAAATATAAAACCACATGCAGCACTAGAAATAAAAAAGAAAAAAAAACGTCATAACTACATCCAGTAACTTTGGTTTGATTGATTTTTGGATTTGATTAATTTGTGCAACTTAATCTCCAGAGCATTTGCCAAGTATAGCTTGAGGGTAAGTTTGCTGACCCCGCTACACTCGGGGGTATTCGCCTATCCCTGGCAAGCCTGCGTTGGAGAGTCTTTTCTGGGTCCACCTCTTCAGTGTATTCAACGACTCCGAAGAGGCAGGGGGTGGTACCAATTATTTTTAGCCCATCCCTGGCATCATGATGAGGATAAGGATGGAAAAGGGGAGGGTGAATCACGGGCGGATTACATCATCCGCAATTGCATGTGGCGTGCCTTTTAAAAAAGTGTGCCACATCCAAAGTGCTCAGGAGTTTAAAAGGGGGTCTGGTTAGTCCTAGGGGATGGGGTGTTCATAGATTCATATGTATGTGCACACAGGGGTTTAAAATGTAACACAGATGTCATGACCTCTGTCTTTTATTGATCTGATCGGACACATTGAGCTATAAAAAAAAACGTCTGTGTGAGCCAGTGTAAGCAGTCCCTGTCAGATCGTCCCTGCTTCTGTATGTGCTATATACAGGGGTGCACATAACTTTTTTAGTGAGCTCCTCAGATGAGTACCAGGAGAATGTTTTTGGTTACTCATAAGCCATATGTAGGGTGTTCTTCCTCACTGTCCTCTTGCGATCAGGCCACCTCCTGCATGGTGGATTCTGCTGCAGATGGACCTCGCCTGTTCCTGATTGAGCCCTCCGATTAGCTGTCTCCATCCACAGGTCACCAGAGGCTTGCTTGGGGTCACATATGTAACTCTCACAGTACAACACCGTGTCCACCCCCAGACCTCATACCTAGTATGTATGACCCCCAGACCGCATACCTCAGTTTTGTTCCCCGAAGATCTCATACCTCATATTCCCTCCCAATTCTCATAACCATACTCATAGTGTGACCCCCAGATCTCATACCTGCAGTAGTTGTGGACTCCTAGATCTCATACCTCAGTAGTGGTGGACCACCCAGAATCCATACCGTCAGTAGTGTGACCCCAGATCTCCATACCTCATCCGTGTTGACCCACCCCCAGACCTCAACCTCATAGTGTGGACGGCCCAGGAGTCGTCATACCTCGTAGTGTCCCCCAGATCTATACCTCAGTAGTGTGACCCCAAGATCTCATACCTCAGTAGTGTGACCCCAGATCTCATTACCTCAGTAGTGGTGACCCCCCAGATCTCATACCTCAGTAGTGTGACTCCTAGATCTCATACCTCAGTAGTGTGACCCCCCAGATCTTCAGTACGCAGTAGTGTGACCCCCCCAGATCTCAACTCATTAGTGTGACCCCGTCTCAGGTGCCCCGCATATCTCATATCTTCTCATTAGTGACCCAGATCTACATACCTCACGTAGTGTTACGCCCCCAGCTCATCATACCTCATTGATGTAGTTGACTCCCCCAGATCTCATACCTCAGTAGTGTGACCCCAGATCTCATACCTCAGTAGTGTGACCCCCAGATCTCATACCTCAGTAGTGAGTGTGACCCCTCCCAGATCTCTATACCGTCAGTAGTGTACCCCCCGATCTCTCCTGCAGTAGTGTTGACCCCCAGATCTCATACCTCAGTATTGTGACCCCCAAGACTCTAACCTCAGTTAGTGTGACCCCCCCCCATCCCAGTAATGGCTTTTCCTCGTAGTGTGACCCCCAGAGCTCATACCTCAGTAGTGTGACCCCAGATCTCATACCTCAGTAGTGTGACCCCCAGATCTCATACCTCATAGTGTGACCCCCAGATCTCATACCTCAGTAGTTGTGACCCCCGACCTCATACCAGTGTGACCAGTAGTGTGGACTCCCAGACTGCATACCTCAGTAGTGTGACCCCCCAGATCTCTACCTCAGTAGTGTGACATCCAATCCATACCTCGTTTGTGACCCCCAGATCTCATACCTCAGTAGTGTGGACCCTCCAGATCTCATACCTAGTAGTGTGACCCCAGTCATCATCCTCTAGTGTGACCCTCCATCCTCATAGTGGTGACTCCCAAGTCTCATCAAGTAGTGTGAACCCCCCCCGCATCTCTGCATACCTCAGTAGTGTGACTCCTAGTCTCATACCTTCAGTTAGTTGTGACCCCCCAGATCGCATAACTCAGTAGTGTGACCCCCAGATCTCATACTCAGTAGTGTGACCCCCAGATCTCATACCTCAGTAGGTGTCTACCAGATCTCATACCTCAGTAGTGTGACCCCCACCAGATCTCACCTCGTAGTGTGACCTGTGACCCCCATATCTCATACCTCATATTGTGACCCCAGATTCCTACCTCAGTAGTGGGACCCCAGATCTCAAACCTCATTATGTGACCCTCCGCCCCCAGATCTTCTACTCAGTGTGTGACACCCCCAATCTCATACCTCAGTAGTGGTACCCCCCCAGATCTCATACCTCAGTAGTGTGACACCCCAAGTCTCATACCGCAGTAGTGTGACCCCCCACCCCCGATCTTATGTCCTCAGTAGTGTGACCCCCCCCCAGATCTCATACATCCTCATAGTTGTGACCCCCCAGATCTCATACACCTCGCTTGATAGTGACCCCCCAGATCTCATACCTCAGTATGTGTGACCACCCCCAGAATCCTATACCTCAGTAGTGTGACCCCCCAGATTCAATACCTCAGTAGTGTGACCCCCAGATCTCATCCTAGTATTGTGACCCCCAGACCTCAATACCTCAGTAGTGTGACCCCCCGATCTCATATCAGTAGTGTGACTCCCAGATCTCATACCTCGTAGTGTGACTCCCAGATACTAATAA